>JAWQEG010000731.1:50000-792689 GCA_033782935.1 Petrolisthes cinctipes | reverse complement strand
AACGAGCTAAAAATCGATATTTTGGGTGCACAAAGAAGATATGTGCATGCATCTTCTGTACCCGTTTATATCCCAAATTCAGGCTCAAAACACCCGAAAATTCGATATTTTCATGATCCAAAAGCGATCTGTACATGCCTACTCCGTGTTAGAGTATTTTCAAAATACAGGCTCAAAACATGCTCAAAATCGATATTTTGGGTGCCCAAAGTCAATATGTGTATTTATCTTCTGTACCCGTTTATATCCCAAATTCAGGCTCAAAACACCCGAAAATTCGATATTTTTGGGTCCCAGAAGGGATCTGTACATGCCTACTCCTTGCTAGAATGTTTTCAAGATACAGTCCCAAAACATGCTCAAAATCGATATTTCAGGTGCAAAAAGTCGATATGTGAATTCATCTTCAGTACCCGTTTATATCTCAAATTCATGTTCAAAACACCCAAAAATTCGATATTTTTGGGTCCCAGAAGCGATCTGTACATTACTACTCAGTGCTAGAATGTTTTCAAAATATAGGCTCAATACCTGCTAAAAATCGATATTTTAGGTGTCCAAAGTCGATATGTGCGTGCATCTTCAGTACCCGTTTACATCTCAAATTCAGGCTCAAGACACCCGAAAATTCAATGTTTTTGGGTCATAAAAGCGATCTGTAAATGCCAACTCCGTGTTAGTGTATTTTCAAAATACAAACCCAAAACATGCTGAAAATCGATATTATAGGTGCCCAAAGTCAATATGTGTATGCATCTGTAAATGCCTACTTCTTGCTAGAATGTTTTCAAGATACAGGCCCAAAACAAGTTGAAATCGATATTTTAGGTGCCCAAAGTCAATATATGTATGCATCTTCTGTACCCATTTATATCCCTAATTCAGGCTCAAAACACCCGAAAATTCGATATTTTTGGGTCCCAAAAGCGATTTGTACATGCCTACACAGTGTCAGAATATTTTTAAAATATAGGCCCAAAATATGCTAAAAATCGATATGTTGGGTGCCCAAAGTCGATATGTGCATGCATCTTCTGTACCCGTTTATATCTCAAATTAAGGCTCAAAACACCCGAAAATTCGATATTTTGGGTCCCAGAAGCGATCTGTACATGCCTACTCAGTGTTAGAATATTTTCAAAATATAGGCCCTAAACATGCTGAAAATCGATATTTGAGGTGCCCAAAGTCAATATGTGTATCAATCTTCTGTACCCGTTTATATCCCAAATTCAAGCTCAAAACACCTAAAAATTCGATATTTTTGGGTCCCAAAAGCGATCTGTACATGCCTACTCCGTGTTAGAGTATTTTCAAAATATAGGCCCCAAACATGCTGAAAATTGATATTTGAGGTGCCCAAAGTCAATATGTGTATCAATCTTCTGTACCCGTTTATATCTCAAATTCAGGCTCAAAACACCCGAAAATTCGATATTTTTGAGTCCCAGAAGCAATCTGTATATGCCAACTCCGTGTTAGAATATTATGAAAATATAGTCCCAAAACATGCTAAAAATCAATATCTTAGGTGCCTATAGTTAATATATGTATGCATCTTCTACACCCGTTTATATCTCAAATTCAGGCTTAAAATACCTAAAATTCGATAATTTTGGGTCCCAGAAGCGATCTGTACATGTCTACTCAGTGCTAGAATATTTTCAAAATATAGGCCCAAAACATGCTAAAAATCGATATTTTGGGTACCCAAAGTCGATATGTGTATGCATCTTTTGTACCCGTTTTTATCCCAAATTCAGGCTCAAAACACCCAAATATTCGATTTTATTGGGGCCCAGAAGTGATTTGTACATGCATACTCCGTGTTAGAGTATTTTCAAACTACAGGCCCAAAACATTCTGAAAATTGATCTTTTAGGTGCCCAAAAGTCGATATGTGCATGCATCTTCTGTACCCGTTTATATCCCAAATTCAAGCTCAAAACACCTTAAAATTCGATATTTTTGGGACCCAAAAGAGATCTGTACATGCCTATTCCGTGTTAGAGTATTTTCAAACTATAGGCCCAAAACATAATGAAAATCGATATTTTAGGTGCCCAAAGTCGATATGTGCATGCATCATCTGTACCCGTTTATATCTCAATTTCGGGCTCAAAACTTCCGAAAATTCGATATTTTTGTGTCCCAGAAGCAATCTGTACATGCCTACTCCTTTCTAGAATGTTTACAAGATACAGACCCAGAACATGCTCAAAATCGATATTTTAGGTGCAAAAAGTCGATATGTGCATGCATCTTCAGTACCCGTTTATATCTCAAATTCAGGCTCAAAACACCCGAAAATTCAATGTTTTTGTGTCCCAGAAGCGATCGGTAAATGCCAACTCCGTGTTAGACTAATTTCAATATACAGGCACAAAACATGCTGAAAATCGATATTTTAAGTGCCCAATGTCAATATGTGTATGTTTCTTCTGTACCCGTTTACATCTCAAATTCAGGCTCAAAACACCCGAAAATTCGATATTTTTGAGTCCCAGAAGCGATCTGTACATGTCTACTCAGTGCTAGAATATTTTCAATATATAGGCTTAAAGCATGCTAAAAATCGATATTTTGGCTGCCCAAAGTCGATACGTGTATGCATCTTCTGTTATCGTTTATATCCCAAATTCAGGCTCAAAACACCTGAATATTCGATTTTATTGGGGCCCAGAATCGATCTGTACATGCCTACTCAGAGAAATCATATTTTCTCAATACAGGCCCAAAACATGCACAAAATCGATATTTTAGGTGTCCAAAGTCGATATGTGAATGCATCTTCAGTACCCGTTTATATCTCAAATTTAGGCTCAAAACACTCGAAAATTCGATATTTTTGAGTCCCTGAAGCGATCTGTACATGCCTACTCCGTATTTGAATATTTTCAAGATATAGTCCCAAAACATGCTAAAAATCGATATTTTAGGTGTCCAAAGTCGATATGTGCATACATCTTTTGTACCCGTTTATATCCCAAATTCAATGTCAAAACTTCGCGAAAAATTTGATATTTTTGGGTTCAACAAGCGATCTGTACATGCCTACTTCGTGTTAGAGTATTTTCAAAATACAGGCGCAAAACATGCTAAATATCGATATTTTGGGTGCCCAAAGTCGATATGTGCATGGATCTTCTGTACCCGTTTATATCTAAAATTCAGGCTCAAAACACCCGAAAATTCGATATATTTGGTCCCAGAAGTGATCTGTACATGCCTAATATGTGTTAGAGTATTTTCAAAATACATGCCCAAAACATGCTGAAATCAATATTTTAGGTGCACAAAGTCAATATGTGTATGCATCTTCTGTACCCGTTTATATCCCAAATTTAGGCTCAAAACACCCGAAAATTCGATATTTTTGGGTCCCAGAAGCGATCTGTACATGCCTACTCAGTGCTACAATAATTTCAAAATATTGTCCCAAAACCTGCAAAAAATAGATATTTGGGTGCCCAAAGTCGATATGTGCATGCATCTTCTGTACCCGTTTATATCTCAAATTAAGGTTAAAAACACCCGAAAATTCGATATTTTGGGGTCACAGAATCAATCTGTACATTTCTACTCCTTGCTTAAATGTTTTCAAGATACAGACACAAAACAAGATCAAAATCGATAATTTAGGAACAAAAAGTCGATATGTGCCTGCATCTTCAGTACCCGTTTATATGTCAAATTAAGGATCAAAACACCCAAAAATTCAATATTTTGGGGTCCCAGAAGCGATCTGTACATGTATACTCAGTGCTAGAATGTTATCAAAATATAGGCTTAAAAACATGCTAAAAATCGATATTTTAGGTGTCCAAAGTCGATATGTGCATACATCTTTTGTACCCGTTTATATCCCAAATTCAGGCTCAAAACACCCGAAAATTCGATATTTTTAAGTCCCTGAAGCGATCTGTACATGCCTACTCAATGCTAGAATACTTTCAAAATATAAGCCCAAAACATGCTAAAAATCGATATTTTGGGTGCCCAAAGTCGATATCTGCATGCATCTTCTGTACCCCTTTATATCTAAAATTCAGCGTCATAACACCTGAAAATTCGATATTTTCATGATCCAAAAGCGATCTGTACATGCCTACTCCGTGTTAGAGTATTTTCAAAATACAGGCTCAAAACATGCTCAAAATCGATATTTTAGGTGCAAAAAGTCGATATGTGAATTCATCTTCAGTACCCGTTTATATCTCAAATTCATGTTCAAAACACCCGAAAATTCTATATTTTTAGGTCCCAGAAGCGATCTGTACATTACTACTCAGTGCTAGAATGTTTTCAAAATATAGGCTTATTACATGCTAAAAATCGATATTTTAGGTGTCCAAAGTCGATATGTGCATGCATCTTCAGTACCCGTTTACATCTCAAATTCAGGCTCAAGACACCCAAAAATTCAATGTTTTTGGGTCTTAAAAGCGATCTGTAAATGCCAACTCCGTGTTAGTGTATTTTCAAAATACAAACCCAAAACATGCTGAAAATCGATATTATAGGTGCCCAAAGTCAATATGTGTATGCATCTGTACATGCCTACTCCTTGCTAGAATGTTTTCAAGATACAGACCCAAAACATGCTCAAAATCGATATTTTAGTTGTCTAAAATCGATATGTGTATGCATCTTCTGTACCCGTTTATATCTCAAATTCTGGCTCAAAACACCCGAAAATTCGATATTTTTGGGTCCCAGAACAGATCTGTACATGCCTACTCCGATTTAGAGTATTTTCAAAATACATGCCCAAAACATTCTGAAAATCGATATTTTATCTGCCCATAGTCGATATGTGCTTACATCTTCTGTACCCGTTTATATCTCAAATCCAGGCTCAAAACACCCGAAAACTCGATATTTTTGGGTCCCAGAAGCGATCTGTACATGCCTACTTTTTGCTAGAATGTTTTCAAGATACAGACCCAAAACTTGCTCATAATCAATATTTTAGGTGCAAAAAGTTGATATGTGCATGAATCTTCTGTACCCGTATATATCTCAAATTCAGGCTCAAAACACCCAAAAATTCGATATTTTTGTGTCCCAGAAGCGATCCGTACATGCCTACTCAGTGCTAGAATGTTTTTAAAATATAGGCTTAAAACATACTAAAAATCGATATTTTAGGTGTCCAAAGTCGATATGTGCATACATCTTTTGTACCCGTTTATATCCCAAATACAGGCTCAAAACACCCGAAAATTTGATATTTTTTTGTCCCACAAGCGATCTGTACATGCTTACTCAGTGCTAGAATATTTTTAAAATATAGGCCCAAAACATGCTAAAAATCGATATTTTAGGTGCTAAATGTTGATATGAGCATGCATTTTCTGTACCCGTTTATATCTCAAATGCAGACTCAAAACACCCGAAAATTCGATAATTTTGCGTCCCAGAAGCGATCTGTACATGCCTACTCCGAGTTAGAGTATTTTCAAAATACATACCAAAACATGCTGGAAATCGATATTTTAGGTTCCCAAAGTCGATATGTGCATGCTTCTTCTGTACCCGTTTATATCTCAAATTCAGCCTCAAAACACCAAAAAATTCGATATTTTTGTGTCCCAGAAGCGATCTGTACATGCCTACTCTTTGCTAGAATGTTTTCAAGATACAGACCCAAAACTTGCTCAAAATCGATATTTTAGGTGCAAAAAGTCGATATCTGCATGTATCTTCCGTACCCGTTTATATCTCAAATTCAGGCTCAAAACAACGGAAATTTCATTATTTTTGGGTTCCGGAAGCGATCTGTACATGCCTACTCAGTGCTAGAAAGTTTTCAAAATATAGGCTCAAAACATGCTAGGTATCTACAATTTAGGTGTCCAAAGTCGATATGTGCATGCATCTTCTGTACCCGTATATATCCCAAATTCAGGCTTAAAACACCCGAAAATTCGATATTTTTTTGTCCCAGAAGCGATCTGTACATGCCTACTCAGTGCTAGAATATTTTTAAAATATAGGCCCAAAACATGCTAAAAATCGATATTTTAGGTGCTAAATGTTGATATGAGCATGCATTTTCTGTACCCGTTTATATCTCAAATTCAGACTCAAAACACCCGAAAATTCGATAATTTTGGGTCCCAGAAGCGATCTGTACATGCCTACTCCGTGTTAGAGTATTTTCAAAATACATGCCCAAAACATGCTCAAAATCGATATTTTAGGTTCCCAAAGTCAATATGTGTATTCATCTTCTGTACCCGTTTATATCCCAAATTCAGGCTGAAAACACCCGAAAACTCGATATTTTTTTGTCCCAGAAGCGATCTGTACATGCCTACTCATTGCTAGAATACTTTCGAAATATAAGCCTAAAACATGCTAAATATCGATATTTTGGGTGCCCAAAGTCGATATCTACATGCATCTTCTGTACCCGTTTATATCTCAAATTCAGCCTCAAAACACCCAAAAATTCGGTATTTTTGTGTCCCAGAAGCGATCTGTACATGCCTAATTTTTGTTAGAATGTTTTCAAGATACAGACCCAAAACTTGCTCAAAATCGATATTTTACGTGCAAAAAGTCGATATCTGCATGCATCTTCCGTACCCGTTTATATCTCAAATTCAGGCTCAAAACAACGGAAAATTCAATATTTTTGGGTTCCAGAAGCGATCTGTACATGCCTACTCAGTGCTAGAAAGTTTTCAAAATATAGGCTCAAAAGATGCTAAGAATCTATAATTTAGGTGTCCAAAGTCGATATGTGCATGCATCTTCTGTACCCGTATATATCTCAAATTCAGGCTCAAAATACCCGAAAATTCGATATTTTTGGGTCCCAGAAGCGATCTGTACATGCCTACTCCGTGTTAGAGTATTTTTAAAATACAGACCCAAAACATGCTGAAAATCGATATTTTAGGTGCCCAAAGTCGGTATGTGCATGCATCTTCTGTACTCGTTTATATCTCAAATTCAGCCTCAAAACACCAAAATATTCGGTATTTTTGGGTCCCAGAAGCGATCTGTACATGCCTACTTTTTGCTAGAATGTTTTCAAGATACAGACCCAAAACTTGCTCATAATCAATATTTTAGGTGCAAAAAGTTGATATGTGCATGCATCTTCTGTACCCGTATATATCTCAAATTCAGGCTCAAAACACCCAAAAATTCGATATTTTTGTGTCCCAGAAGCGATCCGTACATGCCTACTCAGTGCTAGAATGTTTTTAAAATATAGGCTTAAAACATACTAAAAATCGATATTTTAGGTGTCCAAAGTCGATATGTGCATACATCTTTTGTACCCGTTTATATCCCAAATACAGGCTCAAAACACCCGAAAATTTGATATTTTTTTGTCCCACAAGCGATCTGTACATGCTTACTCAGTGCTAGAATATTTTTAAAATATAGGCCCAAAACATGCTAAAAATCGATATTTTAGGTGCTAAATGTTGATATGAGCATGCATTTTCTGTACCCGTTTATATCTCAAATGCAGACTCAAAACACCCGAAAATTCGATAATTTTGCGTCCCAGAAGCGATCTGTACATGCCTACTCCGAGTTAGAGTATTTTCAAAATACATACCAAAACATGCTGAAAATCGATATTTTAGGTTCCCAAAGTCGATATGTGCATGCTTCTTCTGTACCCGTTTATATCTCAAATTCAGCCTCAAAACACCAAAAAATTCGATATTTTTGTGTCCCAGAAGCGATCTGTACATGCCTACTCTTTGCTAGAATGTTTTCAAGATACAGACCCAAAACTTGCTCAAAATCGATATTTTAGGTGCAAAAAGTCGATATCTGCATGTATCTTCCGTACCCGTTTATATCTCAAATTCAGGCTCAAAACAACGGAAAATTCATTATTTTTGGGTTCCGGAAGCGATCTGTACATGCCTACTCAGTGCTAGAAAGTTTTCAAAATATAGGCTCAAAACATGCTAGGTATCTATAATTTAGGTGTCCAAAGTCGATATGTGCATGCATCTTCTGTACCCGTATATATCCCAAATTCAGGCTTAAAACACCCGAAAATTCGATATTTTTTTGTCCCAGAAGCGATCTGTACATGCCTACTCAGTGCTAGAATATTTTTAAAATATAGGCCCAAAACATGCTAAAAATCGATATTTTAGGTGCTAAATGTTGATATGAGCATGCATTTTCTGTACCCGTTTATATCTCAAATTCAGACTCAAAACACCCGAAAATTCGATAATTTTGGGTCCCAGAAGCGATCTGTACATGCCTACTCCGTGTTAGAGTATTTTCAAAATACATGCCCAAAACATGCTCAAAATCGATATTTTAGGTTCCCAAAGTCAATATGTGTATTCATCTTCTGTACCCGTTTATATCCCAAATTCAGGCTGAAAACACCCGAAAACTCGATATTTTTTTGTCCCAGAAGCGATCTGTACATGCCTACTCATTGCTAGAATACTTTCGAAATATAAGCCTAAAACATGCTAAATATCGATATTTTGGGTGCCCAAAGTCGATATCTACATGCATCTTCTGTACCCGTTTATATCTCAAATTAAGGCTCAAAACTCCTGAAAATTCGATGTTTTTTTGTCCCAGAAGCGATCTGTACATGCCTACTCCGAGTTAGAGTATTTTCAAAATACATGCCCAAAACATGCTGAAAATCGATATTTTATCTGCCCTTAGTCGATATGTGTATGCATCTTATGTACCCGTTTATATCTCAAATTCAGGCTCAAAACACCCGAAAACTCGATATTTTTGGGTCCCAGAAGAGATCTGTACATGCCTACTCCGTGTTAGAGTACTTTCAAAATACAGGCCCAAAACATGCTGAAAATCGATATTTTAGGTGCATAAAGTCGATATGTGCATGCATCTTCTGTACCCGTTTATATCTCAAATTCAGGCTCGAAACAACGGAAAATTCATTTTTTTTGGGTTCCAGAAGCGATCTGTACATGCCTACTTAGAGCTAGAAAGTTTTCAAAATATAGGCTCAAAACATGCTAAGAATCTATAATTTAGGTGTCCAAAGTCGGTATGTGAATGCATCTTCTGAACCCGTTTATATCTCAAATTCAGGCTCAAAATACCCAAAAATTCGATATTTTTTGGTCCCAGAAGCGATCTGTACATGCCTATTCATTGTTAGAGTATTTTCAAAATACAGGCCTAAAACATGCTGAAAATCGATATTTGAGGTGCCCAAAGTCAATATGTGTATGCATCTTCTGTACCCGTTTATATCCCAAATTCAGGCTCAAAAGATCCGAAAATTCGGTATTTTGGGGTCCCAGAAGCGATCTGTACATGTCTACTCAGTACCAGAATGTTTTCAAAATATAGTCTTAAAACATGCTAAAAATCAATATTTTTGGTGTCCAAAGTCGATATGTGCATACATCTTTTGTACCCGTTTATATCCCAAATTCAGGCTCTAACATCCGAAAACTAGATATTTTTGTGTCCCAGAAGCCATCTGTACATGCCTACTCCTTCTTAGAAAGTTTTCAAGATAGAGACCCAAAACATGCTCAAAATCGATATATTAGGTGCAAAAAGTCGATATGTGCCTGCATCTGTAGTACCCGTTTATATCTCAAATTCAGGCTCAAAACACCCGAAAATTCAATATTTTTGTGTCCCAGAAGCAATCTGTACATGCCTACTTCGTGTTAGAGTATTTTCAAAATAGATGCCAAAAAAATGCTTAAAATCGATATTTTGGGTGCCCAAAGTCGATATGTGCATGCATCTTCTGTACCAGTTTATATCTCAAATTCAAGCTCAAAACACCCGAAAAATCGATATTTTTGGGTCCCATAAGCGATCTGTACATGCCTACTCTTTGCTAGAATGTTTTATAATATACAGACCCAAAACATGCTCAAAATCGATATTTTAGGTGCTATAAGTCGATATGTGCATGCATCTTCAGTACCCAATTATATCTCAAATTCAGGCTCAAATCACCCGAAAATTTAATATTTTTGGGTCCCAGAAGCGATCTGAACATGCCTACTCCGTGTTAGAGTACTTTCAATATACAGGCCCAAAACATGCTGAAAATTGATATTTTATCTGCCCAAAGTCGATATGTGCATGCATCTTCTGTACCCGATTATATCACAAATTCAGGCTAAAAATACCCGAAAATTCAATATTTTTGGGTCCCAGAAGCGATCTGTACATGCCTACTCTTTGCTAGAATTTTTTTTTTAAATACAGACCCAAAACATGCTCAAAATCGATATTTTAGGTGTTAAAAGTCGATATGTGCATGGATCTTCAGTACACGATTATATCTCAAATTCAGGCTCAAAACAACCGAAAATTCGATATTTGTGGGTCCCAGAAGCGATCTGTACATGCCTACTCCGTGTTAGAGTATTTTCAAAATACATGCCCAAAACATGCTGAAAATCGATATTTTTGCTTCACATAGTCGATATGTGCATGCATCTTCTGTACCCGTTTATATCTCAAATACAGGCTCAAATCACCCGAAAATTCAATATTTTTGGGTCCCAGAAGCGATCTGTATATGCCTACTCCGTGTTTGAGTATTTTCAAAATACATGGCCAAAACATGCTGAAAATCGGTATTTTAGCTGCCCATAGTCGATATGTGAATGCATCTTCTGTACCCGTTTATATCTCAAATTCAGGCTCAAAACACCCGAAAATTCAATATTTTGGGTCCCAGATGCGATCTGTACATGCCTACTTCGTGTTAGAGTACTTTCAAAATACAGGCCATAAAACATGCTGAAAATCGATATTTTAGGTGCCCAAAGTCGATATGTGCATGCATCTTCTGTACTCGATTATATCTCAAATTCAGGCTCAAAATACCCAAAAATTCGATATTTTTGGGTCCCAGAAGCGATCTGTACATGCCTATTCCTTGTTAGAGTATTTTCAAAATACATGCCAAAAACATGCTGAAAATCGATATTTGAGGTGCCCAAAGTCAATATGTGTATGCATCTTCTGTAACCGTTTATATCCCAAATTCAAGCTCAATAGATCCGAAAATTCGATATTATTGAGTCCCAGAAGCGATCTCTTCATGTCTACTCAGTGCCAGAATGTTTTGAAATTATAGGCTTAAAACATACTAAAAATCGATATTTCGGGTGCCCAAAGTCGATATGTGCATGCATCTTCTCTACCCGTTTATATCTCAAATTCAGGCTTAAAACGCCCGAAAATTAGATATTTTTGTGTCCCAGAAGCAATCTGTACATGCCTACTCCTTCTTAGAATGTTTTCAAGATACAGACCCAAAACATGCTCAAAATCGATATATTAGGTACAAAAAGTCGATATGTGCCTGCATCTTCAGTACCCGTTTATATCTCACATTCAGGCTCAAAACACCCAAAAATTCAATATTTTTGTGTCCCAGAAGCGATCTGTACATGCCTACTTCGTGTTAGAGTATTTTCAAAATAGATGCCTAAAACATGCTCAAAATCAATATTTTGGGTGCCCAAAGTCGATATGTGCATGCATCTTCTGTACCCGTTTATATCTCAAATTCAGGCTCAAAACACCCGAAAAATCGATATTTTTGGGTCCCAGAAGCAATCTGTACATGCCTACTCTTTGCTAGAATGTTTTATAAAATACAGACCCAAAACATGCTCAAAATCGATATTTTAGGTGCTAAAAGTCGATATGTGCATGCATCTTCAGTACCCGATTATATCTCAAATTCAGGCTCAAAACAACCGAAAATTCGATATTTTTGGGTCCCAGAAGCGATCTGTACATGCCTACTCCGTGTTAGAATATTTTCAAAATACATGCCCAAAACATGCTGAAAATCGATATTTTAGCTCCACATAGTCGATATGTGCATGCATCTTCAGTACCCGTTTATATCTCAAATTAAGGCTCAAAATTACGGAAAATTCAATATTTTTGGGTTCCAGAAGCGATCTGTACATGCCTACTCAGTGCTAGAACGTTTTCAAAATATAGGCTCAAAACATGCTATAAATCTATAATTTAGGTGTCCAAAGTCGATATGTGCATACATCTTTTGTACCCGTTTATATCCCAAATTCAGGCTCAAAACAACCGAAAATTCGATATTTTGGGGTCCCAGAAGCGATCTGAACATGCCTACTCTGTGTTAGAGTACTTTCAAAATACAGGCCCAAAACATGCTGAAAATTGATATTTTATCTGCCCAAAGTCGATATGTGCATGCATCTTCTGTACCCGATTATATCTCAAATTCAGGCTCAAAACACCCAAAAATTCAATATTTTTGTGTCCCAAAAGCGATCTGTACATGCCTACTTCGTGTTAGAGTATTTTCAAAATAGATGCCTAAAACATGCTCAAAATCAATATTTTGGGTGCCCAAAGTCGATATGTGCATGCATCTTCTGTACCCGTTTATATCTCAAATTCAGGCTCAAAACACCCGAAAATTAGATATTTTTGTGTCCCAGAAGCAATCTGTACATGCCTACTCCGATTTAGAATGTTTTCAAGATACAGACCCAAAACATGCTCAAAATCGATATATTAGGTACAAAAAGTCGATATGTGCCTGCATCTTCAGTACCCGTTTATATCTCAAATTCAGGCTCAAAACACCCAAAAATTCAATATTTTTGTGTCCCAGAAGCGATCTGTACATGCCTACTTCGTGTTAGAGTATTTTCAAAATAGATGCCTAAAACATGCTCAAAATCAATATTTTGGGTGCCCAAAGTCGATATGTGCATGCATCTTCTGTACCCGTTTATATCTCAAATTCAGGCTCAAAACACCCGAAAAATCGATATTTTTGGGTCCCAGAAGCAATCTGTACATGCCTACTCTTTGCTAGAATGTTTTATAAAATACAGACCCAAAACATGCTCAAAATCGATATTTTAGGTGCTAAAAGTCGATATGTGCATGCATCTTCAGTACCCGATTATATCTCAAATTCAGGCTCAAAACAACCAAAAATTCGATATTTTTGGGTCCCAGAAGCGATCTGTACATGCCTACTCCGTGTTAGAATATTTTCAAAATACATGCCCAAAACATGCTGAAAATCGATATTTTAGCTCCACATAGTCGATATGTGCATGCATCTTCAGTACCCGTTTATATCTCAAATTCAGGCTCAAAACCACGGAAAATTCAATATTTTTGGGTTCCAGAAGCGATCTGTACATGCCAACTCAGTGCTAGAACGTTTTCAAAATATAGGCTCAAAACATGCTATAAATCTATAATTTAGGTGTCCAAAGTCGATATGTGCATACATCTTTTGTACCCGTTTATATCCCAAATTCAGGCTCAAAACAACCGAAAATTCGATATATTGGGGTCCCAGAAGCGATCTGAACATGCCTACTCCGTGTTAGAGTACTTTCAAAATACAGGCCCAAAACATGCTGAAAATTGATATTTTATCTGCCCAAAGTCGATATGTGCATGCATCTTCTGTACCCGATTATATCTCAAATTAAGGCTAAAAATACCCGAATATTCAATATTTTTGGGTCCCAGAAGCGATCTGTACATGCCTATTCCTTGTTAGAGTATTTTCAAAATACAGGCCTAAAACATACTAAAATCGATATTTGAGGTGCCCAAAGTCAATATGTGTATGCATCTTCTGTACCCGTTTATATCCCAAATTCAGGCTCAAAAGACCCGAAAATTCGGTATTTTTGGGTCCAAGAAGCGATCTGTACATGTCTACTCAGTGCCAGAATGTTTTCAAAATATAGGCTTAAAACATGCTAAAATTCAATATTTTAGGTGTCCAAAGTCAATATGTGCATGCATCTTCTGTACCCGTTTATATATCAAATTCAGGCTCAAAACACCCGAAAACTCGATATTTTTGGGTCCCAGAAGAGATCTGTACATGCCTACTCCGTGTTAGAGTACTTTCAAAATACAGGCCCAAAACATGCTCAAAATCGATATTTTAGGTTCCCAAAGTCAATATGTGTATGCATCTTCTATACCCGTTTATATCCCAAGTTCAGGCTGAAAACACCCGAAAATTCGATATTTTTGTGTCCCAGAAGCGTTCTGTACATGCCTACTCATTGCTAGAATACTTTCAAATTATAGGCCCAAAACATGCTAAAAATCGATATTTTGGGTGCCCAAAGTCGATATCTGCATGCATCTTCAGTACCCGTTTATATCTCAAATTCAGGCTCAAAACAACGGAAAATTCAATATTTTTGGGTTCCATAAGCGATCTGTACATGCCTACTCAGTGCTAGAAAGTTTTCAAAATATAGGCTCAAAACATGCTAAAAATCCATAATTTAGGTGTCCACAGTCGATATGTGCATGCATCTTCTGCACCCGAATATATCTGAAATTCAGGCTGAAAACACCCAAAAATTCGATATTTTTGTGTCCCAGACGCGATCTGTACATGCCTAAATCATGTTAGAGTATTTTCAAAATAGATGCCCAAAACATGCTCAAAATCGATATTTTGGGTGCCCAAAGTCGATATTTGCATGAATCTTCTATACCCGTTTATATCTCAAATTAAGGCTCAAAACACCCGAAAATTCGATATTTTCGGGTCCCAAAAGCGATCTGTACATGCCTACTCTTTGCTAGAATGTTTTCAAAATACAGACCCAAAACATGCTCAAAATCGATATTTTAGGTGCAAAAAGTCGATATGTGCATGCATTTTCAGTACCCGTTTATATCTCAAATTTAGGCACAAAACCCCCCAAAATTCAATATTTTTGGGTTCCAGAAGCGATCTGTACATGCCTACTTAGTGCTAGAAAGTTTTCAAAATATAGACTCAAAACATGCTAAAAATCTATAATTTAGGTGTCCAAAGTCGATATGTGCATGCATCTTCTGTACCCGTATATATCTGAAATTCTGGCTCAAAACACCCAAAAATTCGATGTTTTTGTGTCCCAGAAGCGATCTGTACATGCCTACTTCGTAGTAGAGTATTTTCAAAATAGATGCCAAAAACATGCTCAAAATCGATATTTTGGGTGCCCAAAGTCGATATGTGCATGCATCTTCTGTACCCGTTTATATCTCAAATTCAGGCTCAAAACACTCGAAAATTCGATATTTTCGGGTCCCAGAAGCGATCTGTACATGCCTACTCTTTGCTAGAATGTTTTCAAAATACAGACTTAAAACATGCTCAAAATCAATATTTTAGGGGCAAAAAGTAGATATGTGCATACATCTTTTCTACCCGTTTATATCCCAAATTCAGGCTCAAAACACCCGAAAATTCGATATTTATTATTATATTTTGGGTGCCCAAAGTCGATATGTGCATGCATCTTCTGTACCCGTTTATATCTCAAATTCAGGCTCAAAACACCCGAAAATTCGATATTTTTGGGTCCCAGAATCGATCTGTACATGCCTACTCAGTCCTAGAATATTTTTAAAATATAGGCCCAAAACATGCTCAAAATCGATATTTTAGGGGCAAAAAGTAGATATGTGCATACATCTTTTGTACCCGTTTATATCCCAAATTCAGGCTTAAAACACCCGAAAATTCGATATTTTTGTGTCCCAGAAGCAATCTGTACATGTCTACTTAGTGCTAGAATGTTTTTAAAATATAGGCCTAAAACATGCTAAAATTCGATATTTTAGGTGTCCAAATTCGATATGTGAATACATTTTTTGTACTTGTTTATATCCCAAATTCAGGCTCAAAACACCCGAAAATTCGATATTTCTGGGTCCCAGAAGCAATCTGTACATGTCTACTCAGTGATAGAATGTTTTCAAAATACAGACCCAAAACATGCTCAAAATCGATATTTTAGGTTCAAAAAGTAGATATGTGCATACATCTTTTGTACCCGTTTATATCCCAAATTCAGGCTTAAAACACCCGAAAATTCGATATTTCTGTGTCCCAGAAGCAATCTGTACATGTCTACTTAGTGCTAGAATGTTTTTAAGATATAGGCCTAAAATATGCTAAAATTCGATATTTTAGGTGTCCAAATTCGATATGTGAATACATTTTTTGTACTTGTTTATATCCCAAATTCAGGCTCAAAACACCCGAAAATTCGATATTTCTAGGTCCCAGAAGCAATCTGTACATGTCTACTCAGTGATAGAATATTTTCAAAATTTTGGCCCAAAACATACTAAAAATCGATATTTTGGGTGCCCAAAGTCGATATGTGCATGCATCTTCTGTACCCGTTTATATCTCAAATTCAGGCTCAAAACACTCGAAAATTCGATATTTTCGGGTCCCAGAAGCGATCTGTACATGCCTACTCTTTGCTAGAATGTTTTCAAAATACAGACTTAAAACATGCTCAAAATCGATATTTTAGGGGCAAAAAGTAGATATGTGCATACATCTTTTCTACCCGTTTATATCCCAAATTCAGGCTCAAAACACCCGAAAATTCGATATTTCTGGGTCTCAGAAGCGATCTGTACATGCCTACTCAGTGATAGAATATTTTCAAAATTTTGGCCCAAAACATACTAAAAATCGATATTTTGGGTGCCCAAAGTCGATATGTGCATGCATCTTCTGTACTCGTTTATATCTCAAATTCAGGCTCAAAACACTCGAAAATTCGATATTTTCGGGTCCCAGAAGCGATCTGTACATGCCTACTCTATGCTAGAATGTTTTCAAAATACAGACTTAAAACATGCTCAAAATCGATATTTTAGGTGCAAAAAGTAGATATGTGCATACATCTTTTCTACCCGTTTATATCCCAAATTCAGGCTCAAAACCCCCGAAAATTCGATATTTCTGGGTCTCAGAAGCGATCTGTACATGCCTACTCAGTGATAGAATATTTTCAAAATTTTGGCCCAAAACATACTAAAAATCGATATTTTGGGTGCCCAAAGTCGATATGTGAATGCATCTTCTGTACCCGTTTATATCTCAAATTCAGGCTCAAAACACCCGAAAATTCGATATTTTTGGGTCCCAGAATCGATCTGTACATGCCTACTCAGTCCTAGAATATTTTTAAAATATAGGCCCAAAACATGCTCAAAATCGATATTTTAGGGGCAAAAAGTAGATATGTGCATACATCTTTTGTACCCGTTTATATCCCAAATTCAGGCTTAAAACACCCGAAAATTCGATATTTTTGTGTCCCAGAAGCAATCTGTACATGTCTACTTAGTGCTAGAATGTTTTTAAAATATAGGCCTAAAACATGCTAAAATTCGATATTTTAGGTGTCCAAATTCGATATGTGAATACATTTTTTGTACTTGTTTATATCCCAAATTCAGGCTCAAAACACCCGAAAATTCGATATTTCTGGGTCCCAGAAGCAATCTGTACATGTCTACTCAGTGATAGTATGTTTTCAAAATACAGACCCAAAACATGCTCAAAATCGATATTTTAGGGGCAAAAAGTAGATATGTGCATACATCTTTTGTACCCGTTTATATCTCAAATTCAGGCTCAAAACACCCGAAAATTCGATATTTTTGGGTCCCAGAATCGATCTGTACATGCCTACTCAGTCCTAGAATATTTTTAAAATATAGGCCCAAAACATGCTAAAAATCGATATTTTAGGTGCTAAATGTCGATAAGAGCATGTATTTTCTGTACCGGTTTATATCTCAAATTCAGGCTCAAAACACCCGAAAATTCGATAACTTTGGGTCCCAGAAGCGATCTTTACATGCCTACTCCGTGTTAGAGTATTTTCAAAATACAGGCCAAAAACATGCTCACAATCGATATTTTAGGTTCCCAAAGTCAATATGTGTATGCATCTTCTATACCCGTTTATATCCAAAATTCAGGCTAAAAACACCCAAAAATTCGATATTTTTGGGCCCCAGAATCGATCTGTACATGCCTACTCAGTCCTAGAATATTTTTAAAATATAGGCCCAAAACATGCTAAAAATCGATATTTTAGGTGCTAAATGTCGATATCTGCATGCATCTTCTGTACCTGTTTATATCTCAAATTCTGGCTCAAAACACCCGAAAACTCGATATTTTTGGGTCCCATTAGAGATCTGTACATGCCTACTCTATGCTAGAATGTTTTCAAAATACAGACCCAAAACATGCTCAAAATCGATATTTTAGGTGCAAAAAGTCGATATGTGCATACATCTTTTGTACCCGTTTATATCCCAAATTCAGGCTTAAAACACCCGAAAATTCGATATTTTTGTGTCCCAGAAGCGATCTGTACATGTCTAATTAGTGCTAGAATGTTTTAAAAATACATGCCTAAACCATGCTGAAAATCAATATTTTAGCTCCACATAGTCGATATGTGCATGCATCTTCTGTACCCGTTTATATCTCAAATTCAGGCTCAAATCACGCTAAAATTCAATATTTTTGGGTCCCAGAAGCGATCTGTAGAAGCCTACTCCGTGTTAGACTACTTTCAAAATACAGGCCCAAAACATGCTGAAAATAGATATTTGAGGTGCCCAAAGTCAATATGTGTATGCATCTTCTGTACCCATTTATATCCCAAATTCAGGGTCAAAACACCCGAAAATTCGATATTTTTAGTCCCAGAAGCGATCTGTACATGTCTACTCAGTGATAGAATGTTTTCAAAATATTGGCTTAAAACATGCTAAAAATCGATATTTTGGATGCCCAAAGTCGATATGTGCATGCATCTTCTGTACCCGTTTATATCTCAAATTCAGGCTCAAAGCACCCGAAAATTCGATATTTTAGGGTCCCAGAAGCGATCTGTACAGTGCTAGAATATTTTTTAAATGTAGGCCCAAAACATGCTAAAAATCGATATTTTAGGTGCTAAATGTCGATATGAGCATGCATTTTCTGTACCGGTTTATATCTCAAATTCAGGCTCAAAACACCCGAAATTTCTATAATTTTGGGTCCCAGAAGGGATATTTACATGCCTACTCAGTGCTAAAATGTTTTCAAAATATAGGTTTAAAGCATGCTAAAAATCGATATTTTAGGTGCTAAATGTCGATATGAGCATGCATTTTCTGTACTGGTTTATATCTCAAATTCAGGCTCAAAACACACGAAAATTCGATAATTTTGGGTCCCAGAAGCGATCTTTACTTGCCTACTCCGTGTTAGAGTATTTTAAAAATACAGGCCCAAAACATGCTCAAAATCGACATTTTAGGTTCCCAAAGTCAATATGAGTATGCATCTTCTATACCCGTTTATATCCCATATTCAGGCTGAAAACACCCGAAAATTCGATATTTTTTGGTCCCAGAAGCGATCTGTACATGCCTACTCATTGCTAGAATACTTTCAAAATATAGGCCCAAAGCATGCTAAAAATCGATATTTTAGGTGCCCAAAGTGGATATGAGCATGCATCTTCTGTACCCGTTTATATCTCAAATTCAGACTCAAGACACCCGAAAATTCGATATTTTTTGGTCCCAAAAGCGACTTGTACATGCCTACTCTTTGCTAGAATGTTTTCAAGATACAGACCTAAAATATGCTCTAAATCGATATTTTAGGTGCAAAAATTGGATATGTGCATGCATCTTCAGTACTCGTTTATATCTCAAATGCAGGCTCAAAATTCCCGAAAATTCGATGTTTTTGGGCCCCAGAAGCAATCTGTACATGCCTATTCCGTGTTCGAGTATTTTCAAAATACAGGCCCAAAACATGCTAAAAATCGATATTTGAGGTGCCCAAAGTCAATATGTGTATGTATCTTCTGTACCCGTTTATATCCCAAATTCAGGCTCAAAACACCCGAAAATTAGATATTTTTGGGTCCCAGAAGCGATCTGTACATGCCTACTCTGTGTTAGAGTATTTTTAAAATATAGGCCTAAAACATGCTAAAAATCGATATTTTAGGTGTCTAAAGTAGATATGTGCATGCTTATTCAGTACCCGTTTATATCTCAAATTCAGGCTAAAAACACCCGAAAATTCGATATTTTTGGGTTTTAGATGCAATCTGTATATGCCTACTCCATGTTTAAGTATTTTCAAAATACATGCCCAAAACATGCTGAAAATCGATATTTTAGCTGCCCATAGTCAATATGTGCATGCATCTTCTGTACCCGTTTATATCTTAAATTCAGGGTCTAAACACCCGAAAATTCGATATTTTTGGGTCCCAGAAGCGATCTGTACATGCCTACGCAAAGCTAGAATGTTTTCAAGATACAGACCTAAAACATACTAAAAATCGATATTTTAGATGCCCAATGTTGATATGTGCATGCATCTTCTGTACTGTACCCGTTTATATCTCAAATTCAATCTCAAAACTCCCAAAAATTCGGTATTTTTGTGTCCCAGAAGCGATCTGTGCATGCCTACTCAGTGCTAGAATATTTTCAAAATAAAAGCCCAATACATGCTAAAAATCGATATTTTAGGTGCCCAATGTCGATATGTGCATGCATCTTCTGTACCCGTTTATATCTCAAATTCAGACTCAAGACACCCGAAAATTCGATATTTTTGGGTCCCAGAAGCGACTTGTACATGCCTACTCTTTGCTAGAATGTTTTCAAGATACAGACCCAAAATATGCTCAAAATCGATATTTTTCGTGCAAAAAGTCGATATGTGCATGCATCTTCAGTAGCCGTTTATATTTCAAATGCAGGCTCAAAACACACGAAAATTCGATATTTTTGGTTCCAGAAGCGATCTGTACATGCCTACTCAGTAATAAAATATTTTTAAAATATAGGCCCAATACAAGCTAAAAATCTATATTTTAGGTGACCAAAGTCGATATGTGCATATATTTTCTGTACCCGTTTATATCTCAAATTCAGGCTCAAAACACCCGAAAATTCGATATTTTTGTGTCAAAGAAGCGATCTGTACATGCCTGCTTCTTGTTTGAGTATTTTCACAATACAGACCCAAAACATGCTCAAAATCGATATTTTAGGTGCAAAGAGTCGATATGTGCATGCATCTTCATTACCTGTTTACATATCAAATTCAGGCTCAAAACTCCCGAAAATTCAATATTTTTGGGTTCCAGAAGCGATCTGTACATGCCTACTCAGTCCTAGAATGTTTTCAAAATATAGGCTCAAAACATGCTAAAAATCGATATTTTAGGTGTCCCAAGTCAATAAGTGCATGCATGTTCTGTACCCATTTATATCTCAAATTCAAGATGAAAACACTCGAAAATTCGATATTTTTGGGTCCCAGACGCGATCTGTACATGCCTACTCCGTGTTAGAGTATTTTCAAAATACATGCACAAAACATGCTGAAAATCGATATTTTAGCTGCCCATAGTCTATAAGTGCATGCATCTTCTGTTCCCGTTTATATCTCAAATTCAGGCTCAAAACACCCAAAAATTCGATATTTTTGGGTCCAAGAAGAGATCTGTACATGCCTACTCAGTGCTAGAATGTTTGCAAAATATAGGCTTAAAATATGCTAAAAATCGATATTTTAGGTGTCCCAAGTCGATGTATGCATAGATATTCTGTACCAGTTTATATCTCAAATTTAGGCTCAAAACACCCGAAAAGTCGATGTTTTTGGGTCCTAGATGCAATCTGTATATGCCTACCTCGTGTTTAAGTATTTTCAAAATACATGCCCAAAACATGCTGAAAATCGATATTTTAGCTGCCCATAGTCAATATGTGCATGCATCTTCTGTACCCGTTTATACTTAAATTAAGGCTCTAAACACCCGAAAATTCGGTATTTTTGGGTTCCAGAAACGATCTGGTATACATGCCTACTCAGTGTTAGAGTACCTTAAAAATACAGGCCATAAAACATGCTGAAAATCGATATTTTAGGTGCCCAAATTCGATATGTGCATGCATCTTCTGCACGCGTTTATATCTCAAATTCAGGATCAAAACACCCGAAAATTTGGTATTTTTGGGTCCCAGAAACGATCTGTACATGCCTACTTCTTGCTAGAATGTTTTCAAGATACAGACCCAAAACAAGCTTAAAATCGATATTTTAGGTGCAAAAAGTCGATATGTGCATGTATCTTCAGTACCGGTTTACATCTCAAATTCAGGCTCAAACACCCGAATATTCAATAGTTTTAATTTCCTGAAGCGATCTGTACATGCTTACTCAGTGCTAGAATGTTTTTAAAATATAGGTTTAAAACATGCTAAAAATTTATATTTTAGGTGTCCCAAGTCGATATGTGCATGCATCTTCTGTACTCGTTTATATCTCAAATCTAGGCTCAAAACACCCGAAAATTCGGTATTTTTTGGTCCCAGAAGCAACCTGTATATGCCTACTCCATGCTAAAATGTTTTCAAGATACAGACCCAAAACATGCCCAAAATCGATATTTTAGGTGCAAAAAGTCGATATGTGCATGCATCTTCAGTACCCGTTTATATATTAAATTCAGGCTCAAAACACCCGAAAATTCGATATTTTTGTGTCCCAGAAGCCATCTGTACATGCCTACTCTGTGTTAGAATACTTTCAAAATATAGGCCCAAAACATGCTCAAAATCGATATTTTGGGTGCCCAAAGTCGATATGTGCATGCATCTTCTGTACCCGTTTATATCTCAAATTCAGGCTCAAAACACCTAAAAATTCAATATTTTTGGGTCCCAGAAGCGATCTGTACATGCCTACTCAGTGCTAGAATAATTTCAAAATATTGGCCCAAAACATGCTAAAAATCGATTTTTTGGGTGCTCAAAGTCGATATGAGCATGCATCCTCTGTACCCGTTGATATTTCAAATTCAGGCTCAAAACACCCAAAAATTTGATATTTTTAAGAACGAGAAGCAATATGTACATGCCTACTCCTCCGTGTTAGAGTATTTTCAAAATACAGGTCCAAAATATGCTCAAAATCGATATTTTGGGTGCCCAAAGTCTATATATATGTGCATGCATCTTCTGTACGCGTTTTTTATATTTCAAATTCAGGCTCAAAACACCCGAAAATTCGATATTTTTGGGTCCCAGAAGCAATCTGTACATGCCTACTCCTTGCTTGAATGTTTTCAAGATACAGACCGAAAACATGCTCAAAATCGATAATTTAGGGGCAAAAAGTCGATATGTGAATGTATTTTCTGTACCGGTTTATATCTCAAATTCAGGCTCAAAACACCCCAATATTCAATAGTTTTAGGTTCCAGAAGCGATCTGTACATGTTTACTCAGTGCTAGAATGTTTTTAAAATATAGGTTTAAAACATGCTAAAAATTTATATTTTAGGTTTCCCAAGTCGATATGTGCATGCATCTTCTGTACTCGTTTATATCTCAAATTCAGGATCAAATCACGCGAAAATTCGATATTTTTTGGTCCCAGAAGTGACCTCTATATACCTACTCTACGCTAGAATGTTTTCAAGATACAGACCCAAAACATGCCCAAAATCGATATTTTAGGTGCAAAAAGTCGATATGTGCATGCTTATTCAGTACCCGTTTATATCTCAAATTCAGGATCAAAACACCCGAAAATTCGATATTTTTGGGTCCCAGAAGCGATCTGTACATGCCTCCACAGTGCTAAAATACTTTCAAAATATAGACCCAAAACATGCTAAAAATCGATATTTTGGGTGCCCAAAGTCGATATGTACATGTATTTTCTTAACCCGATTATATCTCAAATTCAGGCTCAAAACACCCGAAAATTCGATATTTTTGTGTCCCAGAAGCGATCTGTACATGCCTACTCTGTGTTAGAATACTTTCAAAATATAGGCCCAAAACATGCTCAAAATCGATATTTTGGGTGCACAAAGTCGATATGTGCATGCATCTTCTGTACCCGTTTATATCTCAAATTCAGGCTCAAAACACCTAAAAATTCAATATTTTTGGGTCCCAGAAGCGATCTGTACATGCCTACTCAGTGCTAGAATAATTTCAAAATATTGGCCCAAAACATGCTAAAAATCGATATTTTGGGTGCTCAAAGTAGATATGAGCATGCATCCTCTGTACCCGTTTATATTTCAAATTCAGGCTCAAAACACCCGAAAATTTGATATTTTTAGGAACGAGAAGCGATATGTACATGCGTACTCCTCCGTGTTAGAGTATTTTCAAAATACAGGTCCAAAATATGCTCAAAATCGATATTTTGGGTGCCCAAAGTCTATATATATGTGCATGCATCTTCTGTACGCGTTTTTTATATTTCAAATTCAGGCTTAAAACACCCGAAAATTCGATATTTTTTGGTCCCAGAAGCAATCTGTACATGCCTACTCCTTGCTTGAATGTTTTCAAGATACAGACCCAAAACATGCTCAAAATCGATAATTTAGGGGCAAAAAGTCGATATGTGAATGTATTTTCTGTACCGGTTTATATCTCAAATTCAGGCTCAAAACACCCCAATATTCAATAGTTTTAGGTTCCAGAAGCGATCTGTACATGTCTACTCAGTGCTAGAATGTTTTTAAAATATAGGTTTAAAACATATTAAAAATTTATATTTTAGGTTTCCCAAGTCGATATGTGCATGCATCTTCTGTACTCGTTTATATCTTAAATTCAGGCTAAAAACACGCGAAAATTCGATATTTTTTGGTCCCAGAAGTGACCTGTATATACCTACTCGACGCTAGAATGTTTTCAAGATACAGACCCAAAACATGTCCAAAATCGATATTTTAGGTGCAAAAAGTCGATATGTGCATGTATCTTCAGTACCGGTTTACATCTCAAATTCAGGCTCAAACACCCGAATATTCAATAATTTTAAGTTCCAGAAGCGATCTGTACATGTTTACTCAGTGCTAGAATGTTTTTAAAATATAGATTTAAAACATGCTAAAAATTTATATTGTAGGTGTCCCAAGTCGATATGTGCATGCATCTTCTGTACTCGTTTATATCTCAAATTCAGGCTCAAAACACCCGAAAATTCGATATTTTTGGGTCCCAGAAGCGATCTGTATATGCCTACTCAGTGCTAGAATTTTTTTCAAAATATAGGCTTAAAACATGCTAAAAATCGATATTTTAGGTTAAAAAAGTCGATATGTGCCTGCATCTTCAGTACCCGTTTATATCTCAAATTCAGGCTCAAAACACCTAAAAATTCAATATTTTTGGGTCCCAGAAGCGATCTGTACATGCCTACTCAGTGCTAGAATAATTTCAAAATATTGGCCCAAAACATGCTAAAAATCGATATTTTAGGTGCTCAAAGTCGATATGTGCATGCATCTTCTGTACCCGTTTATATCTTAAATTCAGGCTCTAAACCCCCGAAAATTCGATATTTTTGGGTCCCAGAAGCGATCTGTACATGCCTACGCAATGCTTGAATGTTTTCAAGATACAGACCTAAAACATGCTAAAAATCGATATTTTAGATGCCCAATGTCAATATGTGCATGCATCTTCTGTACTGTACCCGTTTATATCTCAAATTCAGGCTCAAAACTCCCAAAAATTTGGTATTTTTGGGTCCCAGAAGCGATCTGTGCATGCCTACTCAGTGCTAGAATATTTTCAAAATAAAAGCCCAATACAT
Source organism: Petrolisthes cinctipes (assembly GCA_033782935.1). Classification (NCBI taxonomy): domain Eukaryota; kingdom Metazoa; phylum Arthropoda; class Malacostraca; order Decapoda; family Porcellanidae; genus Petrolisthes; species Petrolisthes cinctipes. The sequence continues at coordinate 767,197 of JAWQEG010000731.1, read as the reverse complement.
GCTAAAAATCGATATTTTAGGTGCCCAATGTCGATATGTGCATGCATCCTCTGTACCCGTTTATATTTCAAATTCAGGCTCAAAACACCCGAAAATTCGATATTTTTTGGAACGAGAAGCGATATGTACATGCCTACTCCGTGTTACAGTATTTTCAAAATACAGGTCCAAAACATGCTCAAAATCGATATTTAGGGTGCCCAAAGTCTATATGTGCATGCATCTTCTGTACGCGTTTTTTATATTTCAAATTCAGGTTCAAAACAACCGAAAATTCGATATTTTTGGGTCCCAGAAACAATCTGTACATGCCTACTCCTTGCTTTAATGTTTTCAAGATACAGAGCCAAAACATGCTCAAAATCGATATTTTAGGGGCAAAAAGTCGATATGTGCATGTATCTTCAGTACCGGTTTATATCTCAAATTCAGGCTCAAAACACCCCAATATTCAATAGTTTTAGGTTCCAGAAGCGATCTGTACATGTCTACTCAGTGCTAGAATGTTTTTAAAATATAGGTTTAAAACATGCTAAAAATTTATATTTTAGGTGTCCCAAGTCGATATGTGCATGCATCTTCTGTACTCGTTTATATCTCAAATTCCTGCTCAAAACACCCGAAAATTTGATATTTTTTGGTCCCAGAAGTGACCTGTATATACCTACTCGACGCTAGAATGTTTTCAAGATACAGACCCAAAACATGCCCAAAATCGATATTTTATGTGCAAAAAGTCGATATGTGCATGCTTATTCAGTACCCGTTTATATCTCAAATTCATGCTCAAAACACCCGAAAATTCGATATTTTTGGGTTTTAGATGCAATCTGTATATGCCTACTCCGTGTTTAAGTATTTTCAAAATACATTCCCAAAACATGCTGAAAATCGATATTTTAGCTGCCCATAGTCAATATGTGCATGCATCTTCTGTACCCGTTTATATCTTAAATTCAGGCTCTAAACCCCCGAAAATTCGATATTTTTGGGTCCCAGAAGCGATCTGTACATGCCTACGCAATGCTAGAATGTTTTCAAGATACAGACCTAAAACATGCTAAAAATCGATATTTTAGATGCCCAATGTCGATATGTGCATGCATCATCTGTACTGTACCCGTTTATATCTCAAATTCAGGCTCAAAACTCTCAAAAATTTGGTATTTTTGGGTCCCAGAAGCGATCTGTGCATGCCTACTCAGTGCTAGAATATTTTCAAAATAAAAGCCCAATACATGCTAAAAATCGATATTTTAGGTGCGAAAATTCGATATGCGCCTGCATCTTCAGTACCCGTTTATATCTCAAATTCAGGCTCAAAACACCTAAAAATTCAATATTTTTGGGTACCAGAAGCGATCTGTACATGCCTACTCAGTGCTAGTATAATTTCAAAATATTGGCCCAAAACATGCTAAAAATCGATATTTTGGGTGCTCAAAGTCGATATGTGCATGCATCCACTGTACCCGTTTATATTTCAAATTCAGGCTCAAAACACCCGAAAATTCGATATTTTTAGGAACGAGAAGCGATATGTACATGCCTACTCCGTGTTAGAGTATTTTCAAAATACAGGTCCAAAACATGCTCAAAATCGATATTTTGGGTGCCCAAAGTCTATATGTGCATGCATCTTCTGTACGCGTTTTTTATATTTCAAATTCAGGCTCAAAACACCCGAAAATTCGATATTTTTGGGTTTTAGAAGCAATCTGTACATGCCTACTCCTTGCTTGAATGTTTTCAAGATACAGACCCAAAACATGCTCAAAATCGATAATTTAAGGGCAAAAAGTCGATATGTGCATGTATCTTCAGTACCGGTTTATATCTCAAATTCAGGCTCAAAACACCCCAATATTCAATAGTTTTAGGTTCCAGAAGCGATCTGTTCATGTCTACTCAGTGCTAGAATGTTTTTAAAATATAGGTTTAAAAGATGCTAAAAATTTATATTTTAGGTGTCCCAAGTCGATATGTGCATGCATCTTCTGTACTCGTTTATATATCAAATTCAGGCTCAAAACACGGGAAAATTCGATATTTTTTGGTCCCAGAAGTGACCTGTATGTGCCTATTCCATGCTAGAATGTTTTCAAGATACAGACCCAAAACATGCCCAAAATCGATATTTTATGTGCAAAAAGTCGATATGTGCATGCTTATTCAGTACCCGTTTTTATCTCAAATTCTTGCTCAAAACACCCGAAAATTCGATATTTTTGGGTTTTAGATGCAATCTGTATATGCCTACTCCGTGTTTAAGTATTTTCAAAATACATGCCCAAAACATGCTGAAAATCGATATTTTAGCTGCCCATAGTCAATATGTGCATGCATCTTCTGTACCCGTTTATATCTTAAATTCAGGCTCTAAACACCCGAAAATTCCGTATTTTTGGGTCCCAGAAGCGATCTGGTATACATGCCTACTCAGTGTTAGAGTACTTTAAAAATACAGACCTAAAACATGCTGAAAATCGATATTTTAGGTGCCCAAAGTCGATATGTGCATGCATCTTCTGCACCCGTTTATATCTCAAATTCAGGCTCAAAACACCCTAAAATTCGGTATTTTTGGGTCCCAGAAGCGATCTGTACATGCCTACTTCTTGCTAGAATGTTTTCAAGATACAGACCCAAAACAAGCTTAAAATCGATATTTTAGGTGCAAAAAGTCGATATGTGCATGTATCTTCAGTACCGGTTTACATCTCAAATTCAGGCTCAAACACCCGAATATTCAATAATTTTAAGTTCCAGAAGCGATCTGTACATGTTTACTCAGTGCTAGAATGTTTTTAAAATATAGGTTTAAAACATGCAAAAAATTTATATTATAGGTGTCCCAAGTCGATATGTGCATGCATCTTCTGTAATCGTTTATATCTCAAATTCAGGCTCAAAACACCCGAAAATTCGGTATTTTTTGGTCCCAGAAGTAACCTGTATGTGCCTACTCCATGCTAGAATGTTTTCAAGATACAGACCCAAAACATGCCCAAAATCGATATTTTAGGTGCAAAAAGTCGATATGTGCATGCATCTTCAGTACCCGTTTATATCTTAAATTCAGGCTCAAAACACCCGAAAATTCGATATTTTTGGGTCCCAGAAGCGATCTGTATATGCCTACGCAGTGCTAAAATGTTTTCAAAATATAGACTCAAAACATGCTAAAAATCGATATTTTGGGTGCCCAAAGCCGATATGTGCATGCATCTTCTGTACCCGTTTATATCTCAAATTCAGGCTCAAAACATACGAAAATTCGGTATTTTTGGGTCCCAGAAGCGATCTGTATATGCCTACTCAGTGCTAGAATTTTTTTCAAAATATAGGCTTAAAATATGCTAAAAATCGATATTTTGGGTGCTCAAAGTCGATATGTGCATGCATCCTCTGTACCCGTTTATATTTCAAATTTAGGCTCAATACACCCGAAAATTCGATATTTTTAGGAACGAGAAGCGATATGTACATGACTACTCCGTGTTACAGTATTTTCAAAATACAGGTCCAAAACATGCTAAAAATCGATATTTAGGGTGCCCAAAGTCTATATGTGCATGCATCTTCTGTACACGCAGTGCTAGAATAATTTCAAAATATTGGCCCAAAACATGCTAAAAATCGATATTTTAGGTGTCCAAAGTCGATATGTGCATACATCTTTTGTACCCGTTTATATCTCAAATTCAGGCTCGAAACACCCGAAAATTCGATATTTTTGGGTCCAAGAAGAGATCTGTACATGCCTACTCAGTGCTAGAAGGTTTGCAAAATATAGGCTCAAAACATGCTAAAAATCGATATTTTAGGTGTCCCAAGTCGATATGTGCATGGATATTCTGTACCAGTTTATATCTCAAATTTAGGCTCAAAACACCCGAAAATTCGATATTTTTGGGTTCTAGATGCAATCTGTATATGCCTACTCCGTGTTTAAGTTTTTTCAAAATACATGCCCAAAACATGCTGAAAATCGATATTTTGGCTGCCCATAGTAAATTTTTTTTTTTTTTTTTTTTTTTTTTTCTATACCTCAACCTCGGGACTGTAGGCTGTCAGTAGCCCGTGACTCTTGCGAGGCCCCGAGATTATTGGGTGTCGCACCAGATGAGACAGTGGAGCTTCGTGGTGATGTTGGTACCGTAGCTTCTCTTCTGTCCTACTAGATGACGACACCTTATTTATACACGTCACTATCATGAGAGAGCAGCTACACCGTCACTCACAGCATCTTGGAATATGGTCGGACATCTTCTATGTTGTGAGTTGACGACGATGTAGGGGGTATTTTCTTGACGTGTCGGCGTAGCCAGGGTATAGTTGACGAACAGCTAGACCCATCAGATCAACCCGAAAAAATCCCAGACATTTTCTCGTGGACTCGAACTAGGGCCCTTGCCATTTGCAGTCCGTCACTCTAACCACTCAGCCACGCCTCCCCCTAATATGTGCATGCATCTTCTGTAGCCGTTTATATCTTAAATTCAGGCTCAAAACACCCGAAAATTCGGTATATTTGGGTCTCAGAAGAGATCTGGTATACATGCCTACTCAGTGTTAGAGTACTTTATAAATACAGGCCATAAAACATGCTGAAAATCTATATTTTAGGTGTCCCAAGTCGATATGTGCATGCATTTTTTGTACTCGTTTATATCTCAAATTCAGACTCAAAACACCCGAAAATTCGATATTTTTGGGTCCCAGAAGCGACCTGTATATGCCTACTCCATGCTAGAATGTTTTAAAGATACAGACCCAAAACATGCCCAAAATCGATATTTTAGGTGCAAAAAGTCGATATGTGCATGCATCTTCTGTACCCGTTTATATCTCAAATTCAGGCTCAAAACACCCAAAAATTCGGTATTTTTGGGTCCCAGAAGCGATCTGTACATGCCTACTCAGTGCCAGAATGTTTTCAAAATATAGGCTCAAAACATGCTAATAATCGATATTTTAGGTGTCCCAAGTCGTTATGTGCATGGATGTTCTGTACCAGTTTATATCTCAAATTTAGGCTCAAAACACCCGAAAATTCGATATTTTTGGGTCCCAGATGCAATCTGTATATGCCTGCCTACTCCGTGTTTAAGTATTTTCAAAATACATGCCCAAAACATGCTGAAAATCGATATTTTAGCTCCCGATAGTCAATATGTGCATGCATCTTCAGTACCCGTTTATATCTTAATTTCAGGCTCAAAACACCCACAAATTCGATATTTTTGGGTCCCAGAAGCGATCTGTACATGCCTACTCGGTGTTAGAGTATTTTCAAAATACAGGCCCAAAATATGCTCAAAATCGATATTTTAGGTGCTCATAGTCGATATGTGCATGCATCTTCAATATCCGTTAATATCTCAAATTCAGGCTCAAAACTCCCGAAAATTCGATATTTTTGGGTCCCAGAAATGATCTGCCTACTCAGTGCAAGAATAATTTCAAGATATTGGCCCAAAACATGCTAAAAATCGATATTTTGGGTGCCCAAAGTCGAAATGTGCATGCATACTCTGTACCCGTTTATATTTCAAATTCAGGCTCAAAACACCCGAAAGTTCGATATTTTTGGGTCCGAGAATCGATCTGTACATGCTTACTCCGTGTTAGAGTATTTTCAAAATACATTTCCAAAACATGCTCAAAATCGATATTTTGGGTGCCCAAAGTCGATATGTGCATTCATCTACTGTACGCGTTTTTTATATTTCAAATTCAGGCTCAAAACACCCGAAAATTCGATATTTTTTGGTCCCAGAAGCAAACTGTATATGCCTACTTCATGGTAGAATGTTTTCAATATACAGACCCAAAACATGCCCAAAATCGATATTTTAGGTGCAAAAAGTCGATATGTGCATGCATCTTCAGTACCCGTTTATATCTTAAATTCAGGCTCAAAACCCCCGAAAATTCGATATTTTTGGGTCCCAGAAGCGATCTGTATATGCCTACGCAGTGATAAAATGTTTTCAAAATATAGACTCAAAACATGCTAAAAATCGATATTTTTGGTGTCCAAAGTCGATATGTGCATGCATCTTCTGTACCCGTTTATATCTCAAATTCAGGCTCAAAACACCCGAAAATTCAGTATTTTTGGGTCCCAGAAGCTATCTGTACATGCCTACTCAGTGCTAGAATAATTTCAAAATATTGGCCCAAAACATGCTAAAAGTCGATATTTTGGGTGCCCAAAGTCGATATGTGCATGCATCCTCTGTACCCGTTTATATTTCAAATTCAGGCTCAAAACACCTGAAAATTCGATATTTTTAGGAACGTGAAACGATATGTATATGCCTACTTCTTGATAGAATGTTTTCAAGATACAGACCCAAAACATGCTAAAAATCGATATTTTAGATGCCCAATGTCGATATGTGCATGCATCTTCTGTACTGTACCCGTTTATATCTCAAATTCAGGCTCAAAACACCCAAAAATTCAATATTTTTGTGTCCCAGAAGCGATCTGTAGATGCCTACGCAGTGCTAGAAGGTTTGCAAAATATAGGCTCAAAACATGCTAAAAATCGATATTTTAGGTGTCCCAAATCGATATGTGCATGGATATTCTGTACCAGTTTATATCTCAAATTTAGGCTCAAAACACCCGAAAATTCGATATTTTTGGGTCCCAGATGCAATCTGTATATGCCTACTCAGTGTTTAAGTATTTTCATAATACATTCCCAAAACATGCTGAAAATCGATATTTTAGCTGCCGATAGTCAATATGTGCATGCATCTTCAGTACCCATTTATATCTTAATTTCAGGCTCAAAACACCCACAAAATCGATATTTTTGGGTCCCAGAAGCGATCTGTACATGCCTAATCGGTGTTAGAGTATTTTCAAAATACAGGCCCAAAATATGCTCAAAATCGATATTTTAGGTGCTCATAGTCGATATGTGCATGCATATTCAGTACCCGTTTATATCTCAAATTCAAGCTCAAAACACCCAAAAATTCGATATTTTTGGGTCCTAGATGCAATCTGTATATGCCTACTCTATGTTTAAGTATTTTTAAAATACATTCCCAAAACATTCTGAAAATCGATATTTTAGCTGCCCATAGTCAATATGTGCATGCATCTTCTGTACCCGTTTATATCTTAAATTCTGGCTCTAAACACCCGAAAACTCGATATTTTTGGGACCCAGAAGCTATCTGTACATGTCTACGCAATGCTAGAATGTTTTCAAGATACAGACCTAAAATATGCTAAAAATCGAAATTTTAGATGCCCAATGTCGATATGTTCATGCATCTTCTGTACTGTACCCGTTTATATCTCAAATTCAGGCTCAAAACACCCGAAAATTCGATATTTTTGTGTAGAAGAAGAGATCTGTACATGCCTACTCAGTGCTAGAATGTTTGCAAAATATAGGCTCAAAACATGCTAAAAATCGATATTTTAGGTGTCCCAAGTCGATGTGTGCATAGATATTCTGTATCAGTTTATATCTCAAATTTAGGCTCAAAACACCCGAAAATTCGATATTTTTGGGTCCTATATGCAATCTGTATATGCCTACTCCGTGTTTAAGTATTTTTAAAAGACATGCCCAAAACATGCTGAAAATTTATATTTTAGCTGCCCATAGACAATATGTGCATGCATCTTCTGTACCCGTTTATATCTTAAATTCAGGCTCTAAACACCCGAAAATTTGGTATTTTTGGATCCCAGAAGCGATCTGTACATGCCTACTTCTTGCTAGAATGTTTTCAAGATACAGACCCAAAACAAGCTTAAAATCGATATTTTAGGTGCAAAGAGTCGATATGTGCATGTATCTTCAGTACCGGTTTACATCTCAAATTCAGGCTCAAAACACACGAATATTCAATAGTTTTAGGTTCCAGAAGCGATCTGTACATGTTTACTCAGTGCTAGAATGTTTTTAAAATATAGGTTTAAAACATGCTAAAAATTTATATTTTAGGTGTCCCAAGTCGATATGTGCATGCATCTTCTGTACTCGTTTATATCTCAAATTCAGGCTCAAAACACCCTAAAATTCGATATTTTTTGGTCCCAGAAGCAACCTGTATATGCCTACTTCTTGCTAGAATGTTTTTAAGATACAGACCCAAAAGATGCTAAAAATCGATATTTTAGATGCCCAATGTCGATATGTGCATGCATCTTCTGTATTGTACCCGTTTATATCTCAAATTCAGGCTCAAAACACCCAAAAATTCAATATTTTTGTGTCCCAGAAGCGATCTGTAGATGCCTACGCAGTGCTAGAATGTTTTCAAAATATAGGCTCAAAACATGCTAAAAAATCGATATTTTAGGTGTCCAAAGTCGATATGTGCATGCATCTTCTGTATCCGTTTATATCTCAAATTCATGCTCAAAACACCCGAAATTCGATATTTTTGGGTCCCAGAAGCGATCTGTACATGCCTACTCCTTTCTAGAATGTTTTCAAGATACAGAATCAAAACATGCACAAAATCGATTTTTTAGGTGCAAAAAGTAGATATGTGCATTTATCTTCAGTACCCGATTATATCTCATATTCAGGCTCAAAACACCCGAAAATTCAATATTTTTGGGTCCCAGAAACGATCTGTACATGCCTACTCAGTGCGAGAATGTTTTCAAAATATAGGCTCAAAACATGCTAAAAATCGATATTTTAGGTGTCCAAAGTCAAATTGTGCATGCATCTTCTATACCCGTTTATATCTCAAATTCAGGCTCAAAACGCCCCAAAATTCGATATTTTTGGGTCCCAGAAGCGATCTGTACATGTCTACACCGTGTTAGAGTATTTTCAAAATATAGGCCCAAAAAATGCAGAAAATCAATATTTTAGGTGCCCAAAGTCAGTATGTGCATGCTTCTTCTGTACCCGATTATATATCAAATTCAGGCTCAAAACACCCGAAAATTAGATATTTTTGTGTCCCAGAAGCGATATGTACATACCTACTTCTTCTTAGAATGTTTTCAAGATACATACCCAAAACATGCTCAAAATCGATATATTAGGTGCAAAAAGTCGATATGTGCATGCATCTTCATTATCCGTTTATATCTCAAATTCAGGCTCAAAACACCCGAGAACTCGGTATTTTTGTGTCCCAGAAGCGATCTGTACATGCCTACTCCTTATTAGAATGTTTTCAAGATACAAACCCAAAACAAGCTCAAAATCGATATTTTTGGTGCAAAAAGTCGATATGTGCCAGCATCTTCAGTACCCGTTTATATCTCAAATTCAGGCTCAAAACACCCAAAAATTCAACATTTTTGGGTCCCAGAAGCGATCTGTACATGTCTACACAGTGCTAGAATGTTTTCAAAATATAGGCTTAAAACATGCTAAAAATCGATATTTTAGGTGTCAAAAGTCGATATGTGCATACATCTTTTGTACACGTTTATATCCAAAATTCAGGCTCAAAACACCCGAAAATTCGATATTTTTTTGTCCCAGAAGCGATCTGTACTTGCCTACTCAGTCCTAGAATATTTTTAAAATATAGGCCCAAAACATGCTAAAAATCGATATTTTAGGTGCTAAATGTCGATATGAGCATGCATTTTCTGTACCGGTTTATATCTCAAATTCAGGCTCAAAACACCCGAAAATTCGATAATTTTGGGTCCCAGAAGCGATCTGTACATGCCTACTCCGTGTTAGAGTATTTTCAAAATACAGGCCTAAAACATGCTCAAAATCGATATTTTAGTTTCCCAAAGTCAATATGTGTATGCATCTTCTATACCCGTTTATATCCCAAATTCAGGCTGAAAACATCCGAAAATTCGGTATTTTTGGGTCCCAGAAGCGATCTGTACATGTCTACTCAGTGCCAGAATGTTTTCATAATATAGGCTTAAAACATGCTAAAATTCAATATTTTAGGTGTCCAAAGTCAATATGTGCATACATCTTTTGTACCCGTTTATATCCCAAATTCAGGCTCTAACACTCGAAAATTCAATATTTTTGGGTCCCAGAAGCGACCTGTACATGCCTACTCAGTGATAGAATATTTTCAAAATATTAGCCCAAAACATACTAAAAATCGATATTTGGGGTGCCCAAAGTCGATAGGTGCATGCATCTTCTCTACCCGTTTATATCTCAAATTCAGGCTTAAAACACCCAAAAATTAGATATTTTTGTGTCCCAGAAGCCATCTGTACATGCCTACTCCTTCTTAAAATGTTTTCAAGATATAGACCCGAAACATGCTCAAAGTCGATATATTAGGTGCAAAAAGTCGATATGTGCCTTCATCTTCAGTACCCGTTTATATCTCAAATTCAGGCTCAAAACACCCGAAAATTCAATATTTTTGTGTCCCAGAAGCGATCTGTACATGCCTACTTCGTGTTAGAGTATTTTCAAAATAGATGCCTAAAACATGCTTAAAATCGATATTTTGGGTGCCCAAAGTCGATATGTGCATGCATCTTCTGTACCCGTTTATATCTCAAATTCAGGTTCAAAACACCCGAAAAATCGATATTTTTGGGTCCCAGAAGCGATCTGTACATGCCTACTCTTTGCTAGAATTTTTTTTTAAAATACAGACCCAAAACATGCTCAAAATCGATATTTTAGGTGTTAAAAGTCGATATGTGCACGCATCTTCTGTACCCGTTTATATCTCAAATTCAGGCTCAAAACACTCGAAAATTCGATATTTTCGGGTCCCAGAAGCGATCTGTACATGCCTACTCTTTGCTAGAATGTTTTCAAAATACAGACCCAAAACATGCTCAAAATCGATATTTTAGGGGCAAAAAGTAGATATGTGCATACATCTTTTCTACCCGTTTATATCCCAAATTCAGGCTTAAAACACCCGAAAATTCGATATTTTTGTGTCCCAGAAGCGATCTGTACATGTCTACTTAGTGCTAGAATGTTTTTAAAATATAGGCCTAAAACATGCTAAAATTCGATATTTTAGGTGTCCAAAGTCGATATGTGCAAACATCTTTTGTACTTGTTTTTATCCCAAATTCAGGCTATAAACACCCGAAAATTCGATATTTCTGGGTCTCAGAAGCGATCTGTACATGCCTACTCAGTGATAGAATATTTTCAAAATATTGGCCCAAAACATAATAAAAATTGATATTTTGGGTGCCCAAAGTCGATATGTGAATGCATCTTCTGTACCCGTTTATATCTCAAATTCACGCTCAAAACACCCGAAAATTAGATATTTTTGTGTCCCAGAAGCGATATGTACATACCTACTTCTTCTTAGAATGTTTTCAAGATACATACCCAAAACATGCTCAAAATCGATATATTAGGTGCAAAAAGTCGATATGTGCATGCATCTTCATTATCCGTTTATATCTCAAATTCAGGCTCAAAACACCCGAGAACTCGGTATTTTTGGGTCCCAGAAGCGATCTGTACATGCTTACTCCTTATTAGAATGTTTTCAAGATACAGACCCAAAACAAGCTCAAAATCGATATTTTAGGTGCAAAAAGTCGATATGTGCCAGCATCTTCAGTACCCGTTTATATCTCAAATTCAGGCTCAAAACACCCAAAAATTCAACATTTTTGGGTCCCAGAAGCGATCTGTACATGTCTACACAGTGCTAGAATGTTATCAAAATATAGGCTTAAAACATGCTAAAAATCGATATTTTAGGTGTCCAAAGTCGATATGTGCATACATCTTTTGTACCCGTTTATATCCAAAATTCAGGCTCAAAACACCCGAAAATTCGATATTTTTTTGTCCCAGAAGCAATCTGTACATGCCTACTCAGTCCTAGAATATTTTTAAAATATAGGCCCAAAACATGCTAAAAATCGATATTTTAGGTGCTAAATGTCGATATGAGAATGCATTTTCTGTACCGGTTTATATCTCAAATTCAGGCTCAAAACACCCGAAAATTCGATAATTTTGGGTCCCAGAAGCGATCTGTACATGCCTACTCCGTGTTAGAGTATTTTCAAAATACAGGCCCAAAACATGCTCAAAATCGATATTTTAGTTTCCCAAAGTCAATATGTGTATGCATCTTCTATACCCTTTTATATCCCAAATCCAGGCTGAAAACATCCGAAAATTCGATATTTTTGGGTCTCAGAACCGATGTGTACATGCCTACTCTTTGCTAGAATGTTTTCAAAATACAGACCCAAAACATGCTAAAAATCGATATTTTAGGGGCAAAAAGTAGATATGTGCATACATCTTTTGTACCCGTTTATATCCCAAATTCAGGCTTAAAACACCCGAAAATTCGATATTTTTGTGTCCCAGAAGCAATCTGTACATGTCTACTTAGTGCTAGAATGTTTTTAAAATATAGGCCTAAAACATGCTAAAATTCGATATTTTAGGTGTCCAAATTCGATATGTGAATACATTTTTTGTACTTGTTTATATCCCAAATTCAGGCTCAAAACACCCGAAAATTCGATATTTCTGGGTCCCAGAAGCAATCTGTACATGTCTACTCAGTGATAGAATATTTTCAAAATTTTGGCCCAAAACATACTAAAAATCGATATTTTGGGTGTCCAAAGTCGATATGTGCATACATCTTTTGTACCCGTTTATATCCAAAATTCAGGCTCAAAACACCCGAAAATTCGATATTTTTTTGTCCCAGAAGCAATCTGTACATGCCTACTCAGTCCTAGAATATTTTTAAAATATAGGCCCAAAACATGCTAAAAATCGATATATTAGGTGCAAAAAGTCGATATGTGCCTGCATCTTCTGTACCCGTTTATATCTCAAATTCAGGCTCAAAACACCCGAAAATTCAATATTTTTGTGTCCCAGAAGCGATGTGTACATGCCTACTTCGTGTTAGAGTATTTTCAAAATAGATGCCTAAAACATGCTTAAAATCGATATTTTGGGTGCCCAAAGTCGATATGTGCATGCATCTTCTGTACCCGTTTATATCTCAAATTCAGGTTCAAAACTCCCGAAAAATCGATATTTCTGGGTCCCAGAAGCGATCTGTACATGCCTACTCTTTGCTAGAATTTTTTTTTTAAATACAGACCCAAAACATGCTCAAAATCGATATTTTAGGTGTTAAAAGTCGATATGTGCATGGATCTTCAGTACACGATTATATCTCAAATTCAGGCTCAAAACACCCGAAAATTCGATATTTTTGTGTCCCTGAAGCGATCTGTACATGCCTATTTCGTAGTAGAGTATTTTCAAAATAGATGCCAAAAACATGCTCAAAATCGATATTTTGGGTGCCCAAAGTCGATATGTGCACGCATCTTCTGTACCCGTTTATATCTCAAATTCAGGCTCAAAACACTCGAAAATTCGATATTTTCGGGTCTCAGAATCGATCTGTACATGCCTACTCTTTGCTAGAATGTTTTCAAAATACAGACCCAAAACATGCTCAAAATCGATATTTTAGGGGCAAAAAGTAGATATGTGCATACATCTTTTGTACCCGTTTATATCCCAAATTCAGGCTTAAAACACCCGAAAATTCGATATTTTTGTGTCCCAGAAGCAATCTGTACATGTCTACTTAGTGCTAGAATGTTTTTAAAATATAGGCCTAAAACATGCTAAAATTCGATATTTTAGGTGTCCAAATTCGATATGTGAATACATTTTTTGTACTTGTTTATATCCCAAATTCAGGCTCAAAACACCCGAAAATTCGATATTTCTGGGTCCCAGAAGCAATCTGTACATGTCTACTCAGTGATAGAATGTTTTCAAAATACAGACCCAAAACATGCTCAAAATCGATATTTTAGGGGCTAAAGTAGATATGTGCATACATCTTTTGTACCCGTTTATATCCCAAATTCAGGCTTAAAACACCCGAAAATTCGATATTTTTGTGTCCCAGAAGCAATCTGTACATGTCTACTTAGTGCTAGAATGTTTTTAAAATATAGGCCTAAAACATGCTAAAATTCGATATTTTAGGTGTCCAAATTCGATATGTGAATACATTTTTTGTACTTGTTTATATCCCAAATTCAGGCTCAAAACACCCGAAAATTCGATATTTCTGGGTCCCAGAAGCAATCTGTACATGTCTACTCAGTGATAGAATATTTTCAAAATTATGGCCCAAAACATACTAAAAATCGATATTTTGGGTGCCCAAAATCGATATGTGAATGCATCTTCTGTACCCGTTTATATCTCAAATTCAGGCTCAAAACACCCGAAAATTTGATATTTTTGGGTCCCAGAATCGATCTGTACATACCTACTCAGTCCTAGAATAATTTTAAATTATAGGCCCAAAACATGCTAAAAATCGATATTTTAGGTGCTAAATGTCGATATGAGCATGTATTTTCTGTACCGGTTTATATCTCAAATTCAGGCTCAAAACACCCGAAAATTCGATAACTTTGGGTCCCAGAAGCGATCTTTACATGCCTACTCCGTGTTAGAGTATTTTCAAAATACAGGCCAAAAACATGCTCACAATCGATATTTTAGGTTCCCAAAGTCAATATGTGTATGCATCTTCTATACCCGTTTATATCCAAAATTCAGGCTAAAAACACCCGAAAATTCGATATTTTTGGGTCCCAGAATCGATCTGTACATGCCTACTCAGTCCTAGAATATTTTTAAAATATAGGCCCAAAACATGCTAAAAATCGATATTTTAGGTGCTAAATGTCGATATCTGCATGCATCTTCTGTACCTGTTTATATCTCAAATTCTGGCTCAAAACACCCGAAAACTCGATATTTTTGGGTCCCATTAGAGATCTGTACATGCCTACTCCGTGTTAGAGTACTTTCAAAATACAGGCCCAAAATATGCTGAAAATCGATATTTTAGGTGCCCAAAGTAGATATGTGCATCCATCTTCAGTACACGTTTATATCTCAAATTCAGGCTCAAAACACCCAAAAATTCAACATTTTTAGGTCCCAGAAGCGATATTTACATGTCTACACAGTGCTAGAATGTTATCAAAATATAGGCTTAAAACATGCTAAAAATCGATATTTTAGGTGTCCAAAGTCGATATGTGCATACATCTTTTGTTCCCGTTTATATCCAAAATTCAGGCTCAAAACATCCGAAAATTCGATATTTTTTTGTCCCAGAAGCGATCTGTACATGCCTACTCAGTCCTAGAATATTTTTAAAATATAGGCCCAAAACATGCTAAAAATCGATATTTTAGGTGCTAAATGTCGATATGAGCATGCATTTTCTGTACCGGTTTATATCTCAAATTCAGGCTCAAAACACCCGAAAATTCGATAATTTTGTGTCCCAGAAGCGATCTGTACATGCCTACTCCGTGTTAGAGTATTTTCAAAATACAGGCCCAAAACATGCTCAAAATCGATATTTTAGTTTCCCAAAGTCAATATGTGTATGCATCTTCTAGACCCGTTTATATCCCAAATCCAGGCTGAAAACATCCGAAAATTCGATATTTTTGGGTCTCAGAATCGATCTGTACATGCCTACTCTTTGCTAGAATGTTTTCAAAATACAGACCCAAAACATGCTCAAAATCGATATTTTAGGGGCAAAAAGTAGATATGTGCATACATCTTTTGTACCCGTTTATATCCCAAATTCAGGCTTAAAACACCCGAAAATTCGATATTTTTGTGTCCCAGAAGCAATCTGTACATGTCTACTTAGCGCTAGAATGTTTTTAAAATATAGGCCTAAAACATGCTAAAATTCGATATTTTAGGTGTCCAAATTCGATATGTGAATACATATTTTGTACTTGTTTATATCCCAAATTCAGGCTCAAAACACCCGAAAATTCGATATTTCTGGGTCCCAGAAGCAATCTGTACATGTCTACTCAGTGATAGAATATTTTCAAAATTTTGGCCCAAAACATACTAAAAATCGATATTTTGGGTGCCCAAAGTCGATATGTGAATGCATCTTCTGTACCCGATTATATCTCAAATTCAGGCTCAAAACACCCGAAAATTTGATATTTTTGGGTCCCAGAATCGATCTGTACATGCCTACTCAGTCCTAGAATATTTTTAAAATATAGGCCCAAAACATGCTTCAAAATCGATATTTTAGGGGCAAAAAGTAGATATGTGCATATATCTTTTGTACCCGTTTATATCCCAAATTCAGGCTTAAAACACCCGAAAATTCGATATTTTTGTGTCCCAGAAGCAATCTGTACATGTCTACTTAGTGCTAGAATGTTTTTAAAATATAGGCCTAAAACATGCTAAAATTCGATATTTTAGGTGTCCAAATTCGATATGTGAATACATTTTTTGTACTTGTTTATATCCCAAATTCAGGCTCAAAACACCCGAAAATTCGATATTTCTGGGTCCCAGAAGCAATCTGTACATGTCTACTCAGTGATAGAATATTTTCAAAATTTTGGCCCAAAACATACTAAAAATCGATATTTTGGGTGCCCAAAATCGATATGTGAATGCATCTTCTGTACCCGTTTATATCTCAAATTCAGGCTCAAAACACCCGAAAATTCGATATTTTTGGGTCCCAGAATCGATCTGTACATGCCTACTCAGTCCTAGAATAATTTTAAATTATAGGCCCAAAACATGCTAAAAATCGATATTTTAGGTGCTAAATGTCGATATGAGCATGTATTTTCTGTACCGGTTTATATCTCAAATTCAGGCTCAAAACACCCGAAAATTCGATAACTTTGGGTCCCAGAAGCGATCTTTACATGCCTACTCCGTGTTAGAGTATTTTCAAAATACAGGCCAAAAACATGCTCACAATCGATATTTTAGGTTCCCAAAGTCAATATGTGTATGCATCTTCTATACCCGTTTATATCCAAAATTCAGGCTAAAAACACCCGAAAATTCGATATTTTTGGGTCCCAGAATCGATCTGTACATGCCTACTCAGTCCTAGAATATTTTTAAAATATAGGCCCAAAACATGCTAAAAATCTATATTTTAGGTGCTAAATGTCGATATCTGCATGCATCTTCTGTACCTGTTTATATCTCAAATTCTGGCTCAAAACACCCGAAAACTCGATATTTTTGGGTCCCATTAGAGATCTGTACATGCCTACTCCGTGTTAGAGTACTTTCAAAATACAGGCCCAAAATATGCTGAAAATCGATATTTTAGGTGCCCAAAGTAGATATGTGCATCCATCTTCAGTACACGTTTATATCTCAAATTCAGGCTCAAAACACCCGAAAATTCGATATTCTCGGGTTTCAGAAGCGATCTGTACATGTCTACTCTATGCTAGAATGTTTTCAAAATACAGACCCAAAACATGCTCAAAATCGATATTTTAGGTGCAAAAAGTCGATATGTGCATACATCTTTTGTACCCGTTTATATCCCAAATTCAGGCTTTAAACACCCGAAAATTCGATATTTTTGTGTCCCAGAAGCGATCTGTACATGTCTAATTAGTGCTAGAATGTTTTCAAAATACATGCCTAAACCATGCTGAAAATCAATATTTTAGCTCCACATAGTCGATATGTGCATGCATCTTCTGTACCCGTTTATATCTCAAATTCAGGCTCAAATCACGCTAAAATTCAATATTTTTGGGTCCCAGAAGCGATCTGTAGATGCCTACTCCGTGTTAGACTACTTTCAAAATACAGGCCCAAAACATGCTGAAAATAGATATTTGAGGTGCCCAAAGTCAATATGTGTATGCATCTTCTGTACCCATTTATATCCCAAATTCAGGGTCAAAACACCCGAAAATTCGATATTTTTAGTCCCAGAAGCGATCTGTACATGTCTACTCAGTGCTAGAATTTTTTCAAAATATAGGCTTAAAACATGCTAAAAATCGATATTTTGGATGCCCAAAGTCGATATGTGCATGCATCTTCTGTACCCGTTTATATCTCAAATTCAAGCTCAAAGCACCCGAAAATTCGATATTTTAGGGTCCCAGAAGCGATCTGTACAGTGCTAGAATATTTTTTAAATGTAGGCCCAAAACATGCTAAAAATCGATATTTTAGGTGCTAAATGTCGATTAGAGCATGCATTTTCTGTACCGGTTTATATCTCAAATTCAGGCTCAAAACACCCGAAATTTCTATAATTTTGGGTCCCAGAAGGGATATTTACATGCCTACTCAGTGCTAAAATGTTTTCAAAATATAGGTTTAAAGCATGCTAAAAATCGATATTTTAGGTGTCCAAAGTCGATATGTGCATATATCTTTTGTATCCGTTTATATCCAAAATTCAGGCTGAAAACACCCGAAAAATCGATATTTTTGGGTCCCTGAAGCGATCTGTACATGCCTACTCAGTGCTAGAATATTTTTAAAATATAGGCCTAAAACATGCTAAAAATCGATATTTTAGGTGCTAAATGTCGATATGAGCATGCATTTTCTGTACTGGTTTATATCTCAAATTCAGGCTCAAAACACACAAAAATTCGATAATTTTGGGTCCCAGAAGCGATCTTTACTTGCCTACTCCGTGTTAGAGTATTTTAAAAATACAGGCCCAAAACATGCTTAAAATCGATATTTTAGGTTCCCAAAGTCAATATGTGTATGCATCTTCTATACCCGTTTATATCCCATATTCAGGCTGAAAACACCCGAAAATTCGATATTTTTTGGTCCCAGAAGCGATCTGTACATGCCTACTCATTGCTAGAATACTTTCAAAATATAGGCCCAAAGCATGCTAAAAATCGATATTTTTGGTGCCCAAAGTCGATATCTGCATGCATCTTCTGTACCCGTTTATATCTCAAATTCAGGCTCAAAACACCTGAAAACTCGATATTTTTGGGTCCCAGAAGAGATCTGTACATGCCTACTCCGTGTTAGAGTACTTTTTGAATTTCAGGCCCAAAACATGCTGAAAATCGATATTTTAGGTGCCCAAAGTGGATATGAGCATGCATCTTCTGTACCCGTTTATATCTCAAATTCAGACTCAAGACACCCGAAAATTCGATATTTTTTGGTCCCAAAAGCGACTGGTACATGCCTACTCTTTGCTAGAATGTTTTCAAGATACAGACCTAAAATATGCTCTAAATCGATATTTTAGGTGCAAAAATTGGATATGTGCATGCATCTTCAGTACTCGTTTATATCTCAAATGCAGGCTCAAAATTCCCGAAAATTCGATGTTTTTGGGCCCCAGAAGCAATCTGTACATGCCTATTCCGTGTTCGAGTATTTTCAAAATACAGGCCCAAAACATGCTGAAAATCGATATTTGAGGTGCCCAAAGTCAATATGTGTATGTATCTTCTGTACCCGTTTATATCCCAAATTCAGGCTCAAAACACCCGAAAATTAGATATTTTTGGGTCCCAGAAGCGATCTGTACATGCCTACTCTGTGTTAGAGTATTTTTAAAATATAGGCCTAAAACATGCTAAAAATCGATATTTTAGGTGTCTAAAATAGATATGTGCATGCATATTCCGTACCCGTTTATATCTCAAATTCAGGCTCAAAACACCCGAAAATTCGATATTTTTGGGTTTTACATGCAATCTGTATATGCCTACTCCTTGTTTAAGTATTTTCAAAATACATGCCCAAAACATGATGAAAATCGATATTTTAGCTGCCCATAGTCAATATGTGCATGCATCTTCTGTACCCGTTTATATCTTAAATTCAGGCTCTAAACACCCGAAAATTCGATATTTTTGGGACCCAGAAGCGATCTGTACATGCCTACGCAAAGCTAGAATGTTTTCAAGATACAGACCTAAAACATGCTAAAAATCGATATTTTAGATGCCCAATGTTGATATGTGCATGCATCTTCTGTACTGAACCCGTTTATATCTCAAATTCAATCTCAAAACTCCCAAAAATTCGGTATTTTTGGGTCCCAGAAGCGATCTGTGCATGCCTACTCAGTGCTAGAATATTTTCAAAATAAAAGCCCAATACATGCTAAAAATCGATATTTTAGGTGCCCAATGTCGATATGTGCATGCATCTTCTGTACCCGTTTATATCTCAAATTCAGACTCAAGACACCCTAACATTCGATATTTTTGGGTCCCAGAAGCGACTTGTACATGCCTACTCTTTGCTAGAATGTTTTCAAGATACAGACCCAAAATATGCTCAAAATCGATATTTTTGGTGCAAAAAGTCGATATGTGCATACATTTTCTGTACCCGTTTATATCTCAAATTCAGGCTCAAAACACCCGAAAATTCGATATTTTTGTGTCAAAGAAGCGATCTGTACATGCCTACTTCTTGTTAGAGTATTTTCACAATACAGTCCCAAAACATGCTCAAAATCGATATTTTAGGTGCAAAGAGTCGATATGTGCATGCATCTTCATTACCTGTTTACATATCAAATTCAGGCTCAAAACTCCCGAAAATTCAATATTTTTGGGTTCCAAAAGCGATCTGTACATGCCTACTCAGTCCTAGAATGTTTTCAAAATATAGGCTCAAAACATGCTAAAAATCGATATTTTAGGTGTCCCAAGTCAATAAGTGCATGCATGTTCTGTACCCATTTATATCTCAAATTCAAGATGAAAAAACTCGAAAATTCGATATTTTTGGGTCCCAGACGCGATCTGTACATGCCTACTCCGTGTTAGAGTATTTTCAAAATACATGCCCAAAACATGCTGAAAATCGATATTTTAGCTGCCCATAGTCTATAAGTGCATGCATCTTCTGTTCCCGTTTATATCTCAAATTCAGGCTCAAAACACCCGAAAATTCGATATTTTTGGGTCCCAGAAGAGATCTGTACATGCCTACTCAGTGCTAGAATGTTTGCAAAATATAGGCTCAAAATATGCTAAAAATCGATATTTTAGGTGTCCCAAGTCGATGTGTGCATAGATATTCTGTACCAGTTTATATCTCAAATTTAGGCTCAAAACACCCGAAAATTCGATGTTTTTGGGTCCTATATGCAATCTGTATATGCCTACTCCGTGTTTAAGTATTTTCAAAATACATGCCCAAAACATGCTGAAAATCGATATTTTAGCTGCCCATAGTCAATAAGTGCATGCATCTTCTGTACCCGTTTATATCTTAAATTCAGGCTCTAAACACCCGAAAACTCGGTATTTTTGGGTCCCAGAAGCGATCTGGTATACATGCCTACTCAGTGTTAGAGTACTTTAGAAATACAGGCAATAAAACATGCTGAAAATCGATATTTTAGGTGCCCAAAGTCGATTTGTGCATGCATCTTCTGCACCCGTTTATATCTCAAATTCAGGCTCAAAACACCCGAAAATTCGGTATTTTTGGGTCCCAGAAGCGATCTGTACATGCCTACTTCTTGCTCGAATGTTTTCAAGTTAAAGACCAAAAACAAGCTTAAAATCGATATTTTAGGTGCAAAAAGTCGATATGTGCATGTATCTTCAGTACCGGTTTACATCTCAAATTCAGGCTCAAACACCCGAATATTCAATAATTTTAAGTTCCAGAAGCGATCTGTACATGTTTACTCAGTGCTAGAATGTTTTTAAAATATCGGTTTTAAACATGCTAAAAATTTGTATTTTAGGTGTCCCATGTCGATATGTGCATGCATCTTCTGTACTCGTTTATATCCCAAATTCAGGCTTAAAACACCCGAAAATTCGATATTTTTGTGTCCCAGAAGCAATCTGTACATGTCTACTTAGTGCTAGAATGTTTTTAAAATATAGGCCTAAAACATGCTAAAATTCGATATTTTAGGTGTCCAAATTCGATATGTGAATACATTTTTTGTACTTGTTTATATCCCAAATTCAGGCTCAAAACACCCGAAAATTCGATATTTTTGGGTCCCAGAAGCAATCTGTACATGTCTACTCAGTGATAGAATATTTTCAAAATTTTGGCCCAAAACATACTAAAAATCGATATTTTGGGTGCCCAAAATCGATATGTGAATGCATCTTCTGTACCCGTTTATATCTCAAATTCAGGCTCAAAACACCCGAAAATTCGATATTTTTGGGTCCCAGAATCGATCTGTACATGCCTACTCAGTCCTAGAATAATTTTAAATTATAGGCCCAAAACATGCTAAAAATCGATATTTTAGGTGCTAAATGTCGATATGAGCATGTATTTTCTGTACCGGTTTATATCTCAAATTCAGGCTCAAAACACCTGAAAATTCAATAACTTTGGGTCCCAGAAGCGATCTTTACATGCCTACTCCGTGTTAGAGTATTTTCAAAATACAGGCCAAAAACATGCTCACAATCGATATTTTAGGTTCCCAAAGTCAATATGTGTATGCATCTTCTATACCCGTTTATATCCAAAATTCAGGCTAAAAACACCCGAAAATTCGATATTTTTGGGTCCCAGAATCGATCTGTACATGCCTACTCAGTCCTAGAATATTTTTAAAATATAGGCCCAAAACATGCTAAAAATCGATATTTTAGGTGCTAAATGTCGATATCTGCATGTATCTTCTGTACCTGTTTATATCTCAAATTCAGGCTCAAAACACCCGAAAACTCGATATTTTTGGGTCCCATTAGAGATCTGTACATGCCTACTCCGTGTTAGAGTACTTTCAAAATACAGGCCCAAAATATGCTGAAAATCGATATTTTAGGTGCCCAAAGTAGATATGTGCATCCATCTTCAGTACACGTTTATATCTCAAATTCAGGCTCAAAACACCCGAAAATTCGATATTCTCGGGTTTCAGAAGCGATCTGTACATGCCTACTCTATGCTAGAATGTTTTCAAAATACATGCCTAAACCATGCTGAAAATCAATAATTTAGCTCCACATAGTCGATATGTGCATGCATCTTCTGTACCCGTTAATATCTCAAATTCAGGCTCAAATCACGCTAAAATTCAATATTTTTGGGTCCCAGAAGCGATCTGTAGATGCCTACTCCGTGTTAGACTACTTTCAAAATACAGGCCCAAAACATGCTGAAAATAGATATTTGAGGTGCCCAAAGTCAATATGTGTATGCATCTTCTGTACCCATTAATATCCCAAATTCAGGGTCAAAACACCCGAAAATTCGATATTTTTAGTCCCAGAAGCGATCTGTACATGTCTACTCAGTGCTAGAATGTTTTCAAAATATAGGCTTAAAACATGCTAAAAATCTATATTTTGGATGCCCAAAGTCGATATGTGCATGCATCTTCTGTACCCGTTTATATCTCAAATTCAGGCTCAAAGCACCCGAAAATTCGATATTTTAGGGTCCCAGAAGCGATATGTACAGTGCTAGAATATTTTTTAAATGTAGGCCCAAAACATGCTAAAAATCGATATTTTAGGTGCTAAATGTCGATTAGAGCATGCATTTTCTGTACCGGTTTATATCTCAAATTCACGCTCAAAACACCCGAAATTTCTATAATTTTGGGTCCCAGAAGGGATATTTACATGCCTACTCAGTGCTAAAATGTTTTCAAAATATAGGTTTAAAGCATGCTAAAAATCGATATTTTAGGTGTCCAAAGTCGATATGTGCATATATCTTTTGTATCCGTTTATATCCAAAATTCAGGCTGAAAACACCCGAAAAATCGATATTTTTGGGTCCCTGAAGCGATCTGTACATGCCTACTCAGTGCTAGAATATTTTTAAAATATAGGCCTAAAACATGCTAAAAATCGATATTTTAGGTGCTAAATGTCGATATGAGCATGCATTTTCTGTACTGGTTTATATCTCAAATTCAGGCTCAAAACACACAAAAATTCGATAATTTTGGGTCCCAGAAGCGATCTTTACTTGCCTACTCCGTGTTAGAGTATTTTAAAAATACAGGCCCAAAACATGCTCAAAATCGATATTTTAGGTTCCCAAAGTCAATATGTGTATGCATCTTCTATACCCGTTTATATCCCATATTCAGGCTGAAAACACCCGAAAATTCGATATTTTTTGGTCCCAGAAGCGATCTGTACATGCCTACTCATTGCTAGAATACTTTCAAAATATAGGCCCAAAGCATGCTAAAAATCGATATTTTTGATGCCCAAAATCGATATCTGCATGCATCTTCTGTACCCGTTTATATCTCAAATTCAGGCTCAAAACACCCGAAAACTCGATATTTTTGGGTCCCAGAAGAGATCTGTACATGGCTACTCCGTGTTAGAGTACTTTTTGAATTTCAGGCCCAAAACATGCTGAAAATCGATATTTTAGGTGCCCAAAGTGGATATGAGCATGCATCTTCTGTACCCGTTTATATCTCAAATTCAGACTCAAGACACCCGAAAATTCGATATTTTTTGGTCCCAAAAGCGACTGGTACATGCCTACTCTTTGCTAGAATGTTTTCAAGATACAGACCTAAAATATGCTCTAAATCGATATTTTAGGTGCAAAAATTGGATATGTGCATGCATCTTCAGTACTCGTTTATATCTCAAATGCAGGCTCAAAATTCCCGAAAATTCGATGTTTTTGGGCCCCAGAAGCAATCTGTACATGCCTATTCCGTGTTCGAGTATTTTCAAAATACAGGCCAAAAACATGCTGAAAATCGATATTTGAGGTGCCCAAAGTCAATATGTGTATGTATCTTCTGTACCCGTTTATATCCCAAATTCAGGCTCAAAACACCCGAAAATTAGATATTTTTGGGTCCTAAAAGCGATCTGTACATGCCTACTCTGTGTTAGAGTATTTTTAAAATATAGGCCTAAAACATTCTAAAAAACGATATTTTAGGTGTCTAAAATAGATATGTGCATGCTTATTCAGTACCCGTTTATATCTCAAATTCAGGCTCAAAACACCCGAAAATTCGATATTTTTGGGTTTTACATGCAATCTGTATATGCCTACTCCTTGTTTAAGTATTTTCAAAATACATGCCCAAAACATGATGAAAATCGATATTTTAGCTGCCCATAGTCAATATGTGCATGCATCTTCTGTACCCGTTTATATCTTAAATTCAGGCTCTAAACACCCGAAAATTCGATATTTTTGGGACCCAGAAGCGATCTGTACATGCCTACGCAAAGCTAGAATGTTTTCAAGATACAGACCTAAAACATGCTAAAAATCGATATTTTAGATGCCCAATGTTGATATGTGCATGCATCTTCTGTACTGTACCCGTTTATATCTCAAATTCATGCTCAAAACTCCCAAAAATTCGGTATTTTTGGGTCCTAGAAGCGATCTGTGCATGCCTACTCAGTGCTAGAATATTTTCAAAATAAAAGCCCAATACATGCTAAAAATCGATATTTTAGGTGCCCAATGTCGATATGTGCATGCATCTTCTGTACACGTTTATATCTCAAATTCAGGCTCAAAACACCCAAAAATTCGATATTTTTGGGTTCAAGAAGAGATCTGTACATGCCTACTCAGTGCTAGAATGTTTGCAAAATATAGGCTTAAAATATGCTAAAAATCGATATTTTAGGTGTCCCAAGTCGATGTGTGCATAGATATTCTGTACCAGTTTATATCTCAAATTTAGGCTCAAAACACCCGAAAAGTCGATGTTTTTGGGTCCTAGATGCAATCTGTATATGCCTACCTCGTGTTTAAGTATTTTCAAAATACATGCCCAAAACATGCTGAAAATCGATATTTTAGCTGCCCATAGTCAATATGTGCATGCATCTTCTGTACCCGTTTATACTTAAATTCAGGCTCTAAACACCCGAAAATTCGGTATTTTTGGGTTCCAGAAACGATCTGGTATACATGCCTACTCATTGTTAGAGTACTTTAAAAATACAGGCCATAAAACATGCTGAAAATCGATATTTTAGGTGCCCAAATTCGATATGTGCATGCATCTTCTGCACGCGTTTATATCTCAAATTCAGGATCAAAACACCCGAAAATTTGGTATTTTTGGGTCCCTGAAGCGATCTGTACATGCCTACTTCTTGCTAGAATGTTTTCAAGATACAGACCCAAAACAAGCTTAAAATCGATATTTTAGGTGCAAAAAGTCGATATGTGCATGTATCTTCAGTACCGGTTTACATCTCAAATTCAGGCTCAAACACCCGAATATTCAATAGTTTTAAGTTCCAGAAGCGATCTGTACATGCTTACTCAGTGCTAGAATGTTTTTAAAATATAGGTTTAAAACATTCTATAAATTTATATTTCAGGTGTCACAAGTCGATATGTGCATTCATCTTCTGTACTCGTTTATATCTCAAATTCAGGCTCAAAACACCCGAAAATTCGATATTTTTTGGTCCCAGAAGCAACCTGTATATGCCTACTCCATGCTAGAATGTTTTCAAGATACAGACCCAAAACATGCCCAAAATCGATATTTTAGGTGCAAAAAGTCGATATGTGCATCCATCTTCTGTACCCGTTTATATCTCAAATTCAGGCTCAAAACACCCGAAAATTTGGTATTTTTGGGTCCCAGAAGCGATCTGTACATGCCTAGTCAAGGCTAGAATTTTTTTCAAAATATAGGCCCAAAACATGCTAAAAATCGATATTTTAGGTGCGAAAAGTCGATATGTGCCTGTATCTTCAGTACCCGTTTATATCTCAAATTCAGGCTCAAAACACCTAAAAATTCAATATTTTTGGGTCTCAGAAGCGATCTGTACATGCCTACTCAGTGCTAGAATAATTTCAAAATATTGGCCCAAAACATGCTAAAAATCGATATTTTGGGTGCCCAAAGTCTATATGTGCATGCATCTTCTATACGCGTTTTTTATATTTCAAATTCAGGCTCAAAACACCCGAAAATTCGATATTTATGGGTTTTAGAGGCAATCTGTACATGCCTACTCCTTGCTTGAATGTTTTCAAGATACAGACCCAAAACATGCTCAAAATCGATAATTTAAGGGCAAAAAGTCGATATGTGCATGTATCTTCAGTACCGGTTTACATCTCAAATTCAGGCTCAAACACCCGAATATTCAATAATTTTAAGTTCCAGTAGCGATCTGTACATGTTTACTCAGTGCTAGAATATTTTTAAAATATAGATTTAAAACAAGCTTAAAATCGATATTTTAGGTGCAAAAAGTCGATATGTGCGTGTATATTCAGTACCGGTTTACATCTCAAATTCAAGCTCAAACACCCGAATATTCAATAATTTTAAGTTCCAGAAGCGATCTGTACATGTTTACTCAGTGCTAGAATGTTTTTAAAATATAGATTTAAAACATGCTAAAAATATATATTGTAGGTGTCCCAAGTCGATATGTGCATGCATCTTCTGTACTCGTTTATATCTCAAATTCAGGCTCAAAACACCAGAAAATTCGGTATTTTTGGGTCCCAGAAGCGATCTGTATATGCCTACTCAGTGCTAGAATTTTTTTCAAAATATAGGCTTAAAACATGCTAAAAATCGATATTTTAGGTTCAAAAAGTCGATATGTGCCTGCATCTTCAGTACCCGTTTATATCTCAAATTCAGGCTCAAAACACCTAAAAATTCAATATTTTTGGGTCCCAGAAGCGATCTGTACATGCCTACTCAGTGCTAGAATAATTTCAAAATATTGGCCCAAAACATGCTAAAAATCGATATTTTGGGTGCTCAAAGTCGATATGTGCATGCATCCTCTGTACCCGTTTATATTTCAAATTCAGGCTCAAAACACCCGAAAATTTGATATTTTTTGGAACGAGAAG
This sequence comes from Petrolisthes cinctipes, assembly GCA_033782935.1. Lineage (NCBI taxonomy): Eukaryota > Metazoa > Arthropoda > Malacostraca > Decapoda > Porcellanidae > Petrolisthes > Petrolisthes cinctipes. The sequence continues at coordinate 739,572 of JAWQEG010000731.1, read as the reverse complement.
CGATATGTACATGCCTACTCCGTGTTACAGTATTTTCAAAATACAGGTCCAAAACATGCTCAAAATCGATATTTAGGGTGCCCAAAGTCTATATTTGGATGCATCTTCTGTACGCGTTTTTTATATTTCAAATTCAGGCTCAAAACAACCGAAATTTCGATATTTTTGGTTCCCAGAAGCAATCTGTACATGCCTACTCCTTGCTTTAATGTTTTCAAGATACAGACCCAAAACATGCTCAAAATCGATAATTTAGGGGCAAAAAGTCGATATGTGCATGTATCTTCAGTACCGGTTTATATCTCAAATTCAGGCTCAAAACACCCCAATATTCAATAGTTTTAGGTTCCAGAAGCGATCTGTACATGTCTACTCAGTGCTAGAATGTTTTTAAAATATAGGTTTAAAACATGCTAAAAATTTATATTTTAGGTGTCCCAAGTCGATATGTGCATGCATCTTCTGTACTCGTTTATATCTCAAATTTAGGCTCAAAACACCTGAAAATTTGATATTTTTTGGTCCCAGAAGTGACCTGTATATACCTACTCGATGCTAGAATGTTTTCAAGATACAGACCCAAAACATGCCCAAAATCGATGTTTTATGTGCAAAAAGTCGATATGTGCATGCTTATTCAGTACCCGTTTATATCTCAAATTCATGCTCAAAACACCCGAAAATTCGATATTTTTGGGTTTTAGATGCAATCTGTATATGCCTACTCCTTGTTTAAGTATTTTCAAAATACATTCCCAAAACATGCTGAAAATCGATATTTTAGCTGCCCATAGTCAATATGTTCATGCATCTTCTGTACCCGTTTATATCTTAAATTCAGGCTCTAAACACCCGAAAATTCGATATTTTTGGGTCCCAGAAGCGATCTGTACATGCCTACGCAATGCTAGAATGTTTTCAAGATACAGACCTAAAACATGCTAAAAATCGATATTTTAGATGCCCAATGTCGATATGTGCATGCATCTTCTGTACTGTACCCGTTTATATCTCAAATTCAGGCTCAAAACTCCCAAAAATTTGGTATTTTTGGGTCCCAGAAGCGATCTGTGCATGCCTACTCAGTGCTAGAATATTTTCAAAATAAAAGCCCAATACATGCTAAAAATCGATATTTTAGGTGCCCAATGTCGATATGTGCATGCATCTTCTGTACACGTTTATATCTCAAATTCAGGCTCAAAACACCCAAAAATTCGATATTTTTGGGTCCAAGAAGAGATCTGTACATGCCTACTCAGCGCTAGAATGTTTGCAAAATATAGGTTCAAAATATGCTAAAAATCGATATTTTAGGTGTCCCAAGTCGATTTGTGCATAGATATTCTGTACCAGTTTATATCTCAAATTTGGGCTCAAAACAACTAAAAATTCGATGTTTTTGGGTCCTAGATGCAATCTGTATATGCCTACTCCGTGTTTAAGTATTTTCAAAATACTTGCCCAAAACATGCTGAAAATCGATATTTTAGCTGCCCATAGTCAATATGTGCATGCATCTTCTGTACCCGTTTATATCTTAAATTCAGGGTCTAAACACCCGAAAATTCGATATTTTTGGGTCCCAGAAGCGATCTATACATGCCTACGCAATGCTAGACTGTTTTCAAGATACAGACCTAAAACATGCTAAAAATCGATATTTTAGATGCCCAATGTCGATATGTGCATGCATCTTCTGTACCGTACCCGTTTATATCTCAAATTCAGGCTCAAAACTCTCAAAAATTTGGTATTTTTGGGTCCCAGAAGCGATCTGTGCATGCCTACTCAGTGCTAGAATATTTTCAAAATAAAAGCCCAATACATGCTAAAAATCGATATTTTAGGTGCGAAAAGTCGATATGTGCCTGCATCTTCAGTACCCGTTTATATCTCAAATTCAGCCTCAAAACACCTAAAAATTCAATATTTTTGGGTCCCAGAAGCGATCTGTACATGCCTACTCAGTGCTAGTATAATTTCAAAATATTGGCCCAAAACATGCTAAAAATCGATATTTTGGGTGCTCAAAGTCGATATGTGCATGCATCCACTGTACCCGTTTATATTTCAAATTCAGGCTCAAAACACCGGAAAATTCGATATTTTTAGGAACGAGAAGCGATATGTACATGCCTACTCCGTGTTAGAGTATTTTCAAAATACAGGTCCAAAACATGCTCAAAATCGATATTTTGGGTGCCCAAAGTCTATATGTGCATGCATCTTCTGTACGCGTTTTTTATATTTCAAATTCAGGCTCAAAACAACCGAAAATTCGATATTTTTGGGTTTTAGAAGCAATCTGTACATGCCTACTTCTTGCTTGAATGTTTTCAAGATACAGACCCAAAACATGCTCAAAATCGATAATTTAAGGGCAAAAAGTCGATATGTGCATGTATCTTCAGTACCGGTTTATATCTCAAATTCAGGCTCAAAACACCCCAATATTCAATAGTTTTAGGTTCCAGAAGCGATCTGTACATGTCTACTCAGTGCTAGAATGTTTTTAAAATATAGGTTTAAAACATGCTAAAAATTTATATTTTAGGTGTCCCAAGTCGATATGTGTATGCATCTTCTGTACTCGTTTATATATAAAATTCAGGCTCAAAACACGGGAAAATTCGATATTTTTTGGTCCCAGAAGTGACCTGTATATACCTACTCCACGCTAGAATGTTTTCAAGATACAGACCCAAAACATGCCCAAAATCGATATTTTATGTGCAAAAAGTCGATATGTGCATGCTTATTCAGTACCCGTTTATATCTCAAATTCATGCTCAAAACACCCGAAAATTCGATATTTTTTGGTTTTAGATGCAATCTGTATATGCCTACTCCGTGTTTAAGTATTTTCAAAATACATGCCCAAAACATGCTGAAAATCTACATTTTAGCTGCCCATAGTCAATATGTGCATGCATCTTCTGTACCCGTTTATATCTTAAATTCAGGCTCTAAACACCCAAAAATTCGGTATTTTTGGGCCCCAGAAGCGATCTGGTATACATGCCTACTCAGTGTTTGAGTACTTTAAAAATACAGGCCATAAAACATGCTGAAAATCGATATTTTAGGTGCCCAAAGTCGATATGTGCATGCATCTTCTGCACCCGTTTATATCTCAAATTCAGGCTCAAAACACCCGAAAATTCGGTATTTTTGGGTCCCAGAAGCGATCTGTACATGCCTACTTCTTGCTAGAATGTTTTCAAGATACAGACCCAAAACAAGCTTAAAATCGATATTTTAGGTGCAAAAAGTCGATATGTGCATGTATCTTCAGTACCGGTTTACATCTCAAATTCAGGCTCAAACACCCGAATATTCAATAATTTTAAGTTCCAGAAGCGATCTGTACATGTTTACTCAGTGCTAGAATGCTTTTAAAATATAGGTTTAAAACATGCAAAAAATTTATATTGTAGGTGTCCCAAGTCGATATGTGCATGCATCTTCTGTAATCGTTTATATCTCAAATTCAGGCTCAAAACACCCGAAAATTCGGTATTTTTTGGTCCCAGAAGTAACCTGTATATGCCTACTCCATGCTAGAATGTTTTCAAGATACAGACCCAAAACATGCCCAAAATCGATATTTTAGGTGCAAAAAGTCGATATGTGCATGCATCTTCAGTACCCGTTTATATCTTAAATTCAGGCTCAAAACACCCGAAAATTCGATATTTTTGGGTCCCAGAAGCGATCTGTACATGCCTATTCCGTATTAGAATACTTTCAAAATATAGGCCCAAAACATGCTCAAAATCGATATTTTGGGTGCCCAAAGTCGATATGTGCATGCATCTTCTGTACCCGTTTATATCTCAAATTCAGGCTCAAAACACCCGAAAATTCGGTATTTTTGGGTCCCAGAAGCGATCTGTATATGCCTACTCAGTGCTAGAATTTTTTTCAAAATATAGGCTTAAAATATGCTAAAAATCGATATTTTAGGTGCAAAAAGTCGATATGTGCCTGCATCTTCAGTACCCGTTTATATCTCAAATTCAGGCTCAAAACACCTAAAAATTCAATATTTTTGGGTCCCAGAAGCGATCTGTACATGCCTACTCAGTGCTAGAATAATTTCAAAATATTGGCCCAAAACATGCTAAAAATCGATATTTTGGGTGCTCAAAGTCGATATGTGCATGCATCCTCTGTACCCGTTCATATTTCAAGTTTAGGCTCAATACACCCGAAAATTCGATATTTTTAGGAACGAGAAGCGATATGTACATGCCAACTCCGTGTTACAGTATTTTCAAAATACAGGTCCAAAACATGCTAAAAATCGATATTTAGGGTGCCCAAAGTCTATATGTGCATGCATCTTCTGTACACGCAGTGCTAGAATAATTTCAAAATATTGGCCCAAAACATGCTAAAAATCGATATTTTAGGTGTCCAAAGTCGATATGTGCATACATCTATTGTACCCGTTTATATCTCAAATTCAGACTCGAAACACCCGAAAATTCGATATTTTTGGGTCCAAGAAGAGATCTGTACATGCCTACTCAGTGCTAGAAGGTTTGCAAAATATAGGCTCAAAACATGCTAAAAATCGATATTTTAGGTGTCCCAAGTCGATATGTGCATGGATATTCTGTACCAGTTTATATCTCAAATTTAGGCTCAAAACACCCGAAAATTCGATATTTTTGGGTTCTAGATGCAATCTGTATATGCCTAATCCGTGTTTAAGTTTTTTCAAAATACATGCCCAAAACATGCTGAAAATCGATATTTTAGCTGCCCATAGTAAATTTTTTTTTTTTTTTTTTTTTTTTTTTCTATACCTCAACCTCGGGACTGTAGGCTGTCAGTAGCCCGTGACTCTTACGAGGCCCCGAGATTATTGGGTGTCGCACCAGATGAGACAGTGGAGCTTCGTGGTGATGTTGGTACCGTAGCTTCTCTTCTGTCCCACTAGATGACGACACCTTATTTATACACGTCACTATCATGAGAGAGCAGCTACACCGTCACTCACAGCATCTTGGAATATGGTCGGACATCTTCTATGTTGTGAGTTGACGACGATGTAGGGGGTATTTTCTTGACGTGTCGGCGTAGCCAGGGTATAGTTGACGAACAGCTGGACCCATCAGATCAACCCGAAAAAATCCCAGACATTTTCTCGTGGACTCGAACTAGGGCCCTTGCCATTTGCAGTCCGTCACTCTAACCACTCAGCCACGCCTCCCCCTAATATGTGCATGCATCTTCTGTAGCCGTTTATATCTTAAATTCAGGCTCAAAACACCCGAAAATTCGGTATATTTGGGTCTCAGAAGCGATCTGGTATACATGCCTACTCAGTGTTAGAGTACTTTATAAATACAGGCCATAAAACATGCTGAAAATCGATATTTTCGGTGTCCCAAGTCGATATGTGCATGCATTTTTTGTACTCGTTCATATCTCAAATTCAGACTCAAAACACCCGAAAATTCGATATTTTTGGGTCCCAGAAGCGACCTGTATATGCCTACTCCATGCTAGAATGTTTTCAAGATACAGACCCAAAACATGCCCAAAATCGATATTTTAGGTGCAAAAAGTCGATATGTGCATGCATCTTCTGTACCCGTTTATATCTCAAATTCAGGCTCAAAACACCCTTATATTCGGTATTTTTGTGTTCCAGAAGCGATCTGCACATCCCTACTTCTTGCTAGAATGTTTTCAAGATACAGACCCAAAACATGCTAAAAATCGATATTTTAGATGCCCAATGTCGATATGTGCATGCATCTTCTGTACTGTACCCGTTTATATTTCAAATTCAGGCTCAAAACACCCGAAAATTCAATATTTTTGTGTCCCGGAAGCGATCTGTACATGCCTACTCCGTGTTAGAGTACTTTCAAAATACAGGCCCAAAACATGCTTAAAAATCGATAGTTTGGGTGCCCAAAGTCGATATGTGCATGCATCTTCTGTACCCGTTTGTATCTCAAATTCAGGCTCAAAACACCCAAAAATTCGGTATTTTTGGGTCCCAGAAGCGATCTGTACATGCCTACTCAGTGCCAGAATGTTTTCAAAATATAGGCTCAAAACATGCTAATAATCGATATTTTAGGTGTCCCAAGTCGTTATGTTCATGGATGTTCTGTACCTGTTTATATCTCAAATTTAGGCTCAAAACACCCGAAAATTCGATATATTTGGGTCCCAGATGCAATCTGTATATGCCTACTCCGTGTTTAAGTGTTTTCAAAATACATGCCCAAAACATGCTGAAAATCGATATTTTAGCTCCCGATAGTCAATATGTGCATGCATCTTCAGTACACGTTTATATCTTAATTTCAGGCTCAAAACACCCACAAATTCGATATTTTTGGGTTCCAGAAGCGATCTGTACATGCCTACTCGGTGTTAGAGTATTTTCAAAATACAGGCCCAAAATATGCTCAAAATAGATATTTTAGGTGCTCATAGTCGATATGTGCATGCATCTTCAATATCCGTTAATATCTCAAATTCAGGCTCAAAACTCCCGAAAATTCTATATTTTTGGGTCCCAGAAATGATCTGTACATGCCTACTCAGTGCTAGAATAATTTCAAGATATTGGCCCAAAACATGCTAAAAATCGATATTTTGGGTGCCCAAAGTCGAAATGTGCATGCATACTCTGTACCCGTTTATATTTCAAATTCAGGCTCAAAACACCCGAAAGTTCGATATTTTTGGGTCCGAGAATCGATCTGTACATGCTTACTCCGTGTTAGAGTATTTTCAAAATACAGGTCCAAAACATGCTCAAAATCGATATTTTGGGTGCCCAAAGTCGATATGTGCGTTCATCTACTGTACGCGTTTTTTATATTTCAAATTCAGGCTCAAAACACCCGAAAATTCGATATTTTTTGGTCCCAGAAGCAAACTGTATATGCCTACTTCATGGTAGAATGTTTTCAATATACAGACCCAAAACATGCCCAAAATCGATATTTTAGGTGCAAAAAGTCGATATGTGCATGCATCTTCAGTACCCGTTTATATCTTAAATTCAGGCTCAAAACCCCCGAAAATTTGATATTTTTGGGTCCCAGAAGCGATCTGTATATGCCTACGCAGTGCTAAAATGTTTTCAAAATATAGACTCAAAACATGCTAAAAATCGATATTTTTGGTGTCCAAAGTCGATATGTGCATGCATCTTCTGTACCCGTTTATATCTCAAATTCAGGCTCAAAACACCCGAAAATTCGATATTTTTAGGAACGTGAAGCGATATGTACGTGCCTACTCCGTGTTAGAGTATTTTTTAAAATACAGGTCCAAAACATGCTCAAAATCGATATTTTGGGTGCCCAAAGTCGATATGTGCATGCATCTTCAGTACCGGTTTATATCTCAAATTCAGGCTCAAAACACCCCAATATTCAATAGTTTTAGGTTCCAGAAGCGATCTGTACATGTCTACTCAGTGCTAGAATGTTTTTAAAATATAGGTTTAAAACATGCTAAAAATTTATATTTTAGGTGTCCCAAGTCGATATGTGCATGCATCTTCTGTACTCGTTTATATCTCAAATTCAGGCTCAAAACACTCGAAAATTCGATATTTTTTGGTCCCAGAAGCGACCTGTATATACCTACTCCACGCTAGAATATTTTCAAGAAACAGACCCAAAACATGCCCAAAATCGATATTTTAGGTGCAAAAAGTCGATATGTGCATGCATTTTCAGTACCCGTTTATATCTCAAATTCAAGCTCAAAACACCCGAAAATTCGATATTTTTGGGTCCTAGATGCAATCTGTATATGCCTACTCCATGTTTAAGTATTTTTAAAATACATGCCCAAAACATTCTGAAAATCGATATTTTAGCTGCCCATAGTCAATATGTGCATGCATCTTCTGTACCCGTTTATATCTTAAATTCAGGCTCTAAACACCCGAAAACTCGATTTTTTTTGGTCCTAGAAGCAACCTGTATATGCCTACTTCTTGCTAGAATGTTTTCAAGATACAGACCCAAAACATGCTAAAAATCGATATTTTAGATGCCCAATGTCGATATGTGCATGCATCTTCTGTACTGTACCCGTTTATATCTCAAATTCAGGCTCAAAACACCCAAAAATTCAATATTTTTGGGTCCCAGAAGCGATCTGTAGATGCCTAGGCAGTGCTAGAATAATTTCAAAATATTGGCCCAAAACATGCTAAAAATCGATATTTTAGGTGTCCAAAGTCGATATGTGCATACATCTTTTGTACCCGTTTATATCTTAAATTCAGGCTCGAAACACCCGAAAATTCGATATTTTTGGGTCCAAGAAGAGATCTGTACATGCCTACTCAGTGCTAGAAGGTTTGCAAAATATAGGCTCAAAACATGCACAAAATCGATATTTTAGGTGTCCCAAATCGATATGTGCATGGATATTCTGTACCAGTTTATATCTCAAATTTAGGCTCAAAACACCCGAAAATTCGATATTTTTTGGTCCTAGATGCAATCTGTATATGCCTACTCCGTGTTTAAGATTTTTCAAAATACATGCCCAAAACATGCTGAAAATCGATAATTTAGCTGCCCATAGTCAATTTTTTTTTTTTTTTTTTTTTCTATACCTCAACCTCGGGACTGTAGGCTGTCAGTAGCCCGTGACTCTTGCGAGGCCCCGAGATTATTGGGTGTCGCACCAGATGAGACAGTGGAGCTTCGTGGTGATGTTGGTACCGTAGCTTCTCTTCTGTCCCTCTAGATGACGACTCCTTATTTATACACGTCACTATCATGAGAGAGCAGCTACACCGTCACTCACAGCATCTTGGAATATGGTCGGACATCTTCTATGTTGTGAGTTGACGACGATGTAGGGGGTATTTTCTTGACGTGTCGGCGTAGCCAGGGTATAGTTGACGAACAGCTGGACCCATCAGATCACCCCGAAAAAATCTCAGACGTTTTCACGTGGACTCAAACTAGGGCCCTTGCCATTTGCAGTCCGTCACTCTAACCACTCAGCAACGCCTCCCCCTAATATACAGTTTGGGTGCCCAAAGTCGATATGTGCATGCATCTTCTGTACCCGTTTGTATCTCAAATTCAGGCTCAAAACACCCAAAAATTCGGTATTTTTTGGTCACAGAAGCGATCTGTACATGCCTACTCAGTGCCAGAATGTTTTCAAAATATAGGCTCAAAACATGCTAATAATCGATATTTTAGGTGTCCCAAGTCGTTATGTGCATGGATGTTCTGTACCAGTTTCTATCTCAAATTTAGGCTCAAAACACCCGAAAATTCGATATTTTTGGGTCCCAGATGCAATCTGTATATGCCTACTCCGTGTTTAAGTATTTTCATAATACATGCCCAAAACATGCTGAAAATCGATATTTTAGCTGCCGATAGTCAATATGTGCATGCATCTTCAGTTCCCATTTACATCTTAATTTCAGGCTCAAAACACCCACAAAATCGATATTTTTGGGTCCCAGAAGCGATCTGTACATGCCTACTCGGTGTTAGAGTATTTTCAAAATACAGGCCCAAAATATGCTCAAAATCGATATTTTAGGTGCTCATAGTCGATATGTGCAAGCATATTCAGTACCCGTTTATATCTCAAATTCAAGCTCAAAACACCCGAAAATTCGATATTTTTGGGTCCTAGATTTAATCTGTATATGCCTACTCCATGTTTAAGTATTTTTAAAATACATGCCCAAAACATTCTGAAAATCGATATTTTAGCTGCCCATAGTCAATATGTGCATGCATCTTCTGTACCCGTTTATATCTTAAATTCAGGCTCTAAACACCCGAAAACTCGATATTTTTGGGACCCAGAAGCTATCTGTACATGTCTACGCAATGCTAGAATGTTTTCAAGATAAAGACCTAAAACATGCTAAAAATCGAAATTTTAGATGCCCAATGTCGATATGTTCATGCATCTTCTGTACCCGTTTATATCTTAAATTCAAGCTCTAAACACCCGAAAATTCGGTATTTTTGGGTCCCAGAAGCGATCTGGTATACATGCCTACTCAGTGTTAGAGTAATTTAAAAATACAGGCCATAAAAAATGCTGAAAATCGATATTTTAGGTGCCCAAAGTCGATATGTGAATGCATCTTCTGCACCCGTTTATATCTCAAATTCAGGCTCAAAACACCCGAAAATTTGGTATTTTTGGATCCCAGAAGCGATCTGTACATGCCTACTTCTTGATAGAATGTTTTCAAGATACAGACCCAAAACAAGCTTAAAATCGATATTTTAGGTGCAAAGAGTCGATATGTGCATGTATCTTCAGTACCGGTTTACATCTCAAATTCAGGCTCAAAAACACCCGAATATTCAATAGTTTTAGGTTCCAGAAGCGATCTGTACATGTTTACTCAGTGCTAGAATGTTTTTAAAATATAGGTTTAAAACATGCTAAAAATTTATATTTTAGGTGTCCCAAGTCGATATGCGCATGCATTTTTTGTACTCGTTTATATCTCAAATTCAGGCTCAAAACACCCTAAAATTCGAAATTTTTTGGTCCCAGAAGCAACCTGTATATGCCTACTTCTTGCTAGAATGTTTTCAAGATACAGACCCAAAACATGCTAAAAATCGATATTTTAGATGCCCAATGTCGATATGTGCATGCATCTTCTGTACTGTACCCGTTTATATCTCAAATTCAGGCTCAAAACACCCAAAAATTCAATATTTTTGTGTCCCAGAAGCGATCTGTAGATGCCTACGCAGTGCTAGAATGTTTTCAAAATATAGGCTCAAAACATGCTAAAAAATCGATATTTTAGGTGTCCAAAATCGATATGTGCATGCATCTTCTGTACCCGTTTATATCTCAAATTCATGCTCAAAACACCCGAAAATTCTATATTTTTGTGTCCCAGAAGCGATCTGTACATGTCTACACCGTGTTAGAGTATTTTCAAAATATAGGCCCAAAACATGCAGAAAATCAATATTTTAGGTGCCCAAAGTCAATATGTGCATGCTTCTTCTGTACCCGATTATATCTCAAATTCAGGCTCAAAATATCCGAAAATTCGATATTTTTGGGTCCCAGAAGCAATCTGTACATGCCTACTTCGTGTTAGAGTGTTTTCAAAATAAAGGCTCAAAACATGTTAAAAATCGATATTTTTGGTGCAAAAAGTAGATATGTGCCTGCATCTTCTGTACCCGTTAATATCTCAAATTCAGGCTCAAAACACCCGAAAATTCAATATTTTTGGGTCACATAAGCGATCTGTACATGCCTACTCCTTTCTAGAATGTTTTCAAGATACAGACCCAAAACATGCACAAAATCGATATTTTAGGATCAAAAAGTCGATATGTGCATGTATCCTCAGTACCCGTTTATATATCAAATTCATTCTAAAACACCCGAAAATTGAATATTTTTGGGTCCCAAAAACAATCTGTACATGCCTACTCCTTGCTATAATGTTTTCAAGATACAGACCAAAAACATGCTAAAAATCGATATGTTAGGTGCCCAAAGTCAATATGTTCATGCAACTTCTGTACCCGTTTATATATCAAATTCAGGCTCAAAACACCCTAAAATTCGATATGTTTGGGTCCCAGAAGCGATCTGTACATGCCTACTCCGTGTTAGAGCATTTTCAAATACAGGCCCAAAACATGAAGAAAATCGGTATTTTGGGTGCCCAAAGTCAATATGTGTATACATCTTCTGTACCCGTTTATATCCCAAATTCAGGCTCAAAACACCGGAAAATTTGATATTTGTGGGTTCCAGAAGCGATCTGTACATGCCTACTCCGGGTTAGAATGTTTTCAAAATACAGGCCCTAAACATGCTCAAAACCTTTATTTTGGGTGCCCAAAGTCGATATGTGCATGCATCTTCTGTACCCGTTTATATCTCAAATTCAGGCTCAAAACACCCAAAAATTTGATATTTTTGTGTCCCAGAAGTGATCTGTACGTGTCTACTCCGTGTTAGAGTATTTTAAAAATACAGACCCAAAACATGCTCAAAATCGATATTTTGGATGCCCAAAGTCGATATGTGCATGCATCTTCTGTATCTGTTTATATCTCAAATTTAAACTCAAAACACCCGAATATTCGTTAATTTTGGTTCCCAAAAGCCATCTGTACATGCATACTCCGTGTTAGAATATTTTCAAAATACAGGCTTAAAACATGCTGAAAATCGATATTTTAGCTGCCCAAAGTTAATATGTGTATGCATCTTCTGTACCCGTCTATATCCCAAATTCAGGTTCAAAACACTCGAAAATTCCATATTTTTGGGTCCCTTAAGCGATCTGTACATGCATACTCAGTGCTAGAAATTTTTCAAAATATAGGCTCAAAACATGCTAAAAATCGATATTTTAGGTGTCCAAAGTCGATATGTGCATGCATCTTCTGTACCCGTTTATATCTCAAATTCAATCTCAAAACCCCCGAAAATTCGATATTTTTGGGTCCCAAAAGCGACCTTTACATGTCTACTTCGTGTTAGAATATTTTTAAAATACAGGCCCAAAACATACTAAAAATCGATAATTTAGGTGCCCATAGTCGATATGTGCATGCATCTTCTGTACCCGTTTATATCTCAAATACAAGCTAAAAACACCCGAAAATTCAATATTTTTTGGGTCCCAGAAGCGATCTGTACGTGCATACTCCGTGTTAGAGTGTTTTTAAAATACAGGCCCAAAACATGCTGAAAATCGATATTTTATGTGCAAAAAGTCAATATGTGTATGCATCTTCTGTACCCGTTTATATCCCTAATTCAGGCTCAAAACACCCGAATATTCGATATTTTGGGGTCCCAGAAGCGATCTGTACATGCCTACTCCGTGTTAAAGTATATTTAAAATACAGGCCCAAAACATGCTGAAAATCTATATTTTAGGTGCCCAAAGTCAATATGTGTATGCATCTTCTGTACCCGTCTATATCCTAAATTCAGGTTCAAAACACCCAAAAATTGGATATTTTTGGGTCCCAGAAGCGATCTGTACATGCCTACTCCTTGCTAGAATGTTTTCAAGATACAGACCCAAAACATGCTCAAAATCGATATTTTAGGTGCAAAAAGTCGATATGTGCATGCATCCTCCGTACCCGGTTATATCCCGAATTCTGGTTCAAAAACCCTGAAAATTCGATATTTTTGGGTCCCAGAAGCGATCTGTACATGCCTACTCAGTGCTAGAATATTTTCAAATTATACGCCCAAAACATACTAAAAATCGATATTTTAGGTGCAAAAGTCGATATGTGCAAGCATCATCTGTACCCGTTTATATCTCAAATTCAGGCTCAAAATACCCGAAAATTCAATATTTTTGGGTCCCAGAAGCGATCTGTACGTGCTAACTCCGTGTTAGAGTGTTTTTAAAATACAGGCCCAAAACATGCTCAAAATCGATATTTTATGTGCCCAAAGTCAATATGTGTATGCATCTTCTGTACCAGTGTATATCCCTAATTCAGGTTCAAAACACCAGAAAATTCGATATTTTTGGGTCCCCGAAGCGATCTGTACATGCCTACTCCGTGTTAGAGTATTTTCAAAATACAGGCCCAAAACATGCTCAAATCAATATTTTTGGTGCCCAAAGTCGATATGTGCATGCATCTTCTGTATCCGTCTATATCCCAAATTCAGGTTCAAAACACCCGAAAATTCGATATTTTTGGGTCCCAGAAGCGATCTGTACATGCCTTCTCCTTGCTAGAATTTTGTCAAGATACAGAACCAAAACATAATCAAAATTGATATTTTAGGTGCAAAAAGTCGTTATGTGCATGCATCTTCTGTACCCGTTTATATCTCAAATTCAGGCTCAAAACACTGGAAAATTCCATATTATTGGGTCCCTTAAGCGATCTGTACATGCATACTCAGTACTAGAATGATTTCAAAATATAGGCTCAAAACATGCTAAAAATCGATATTTTAGGTGTCCAAAGTCGATATGTGCATGCATCTTCTGTACACGTTTATATCTCAAATTCAGGCTCAAAACACCCGAAAATTCAATGTTTTTGGGTCCCAGAAGCGATCTGTACGTGCATACTCCGTGTTAGAGTGTTTTTAAAATACAGGCCCAAAACATGCTGAAAATCAATATTTTATGTGCCCAAACTCAATATGTGTATGCATCTTCTGTACCCGTGTATATCCCTAATTCAGGTTCAAAACACCAGAAAATTCGATATTTTTGGGTCCCAGAGGCGATCTGTACATTCCTACTCCATGCTAGAATGTTTTCAAGATACAGACCCAAAACATGCTCAAAATCGATATTTTAAATTCAAAAAGTCGATATGTGCATGCATCTTCTGTACCCGTTTATATCTCAAATTCAGGCTCAAAACACCGAAAATTCGATATTTTTTGGTCCCTTAAGCAATCTGCACATGCCTACTCAGTGATAGAATGTTTTTAAAATACAGGCTTAAAACATGCTATAAATCGATATTTTAGGTGTCCATAGTCGATATGTGCATGCATCTTCTGTACCCGTTTATATCTCAAATTCAGGCTCAAAACACCCAAAAAATCCATATTTTTGTGTCCCAGAAGCGATCTGTACATGCCTACTCCGTGGTACAGTATTTTCAAAATACAGGCCCAAAACATGCTCAAATCAATATTTTTGGTGCCCAAAGTCGATATGTGCATGCATCTTCTGTATCCGTCTATATCCCAAATTCAGGTTCAAAACACCCGAAAATTCGATATTTTTGTGTCCCAGAAGCGATCTGTACATGCCTACTCCTTGCTAGAATTTTGTCAAGATACAGAACCAAAACATAATCAAAATTGATATTTTAGGTGCAAAAAGTCGTTATGTGCATGCATCTTCTGTACCCGTTTATATCTCAAATTCAGGCTCAAAACACTGGAAAATTCCATATTATTGGGTCCCTTAAGCGATCTGTACATGCATACTCAGTACTAGAATGATTTCAAAATATAGGCTCAAAACATGCTAAAAATCGATATTTTAGGTGTCCAAAGTCGATATGTGCATGCATCTTCTGTACACGTTTATATCTCAAATTCAGGCTCAAAACACCCGAAAATTCAATATTTTTGGGTCCCAGAAGCGATCTGTACGTGCATACTCCGTGTTAGAGTGTTTTTAAAATACAGGCCCAAAACATGCTGAAAATCAATATTTTATGTGCCCAAACTCAATATGTGTATGCATCTTCTGTACCCGTGTATATCCCTAATTCAGGTTCAAAACACCAGAAAATTCGATATTTTTGGGTCCCAGAGGCGATCTGTACATTCCTACTCCATGCTAGAATGTTTTCAAGATACAGACCCAAAACATGCTCAAAATCGATATTTTAAATTCAAAAAGTCGATATGTGCATGCATCTTCTGTACCCGTTTATATCTCAAATTCAGGCTCAAAACACCGAAAATTCGATATTTTTTGGTCCCTTAAGCAATCTGCACATGCCTACTCAGTGATAGAATGTTTTTAAAATACAGGCTTAAAACATGCTATAAATCGATATTTTAGGTGTCTAAAGTCGATATGTGCATGCATCTTCTGTACCCGTTTATATCTCAAATTCAGGCTCAAAACACCCAAAAAATCCATATTTTTGTGTCCCAGAAGCGATCTGTACATGCCTACTCCGTGGTACAGTATTTTCAAAATACAGGCCCAAAACATGCTCAAAATCGATAATTTAGGTGCCTAAAGTCGATATGTGCATGCATCTTCTGTATCCCTTAATATCTCAAATTAAGGCTCAAAACACCCGAAAATTCGATATTTTTGGGTCCCAGAAGCGATCTGTACATGCCTTCTCCGTGTTAAAGTATTTTCATAAAACAGGCTTAAAACATGCTGAAAATCTATATTTTAGGTGCTCAAAGTCAATATGTGTATGCATCTTCTGTACCCGTCTATATTTTAAATTCACGCTCAAAACACCCAAAAAATCGATATTTTTGTGTCCCAGAAGCGATCTGTACATGTCTACACCGTGTTTGAGTATTTTCAAAATACAGGCCCAAAAGATGCTCAAAATCCATATTTTAGGTGCCCAAAGTCGATATGTGCATGCATCTTCTGTACCCGTTTATATCTCAAATTCATGCTCAAAACACCCGAAAATTCAATGTTTTTGGGTCCCAGAAGCGATCTGTACGTGCATACTCCGTGTTAGAGTGATTTTAAAATACAGGCCCAAAACATGCTGAAAATCGATATTTTATGTGCCCAAAGTCAATATGTGTATGCATCTTCTTTACCCGTGTATATCCCTAATTCTGGTTCAAAACACTAGAAAATTCGATATTTTTGGGTCCCAGAAGCGAACTGTACATGCCTACTCCTTGCTAGAATGTTTTCAAGATACAAACCCAAAACATGCTCAAAATCGATATTTTAGGTGCCCAAAGTCGATATGTGCATGCATCTTCAGTACCCGTTTATATCTCAAATTCAAGCTCAAAACACCCGAAAATTCAATATTTTTGAATCCCATGAGCGATCTGTACATGCCTACTTAGTGCTAGAATATTTTCAAAATATAGGCCCAAAACATACTAAAAATCGATATTTTGGCTGCAAAAGTCGATATGTGCATGCATCTTCTGTACCCGTTTATATCTCAAATTCGGGCTCAAAACACCCGAAAATTCGATATTTTTGGGTAACAGAAGCGATCTGTACATGCCTACTCAGTGCTAGAATATTTTCAATTTATACGCCGAAAACATGCTCAAAATCGATATTTTAAGTGCCCAAAGTCGATATTTGCATGCATCTTCTGTACCCGTCTATATCCCAAATTCAGGTTCAAAACATTCGAAAATTCGATATTTTTGGATCCCAGAAGCGATCTGTACATGTCTTCTCCGTGTTAAAGTATTTTCAAAATACAGGCTCAAAACATGCTGAAAATCTATATTTTAGGTGCCCAAAGTCAATATGTGTATGCATCTTCTGTACCCGTGTATATCCCAAATTCAAGTTCAAAACACCAGAAAATTCGGTATTTTTGGGTCCCAGAAGCGATCTGTACATGCCTACTCCTTGCTAGAATGTTTTCAAGATACAGACCCAAAACATGCTCAAAATCGATATTTTAGGTGCAAAAAGTCGATATGTGTATGCATTATCTGTACCCGGTTATATCCCAAATTCAGGCTCAAAACATCTGAAAATTCGATATTTTTGGGTCCCAGAAGCGATCTGTACATGCCTACTCAGTGCTAGAATATTTTCAAATTATACGCTCAAAACATACTAAAAATCGATATTTTGGGTGCCAAAGTCGATATGTGCATGCATCTTCTGTACCCGTTTATATCTCAAATTCAGGCTCAAAACTCCGAAAATTCGATATTTTGTGTCCCAGAAGCGATCTGTACATGCATACTCCGTGTTAGAGTGTTTTTAAAATACAGGTTCAAAACATGCTGAAAATTGATATTTTAGGTGCACAAAGTCAATATGTGTATGCATTTTCTGTACCCGGTTATATCTCAAATTCAGGCTCAAAACAAACGAAATTTCAATATTTTTGGGTCCCAGAAGCGATCTGTACATGCCTACTCAGTGCTAGAATGTTTTCAAAATAGAGGCTCAGAACATGCTAAAAATCGATATTTTGGGTGCCCAAAGTCGATATGTGCATGCATCTTCTGCACCCGTTCATATCTCAAATTCAGACTCAAAACACCAGAATATTCGATATTTTTGGGTCCCAAAAGCCATCTGTACATGCATACTCCGTGTCAGAGTATTTTCAAAATACAAGCCTAAAACATGCTGAAAATCGATATTTTAGCTTCCCAAAGTCAATATGTGTATGCATCTTCTGTACCCGTCTATATCCCAAATTCAGGTTCAAAACATTCAAAAATTCGATATTTTTGGGTCCCAGAAGCAATCTGTACATGCCTACTTCTTGCTAGAATGTTTTCAAGATACAGAACCAAAACATGCTCAAAATCGATATTTTAGGTGCCCAAAGTCGATATGTGCATGCATCCTCTGTACCCGGTTATATCCCAAATTCAGGCTCAAAACACCCGAAAATTCGTTATTTTTGGGTCTCAGAAGCAATCTGTACATGCCTACTCAGTGCTAGAATATTTTCAAATTATACGCCCAAAACATACTAAAAATCGATATTTTGGGTGCCAAAGTCGATATGTGCATGCATCTTCTGTACCCGTTTATATCTCATATTCATGCTCAAAACACCCGAAAATTCAATGTTTTTGGGTCCCAGAAGCGATCTGTACGTGCATACTCCGTGTTAGAGTGTTTTTAAAATACAGGCCCAAAACATGCTGAAAATCGATATTTTATGTGCCCAAAGTCAATATGTGCATGCATCTTCTGTACCCGTGTATATCCCTAATTCTGGTTCAAAACACCAGAAAATTCGATATTTTTGGGTCCCAGAAGCGATCTGTACATGCCTACTCCTTGCTAGAATGTTTTCAAGATACAAACCCAAAACATGCTCAAAATCGATATTTTAGGTGCAAAAAGTTGATATGTGCATGCATCCTCTGTACCCGGTTATATCCCAAATTCAGGCTCAAAACACCCAAAAATTCGATATTTTTGGGTCCCAAAAGCGATCTGTACATGAATTCTCAGTGCTAGAATATTTTCAAAATATATCCCCAAAACATGCTGAAAATCGATATTTTAGGTGCCCAAAGTCGATATGTGCATGCATCTTCAGTACCCGTTTATATCTCAAATTCAGGCTCAAAACACCCGAAAATTCAATATTTTTGAATCCCAGGAGCGATCTGTACATGCCTGCTCAGTGCTAGAATTTTTTCAATATATAGGCCCAAAACATACTAAAAATCGATATTTTGGGTGCCAAAGTCGATATGTGCATGCATCTTCTGTACCCGTTTATATCTCAAATTCGGTCTCAAAACACTCGAAAATTCGATATTTTTGGGTACCAGAAGCGATCCGTAGATGCCTACTCAGTGCTAGAATATTTTCAATTTATACGCCGAAAACATTCTCAAAATCGATATTTTAGGTGCCCAAAGTCGATATGTGCATGCATCTTCTGTACCCGTCTATATCCCAAATTCAGGTTCAAAACACTCGAAAATTCGATATTTTTGGGTCTCAGAAGCAATCTGTACATGCCTACTTCTTGCTAGAATGTTTTCAAGATACAGACTTAAAACATGCTCAAAATCGATATTTTAGGTGCAAAAAGTCGATATGTGCATGCATCTTCTGTACCCGTTTATATCTCAAATTCAGGCTCAAAACTCCGAAATCTCGATATTTTGTGTCCCATAAGCGATCTGTACATGCATACTCCGTGTTAGAGTGTTTTTAAAATACAGGTTCAAAACATGCTTAAAATTGATATTTTAGGTGCACAAAGTCAATATGTGTATGCATTTTCTGTACTCGGTTATATCTCAAATTCATGCTCAAAACACCCGAAATTTCAATATTTTTGGGTCCCAGAAGCGATCTGTACATGCCTACTCAGTGCTAGAATGTTTTCAAAATAGAGGCTCAGAACATGCTAAAAATCGATATTTTGGGTGCACAAAGTCGATATGTGCATGTATCTTCTGTACCCGTTTATATCTCAAATTCAGACTCAAAACAACCGAAAATTCGATATTTTTGGGTCCCAGAAGCGATCTGTACATGCATTCTCCGTGTTAAAGTATTTTCAAAATACAGGCTCAAAACATGCTAAAAATCTATATTTTAGGTGCCCAAAGTCAATATGTGTATGCATCTTCTGTACCCGTGTATATCACAAATTCAGGTTCAAAACACCAGAAAATTCGGTATTTTTGGGTCCCAGAAGCGATCTGTACATGCCTACTCCTTGCTAGAATGTTTTAAGATACACACCCAAAACATGCTCAAAATCGATATTTTAGGTGCACAAAGTCAATATGTGCATGCATCTTCTGTACCCGTTTATATCTCAAATTCAGGCTCAAAACACTGGAAAATTCCATATTATTGGGTCCCTTAAGCGATCTGTACATGCATACTCAGTACTAGAATGATTTCAAAATATAGGCTCAAAACATGCTAAAAATCGATATTTTAGGTGTCCAAAGTCGATATGTGCATGCATCTTCTGTACACGTTTATATCTCAAATTCAGGCTCAAAACACCCGAAAATTCAATATTTTTGGGTCCCAGAAGCGATCTGTACGTGCATACTCCGTGTTAGAGTGTTTTTAAAATACAGGCCCAAAACATGCTGAAAATCAATATTTTATGTGCCCAAACTCAATATGTGTATGCATCTTCTGTACCCGTGTATATCCCTAATTCAGGTTCAAAACACCAGAAAATTCGATATTTTTGGGTCCCAGAGGCGATCTGTACATTCCTACTCCATGCTAGAATGTTTTCAAGATACAGACCCAAAACATGCTCAAAATCGATATTTTAAATTCAAAAAGTCGATATGTGCATGCATCTTCTGTACCCGTTTATATCTCAAATTCAGGCTCAAAACACCGAAAATTCGATATTTTTTGGTCCCTTAAGCAATCTGCACATGCCTACTCAGTGATAGAATGTTTTTAAAATACAGGCTTAAAACATGCTATAAATCGATATTTTAGGTGTCTAAAGTCGATATGTGCATGCATCTTCTGTACCCGTTTATATCTCAAATTCAGGCTCAAAACACCCAAAAAATCCATATTTTTGTGTCCCAGAAGCGATCTGTACATGCCTACTCCGTGGTACAGTATTTTCAAAATACAGGCCCAAAACATGCTCAAAATCGATAATTTAGGTGCCTAAAGTCGATATGTGCATGCATCTTCTGTATCCCTTAATATCTCAAATTAAGGCTCAAAACACCCGAAAATTCGATATTTTTGGGTCCCAGAAGCGATCTGTACATGCCTTCTCCGTGTTAAAGTATTTTCATAAAACAGGCTTAAAACATGCTGAAAATCTATATTTTAGGTGCTCAAAGTCAATATGTGTATGCATCTTCTGTACCCGTCTATATTTTAAATTCACGCTCAAAACACCCAAAAAATCGATATTTTTGTGTCCCAGAAGCGATCTGTACATGTCTACACCGTGTTTGAGTATTTTCAAAATACAGGCCCAAAAGATGCTCAAAATCCATATTTTAGGTGCCCAAAGTCGATATGTGCATGCATCTTCTGTACCCGTTTTTATCTCAAATTCATGCTCAAAACACCCGAAAATTCAATGTTTTTGGGTCCCAGAAGCGATCTGTACGTGCATACTCCGTGTTAGAGTGATTTTAAAATACAGGCCCAAAACATGCTGAAAATCGATATTTTATGTGCCCAAAGTCAATATGTGTATGCATCTTCTTTACCCGTGTATATCCCTAATTCTGGTTCAAAACACTAGAAAATTCGATATTTTTGGGTCCCAGAAGCGAACTGTACATGCCTACTCCTTGCTAGAATGTTTTCAAGATACAAACCCAAAACATGCTCAAAATCGATATTTTAGGTGCCCAAAGTCGATATGTGCATGCATCTTCAGTACCCGTTTATATCTCAAATTCAAGCTCAAAACACCCGAAAATTCAATATTTTTGAATCCCATGAGCGATCTGTACATGCCTACTTAGTGCTAGAATATTTTCAAAATATAGGCCCAAAACATACTAAAAATCGATATTTTGGCTGCAAAAGTCGATATGTGCATGCATCTTCTGTACCCGTTTATATCTCAAATTCGGGCTCAAAACACCCGAAAATTCGATATTTTTGGGTACCAGAAGCGATCTGTACATGCCTACTCAGTGCTAGAATATTTTCAATTTATACGCCGAAAACATGCTCAAAATCGATATTTTAAGTGCCCAAAGTCGATATTTGCATGCATCTTCTGTACCCGTCTATATCCCAAATTCAGGTTCAAAACATTCGAAAATTCGATATTTTTGGATCCCAGAAGCGATCTGTACATGTCTTCTCCGTGTTAAAGTATTTTCAAAATACAGGCTCAAAACATGCTGAAAATCTATATTTTAGGTGCCCAAAGTCAATATGTGTATGCATCTTCTGTACCCGTGTATATCCCAAATTCAAGTTCAAAACACCATAAAATTCGGTATTTTTGGGTCCCAGAAGCGATCTGTACATGCCTACTCCTTGCTAGAATGTTTTCAAGATACAGACCCAAAACATGCTCAAAATCGATATTTTAGGTGCAAAAAGTCGATATGTGCATGCATTATCTGTACCCGGTTATATCCCAAATTCAGGCTCAAAACATCTGAAAATTCGATATTTTTGGGTCCCAGAAGCGATCTGTACATGCCTACTCAGTGCTAGAATATTTTCAAATTATACGCTCAAAACATACTAAAAATCGATATTTTGGGTGCCAAAGTCGATATGTGCATGCATCTTCTGTACCCGTTTATATCTCAAATTCAGGCTCAAAACTCCGAAAATTCGATATTTTGTGTCCCAGAAGCGATCTGTACATGCATACTCCGTGTTAGAGTGTTTTTAAAATACAGGTTCAAAACATGCTGAAAATTGATATTTTAGGTGCACAAAGTCAATATGTGTATGCATTTTCTGTACCCGGTTATATCTCAAATTCAGGCTCAAAACAAACGAAATTTCAATATTTTTGGGTCCCAGAAGCGATCTGTACATGCCTACTCAGTGCTAGAATGTTTTCAAAATAGAGGCTCAGAACATGCTAAAAATCGATATTTTGGGTGCCCAAAGTCGATATGTGCATGCATCTTCTGCACCCGTTCATATCTCAAATTCAGACTCAAAACACCAGAATATTCGATATTTTTGGGTCCCAAAAGCCATCTGTACATGCATACTCCGTGTCAGAGTATTTTCAAAATACAAGCCTAAAACATGCTGAAAATCGATATTTTAGCTTCCCAAAGTCAAT
Source organism: Petrolisthes cinctipes (assembly GCA_033782935.1). Taxonomy (NCBI): domain Eukaryota; kingdom Metazoa; phylum Arthropoda; class Malacostraca; order Decapoda; family Porcellanidae; genus Petrolisthes; species Petrolisthes cinctipes. The sequence goes on along the minus strand of JAWQEG010000731.1, from coordinate 716,617 downwards.
ATGTGTATGCATCTTCTGTACCCGTCTATATCCCAAATTCAGGTTCAAAACATTCAAAAATTCGATATTTTTGGGTCCCAGAAGCAATCTGTACATGCCTACTTCTTGCTAGAATGTTTTCAAGATACAGAACCAAAACATGCTCAAAATCGATATTTTAGGTGCCCAAAGTCGATATGTGCATGCATCCTCTGTACCCGGTTATATCCCAAATTCAGGCTCAAAACACCCGAAAATTCTTTATTTTTGGGTCTCAGAAGCAATCTGTACATGCCTACTCAGTGCTAGAATATTTTCAAATTATACGCCCAAAACATACTAAAAATCGATATTTTGGGTGCCAAAGTCGATATGTGCATGCATCTTCTGTACCCGTTTATATCTCATATTCATGCTCAAAACACCCGAAAATTCAATGTTTTTGGGTCCCAGAAGCGATCTGTACGTGCATACTCCGTGTTAGAGTGTTTTTAAAATACAGGCCCAAAACATGCTGAAAATCGATATTTTATGTGCCCAAAGTCAATATGTGCATGCATCTTCTGTACCCGTGTATATCCCTAATTCTGGTTCAAAACACCAGAAAATTCGATATTTTTGGGTCCCAGAAGCGATCTGTACATGCCTACTCCTTGCTAGAATGTTTTCAAGATACAAACCCAAAACATGCTCAAAATCGATATTTTAGGTGCAAAAAGTTGATATGTGCATGCATCCTCTGTACCCGGTTATATCCCAAATTCAGGCTCAAAACACCCAAAAATTCGATATTTTTGGGTCCCAAAAGCGATCTGTACATGAATTCTCAGTGCTAGAATATTTTCAAAATATATCCCCAAAACATGCTGAAAATCGATATTTTAGGTGCCCAAAGTCGATATGTGCATGCATCTTCAGTACCCGTTTATATCTCAAATTCAGGCTCAAAACACCCGAAAATTCAATATTTTTGAATCCCAGGAGCGATCTGTACATGCCTGCTCAGTGCTAGAATTTTTTCAATATATAGGCCCAAAACATACTAAAAATCGATATTTTGGGTGCCAAAGTCGATATGTGCATGCATCTTCTGTACCCGTTTATATCTCAAATTCGGTCTCAAAACACTCGAAAATTCGATATTTTTGGGTACCAGAAGCGATCCGTAGATGCCTACTCAGTGCTAGAATATTTTCAATTTATACGCCGAAAACATTCTCAAAATCGATATTTTAGGTGCCCAAAGTCGATATGTGCATGCATCTTCTGTACCCGTCTATATCCCAAATTCAGGTTCAAAACACTCGAAAATTCGATATTTTTGGGTCTCAGAAGCAATCTGTACATGCCTACTTCTTGCTAGAATGTTTTCAAGATACAGACTTAAAACATGCTCAAAATCGATATTTTAGGTGCAAAAAGTCGATATGTGCATGCATCTTCTGTACCCGTTTATATCTCAAATTCAGGCTCAAAACTCCGAAATCTCGATATTTTGTGTCCCATAAGCGATCTGTACATGCATACTCCGTGTTAGAGTGTTTTTAAAATACAGGTTCAAAACATGCTTAAAATTGATATTTTAGGTGCACAAAGTCAATATGTGTATGCATTTTCTGTACTCGGTTATATCTCAAATTCATGCTCAAAACACCCGAAATTTCAATATTTTTGGGTCCCAGAAGCGATCTGTACATGCCTACTCAGTGCTAGAATGTTTTCAAAATAGAGGCTCAGAACATGCTAAAAATCGATATTTTGGGTGCACAAAGTCGATATGTGCATGTATCTTCTGTACCCGTTTATATCTCAAATTCAGACTCAAAACAACCGAAAATTCGATATTTTTGGGTCCCAGAAGCGATCTGTACATGCATTCTCCGTGTTAAAGTATTTTCAAAATACAGGCTCAAAACATGCTAAAAATCTATATTTTAGGTGCCCAAAGTCAATATGTGTATGCATCTTCTGTACCCGTGTATATCACAAATTCAGGTTCAAAACACCAGAAAATTCGGTATTTTTGGGTCCCAGAAGCGATCTGTACATGCCTACTCCTTGCTAGAATGTTTTAAGATACACACCCAAAACATGCTCAAAATCGATATTTTAGGTGCAAAAAGTCGATATGTGCATGCATCCTTTGTACCCGGTTATATCCCAAATTCAGGCTCAAAACACCCGAAAATTCGATATTTTTGGGTCCCAGAAGCGATCTGTACATGCCTACTCAGTGCTAGAATATTTTCAAATTATGCGCCCAAAAAATACTAAAAATCTATATTTTGGGTGCCAAAGTCGATATGTGCATGCATCTTCTGTACCCGTTTATATCTCAAATTCAGACTCAAAACACCCAAAACATCGATATTTTTGTGTCCCAGAAGCGATCTGTACATGTCTACACCGTGTTTGAGTATTTTCAAAATACAGGCCCAAAAGATGCTCAAAATCGATATTTTAGGTACCCAAAGTCGATATGTGCATGCATCTTCTGTACCCGTTTATATCTCAAATTCATGCTTAAAACACCCGAAAATTCAATGTTTTTGGGTCCCAGAAGCGATCTGTACGTGCATACTCCGTGTTAGAGTGTGTTTAAAATACAGGCCCAAAACATGCTGAAAATCGATATTTTATGTGCCCAAAGTCAATATGTGTATGCATCTTCTGTACCCGTGTATATCCCTAATTCTGGTTCAAAACACCAGAAAATTCGATATTTTTGGGTCCCAGAAGCGATCTGTACATGTCTACTCCTTGCTAGAATGTTTTCAAGATACAGAACCAAAACATGCTCAAAATCGATATTTTAGGTGCCCAAAGTCGATATGTGCATGCATCCTCTGTACCCGGTTATATCCCAAATTCAGGCTTAAAACACCCAAAAATTCGTTATTTTTGGGTCTCAGAAGCAATCTGTACATGCCTACTCAGTGCTAGAATATTTTCAAATTATACGCCCAAAACATACTAAAAATCGATATTTTGGGTGCCAAACTCGATATGTGCATGCATCTTCTGTACCCGTTTATATCTCAAATTCAGGCTCAAAACACCCAAAAAATCGATATTTTTGTGTCACAGAAGCGATCTGTACATGTCTACACCGTGTTTGAGTATTTTCAAAATACAGGCCCAAAAGATGCTCAAAATCGATATTTTAGGTGCCCACAGTCGATATGTGCATGCATCTTCTGTTCCCGTTTATATCTCAAATTCATGCTCAAAACACCTGAAAATTCAATGTTTTTGGGTCCCAGAAGCGATCTGTACATGCCTTCTCAGTGCTAGAATATTTTCAAAATATATCCCCAAAACATGCTGAAAATCGATATTTTAGGTGCCCAAAGTCGATATGTACATGCATCTTCAGTACCCGTTTATATCTCAAATTCAGGCTCAAAACACCCGAAAATTCAATATTTTTGAATCCCAGGAGCGATCTGTACATGCCTACTCAGTGCTAGAATATTTTCAATATATAGGCCCAAAACATACTAAAAATCGATATTTTGGGTGCCAAAGTCGATATGTGCATGCATCTTCTGTACCTGTTTATATTTCAAATTCGGTCTCAAAACACTCGAAAATTCGATATTTTTGGGTACCAGAAGCGATCCGTAGATGCCTACTCAGTGCTAGAATATTTTCAATTTATACGCCGAAAACATGCTCAAAATCGATATTTTAGGTGCCCAAAGTCGATATGTGCATGCATCTTCTGTACCCGTCTATATCCCAAATTCAGGTTCAAAACACTCGAAAATTCGATATTTTTGGGTCCCAGAAGCAATCTGTACATGCTTACTTCTTGCTAGAATGTTTTCAAGATACAGACCCAAAACATGCTCAAAATCGATATTTTAGGTGCAAAAAGTCGATATGTGCATGCATCTTCTGTACCCGTTTATATCTCAAATTCAGGCTCAAAACTCCGAAAATTCGATATTTTGTGTCCCAGTAGCGATCTGTACATGCATACTCCGTGTTAGAGTGTTTTTAAAATACAGGTTCAAAACATGCTGAAAATTGATATTTTAGGTGCACAAAGTCAATATGTGTATGCATTTTCTGTACCCGGTTATATCTCAAATTCAGGCTCAAAACACCCGAAAATTCAATATTTTTGGGTCCCAGAAGCGATCTGTACATGCCTACTCAGTGCTAGAATGTTTTCAAAATAGAGGCTCAGAACATGCTAAAAATCGATATTTTGGGTTCCCAAAGTCGATATGTGCATGCATCTTCTGTACCCGTTTATATCTCAAATTCAGACTCAAAACACCCGAATATTCGATATTTTTGGGTCCCAAAAGTCATCTGTACATGCATACTCCGTGTCAGAGTATTTTCAAAATACAAGCCTAAAACATGCTGAAAATCGATATTTTAGCTGCCCAAAGTCAATATGTGTATGCATCTTCTGTACCCGTCTATATCCCAAATTCAGGTTCAAAACATTCGAAAATTCGATATTTTTGGGTCCCAGAAGCCATCTGTACATGCCTACTCAGTGCTAGAATGTTTTCAAAATAGAGGCTCAGAACATGCTAAAAATCGATATTTTGGGTTCCCAAAGTCGATATGTGCATGCATCTTCTGTACCCGTTTATATCTCAAATTCAGACTCAAAACACCCGAATATTCGATATTTTTGGGTCCCAAAAGTCATCTGTACATGCATACTCCGTGTCAGAGTATTTTCAAAATACAAGCCTAAAACATGCTGAAAATCGATATTTTAGCTGCCCAAAGTCAATATGTGTATGCATCTTCTGTACCCGTCTATATCCCAAATTCAGGTTCAAAACATTCGAAAATTCGATATTTTTGGGTCCCAGAAGCGATCTGTACATGCCTACTCCTTGCTAGAATGTTTTCAAGATACACACCCAAAACATGCTCAAAATCGATATTTTAGGTGCAAAAAGTCGATATGTGCATGCATCCTTTGTACCCGGTTATATCCCAAATTCAGGCTCAAAACACCCGAAAATTCGATATTTTTGGGTCCCAGAAGCGATCTGTACATGCCTACTCAGTGCTAGAATATTTTCAAATTATGCGCCCAAAAAATACTAAAAATCGATATTTTGGGTGCCAAAGTCGATATGTGCATGCATCTTTTGTACCCGTTTATATCTCAAATTCAGACTCAAAACACCCAAAACATCGATATTTTTGTGTCCCAGAAGCGATCTGTACATGTCTACACCGTGTTTGAGTATTTTCAAAATACAGGCCCAAAAGATGCTCAAAATCGATATTTTAGGTACCCAAAGTCGATATGTGCATGCATCTTCTGTACCCGTTTATATCTCAAATTCATGCTTAAAACACCCGAAAATTCAATGTTTTTGGGTCCCAGAAGCGATCTGTACGTGCATACTCCGTGTTAGAGTGTGTTTAAAATACAGGCCCAAAACATGCTGAAAATCGATATTTTATGTGCCCAAAGTCAATATGTGTATGCATCTTCTGTACCCGTGTATATCCCTAATTCTGGTTCAAAACACCAGAAAATTCGATATTTTTGGGTCCCAGAAGCGATCTGTACATGCCTACTCCTTGCTAGAATGTTTTCAAGATACAGAACCAAAACATGCTCAAAATCGATATTTTAGGTGCCCAAAGTCGATATGTGCATGCATCCTCTGTACCCGGTTATATCCCAAATTCAGGCTCAAAACACCCGAAAATTCGTTATTTTTGGGTCTCAGAAGCAATCTGTACATGCCTACTCAGTGCTAGAATATTTTCAAATTATACGCCCAAAACATACTAAAAATCGATATTTTGGGTGCCAAAGTCGATATGTGCATGCATCTTCTGTACCCGTTTATATCTCAAATTCAGGCTCAAAACACCCAAAAAATCGATATTTTTGTGTCCCAGAAGCGATCTGTACATGTCTACACCGTGTTTGAGTATTTTCAAAATACAGGCAAAAAAGATGCTCAAAATCGATATTTTAGGTGCCCACAGTCGATATGTGCATGCATCTTCTGTTCCCGTTTATATCTCAAATTCATGCTCAAAACACCCGAAAATTCAATGTTTTTGGGTCCCAGAAGCGATCTGTACATGCCTTCTCAGTGCTAGAATATTTTCAAAATATATCCCCAAAACATGCTGAAAATCGATATTTTAGGTGCCCAAAGTCGATATGTACATGCATCTTCAGTACCCGTTTATATCTCAAATTCAGGCTCAAAACACCCGAAAATTCAATATTTTTGAATCCCAGGAGCGATCTGTACATGCCTACTCAGTGCTAGAATATTTTCAATTTATACGCCGAAAACATGCTCAAAATCGATATTTTAGGTGCCCAAAGTCGATATGTGCATGCATCTTCTGTACCCGTCTATATCCCAAATTCAGGTTCAAAACACTCGAAAATTCGATATTTTTGGGTCCCAGAAGCAATCTGTACATGCTTACTTCTTGCTAGAATGTTTTCAAGATACAGACCCAAAACATGCTCAAAATCGATATTTTAGGTGCAAAAAGTCGATATGTGCATGCATCTTCTGTACCCGTTTATATCTCAAATTCAGGCTCAAAACTCCGAAAATTCGATATTTTGTGTCCCAGAAGCGATATGTACATGCATACTCCGTGTTAGAGTGTTTTTAAAATACAGGTTCAAAACATGCTGAAAATTGATATTTTAGGTGCACAAAGTCAATATGTGTATGCATTTTCTGTACCCGGTTATATCTCAAATTCAGGCTCAAAACACCCGAAAATTCAATATTTTTGGGTCCCAGAAGCGATCTGTACATGCCTACTCAGTGCTAGAATGTTTTCAAAATAGAGGCTCAGAACATGCTAAAAATCGATATTTTGGGTTCCCAAAGTCGATATGTGCATGCATCTTCTGTACCCGTTTATATCTCAAATTCAGACTCAAAACACCCGAATATTCGATATTTTTGGGTCCCAAAAGTCATCTGTACATGCATACTCCGTGTAAGAGTATTTTCAAAATACAAGCCTAAAACATGCTGAAAATCGATATTTTAGCTGCCCAAAGTCAATATGTGTATGCATCTTCTGTACCCGTCTATATCCCAAATTCAGGTTCAAAACATTCGAAAATTCGATATTTTTGGGTCCCAGAAGCGATCTGTACATGCCTACTTCTTGCTAGAATGTTTTCAAGATACAGTCCGAAAACATACTCAAAATCGATATTTTAGGTGCAAAAGTCGATATGTGCATGCATCTTCTGTACCCGTTTATATCTCAAATTCAGACTCAAAACAACCGAAAATTCGATATTTTTGGGTCCCAGAAGCAATCTGTACATGCATTCTCCGTGTTAAAGTATTTTCAAAATACAGGCTCAAAACATGCTGAAAATCTATATTTTAGGTGCCCAAAGTCAATATGTGTATGCATCTTCTGTACCCGTGTATGTCACATATTCAGGTTCAAAACACCAGAAAATTCGGTATTTTTGGGTCCCAGAAGCGATCTGTACATGCCTACTCCTTGCTAGAATGTTTTCAAGATACACACCCAAAACATGCTCAAAATCGATATTTTAGGTGCAAAAAGTCGATATGTGCATGCATCCTTTGTACCCGGTTATATCCCAAATTCAATCTCAAAACACCCGAAAATTCGATATTTTTGGGTCCCAGAAGCGATCTGTACATGCATATTCAGTGCTAGAATATTTTCAAATTATGCGCCCAAAACATACTAAAAATCGATATTTTGGGTGCCAAAGTCGATATGTGCATGCATCTTCTGTACCCGTTTATATCTCAAATTCACGCTCAAAACACCCAAAAAATCGATATTTTTGTGTCCCAGAAGCGATCTGTACATGTCTACACCGTGTTTGAGTATTTTCAATATACAGGCCCAAAAGATGCTCAAAATCGATATTTTAGGTACCCAAAGTCGATATGTGCATGCATCTTCTGTACCCGTTTATATCTCAAATTCATGCTCAAAAACACCCGAAAATTCAATGTTTTTGGGTCCCAGAAGCGATCTGTACGTGCATACTCCGTGTTAGAGTGTTTTTAAAATACAGGCCCAAAACATGCTGAAAATCGATATTTTATGTGCCCAAAGTAAATATGTGTATGCATCTTCTGTACCCGTGTATATCCCTAATTCTAGTTCAAAACACCAGAAAATTCGATATTTTTGGGTCCCAGAAGCGATCTGTACATGCCTAGTCCTTGCTAGAATGTTTTCAATATACAAACCCAAAACATGCTCAAAATCGATATTTTAGGTGCAAAAAGTTGATATGTGCATGCATCCTCTGTACCCGGTTATATCCCAAATTCAGGCTCAAAACACCCAAAAATTCGATATTTTTGGGTCCCAAAAGCGATCTGTACATGCCTTCTCAGTGCTAGAATATTTTCAAAATATATCCCCAAAACATGCTGAAAATCGATATTTTAGGTGCCCAAAGTCGATATGTGCATGCATCTTCAGTACCCGTTTATATCTCAAATTCAGGCTCAAAACACCCAAAAATTCAATATTTTTGAATCCCAGGAGCGATCTGTACATGCCTACTCAGTGCTAGAATATTTTCAAATTATGCGCCCAAAACATACTAAAAATCGATATTTTGGGTGCCAAAGTCGATATGTGCATGCATCTTCTGTACCCGTTTATATCTCAAATTCGGGCTCAAAACACTCGAAAATTCGATATTTTTGGGTACCAGAAGCGATCCGTAGATGCCTACTCAGTGCTAGAATATTTTCAATTTATACGCCGAAAACATGCTCAAAATCGATATTTTAGGTGCCCAAAGTCGATATGTGCATGCATCTTCTGTACCCGTGTATATCCCAAATTCAGGTTCAAAACACTTGAAAATTCGATATTTTTGGGTCCCAGAAGCAATCTGTACATGCCTACTTCTTGCTGGAATGTTTTCAAGATACAGACCCAAAACATGCTCAAAATCGATATTTTAGGTGAAAAAATTCGATATGTGCATGCATCTTCTGTACCCGTTTATATCTCAAATTCAGACTCAAAACACCCGAATATTCGATATTTTTGGATCCCAAAAGTCATCTGTACATGCATACTCCGTGTCAGAGTATTTTCAAAATACAAGCCTAAAACATGCTGAAAATCGATATTTTAGCTGCCCAAAGTCAATATGTGTATGCATCTTCTGTACCCGTGTGTATCCCTAATTCTGGTTCAAAACACCAGAAAATTCGATATTTCTGGGTCCCAGAAGCGATCTGTACATGCCTACTCCTTGCTAGAATGTTTTCAAGATACAAACCCAAAACATGCTCAAAATCGATATTTTAGGTGCAAAAAGTCGATATGTGCATGCATCCTCTGTACCCGGTTATATCCCAAATTCAGGCTCAAAACACCCAAAAATTCGATAATTTTGGGTCCCAAAAGCGATCTGTGCATGCCTTCTCAGCGCTAGAATATTTTCAAAATATATCCCCAAAACATGCTGAAAATCGATATTTTAGGTGCCCAAAGTCGATATGTGCATGCATCTTCAGTACCCGTTTATATCTCAAATTCAGGCTCAAAACACCCAAAAAATAGATATTTTTGTGTCCCAGAAGCGATCTGTACATGTCTACACCGTGTTTGAGTATTTTCAAAATACAGGCCCAAAAGATGCTCAAAATCGATATTTTAGGTGCCCAAAGTCGATATGTGCATGCATCCTCTGTACCCGTTTATATATCAAATTCATGCTCAAAACACCCGAAAATTCGATATTTTTGTGTCCCAGAAGCGATCTGTACAGGCCTAATTCTTGCTAGAATGTTTTAAAGATACAGACCCAAAACATGCTCAAAATCGATATTTTAGGTGCAAAAAGTCGATATGTGCATGCATCTTCTGTACCCGTTTATATCTCAAATTCAGGCTCAAAACACCCGAAAATTCGATATTTAAGGGTCCCCGAAGCGATCTGTACATGCCTATTCCGTGTTAGAGTATTTTCAAGTTACAGGCCCAAAACATGCTCAAAATATATATTTTAGGTGCCCAAAGTCGAAATGTACATGCATCTTCTGTATCCGCCTATATCCCAAATTCAGGTTCAAAACACCAGAAAATTCGATATTTTTGGGTTCCAGAAGCGATCTGTACATGCCTACTCCTTGCTAGAATTTTTTCAAGATACACACCCAAAACATGCTCAAAATCGATATTTTAGGTGCAAAAAGTCGATATGTGCATGCATCCTTTGTACCCGGTTATATCCCAAATTCAGGCTCAAAACACCCGAAAATTCGATATTTTTGGGTCCCAGAAGCGATCTCTACATGCCTACTCAATGCTAGAATATTTGCAAATTATGTGCCCAAAACATACTAAAAATCGATATTTTGGGTGCCAAAGTCGATATGTGCATGCATCTTCTGTACCCGTTTATATCTCAAATTCACGCTCAAAACACCCAAAAAATCGATATTTTTGTGTCCCAGAAGCGATCTGTACATGTCTACACCGTGTTTGAGTATTTTCAAAATACTGGCCCAAAAGATGCTCAAAATCGATATTTTAGGTACCCAAAGTCTATATGTGCATGCATCTTCTGTACCCGTTTATATCTCAAATTCATGCTCAAAACACCCGAAAATTCAATGTTTTTGGTTCCCAGAAGCGATCTGTACGTGCATACTCCGTGTTAGAGTGTTTTTAAAATACAGGCCCAAAACATGCTGAAAATCGATATTTTATGTGCCCAAAGTCAATATGTGTATGCATCTTCTGTACCCGTGTATATCCCTAATTCTGGTTCAAAACACCAGAAAATTCGATATTTTTGGGTCCCAGAAGCGATCTGTACATGCCTAGTCCCTGCTAGATTGTTTTCAAGATACAAACCCAAAACATGCTCAAAATCGATATTTTAGGTGCAAAAAGTTGATATGTGCATGCATCCTCTGTACCCGGTTATATCCCAAATTCAGGCTCAAAACACCCAAAAATTCGATATTTTTGGGTCCCAAAAGCGATCTGTACATGCCTTCTCAGTGCTAGAATATTTTCAAAATATATCCCCAAAACATGCTGAAAATCGATATTTTAGGTGCCCAAAGTCGATATGTGCATGCATCTTCAGTACCCTTTTATATCTCAAATTCAGGCTCAAAACACCCAAAAATTTAATATTTTTGAATCCCAGAAGCGATCTGTACATGCCTACTCAGTGCTAGAATATTTTCAAATTATGCGCCCAAAACATACTAAAAATCGATATTTTGGGTGCCAAAGTCGATATGTGCATGCATCTTCTGTACCCGTTTATATCTCAAATTCGGGCTCAAAACACTCGAAAATTCAAAATTTTTGGGTACCAGAAGCGATCCGTAGATGCCTACTCAGTGCTAGAATATTTTCAATTTATACGCCGAAAACATGCTCAAAATCGATATTTTAGGTGCCCAAAGTCGATATGTGCATGCATCTTCTGTATCCGCCTATATCACAAATTCAGGTTCAAAACACCCGAGAATTCGATATTTTTGGGTTCCAGAAGCGATCTGTACATGCCTACTCCTTGCTAGAATTTTTTCAAGATACTGACCCAAAACATGATCAAAAATGATATTTTAGGTGCAAAAAGTCGATATGTGCATGCATCTTCTGTACCCGTTTATATCTCAAATTCAGGCTCAAAACACTGGAAAATTCCATATTTTTGGGTCCCTTAAGCGATTTGTACATGCATACTCAGTACTAGAATGTTTTTAAAATATAGGCTCAAAACATGCTAAAAATCGATATTTTAGGTGTCCAAAGTCGGTATGTGCATGCATCTTCTGTACCCGTTTATATCTCAAATTCAGGCTCAAAACACCTGAAAACTCAATATTTTTGGGTCCAAGAAGCGATCTGTACATGCCTACTCAGTGCTAGAATGTTTTTAAAATACAGGCTTAAAACATGCTATAAATCGATATTTTAGGTGTCCAAAGTCGAAATGTGCATGCATCTTCTGTACCCGTTTATATCTCAAATTCAGGCTCAAAACATCCGAAAATTCGATATTTTTGGGTCCCAGAAGCAATCTGTACATGCCTACTCCGTGTTAAAGTATTTTCAAAATACAGGCCCAAAACATGCTGAAAATCTATATTTTAGGTGCCCAAAGTCAATATGTGTATGCATCTTCTGTACACGTCTATATCCCAAATTCCGGTTCAAAACACGAGAATATTCGTTATTTTTTGGTCCCAGAAGCGATCTGTACATGCCTACTTCTTGCTAGAATGTTTTACAAGATACAGACCCAAAACATGCTCAAAATCGATATTATAGGTGCAAAAAGTCGATATGTGCATGCATCCTCTGTACCCGGTTATATCCCAAATTCTGGCTCAAAACCCACGAAAATTCGATTTATTTGGGTCCCAGAAGCGATCTGTACATGCCTACTCAGTGCTAGAATATTTTCAAATTATACGCCCAAAACATACTTAAAATCGATATTTTGGGTTCCAAAGTCGATATGTGCATGCATCTTCTGTACCCGTTTATATCTCAAATTCAGGCTCAGAACACCCAAAAATTCGATATTTTTGTGTCCCAGAAGTGATCTGTACGTGTCTACTCCGTGTTAGAGTATTTTAAAAATACAGGCCCAAAACATGCTCAAATTCGATATTTTGGGTGCCCAAAGTCGATATGTGCATGCATCTTCTGTACCTGTTTATATCTCAAATTCAGACTCAAAACACCGGAATATTCGATATTTTTCGGTCCCAAAAGTTATCTGTACATGCATACTCCGTATTAGAGTATTTTCAAAGTACAGGCCTAAAACATGCTGAAAATCGATATTTTAGCTGCCCAAAGTCAATATGTGTATGCATCTTCTGTACCCGTCTATATCCCAAATTCAGGTTCAAAACACTCGAAAATTCGATATTTTTGGGTCCCAGAAGCAATCTGTACAGGCCTACTTCTTGCTAGAATGTTTTCAAGATACAGACCCAAAACATGCTCAAAATCGATATTTTAGGTGCAAAAAGTAGATATGTGCATGCATCTTCTGTATCCGCCTATATCACAAATTCAGGTTCAAAACACACGAGAATTCGATATTTTTGGGTTCCAGAAGCGATCTGTACATGCCTACTCCTTGCTAGAATTTTTTCAAGATACTGACCCAAAACATGATCAAAAATGATATTTTAGGTGCAAAAAGTCGATATGTGCATGCATCTTCTGTACCCGTTTATATCTCAAATTCAGGCTCAAAACACTGGAAAATTCCATGTTTTTGGGTCCCTTAAGCGATTTTTACATGCATACTCAGTACTAGAATGTTTTTAAAATATAGGCTCAAAACATGCTAAAAATCGATATTTTAGGTGTCCAAAGTCGATATGTGCATGCATCTTCTGTACCCGTTTATATCTCAAATTCAGGCTCAAAACACACGAAAATTCGATATTTTTGGGTCCCCGAAGCGATCTGTACATGTTTACTCCGTGTTAGAGTATTTTCAAAATACAGGCCCAAAACATGCTCAAAATCAATATTTTAGGTGCCCAAAGTCGATATGTGCATGCATCTTCTGTATCCGCCTATATCCCAAATTCAGGTTCAAAACACTCGAAAATTCGATATTTTTGGGTCCCAGAAGCGATCTGTACGTGTATACTCCGTGTTAGAGTGTTTTTAAAATACAGGCCCAAAACATGCTGAAAATCGATATTTTATGTGCCCAAAGTCAATATGTGTATGCATCTTCTGTACACGTGTATATCCCTAATTCTGGTTCATTACACCAGAAAATTCGATATGTTTGGGTCCCAGAAGCAATCTGTACATGCCTACTCCTTGCTAGAATGTTTTCAAGATACAGACCCAAAACATGCTCAAAATCGATATTTTAGGTGCAAAAAGTCGATATGTGCATGCATCTTCTGTACCCGTTTATATCTCAAATTCAGGCTCAAAACACCCGAAAATTCCATATTTTTGGGTCCCTTAAGCGATCTGTACATGCATACTCAGTGCTAGAATGTTTTCAAAATATAGGCTCAAAACATGCTAAAAATCGATATTTTAGGTGTCCAAAGTCGATATGTGCATGCATCTTCTGTACCCGTTTATATCTCAAATTCAGGCTCAAAACACCCGAAAATTCGATATTTTTGGGTCCCAAAAGCGATCTGTACATGTCTACTCCGTGTTAGATTATTTTTAAAATAAAGGCCCAAAACATGCTAAAAATCGATATTTTGGGTGCTAAAGTCGATATGTGCATGCATCTTCTGTACCCGTTTATATCTCAAATTCAGCCTCAAAACACCCAAATAATCGATATTTTTGTGTCCCAGAAGCGATCTGTACATATCTACACCGTGTTTGAGTATTTTCAAAATACAGGCCCAAAACATGCTCAAAATCGATATTTTAGGTGCCCAAAGTCGATATGTGCATGCATCTTCTGTACCCGTTCATATCTCAAATTCAGGCTCAGAACACCCGAAAATTCGATTTATTTGGGTCCCAGAAGCGATCTGTACATGCCTACTCAGTGCTAGAATATTTTCAAATTATACGCCCAAAACATAATAAAAATCGATATTTTGGGTGCCAAAGTCGATATGTGCATGCATCTTCTGTACCAGTTTATATCTCAAATTCAGGCTCAAAACACCCAAAAAATAGATATTTTTGTGTCCCAGAAGCGATCTGTCCATGTCTACACCGTGTTTGAGTATTTTCAAGATACAAAACCCAAAACATGCTCAAAATCGATATTTTAGCTGCCCAAAGTCAATATGTGTATGCATCTTCTGTACCCGTCTATATCCCAAATTCAGGTTCAAAACACTCGAAAATTCGATATTTTTGGGTCCCAGAAACAATCTGTACAGGCTTACTTCTTGCTAGAATGTTTTCAAGATACAGACCCAAAACATGCTCAAAAATGATATTTTAGGTGCAAAAAGTCGATATGTGCATGCATCTTCTGTACCCGTTTATATCTCAAATTCAGGCTCAAAACACTGGAAAATTCCATATTTTTGGGTCCCTTAAGCGATTTGTACATGCATACTCAGTACTAGAATGTTTTTAAAATATAGGCTCAAAACATGCTAAAAATCGATATTTTAGGTGTCCAAAGTCGATATGTGCATGCATCTTCTGTACCCGTTTATATCTCAAATTCAGGCTCAAAACACACGAAAATTCGATATTTTTGGGTCCCCGAAGCGATCTGTACATGTTTACTCCGTGTTAGAGTATTTTCAAAATACAGGCCCAAAACATGCTCAAAATCAATATTTTAGGTGCCCAAAGTCGATATGTGCATGCATCTTCTGTATCCGCCTATATCCCAAATTCAAGTTCAAAACACTCGAAAATTCGATATTTTTGGGTCCCAGAAGCGATCTGTACGTGTATACTCCGTGTTAGAGTGTTTTTAAAATACAGGCCCAAAACATGCTGAAAATCGATATTTTATGTGCCCAAAGTCAATATGTGTATGCATCTTCTGTACACGTGTATATCCCTAATTCTGGTTCATAACACCAGAAAATTCGATATGTTTGGGTCCCAGAAGCAATCTGTACATGCCTACTCCTTGCTAGAATGTTTTCAAGATACAGACCCAAAACATGCTCAAAATCGATATTTTAGGTGCAAAAAGTCGATATGTGCATGCATCTTCTGTACCCGTTTATATCTCAAATTCAGGCTCAAAACACCCGAAAATTCCATATTTTTGGGTCCCTTAAGCGATCTGTACATGCATACTCAGTGCTAGAATGTTTTCAAAATATAGGCTCAAAACATGCTAAAAATCGATATTTTAGGTGTCCAAAGTCGATATGTACATGAATCTTCTGTACCCGTTTATATCTCAAATTCAGGCTCAAAACACCCGAAAATTCGATATTTTTGGGTCCCAAAAGCGATCTGTACATGTCTACTCCGTGTTAGATTATTTTTAAAATAAAGGCCCAAAACATGCTAAAAATCGATATTTTGGGTGCTAAAGTCGATATGTGCATGCATCTTCTGTACCCGTTTATATCTCAAATTCAGCCTCAAAACACCCAAATAATCGATATTTTTGTGTCCCAGAAGCGATCTGTACATGTCTACACCGTGTTTGAGTATTTTCAAAATACAGGCCCAAAACATGCTCAAAATCGATATTTTAGGTGCCCAAAGTCGATATGTGCATGCATCTTCTGTACCCGTTCATATCTCAAATTCAGGCTCAGAACACCCGAAAATTCGATTTATTTGGGTCCCAGAAGCGATCTGTACATGCCTACTCAGTGCTAGAATATTTTCAAATTATACGCCCAAAACATAATAAAAATCGATATTTTGGGTGCCAAAGTCGATATGTGCATGCATCTTCTGTACCAGTTTATATCTCAAATTCAGGCTCAAAACACCCAAAAAATAGATATTTTTGTGTCCCAGAAGCGATCTGTCCATGTCTACACCGTGTTTGAGTATTTTCAAGATACAAAACTCAAAACATGCTCAAAATCGATATTTTAGCTGCCCAAAGTCAATATGTGTATGCATCTTCTGTACCCGTCTATATCCCAAATTCAGGTTCAAAACACTCGAAAATTCGATATTTTTGGGTCCCAGAAACAATCTGTACAGGCTTACTTCTTGCTAGAATGTTTTCAAGATACAGACCCAAAACATGCTCAAAAATGATATTTTAGGTGCAAAAAGTCGATATGTGCATGCATCTTCTGTACCCGTTTATATCTCAAATTCAGGCTCTAAACACTGGAAAATTCCATATTTTTGGGTCCCTTAAGCGATTTGTACATGCATACTCAGTACTAGAATGTTTTTAAAATATAGGCTCAAAACATGCTAAAAATCGATATTTTAGGTGTCCAAAGTCGATATGTGCATGCATCTTCTGTACCCGTTTATATCTCAAATTCAGGATCAAAACACCCGAAAATTCAATATTTTTTGGTCCCAGAAGCGATCTGTACATGTCTACTCCGAGGTAAAGTATTTTCAAATTACAGGCCCAAAACATGCTCAAAATCGATATTTTAGGTGCCCAAAGTCGATATGTGCATGCATCTTCTGTACCCGTTCATATCTCAAATTCAGGCTCAGAACACCCGAAAATTCGATTTATTTGGGTCCCAGAATCGATCTGTACATGCCTACTCAGTGCTAGAATATTTTCAAATTATACGCCTAAAACATATTAATAATCGATATTTTGGGTGCCAAAGTCGATATGTGCATGCATCTTCTGTACCCGTTTATATCTCAAATTCACGCTCAAAACACCCAAAAAATCGATATTTTTGTGTCCCAGAAGCGATCTGTACATGTCTACACAGTATTTGAGTATTTTCAAAATACAGGCCCAAAAGATGCTCAAAATCGATATTTTAGGTGCCCAAAGTCGATATGTGCATGCATCTTCTGTGCCCGTTTATATCTCAAATTCATGCTCAAAACACCCGAAAATTCAATGTTTTTGGGTCCCAGAAGCGATATGTACGTGCATACTACGTGTTAGAGGGTTTTTAAAATACAGGCCCAAAATATGCTGAAAATTGATATTTTATGTGCCCAAAGTCAATATGTGTATCGATCTTCTATACCCGTTTATATCCCAAATTCAGGCTCAAAACACCCAAAAATTCGATATTTTTGGGTCCCAAAAGCGATCTGTGCATGCCTTCTCAGTGCTAGAATATTTTCAAAATATAGGCCCAAAACATACTAAAAATCGATATTTTGGCTGCAAAAGTCGATATGTGCATGCATCTTCTGTACCCGGTTATATCCCAAATTCAGGCTCAAAACACCCAAAAATTCGATATTTTTGGGTCCCAAAAGCGATCTGTACATGCCTTCTCAGTGCTAGAATATTTTAAAAATATATCCCCAAAACATGCTGAAAATCGATATTTTAGGTGCCCAAATTCGATATGTGTATGCATTTTCTTTACCCGGTTATATCTCAAATTCAGACTCAAAACACCTGAAAATTCAATATTTTTGGGTCCCAGAAGCGATCTGTACATGCCTACTCAGTGCTAGAATGTTTTCAAAGTTGAGGCTCAGAACATGCTAAAAATCGATATTTTGGGTGCCCAAAGTCGATATGTGCATGCATCTTCTGTACCCGTTTATATCTCAAATTCAGGCTCAGAAGACCCAAAAATTCGATATTTTTGTGTCCCAGAAGCGATCTGTACGTGTCTACTCCGTGTTAGAGTATTTTAAAAATACAGTCCCAAAACATGCTCAAAATCGATATTTTGGGTGCCCAAAGTCGATATGTGCATGCATCTTCTGTACTTGTTTATATCTCAAATTCAGACTCAAAACACCCGAATATTCGATATTTTTCGGTCCCAAAAGCCATCTGTACATGCATACTCCGTATTAGAGTATTTTTAAAGTACAGGCCTAAAACATGCTAAAAATCGATATTTTAGCTGCCCAAAGTCAATATGTGTATGCATCTTATGTACCCGTCTATATCCCAAATTCAGGTTCAAAACACCCGAAAATTCGATATTTTTGGGTCCCGGAAGCGATCTGTACATGCCTACTCCTTGCTAGAATTTTTTCAAGATACAGACCCAAAACATGATCAAAAATGATATTTTAGGTGCAAAAAGTCGATATGTGCATGCATCTTCTGTACCCGTTTATATCTCAATTTCAGGCTCAAAACACTGGAAAATTCCATATTTTTGGATCCCTTAAGCGATCTGTACATGCATACTCAGTACTAGAATGTTTTTAAAATATAGGCTCAAAACATGCTAAAAATCGATATTTTAGGTGTCCAAAGTCGATATGTGCATGCATCTTCTGTACCTGTTTATAACTCAAATTCAGGCTCAAAACACCCGAAAATTCAATATTTTTGGGTCCCAGAAGCGACCTGTTCATGTCTACTCCGGGGTAAAGTATTTTCAAATTACAGGCCCAAAACATGCTCAAAATCGATATTTTAGGTGCCCAAAGTCGATATGTGCATGCATCTTCTGTACCCGTTCATATCTCAAATTCAGGCTCAGAACACCCGAAAATTCGATTTATTTGGGTCCCTTAAGCAATCTGCACATGCCTACTCAGTGCTAGAATGTTTTTAAAATACAGGCTTAAAACATGCTATAAATCGATATTTTGGCTGCAAAAGTCAATATGTGCATGCATCTTCTGTACCCGGTTATATCCCAAATTCAGGCTCAAATCACCCAAAAATTCGATATTTTTGGGTCCCAAAAGCGATCGTACATGCCTTCTCAGTGCTAGAATATTTTCAAAATATATCCCCAAAACATGCTGAAAATCGATATTTTAGGTGCCCAAATTCGATATGTGCATGCATCTTCTATACCCGTTTATATCTCAAATTCAGGCTCAAAACTCCGAAAATTCTATATTTTGTGTCCCAGAAGCGATCTGTTCATGCATACTCCGTGTTAGAGTGTTCTTAAAATACAGGCCCAAAACATGCTGAAAATTGATATATTAGGTGCACAAAGTCAATATGTGTATGCATTTTCTGTACCCGGTTATATCTCAAATTCAGGCTCAAAACACCTGAAAATTCAATACTTTTGGGTCCCAGAAGCGATCTGTACATGCATACTCAGTACTAGAATGTTTTTAAAATATAGGCTCAAAACATGCTAAAAATCGATATTTTAGGTGTCCAAAGTCGATATGTGCATGCATCTTCTGTACCTGTTTATATCTCAAATTCAGGCTCAAAACACCCGAAAATTCAATATTTTTGGGTCCCAGAAGCAATCTGTACATGCCTACTCCTTGCTAGAATTTGTTCAAGATACAGACCCAAAACATGCTAAAAATCGATGTTTTAGGTGCAAAAAGTCGATATGTGCATGCATCTTCTGTACCCGTTTATATCTCAAATTCAGGCTCAAAACACCAGAAAATTCCACATTTTTGGGTTCCTTTAAAGCGATCTGTACAAGTCTATTCCGTGTTAGAGTATTTTTAAAATACAGGCCCAAAACATGCTAAAAATCGATATTTTGGGTGCTAAAGTCGATATGTGCATGCATCTTCTGTACCCGTTTATATCTCAAATTCAGGCTCAAAACACCCAAATAATCGATATTTTTGTGTCCCAGAAGCGATCTGTACATGTCTACACCGTGTTTGAGTATTTTCAAAATACAGGCCCAAAACATGCTCAAAATCGATATTTTAGGTGCCCAAAGTCGATATGTGCATGCATCTTCTGTACCCGTTCATATCTCAAATTCAGGCTCAGAACACCCAAAAATTCGATTTATTTGGGTCCCAGAAGCGATCTGTACATGCCTACTCAGTGCTAGAATATTTTCAAATTATACGCCCAAAACATACTAAAAATCGATATTTTGGGTGCCAAAGTCGATATGTGCATGCATCTTCTGTACCAGTTTATATCTCAAATTCAGGCTCAAAACACCCAAAAAATCGATATTTTTGTGTCCCAGAAGCGATCTGTACATGTCTACACCGTGTTTGAGTATTTTCAAGATACAAAACCCAAAACATGCTCAAAATCGATATTTTAAGTGCAAAAAGTCGATATGTGCATACATCTTCTGTATCCGTTTATATCTCAAATTCAGGCTCAAAACACACGAAAAATCGATATTTTTGTGTCCCAGAAGCGATCTGTACATGTCTACACCATGTTTGAGTTTTTTCAAGATACAGACCCAAAACATGCTCAAAATCGATATTTTAGGTGCAAAAAGTCGAAATGTGCATGCATCTTCTGTACCCGTTTATATCTCAAATTCAGGCTCAAAACACCCGAAAATTCGATATTTTTGGGTCCCCGAAGCGATCTGTACATTCCTACTCCGTGTTAGAGTATTTTCAAAATACAGGCCCAAAACATGCTCAAAATCGATATTTTAGGTGCCCAAAGTCGATATGTGCATGCATCTTCTGTATCCGTTTATATCTCAAATTCAGGCTCAAAACACACGAAAAATCGATATTTTTGTGTCCCAGAAGCGATCTGTACATGTCTACACCATGTTTGAGTATTTTCAAAATACAGGCCCAAAAGATGCTCAAAATAGATATTTTAGGTGCCCAAAGTCAATATGTGCATGCATCTTCTGTACCCGGTATATCTCAAATTCTGGGTGGAAACACCCGAAAATTCAATGTTTTTGGGTCCCAGAAGCGATCTGTACGTGCATACTCCGTGTTAGAGTGTTTTTAAATTACAAGCCCAAAACATGCTGAAAATCGATATTTTATGTGCCCAAAGTCAATATGTGTATGCATCTTCTGTACACGTGTATATCCCTAATTCTGGTTCATAACACCAGAAAATTCGATATGTTTGGGTCCCAGAAGCAATCTGTACATGCCTACCTCTTGCTAGAATGTTTTCAAGATACAGACCCAAAACATGCTCAAAATCGATATTTTAGGTGCAAAAAGTCGATATGTGCATGCATCTTCTGTACCCGTTTATATCTCTAATTCAGGCTCAAAACACCAGAAAATTCCATATTTTTGGGTCCCTTAAGCGATCTGTACATGCATACTCAGTGCTATAATGTTTTCAAATTATAGGCTCAAAACATGCTAAAAATCGATATTTTAGGTGTCCAAAGTCGATATGTGCATGCATCTTCTGTACACGTTTATATCCCAAATTCAGGTTCAAAACACTCGAAAATTCGATATTTTTGGGTCCCAGAAGCAATCTGTACATGCCTACTTCTTGCTAGAATGTTTTCAAGTTACAGACCCAAAACATGCTCAAAATCGATATTTTAGGTGCAAAAAGTCGAAATGTGCATGCATCTTCTGTACCCGTTTATATCTCAAATTCAGGCTCAAAACACCCGAAAATTTGATATTTTTGGGTCCCAGAAGCGATCTGTACATGCCTATTCCGTGTTAGAGTATTTTCAAAATACAGGCCCAAAACATGCGAAAAATCGATATTTTGGGTGCTAAAGTCGATATGTGCATGCATCCTCTGTACCCGTTTATATCTCAAATTCAGGCTCAAAACACCCAAATAATCGATATTTTTGTGTCCCAGAAGCGATCTGTACATGTCTTCACCGTGTTTGAGTATTTTCAAAATACAGGACTAAAACATGTACAAAATCGATATTTTAGGTGCCCAAAGTCGATATGTGCATGCATCTTCTGTACCCGTTCATATCTCAAATTCAGGCTCAGAACACCCGAAAATTCGATTTATTTGGGTCCCTTAAGCAATCTGCACATGCCTACTCAGTGCTAGAATGTTTTTAAAATACAGGCTTAAAACATGCTATAAATCGATATTTTGGCTGCAAAAGTCGATATGTGCATGCATCTTCTGTACCCGGTTATATCCCAAATTCAGGCTCAAATCACCCAAAAATTCGATATTTTTGGGTCCCAAAAGCGATCTGTACATGCCTTCTCAGTGCTAGAATATTTTCAAAATATATCCCCAAAACATGCTGAAAATCGATATTTTAGGTGCCCAAATTCGATATGTGCATGCATCTTCTGTACCCGTTTATATCTCAAATTCAGGCTCAAAACTCCGAAAATTCTATATTTTGTGTCCCTTAAGCGATCTGTACATGCATACTCCGTGTTAGAGTGTTTTTAAAATACAGGCCCAAAACATGCTGAAAATTGATATATTAGGTGCACAAAGTCAATATGTGTATGTATTTTCTGTACCCGTTTATATCTCAAATTCAGGCTCAAAACACCTGAAAATTCAATAATTTTGGGTCCCAGAAGCGATCTGTACATGCCTACTCAGTGCTAGAATGTTTTCAAAATAAAGGCTCAGAACATGCTAAAAATCGATATTTTATGTGCCCAAAGTCAATATGTGTATGCATCTTCTTTACACGTGTATATCCCTAATTCTGGTTCATAACACCAGAAAATTCGATATGTTTGTGTCCCAGAAGCAATCTGTACATGCCTACTCCTTGCTAGAATTTGTTCAAGATACAGACCCAAAACATGCTAAAAATCAATATTTTAGGTGCAAAAAGTCGATATGTGCATGCATCTTCTGTACCCGTTTATATCTCAAATTCAGGCTCAAAACAGCAGAAAATTCCACATTTTTGGGTTCCTTTAAAGCGATCTGTATATGCATACTCAGTACTAGAATGTTTTTAAAATATAGGCTCAAAACATGCTAAAAATCGATATTTTAGGTGTCCAAAGTCGATATGTGCATGCATCTTCTGTACCCGTTCATATCTCAAATTCAGGCTCAGAACACCCGAAAATTCGATTTATTTGGGTCCCAGAAGCGATCTGTACATGCCTACTCAGTGCTAGAATATTTTCAAATTATACGCCCAAAACATACTAAAAATCGATATTTTGGGTGCCAAAGTCGATATGTGCATGCATCTTCTGTACCAGTTTATATCTCAAATTCAGGCTCAAAACACCCAAAAAATCGATATTTTTGTGTCCCAGAAGCGATCTGTACATGTCTACACCGTGTTTGAGTATTTTCAAGATACAAAACCCAAAACATGCTCAAAATCGATATTTTAAGTGCAAAAAGTCGATATGTGCATACATCTTCTGTACCTGTTTATATCTCAAATTCGGACTCAAAACACCCGAATATTCGATATTTTTGGGTCCCAAAAGCCATCTGTACATGCATACTCTGTATTAGAGTATTTTCAAAGTACAGGCCTAAAACATGCTGAAAATCGATATTTTAGCTGCCCAAAGTCAATATGTGTATGCATCTTCTGTACCCGTCTATATCCCAAATTCAGGTTCAAAACACTCGAAAATTCGATATTTTTTGGTCCCAGAAGCGATCTGTACATGCCTACTCCTTGCTAGAGTTTTTTCAAGATACAGACCCAAAACATGATCAAAATTGATATTTTAGGTGCAAAAAGTTGATATGAGCATGCATCTTCTGTACCCGTTTATATCTCAAATTCAGGCTCAAAACACTGGAAAATTCCATATTTTTGGGTCCCTTAAGCGATCTGTATATGCATACTCAGTACTAGAATGTTTTTAAAATATAGGCTCAAAACATGCTAAAAATCGATATTTTAGGTGTCCAAAGTCGATATGTGCATGCATCTTCTGTACCCGTTTATATCTCAAATTCAGGCTCAAAACACACGAAAATTCAATATTTTTGGGTCCCAGAAGCAATCTGTACATGCCTACTCCGGGGTAAAGTATTTTCAAAATACAGGCCCAAAACATGCTGAAAATCGATATTTTAAGTGCAAAAAGTCGATATGTGGAAGCATCTTCTGTACCCGTTTATATCTCAAATTCAGGCTCAAAACATCCGAAAATTCGATATTTTTGGGTCCAAGAAGCGATCTGTACATGCCTACTCCGTGTTAAAGTATTTTCAAAATACAGGCCCAAAACATGCTGAAATTCTATATTATAGGTGCCCAAAGTCAATATGTGTATGCATCTTCTGTACCCATCTATATCCCAAATTCCGGTTCAAAACACCAGAATATTCGGTATTTTTTGGTCCCAGAAGTGATCTGTACATGCCTACTTCTTGCTAGAATGTTTTCAAGATACAGACACAAAACATGCTCAAAATCGATATTTTAGGTGCAAAAAGTCGAAATGTGCATGCATCTTCTGTACCCGTTTATATCTGAAATTCAGGCTCAAAACACCCGAAAATTCGATATTTTTGGGTCCCCGAAGCGATCTGTACATTCCTACTCCGTGTTAGAGTATTTTCAAAATACAGGCCCAAAACATGCTCAAAATCGATATTTTAGGTGCCCAAAGTCGATATGTGCATGCATCTTCTGTATCCGTTTATATCTCAAATTCAGGCTCAAAACACCCAAAAAATCGATATTTTTGTGTCCCAGAAGCGATCTGTACATGTCTACACCATGTTTGAGTATTTTCAAAATACAGGCCCAAAAGATGCTCAAAATAGATATTTTAGGTGCCCAAAGTCAATATGTGCATGCATCTTCTGTACCCGGTTATATCTCAAATTCAGGGTCGAAACACCTGAAAATTCAATGTTTTTGGGTCCCAGAAGCGATCTGTACGTGCATACTCTGTGTTAGAGTGTTTTTAAAATACAGGCCCAAAACATGCTGAAAATCGATATTTTATGTGCCCAAAGTCAATATGTGTATGCATCTTCTGTACACGTGTATATCCCTAATTCTGGTTCATAACACCAGAAAATTCGATATGTTTGGGTCCCAGAAGCAATCTGTACATGCCTA
Organism: Petrolisthes cinctipes; assembly: GCA_033782935.1. NCBI lineage: Eukaryota > Metazoa > Arthropoda > Malacostraca > Decapoda > Porcellanidae > Petrolisthes > Petrolisthes cinctipes. Next base: position 691,376 of record JAWQEG010000731.1, on the reverse strand, counting down.
CTCCTTGCTAGAATGTTTTCAAGATACAGACCCAAAACATGCTCAAAATCGATATTTTAGGTGCAAAAAGTCGATATGTGCATGCATCTTCTGTACCCGTTTATATCTCTAATTCAGGCTCAAAACACCAGAAAATTCCATATTTTTGGGTCCCAGAAGCGATCTGTACATGCATACTCAGTGCTATAATGTTTTCAAAATATAGGCTCAAAACATGCTAAAAATCGATATTTTAGGTGTCCAAAGTCGATATGTGCATGCATCTTCAGTACCCGTCTATATCCCAAATTCAGGTTCAAAACACTCGAAAATTCGATATTTTTGGGTCCCAGAAGCGATCTGTACATGCCTACTCAGTGCTAGAATGTTTTCAAAATTGAGGCTTAGAACATGCTAAAAATCGATATTTTGGGTGCCCAAAGTCGATATGTGCATGCATCTTCTGTACCCGTTTATATCTCAAATTCAGGCTCATAACACCCAAAAATTCGATATTTTTGTGTCCCAGAAGCGATCTGTTCATGTCTACTCCGGGGTAAAGTATTTTCAAATTACAGGCCAAAAACATGCTCAAAATCGATATTTTAGGTGCCCAAAGTCGATTTGTGCATGCATCTTCTGTACCAGTTCATATCTCAAATTCAGGCTCAGAAAACCCGAAAATTCGATTTATTTGGGTCCAAGAAGCGATCTGTACATGCCTACTCAGTGCTAGAATATTTTCAAATTATACGCCCAAAACATACTAAAAATCGATATTTTGGGTGCCAAAGTCGATATGTGCATGCATCTTCTGTACCAGTTAATATCTCAAATTCAGGCTCAAAACACCCAAAAAATCGATATTTTTGTGTCCCAGAAGCGATCTCTACATGTCTACACCGTGTTTGAGTATTTTCAAGATACAAAACCCAAAACATGCTCAAAATGGATATTTTAAGTGCCCAAAGTCGATATGTGCATACATCTTCTGTACCCGTTTATGTCTCAAATTCAGGCTCAAAACATCCGAAAATTCGATATTTTTGGGTCCCAGAAGCGATCTGTACATGCCTACTCAGTGCTGGAATATTTTCAAATTATACGCCCGAAACATACTTAAAATCGATATTTTGGGTGCCAAAGTCGATATGTGCATGCATCTTCTGTACCCGTTTATATCTCAAATTCAGGCTCAAAACTCCGAAAATTCGATATTTTTGGGTCCCTTAAGCAATCTGCAAATGCCTACTCAGTGCTAGAATGTTTTTAAAATACAGGCTTAAAACATGCTATGAATCGATATTTTAGGTGTCCAAAGTCGATATGTGCATGCATCTTCTGTATCCGTTTATATCTCAAATTCAGGCTGAAAACACCCGAAAATTCGATATTTTTTGGTCCCAGAAGCGATCTGTACATGCCTACTCCGGGGTAAAGTATTTTCAAAATACAGGCCCAAAACATGCTGAAAATCTATATTTTAGGTGCCCAAAGTCAATATGTGTATGCATCTTCTGTACCCGTCTATATCCCAAATTCAGGTTCAAAACACTCGAAAATTCGATATTTTTTGGTCCCAGAAGCAATCTGTACATGCCTACGTCTTGCTAGAATGTTTTCAAGATACAGACCCAAAACATGCTCAAAATCGATATTTTAGGTGCAAAAAGTCGATATGTGCATGCATCTTCTGTACCCGTTTATATCTCAAATTCAGGCTCAAAACCCCCGAAAATTCGATATTTTTGGGTCCCAGAAGCGATCTGTACATGCCTACTCCGTGTTAGAGTATTTTCAAAATACAGGCCCAAAACATGCTCAAAATCAATATTTTAGGTGCCCAAAGTCGATATGTGCATGCATCTTCTGTATCCGTCTATATCCCAAATTCAGGTTCAAAACACCCGAAAATTCGATATTTTTGGGTCCCAGAAGCGATCTGTACATGCCTACTCCTTGCTAGAATTTTTTCAAGATACAGACCCAAAACATGATCAAAATTGATATTTTAGGTGCAAAAAGTTGATATGTGCATGCATCTTCTGTACCCGTTTATATCTCAAATTCACGCTCAAAACACTGGAAAATTCCATATTTTTGGGTCCCTTAAGCGATCTGTATATGCATACTCAATACTAGAATGTTTTTAAAATATAGGCTCAAAACATGCTAAAAATCGATATTTTAGATGTCCTAAGTCGATATGTGCATGCATCTTCTGTACCCGTTTATATCACAAATTCAGGCTCAAAACACACGAAAATTCAATATTTTTGGGTCCCAGAAGCAATCTGTACATGCCTACTCCGGGGTAAAGTATTTTCAAAATACAGGCCCAAAACATGCTAAAAAACGATATTTTAAGTGCAAAAAGTCGATATGTGCATGCTTCTTCTGTACCCGTTTATATCTCAAAATCAGGCTCAAAACTCCGAAAATTCGATATTTTTGGGTCCCTTAAGCAATCTGCACATGCCTACTCAGTGCTAGAATGTTTTTAAAATACAGGCTTAAAACATGCTATAAATCGATATTTTAGGTGTCCAAAGTCGAAATGTGCATGCATCTTCTGTACCCGTTTATATCTCAAATTCAGGCTTAAAACATCCGAAAATTCGATATTTTTGGGTCCCAGAAGCGATCTGTACATGCCTACTCCGGGGTAAAGTATTTTCAAAATACAGGCCCAAAACATGCTGAAAATCTATATTTTAGGTGCCCAAAGTCAATATGTGTATGCATCTTCAGTACCCGTCTATATCCCAAATTCTGGTTCAAAACTCTCGAAAATTCGATATTTTTCGGTCCCAGAAGCAATCTGTACATGCCTACTTCTTGCTAGAATGTTTTCAAGATACAGACCCAAAACATGCTCAAAATCGATATTTTAGATGCAAAAAGTCGAAATGTGCATGCATCTTCTGTACCCGTTTATATCTCAAATTCAGGCTCAAAACACCCGAAAATTCGATATTTTTGGGTCCCCGAAGCGATCTGTACATGCCTACTCCGTGTTAGAGTATTTTCAAAATACAGGCCCAAAACATAATCAAAATCGTTATTTTAGGTGCCCAAAGTCGATATGTGCATGCATCTTCTGTATCCGTTTATATCTCAAATTCAAGCTCAAAACACCCGAAAATTCGATATTTTTGGGTCCCAGAAGCGATCTGTACATGCCTACTCAGTGCTAGAATATTTTCAAATTATACGCCCAAAACATACTAAAAATCGATATTTTGGGTGCCAAAGTCGATATGTGCATGAATCTTCTGTACCCGTTTATATCTCAAATTCAGGCTCAAAACACCCAAAAAATCAATATTTTTGTGTCCCAGAAGCGATCTGTACATGTCTACACCGTGTTTGAGTATTTTCAAAATACAGGCCCAAAACATGCTAAAAATCGATATTTTGGGTGCTAAAGTCGATATATGCATGCATCTTCTGTACCCGTTTATATCTCAAATTCAGGCTCAAAACACCCAAATAATCGATATTTTCGTGTCCCAGAAGCGATCTGGACATGTCTACACCGTGTTTTAGTATTTTCAAAACACATGCCCAAAACATGCTCAAAATCGATATTTTAGGTGCCCAAAATCGATATGTGCATGCATCTTCTATACCCGTTCATATCTCAAATTCAGGCTCAGAACACCCGAAAATTCGATTTATTTGGGTCCCAGAAGCGATCTGTACATGCCTACTCAGTGCTAGAATATTTTCAAATTATACGCCCAAAACATACTAAAAATCGATATTTTAAGTGCAAAAAGTCGATATGTGCATGCATCTTCTGTACCCGTTTATATCTCAAATTTGGGCTCAAAACACCCTAAAATTCGATATTTTTGGGTCCCAAAAGCGATCTGTACATGTCTACTCAGTGTTAGAGTATTTTTAAAATACAGGCCCAAAACATACTAAAAATTGATATTTTAGGTGCCCAAAGTCGATATGTGCATGCATCTTCTGTAACCGTTCATATCTCAAATTCAGGCTCAGAACACCCGAAAATTCGATTTATTTGGGTCCCAGAAGCGATCTGTACATGCCTACTCAGTGCTAGAATATTTTCAAATTATACGCCCAAAACATACTAAAAATCGATATTTTGGGTGCCAAAGTCGATATGTGCATGCATCTTCTGTACCAGTTTATATCTCAAATTCAGACTCAAAACACCCGAATATTCGATATTTTTGGGTCCCAAAAGCCATCTGTACATGCATACTCCGTATTAGAGTATTTTCAAAGTACAGGCCTAAAACATGCTGAAAATCGATATTTTAGCTGCCCAAAGTCAATATGTGTATCATCTTCTGTACCCGTCTATATCCCAAATTCAGGTTCAAAACACTCGAAAAATCGATATTTTTGGGTCCCAGAAGCGATCTGTACATGCCTACTCCTTGCTAGAATTTTTTCAAGATACAGACCCAAAACATGATCAAAATTGATATTTTAGGTGCAAAAAGTTGATATGTGCATGCATCTTCTGTACCCGTTTATATCTCAAATTCAGGCTCAAAACACCCGAAAATTCCATATTTTTGGGTCCCTTAAGCGATCTGTACATGCATACTCAGTACTAGAATGTTTTTAAAATATAGGCTTAAAACATGCTAAAAATCGATATTTTAGGTGTCCAAAGTCGATATGTGCATGCATCTTCTGTACCCGTTTATATCTCAAATTCAGGCTCAAAACACATGTAAATTCAATATTTTTGGGTCCCAGAAGCAATCTGTACATGCCTACTCCGTGTTAAAGTATTTTCAAAATACAGGCCCAAAACATGCTGAAAATCTATATTATAGGTGCCCAAAGTCAATATGTGTATGCATCTTCTGTACCCGTCTATATCCCAAATTCCGGTTCAAAACACCAGAATATTCGGTATTTTTTGGTCCCAGAAGCGATATGTACATGCCTACTTCTTGCTAGAATGTTTTCAAGATACAGACCAAAAAACATGCTCAAAATCGATATTTTAGATGCAAAAAGTCGAAATGTGCATGCATCTTCTGTATTCGTTTATATCTCAAATTCAGGCTCAAAACACCCGAAAATTCGATATTTTTGGGTCCCCGAATCGATCTGTACATGCCTACACCGTGTTAGAGTATTTTCAAAATACAGGCCCAAAACATGCTCAAAATCGTTATTTTAGGTGCCCAAAGTCGATATGTGCATGCATCTTCTGTATCCGTTTATATCTCAAATTCAAGCTCAAAACACCCGAAAATTCGATATTTTTGGGTCCCAGAAGCGATCTGTACATGCCTACTCAGTGCTAGAATATTTTCAAATTATACGCCCAAAACATACTAAAAATCGATATTTTGGGTGCCAAAGTCGATATGTGCATGAATCTTCTGTACCCGTTTATATCTCAAATTCAGGCTCAAAACACCCAAAAAATCAATATTTTTGTGTCCCAGAAGCGATCTGTACATGTCTACACCGTGTTTGAGTATTTTCAAAATACAGGCCCAAAACATGCTAAAAATCGATATTTTGGGTGCTAAAGTCGATATATGCATGCATCTTCTGTACCCGTTTATATCTCAAATTCAGGCTCAAAACACCCAAATAATCGATATTTTCGTGTCCCAGAAGCGATCTGGACATGTCTACACCGTGTTTTAGTATTTTCAAAACACATGCCCAAAACATGCTCAAAATCGATATTTTAGGTGCCCAAAGTCGATATGTGCATGCATCTTCTATACCCGTTCATATCTCAAATTCAGGCTCAGAACACCCGAAAATTCGATTTATTTGGGTCCCAGAAGCGATCTGTACATGCCTACTCAGTGCTAGAATATTTTCAAATTATACGTTCAAAACATACTAAAAATCGATATTTTAAGTGCAAAAAGTCGATATGTGCATGCATCTTCTGTACCCGTTTATATCTCAAATTCGGGCTCAAAACACCCGAAAATTCGATATTTTTGGGTCCCAAAAGCGATCTGTACATGTCTACTCCGTGTTAGAGTATTTTTAAAATACAGGCCCAAAACATACTAAAAATCGATATTTTAGGTGCCCAAGTCGATATGTGCATGCATCTTCTGTAACCGTTCATATCTCAAATTCAGGCTCAGAACACCCGAAAATTCGATTTATTTGGGTCCCAGAAGCGATCTGTACATGCCTACTCAGTGCTAGAATATTTTCAAATTATACGCCCAAAACATACTAAAAATCGATATTTTGGGTGCCAAAGTCGATATGTGCATGCATCTTCTGTACCAGTTTATATCTCAAATTCAGACTCAAAACACCCGAATATTCGATATTTTTGGGTCCCAAAAGCCATCTGTACATGCATACTCCGTATTAGAGTATTTTCAAAGTACAGGCCTAAAACATGCTCAAAATCGATATTTTAGCTGCCCAAAGTCAATATGTGTATGCATCTTCTGTACCCGTCTATATCCCAAATTCAGGTTCAAAACACTCGAAAATTCAATATTTTTGGGTCCCAGAAGCAATCTGTACATGCCTACTCCGGGGTAAAGTATTTTCAAAATACAGGCCCAAAACATGCTGAAAATCGATATTTTAAGTGCAAAAGTCGATATGTGCATGCATCATCTGTACCCGTTTATATCTCAAATTCAGGATCAAAACTCCGAAAATTCCATATTTTTGGGTCCCTTAAGCAATCTGCACATGCCTACTCAGTGCTAGAATGTTTTTAAAATACAGGCTTAAAACATGCTATAAATCGATATTTTAGGTGTCCATAGTCGAAATGTGCATGCATCTTCTGTACCCGTTTATATCTCAAATTCAGGCTCAAAACATTAGAAAATTCGATATTTTTGGGTCCAAGAAGCGATCTGTACATGCCTACTCCGTGTTAAAGTATTTTCAAAATACAGGCCCAAAACATGCTGAAAATCTATATTATAGGTGCCCAAAGTCAATATGTGTATGCATCTTCTGTACCCGTCTATATCCCAAATTCCGGTTCAAAACACCAGAATATTCGGTATTTTTTGGTCCCAGAAGCGATCTGTACATGCCTACTTCTTGCTAGAATGTTTTCAAGATACAGACCCAAAACATGCTCAAAATCGATATTTTAGGTGCAAAAAGTCGATATGTGCATGCATCTTCAGTACCCGTTTATATCTCTAATTCAGGCTCAAAACACCAGAAAATTCCATATTTTTGGGTCCCTTAAGCGATCTGTACATGCATACTTAGTGCTATAAAGTTTTCAAAATATAGGCTCAAAACATGCTATAAATCGATATTTTAGGTGTCCAAAGTCGATATGTGCATGCATCTTCTGTACCCGTCTATATCCCAAATTCAGGTTCAAAACACTCGAAAATTCGATATTTTTGGGTCCCAGAAGCAATCTGTACATGCCTACTTCTTGCTAGAATGTTTTCAAGATACAGACCAAAAACATGCTCAAAATCGATATTTTAGGTGCAAAATGTCGAAATGTGCATGCATCTTCTGTACCCGTTTATTTCTCAAATTCTGGCTCAAAACACCCGAAAATTCGATATTTTTGGGTCCCAGAAGCGATCTGTACATGCCTACTCCGTGTTAAAGTATTTTCAAAATACAGGCCCAAAACATGCTGAAAATCTATATTTTAGGTGCCCAAAGTCAATATGTGTATGCATCTTCTGTACCCGTCTATATCCCAAATTCAGGTTCAAAACACCAGAAAATTCGGTATTTTTGGGTCCCAGAAGCGATCTGTACATGCCTACTCACTGCTAGAATGTTTTCAATATACAGACCCAAAACATGCTCAAAATCGATATTTTAGGTGCAAAAAGTCGATATGTGCATGCATCCTCTGTTCCCGGTTATATCCCAAATTCTGGCTCAAAACCCCGAAAATTCGATATTTTTGGGTCCCAGAAGCGATCTGTACGTGCACACTCCGTGTTATAGTGTTTGTAAAATAAAGGCCCAAAACATGCTAAAAATCGATATTTTATGTGCCCAAAGTCAATATGTGTATGCATCTTCTGTACCCGTGTATATCCCTTATTCCGGTTCAAAACACCAGAAAATTCGATATTTTTGGTTCCCAGAAGCGATCTGTACATGCCTACTCCTTGCTAGAATGTTTTCAAGATACAGACCCAAAACATGTCAAAATCGATATTTTAAGTGTAAAAAGTCGATATGTGCATGCATCTTCTGTACCCGTTTATATCTCAAATTCAGGCTCAAAACACCCAAAAAATCGATATTTTTGTGTCCCAGAAGCGATCTGTACATGCCTACTCCGTGTTAGAATATTTTCTAAATACAGGCCCAAAACATGCTCAAAATCGATATTTTAGGTACCCAAAGTCGATATGTGCATGCATCTTCTGTATCCGTTTATATCTCAAATTCAGGCTCAAAACACCCGAAAATTCGATATTTTTGGGTCCCAGAAGCGATCTGTACATGCCTACTCCGTGTTAAAGTATTTTCAAAATACAGGCCCAAAACATGCTGAAAATCTATATTTTAGGTGCCCAAAGTCAATATGTGTATGCATCTTCTGTACCCGTCTATATCCCAAATTCAGGTTCAAAACACCAGAAAATTCGGTATTTTTGGGTCCCAGAAGCGATCTGTACATCCCTACTCACTGCTAGAATGTTTTCAATATACAGACCCAAAACATGCTCAAAATCGATATTTTAGGTGCAAAAAGTCGATATGTGCATGCATCCTCTGTTCCCGGTTATATCCCAAATTCTGGCTCAAAAACCCCGAAAATTCGATATTTTTGGGTCCCAGAAGCGATCTGTACATGCCTACTCAGTGCTAGAATATTTTCAAATTATACGCCCAAAACATACTAAAAATCGATATTTTTGGTGCCAAAGTCGTTATGTGCATGCATCTTCTGTACCCGTTTATATCTCAAATTCAGGCTCAAAACACCCAAAAAATCGATATTTTTGTGTCCCAGAAGCGATCTGTACATCTCTACACCGTGTTAGAGTATCTTCAAAATACAGGCCCAAAACATGCTCAAAATCGATATTTTAGGTGCCCAAAGTCGATATGTGCATGCATCTTCTGTACCCGTTCATATCTCAAATTCAGGTTCAGAATACCCGAAAATTCGATTTATTTGGGTCCCAGAAGCGATCTGTACGTGTCTACTCGGTGTTAGAGTATTTTAAAGATACAGGCCCAAAACATCCTCAAAATCGATATTTTAGGTGCCCAAAGTCGATATGTGCATGCATCTTCTGTACCCGTTTATATTTCAAATTCAAACTCAAAACACCCGAATATTCGATATTTTTGGGTCCTAAAAGCAATGTGTACATGCATACTCCGTGTTAGATAATTTTCAAAATACAGGCCTAAAACATGCAGAAAATCGATATTTTTGCTGCCTAAAGTCAATATGTGTATGCATCTACTGTACCCGTCTATATCCCAAGTTCAGGTTCAAAACACTCGAAAATTCGATATTTTTGGGTCCCAGAAGCAATCTGTACATGCCTACTTCTTGCTAGAATGTTTTCAAGATACAGACCCAAAACATGCTCAAAATTGATATTTTAGGTGCAAAAAGTCGAAATGTGCATGCATCTTCTGTACCCGTTTATATCTCAAATTCAGGCTCAAAACACCCGAAAATTCGATATTTTTGGGTCCCCGAAGCGATCTGTACATGCCTACTCCGTGTTAGAGTATTTTCAAAATACAGGCCCAAAACATGCTCCAAATCGATATTTTAGGGGCCCAAAGTCGATATGTGCATGCATCTTCTGTACCCGTTTATATCTCAAATTCAGGCTCAAAACACCCGAAAATTCGATATTTTTGGATCCCAAAAGTGATCTGTACATGTCTACTCCGTGTTAGAGTATTTTTAAAATACAGACCCAAAACATGCTGAAAATCTATATTTTATGTGCAAAAGTCAAAATGTGTATGCATCTTCTGTACCGGTCTATATCCCAAATTTAGGTTCAAAACACTCGAAAATTCGATATTTTTCGGTCCCAGAAGCAATCTGTACATGCCTACTTCTTGCTAGAGTGTTTTCAAAATACAGGCCCAAAACATGTTGAAAATCGTTATTTTATGTGCCCAAAGTCAAAATGTGTATGCATCTTTTGTACACGTGTATATCCCTAATTCAGGTTCAAAACACCAGAAAATTCGATTTTTTTGGGTCCCAGAAGCGATCTGTACTTGCCTACTCCTTGCTAGAATGTTTTCAAGAAACAGACCCATAACATGTTAAAAATCGATATTTTAAGTGCAAAAAGTCGATATGTGCATGCATCTTCTGTCCCCGTTTATATCTCAAATTTAGTCTCAAAACTCCAAAAATTCGATATTTTTGGGTCCCTTAAGCAATCTGCACATGCCTACTCAGTGATAGAATGTTTTTAAAATACAGGCTTAAAACATGCTATAAATCGATATTTTAGGTGTCCAAAGTCGATATGTGCATGCATCTTTTGTACCCGTCTATATCTCAAATTCAGGCGCAAAACACCCAAAAAATCGATATTTTTGTGTCCCACAAGCGATCTGTACATGCCTACTCCGTGTTAGAGTATTTTCAAAATACAGGCCCAAAACAAGCTCAAAATCGATATTTTAGGTGCCCAAAGTCGATATGTGCATGCATCTTCTGTATCCGTTTATATCTCAAATACTGGCTCAAAACACCCGAAAATTCAATATTTTTTGGACCCAGAAGCGATCTGTACATGCCTACTCCGTGTTAATGTATTTTCAAAATACAGGTCCAAAACATGCTGAAAATCAATATTTTAGGTGCCCAAAGTCGATATGTGCATGCATCTTCTGTACCCGTCTATATCCCAAATTCAGGTTCAAAACACCAGAAAATTCTATATTTGTGGGTCCCAGAAGCGATCTGTACATGCCTACTCCTTGCTAGAATTTTTTCAAGATACAGACCCAAAACATGCTCAAAATCGATATTTTAGGTGCAAAAAGTCAGTATGTTCATGCATCCTCTGTACCCGGTTATATCCCAAATTCTGGTTCAAAACCCCCGAAAATTCGATATTTTTGTGTCCCAGGAGCGATCTGTACATGCCTACTCAGTGCTAGAATATTTTCAAATTATACGCCGGAAACATACTAAAAATCGATATTTTGGGTGCCAAAGTCGATATGTGCATGCATCTTCTGTACCCGTTTATATCTCAAATTTAGGCTCAAAACTCCAAAAATTCGATATTTTTGGGTCCCTTAAGCAATCTGCACATGCCTACTCAGTGATAGAATGTTTTTAAAATACAGGCTTAAAACATGCTATAAATCGATATTTTAGGTGTCCAAAGTCGATATGTGCATGCATCTTCTGAACCCGTTTATATCTCAAATTCAGGCTCAAAACACCCAAAAAATCGATATTTTTGTGTCCCAGAAGCGATCTGTACATGCCTACTCCGTGTTAGAGTATTTTCAAAATACAGGCCCAAAACAAGCTCAAAATCGATATTTTAGGTGCCCAAAGTCGATATGTGCATGCATCTTCTGTATCCGTTTATATCTCAAATTCAGGCTCAAAACACCCGAAAATTCAATATTTTTGGGTCCCAGAAGCGATCTGTACATGCCTACTCCGTGTTAATGTATTTTCAAAATACAGGTCCAAAACATGCTGAAAATCTATATTTTAGGTGCCCAAAGTCAATATGTGTATGCATCTTCTGTACCCGTCTATATCCCAAATTCAGGTTCAAAACACAAGAAAATCGGTATTTGTGGGTCCCAGAAGCGATCTGTACATGCCTACTCCTTGCTAGAATTTTTTCAAGATACAGACCCAAAACATGCTAAAAATCGATATTTTGGGTGTCCAAAGTCGATATGTGCATGCATCTTCTGTACCCGTTTATATCTCAAATTCAGGCTCAAAACACCCGAAAATTCGATATTTTTGGGTCCCAAAAGCGATCTGTACATGTCTACTCCGTGTTAGAGTATTTTTATAATACAGGCCCAAAACATGCTATAAATCGATATTTTAGGTGCCCAAAGTCGATATGTGCATGCATCTTCTGTACCCGTTTATATCTCAAATTCAGTCTCAAAACTCCAAAAATTCGATATTTTTGGGTCCCTTAAGCAATCTGCACATGCCTACTCAGTGATAGAATGTTTTTAAAATACAGGCCCAAAACATGTTGAAAATCGATATTTTATGTGCCCAAAGTCAAAATGTGTATGCATCTTTTGTACACGTGTATATCCCAAATTCAGGTTCAAAACACCAGAAAATTCCATATTTTTGGGTCCCAGAAGCGATCTGTACATGCCTACTCAGTGCTAGAATATTTTCAAATTATACGCCCAAAACATACTAAAAATCGATATTTTTGGTGCCAAAGTCGTTATGTGCATGCATCTTCTGTACCCGTTTATATCTCAAATTCAGGCTCAAAACACCCAAAAAATCGATATTTTTGTGTCCCAGAAGCGATCTGTACATCTCTACACCGTGTTAGAGTATCTCCAAAATACAGGCCCAAAACATGCTCAAAATCCATATTTTAGGTGCCCAAAGTCGATATGTGCATGCATCTTCTGTACCCGTTCATATCTCAAATTCAGGTTCAGAATACCCGAAAATTCGATTTATTTGGGTCCCAGAAGCGATCTGTACGTGTCTACTCAGTGTTAGAGTATTTTAAAGATACAGGCCCAAAACATCCTCAAAATCGATATTTTGGGTGCCCAAAGTCGATATGTGCATGCATCTTCTGTACCCGTTTATATCTCAAATTCAAACTCAAAACACCCGAATATTCGATATTTTTGGGTCCCAGAAGCGATCTGTACATGCCTACTCCGTGTTAGAGTATTTTCAAAATACAGGCCCAAAACATGCTAAAAATCGATATTTTATGTGCCCAAAGTCAAAATGTGTATGCATCTTCTGTATACGTGTATATCCCTAATTCAGGTTCAAAACAACCGAAAATTCGATTTTTTGGGGTCCCAGAAGCGATCTGTACATGCCTACTCCGTGTTAGAGTATTTTCAAAATACAGGCCCAAAACATATTAAAAATCGATATTTTAGGTGCCCAAAGTCGATATGTGCATGTATCTTCTGTATCCGTTTATATCTCAAATTCAGGCTCAAAACACCCGAAAATTCAATATTTTTGTTCCCAGAAGCGATCTGTACGTGCATACTCCGTGTTAGAGTGTTTGTAAAATAAAGGCCCAAAACATGCTAAAAATCGATATTTTATGTGCCCAAAGTCAATATGTGTATGCATCTTCTGTACCCGTGTATATCCCTAATTCCGGTTCAAAACACCAGGAAATTCGATATTTTTGGTTCCCAGAAGCGATCTGTACATGCCTACTCCTTGCTAGAATGTTTTCAAGATACAGACCCAAAACATGTCAAAATCGATATTTTAAGTGTAAAAAGTCGATATGTGCATGCATCTTCTGTACCCGTTTATATCTCAAATTCAGGCTCAAAACTCCGAAAAGTCGATATTTTTGGGACCCTTAAGCAATCTGCACATGCCTACTCAGTGATAGAATGTTTTTAAAATACAGGCTTAAAACATGCTATAAATCGATATTTTAGGTGTCCAAAGTCGATATGTGCATGCATCTTCTGTACCCGTTTATATCTCAAATTCAGGCTCAAAACACCCAAAAAATCGATATTTTTGTGTCCCAGAAGCGATCTGTACATGCCTACTCCGTGTTAGAGTATTTTAAAAATACAGGCCCAAAACATGCTCAAAATCGATATTTTAGGTACCCAAAGTCGATATGTGCATGCATCTTCTGTATCCGTTTATATCTCAAATTCAGGCTCAAAACACCAGAAAATTCCATATTTTTGGGTCCCAGAAGCGATCTGTACATGCCTACTCCGTGTTAAAGTATTTTCAAAATACAGGCCCAAAACATGCTGATAATCTATATTTTAGGTGCCCAAAGTCAATATGTGTATGCATCTTCTGTACCCGTCTATATCCCAAATTCAGGTTCAAAACACCAGAAAACTCGGTATTTTTGGGTCCCAGAAGCGATCTGTACATGCCTACTCAGTGCTAGAATGTTTTCAATATACAGACCCAAAACATGCTCAAAATCGATATTTTAGGTGCAAAAAGTCGATATGTGCATACATCCTCTGTACCCGGTTATATCCCAAATTCTGGCTCAAAACCCCCGAAAATTCGATATTTTTGGGTCCCAGAAGCAATCTGTACATGCCTACTCAGTGATAGAATGTTTTTAAAATACAGGCCCAAAACATGTTGAAAATCGATATTTTATGTGCCCAAAGTCAAAATGTGTATGCATCTTTTGTACACGTGTATATCCCAAATTCAGGTTCAAAACACCAGAAAATTCGGTATTTTTGTGTCCCAGAAGCGATCTGTACATGCCTACTACTTGCTAGAATTTTATCAAGATACAAACCCAAAACATGCTAAAAATCGATATTTTGGGTGTCCAAAGTCGATATGTGCATGCATCTTCTGTACCCGTTTATATCTCAAAATCAGGCTCAAAACACCCAAAAAATCGATATTTTTGTGTCCCAGAAGCGATCTGTACATGCCTACTCCGTGTTAGAGTATTTTCTAAATACAGGCCCAAAACATGCTCAAAATCGATATTTTAGGTACCCAAAGTCGATATGTGCATGCATCTTCTGTATCCGTTTATATCTCAAATTCAGGCTCAAAACACCAGAAAATTCCATATTTTTGGGTCCCAGAAGCGATCTGTACATGCCTACTCCGTGTTAAAGTATTTTCAAAATACAGGCCCAAAACATGCTGAAAATCTATATTTTAGGTGCCCAAAGTCAATATTTGTATGCATCTTCTGTACCCATCTATATCCCAAATTCAGGTTCAAAACACAAGGAAATTCGGTATTTTTGGGTCCCAGAAGCGATCTGTACATGTCTACTCAGTGCTAGAATGTTTTCAATATACAGACCCAAAACATGCTCAAAATCGATATTTTAGGTGCAAAAAGTCGATATGTGCATGCATCCTCTGTACCCGGTTATATCCCAAATTCTGGCTCAAAACCCCCGAAAATTCGATATTTTTGGGTCCCAGAAGCGATCTGTACATGCCTACTCAGTGCTAGAATATTTTCAAATTATACGCCCAAAACATACTAAAAATCGATATTTTTGGTGCCAAAGTCGTTATGTGCATGCATCTTCTGTACCCGTTTATATCTCAAATTCAGTCTCAAAACTCCAAAAATTCGATATTTTTGGGTCCCTTAAGCAATCTGCACATGCCTACTCAGTGATAGAATGTTTTTAAAATACAGGCCCAAAACATGTTGAAAATCGATATTTTATGTGCCCAAAGTCAAAATGTGTATGCATCTTTTGTACACGTGTATATCCCAAATTCAGGTTCAAAACACCAGAAAATTCGGTATTTTTGGGTCCCAGAAGCGATCTGTACATGCCTACTACTTGCTAGAATTTTATCAAGATACAAACCCAAAACATGCTAAAAATCGATATTTTGGGTGTCCAAAGTCGATATGTGCATGCATCTTCTGTACCCGTTTATATCTCAAAATCAGGCTCAAAACACCCAAAAAATCGATATTTTTGTGTCCCAGAAGCGATCTGTACATGCCTACTCCGTGTTAGAGTATTTTCTAAATACAGGCCCAAAACATGCTCAAAATCGATATTTTAGGTACCCAAAGTCGATATGTGCATGCATCTTCTGTATCCGTTTATATCTCAAATTCAGGCTCAAAACACCAGAAAATTCCATATTTTTGGGTCCCAGAAGCGATCTGTACATGCCTACTCCGTGTTAAAGTATTTTCAAAATACAGGCCCAAAACATGCTGAAAATCTATATTTTAGGTGCCCAAAGTCAATATTTGTATGCATCTTCTGTACCCATCTATATCCCAAATTCAGGTTCAAAACACAAGGAAATTCGGTATTTTTGGGTCCCAGAAGCGATCTGTACATGTCTACTCAGTGCTAGAATGTTTTCAATATACAGACCCAAAACATGCTCAAAATCGATATTTTAGGTGCAAAAAGTCGATATGTGCATGCATCCTCTGTACCCGGTTATATCCCAAATTCTGGCTCAAAACCCCCGAAAATTCGATATTTTTGGGTCCCAGAAGCGATCTGTACATGCCTACTCAGTGCTAGAATATTTTCAAATTATACGCCCAAAACATACTAAAAATCGATATTTTTGGTGCCAAAGTCGTTATGTGCATGCATCTTCTGTACCCGTTTATATCTCAAATTCAGTCTCAAAACACCCAAAAAATCGATATTTTTGTGTCCCAGAAGCGATCTGTACATCTCTACACCGTGTTAGAGTATCTCCAAAATACAGGCCCAAAACATGCTCAAAATCCATATTTTAGGTGCCCAAAGTCGATATGTGCATGCATCTTCTGTACCCGTTCATATCTCGAATTCAGGTTCAGAATACCCGAAAATTCGATTTATTTGGGTCCCAGAAGCGATCTGTACGTGTCTACTCAGTGTTAGAGTATTTTAAAGATACAGGCCCAAAACATCCTCAAAATCGATATTTTGGGTGCCCAAAGTCGATATGTGCATGCATCTTCTGTACCCGTTTATATCTCAAATTCAAACTCAAAACACCCGAATATTCGATATTTTTGGGTCCCAAAAGCAATGTGTACATGCATACTCCGTGTTAGAGTATTTTCAAAATACAGGCCTAAAACATGCAGAAAATCGATATTTTTGCTGCCTAAAGTCAATATGTGTATGCATCTACTGTACCCGTCTATATCCCAAGTTCAGGTTCAAAACACTCGAAAATTCGATATTTTTGGGTCCCAGAAGCAATCTGTACATGCCTACTTCTTGCTAGAATGTTTTCAAGATACAGACCCAAAACATGCTCGAAATCGATATTTTAGGTGCAAAAAGTCGAAATGTGCATGCATCTTCTGTACCCGTTTATATCTCAAATTCAGGCTCAAAACACCCGAAAATTCCATATTTTTGGGTCCCCGAAGCGATCTGTACATGCATACTCAATGCTAGAATGTTTTCAAAATATAGGCTCAAAACATGCTCAAAATCGATATTTTGGGTGTCCAAAGTCGATATGTGCATGCATCTTCTGTACCCGTTTATATCTCAAATTCAGGCTCAAAACACCCGAAAATTCGATATTTTTCGATCCCAAAAGCGATCTGTACATGTCTACTCCGTGTTAGAGTATTTTTATAATACAGGCCCAAAACATGCTAAAGTCGATATTTTAGGTGCCCAAAGTCAATATGTGCATGCATCATCTGTACCCGTTTATATCTCAAATTCAGGCTCAAAACACCCGAAAATTCAATTTTTTTGGGTCCCAGAAGCGATCTGTACGTGCACACTCCGTGTTAGAGTGTTTTCAAAATACAGGCCCAAAACATGTTGAAAATCGATATTTTATGTGCCCAAAGTCAAAATGTGTATGTATCTTTTGTACACGTGTATATCCCTAATTCAGGTTCAAAACACCAGAAAATTCGATTTTTTTGGGTCCCAGAAGCGATCTGTACTTGCCTACTCCTTGCTAGAATGTTTTCAAGAAACAGACCCATAACATGTTAAAAATCGATATTTTAAGTGCAAAAAGTCGATATGTGCATGCATCTTCTGTACCCGTTTATATCTCAAATTCAGTCTCAAAACTCCAAAAATTCGATATTTTTGGGTCCCTTAAGCAATCTGCACATGCCTACTCAGTGATAGAATGTTTTTAAAATACAGGCTTAAAACATGCTATAAATCGATATTTTAGGTGTCCAAAGTCGATATGTGCATGCATCTTCTGAGCCCGTTTATATCTCAAATTCAGGCTCAAAACACCCAAAAAATCGATATTTTTGTGTCCCACAAGCGATCTGTACATGCCAACTCCGTGTTAGAGTATTTTCAAAATACAGGCCCAAAACAAGCTCAAAATCGATATTTTAGGTGCCCAAAGTCGATATGTGCATGCATCTTCTGTATCCGTTTATATCTCAAATTCTGGCTCAAAACACCCGAAAATTCAATATTTTTGGGTCCCAGAAGCGATCTGTACATGCCTACTCCGTGTTAATGTATTTTCAAATACAGGTCCAAAACATGCTGAAAATCTATATTTTAGGTGCCCAAAGTCAATATGTGTATGCATCTTCTGTACCCGTCTATATCCCAAATTCAGGTTCAAAACACCAGAAAATTCGGTATTTGTGGGTCCCAGAAGCGATCTGTACATGCCTACTCCTTGGTAGAATTTTTTCAAGATACAGACCCAAAACATGCTCAAAATCGATATTTTAGGTGCAAAAAGTCGATATGTGCATGCATCCTCTGTACCCGGTTATATCCCAAATTCTGGTTCAAAACCCCCGAAAATTAGATATTTTTGGGTCCCTTAAGCAATCTGCACATGCCTACTCAGTGCTAGAATGTTTTTAAAAAACAGGCTTAAAACATGCTATAAATCGATATTTTAGGTGTCCAAAGTCGATATGTTCATGCATCTTCTGTACCCGTTTATATCTCAAATTCAGGCTCAAAACACCCTAAAATTCGATATGTTTGTGTCACAGAAGCGATCTGTACATGTCTACACCGTGCTATAGTATTTTCAAAATACAGGCCCAAAACATGCTCAAAATCAATATTTTAGGTGCCCAAAGTCGATATGTGCGTGCATCTTCTGTACCCGTTCATATCTCAAATTCAGGCTCAGAACACCCTAAAATTCGATTTATTTGGGTTCCAGAAGCGATCTGTACTTGTCTACTCAGTGTTGGAGTATTTTAAAAATACAGGCCCAAAACATGCTCAAAATCGATATTTTGGGTGCCCAAAGTCGATATGTGCATGCATCTTCCGTACCCGTTTATATCTCAAATTTAGACTCAAAACACCCTAATATTCGATATTTTTGGGTCCCAGAAGCGATCTGTACATGCCTACTCCGTGTTAGAGTATTTTCAAAATACAGGCCCAAAACATGCTAAAAATCGATATTTTATGTGCCCAAAGTCAAAATGTGTATGCATCTTCTGTATACGTGTATATCCCTAATTCAGGTTCAAAACAACCGAAAATTCGATTTTTTGGGGTCCCAGAAGCGATCTGTACATGCTTACTCCGTGTTAGAGTATTTTCAAAATACAGGCCCAAAACATATTAAAAATCGATATTTTAGGTGCCCAAAGTCGATATGTGCATGTATCTTCTGTATCCGTTTATATCTCAAATTCAGGCTCAAAACACCCGAAAATTCAATATTTTTGTTCCCAGAAGCGATCTGTACGTCCATACTCCGTGTTAGAGTGTTTGTAAAATAAAGGCCCAAAACATGCTAAAAATCGATATTTTATGTGCCCAAAGTCAATATGTGTATGCATCTTCTGTACCCGTGTATATCCCTAATTCCGGTTCAAAACTCCAGGAAATTCGATATTTTTGGTTCCCAGAAGCGATCTGTACATGCCTACTCCTTGCTAGAATGTTTTCAAGATACAGACCCAAAACATGTCAAAATCGATATTTTAAGTGTAAAAAGTCGATATGTGCATGCATCTTCTGTACCCGTTTATATCTCAAATTCAGGCTCAAAACTCCGAAAAGTCGATATTTTTGGGACCCTTAAGCAATCTGCACATGCCTACTCAGTGCTAGAATGTTTTTAAAATACAGGCTTAAAACATGCTATAAATCGATATTTTAGGTGTCCAAAGTCGATATGTGCATGCATCTTCTGTACCCGTTTATATCTCAAATTCAGGCTCAAAACACCCAAAAAATCGATATTTTTGTGTCCCAGAAGCGATCTGTACATGCCTACTCCGTGTTAGAGTATTTTAAAAATACAGGCCCAAAACATGCTCAAAATCGATATTTTAGGTACCCAAAGTCGATATGTGCATGCATCTTCTGTATCCGTTTATATCTCAAATTCAGGCTCAAAACACCAGAAAATTCCATATTTTTGGGTCCCAGAAGCGATCTGTACATGCCTACTCCGTGTTAAAGTATTTTCAAAATACAGGCCCAAAACATGCTGATAATCTATATTTTAGGTGCCCAAAGTCAATATGTGTATGCATCTTCTGTACCCGTCTATATCCCAAATTCAGGTTCAAAACACCAGAAAACTCGGTATTTTTGGGTCCCAGAAGCGATCTGTACATGCCTACTCAGTGCTAGAATGTTTTCAATATACAGACCCAAAACATGCTCAAAATCGATATTTTAGGTGCAAAAAGTCGATATGTGCATACATCCTCTGTACCCGGTTATATCCCAAATTCAGGCTCAAAACCCCCGAAAATTCGATATTTTTGGGTCCCAGAAGCAATCTGTACATGCCTACTCAGTGCTAGAATATTTTCAAATTATACGCCCAAAACATACTAAAAATCGATATTTTTGGTGCCAAAGTCGTTATGTGCATGCATCTTCTGTACCCGTTTATATCTCAAATTCAGGCTCAAAACACCCAAAAAATCGATATTTTTGTGTCCCAGAAGCGATCTTTACATCTCTACACCGTGTTAGAGTATTTTTAAGATACAGGCCCAAAACATCCTCAAAATCGATATTTTGGGTGCCCAAAGTCGATATGTGCATGCATCTTCTGTACCCGTTTATATCTCAAATTCAAACTCAAAACATCCGAATATTCGATATTTTTGGGTCCCAAAAGCAATGTGTACATGCATACTCCGTGTTAGAGTATTTTCAAAATACAGGCCCAAAACATGCAGAAAATCGATATTTTTGCTGCCTAAAGTCAATATGTGTATGCATCTACTGTACCCGTCTATATCCCAAGTTCAGGTTCAAAACACTCGAAAATTCGATATTTTTGGGTCCCAGAAGCAATCTGTACATGCCTACTTCTTGCTAGAATGTTTTCAAGATACAGACCCAAAACATGCTCGAAATCGATATTTTAGGTGCAAAAAGTCGAAATGTGCTTGCATCTTCTGTACCCGTTTATATCTCAAATTCAGGCTCAAAACACCCGAAAATTCGATATTTTTGGGTCCCCGAAGCGATCTGTACATTTCTACTCCGTGTTAGAGTATTTTCAAAATACAGGGCCAAAACAAGCTCAAAATCGATATTTTAGGTGCCCAAAGTCGATATGTGCATGCATCTTCTGTATCCGTCTATATCCCAAATTCAGGTTCAAAACACCAGAAAATTCGATTTTTTGGGGTCCCAGAAGCGATCTGTACTTGCCTACTCCTTGCTAGAATGTTTTCAAGAAACAGACCCATAACATGTTAAAAATCGATATTTTAAGTGCAAAAAGTCGATATGTGCATGCATCTTCTGAACCCGTTTATATCTCAAATTCAGGCTCAAAACACCCAAAAAATCGATATTCTTGTGTCTCAGAAGCGATCTGTACATGCCTACTCCGTGTTAGAGTATTTTCAAAATACAGGCCCAAAACATGCTCAAAATCGATATTTTAGGTGCCCAAAGTCGATATGTGCATGCATCTTCTGTATCCGTTTATATCTCAAATTCAGGCTCAAAACACCCGAAAATTCAATATTTTTGGGTCCCAAAAGCGATCTGTACATGCCTACTCCGTGTTAATGTATTTTCAAAATACAGGTCCAAAACATGCTGAAAATCTATATTTTAGGTGCCCAAAGTCAATATGTGTATGCATCTTCTGTACCCGTCTATATCCCAAATTCAGATTCAAAACACCAGGAAATTCGGTATTTTTGGGTCCCAGAAGCGATCTGTACATGCCTACTCCTTGCTAGAATTTTTTCAAGATACAGACCCAAAACATGCTCAAAATCGATATTTTAGGTGCAAAAAGTCGATATGTGCATGCATCCACTGTACCCGGTTATATCCCAAATTCTGGCTCAAAACCCCCGAAAATTCGATATTTTTGTGTCACAGAAGCGATCTGTACATGTCTACACCGTGCTATAGTATTTTCAAAATACAGGCCCAAAACATGCTCAAAATCAATATTTTAGGTGCCCAAAGTCGATATGTGCGTGCATCTTCTGTACCCGTTCATATCTCAAATTCAGGCTCAAAACACCCTAAAATTCGATTTATTTGGGTTCCAGAAGCGATCTGTACGTGTCTACTCAGTGTTGGAGTATTTTAAAAATACAGGCCCAAAACATGCTCAAAATCGATATTTTGGGTGCCCAAAGTCGATATGTGCATGCATCTTCCGTACCCGTTTATATCTCAAATTTAGACTCAAAACACCCGAATATTCGATATTTTTGTGTCCCAGAAGCGATCTGTACATGCCTACTCCGTGTTAGAGTATTTTCAAAATACAGGCCCAAAACATGCTCAAAATCGATATTTTATGTGCCCAAAGTCAAAATGTGTATGCATCTTCGGTACACGTGTATATCCCTAATTTAGGTTCAAAACAACCGAAAATTCGATTTTTTGGGTCCCAGAAGCGATCTGTACATGCCTACTCCGTGTTAGAGTATTTTCAAAATACAGGCCCAAAACATATTAAAAATCGATATTTTAGGTGCCCAAAGTCGATATGTGCATGCATCTTCTGTATCCGTCTATATCCCAAATTTAGGTTCAAAACACCCGAAAATTCGATATTTTTGGGTCCCAGAAGCGATCTGTACATGCCTACTCCTTGCTAGAATTTTTTCAAGATACAGACCCAAAACATACTAAAAATCGATATTTTGGGTGTCCAAAGTCGATATGTGCATGCATCTTCTGTACCCGTTTATATCTCAAATTCAGGCTCAAAACACCCGAAAATTCGATATTTTTGGGTCCCAAAAGCGATCTGTACATGTCTACTCCGTGTTAGAGTATTTTTATAATACAGGCCCAAAACATGCTATAAATCGATATTTTAGGTGCCCAAAGTCGATATGTGCATGCATCTTCTGTACCCGTTTATATCTCAAATTCAGTCTCAAAACTCCAAAAATTCGATATTTTTGGGTCCCTTTAGCAATCTGCACATGCCTACTCAGTGATAGAATGTTTTTAAAATACAGGCTTAAAACATGCTATAAATCGATATTTTAGGTGTCCAAAGTCGATATGTGCATGCATCTTCTGAACCCGTTTATATCTCAAATTCAGGCTCAAAACACCCAAAAAATCGATATTTTTGTGTCCCAGAAGCGATCTGTACATGCCTACTCCGTGTTAGAGTATTTTCAAAATACAGGCCCAAAACAAGCTCAAAATCGATATTTTAGGTGCCCAAAGTCGATATGTGCATGCATCTTCTGTATCCGTTTATATCTCAAATTCAGGCTCAAAACACCCGAAAATTCAATATTTTTGGGTCCCAGAAGCGATCTGTACATGCATACTCCGTGTTAATGTATTTTCAAAATACAGGTCCAAAACATGCTGAAAATCTATATTTTAGGTGCCCAAAGTCAATATGTGTATGCATCTTCTGTACCCGTCTATATCCCAAATTCAGGTTCAAAACACAAGAAAATTCGGTATTTGTGGGTCCCAGAAGCGATCTGTACATGCCTACTCCTTGCTAGAATTTTTTCAAGATACAGACCCAAAACATGCTAAAAATCGATATTTTGGGTGTCCAAAGTCGATATGTGCATGCATCTTCTGTACCCGTTTATATCTCAAATTCAGGCTCAAAACACCCGAAAATTCGATATTTTTGGGTCCCAAAAGCGATCTGTACATGTCTACTCCGTGTTAGAGTATTTTTATAATACAGGCCCAAAACATGCTATAAATCGATATTTTAGGTGCCCAAAGTCGATATGTGCATGCATCTTCTGTACCCGTTTATATCTCAAATTCAGTCTCAAAACTCCAAAAATTCGATATTTTTGGGTCCCTTAAGCAATCTGCACATGCCTACTCAGTGATAGAATGTTTTTAAAATACAGGCCCAAAACATGTTATAAATCGATATTTTAGGTGTCCAAAGTCGATATGTGCATGCATCTTCTGAACCCGTTTATATCTCAAATTCAGGCTCAAAACACCCAAAAAATCGATATTTTTGTGTCCCAGAAGCGATCTGTACATGCCTACTCCGTGTTAGAGTATTTTCAAAATACAGGCCCAAAACAAGCTCAAAATCGATATTTTAGGTGCCCAAAGTCGATATGTGCATGCATCTTCTGTATCCGTTTATATCTCAAATTCAGGCTCAAAACACCCGAAAATTCAATATTTTTGGGTCCCAGAAGCGATCTGTACATGCCTACTCCGTGTTAATGTATTTTCAAAATACAGGTCCAAAACATGCTGAAAATCTATATTTTAGGTGCCCAAAGTCAATATGTGTATGCATCTTCTGTACCCGTCTATATCCCAAATTCAGGTTCAAAACACCAGAAAATTCGGTATTTGTGGGTCCCAGAAGCGATCTGTACATGCCTACTCCTTGCTAGAATTTTTTCAAGATACAGACCCAAAACATGCTAAAAATCGATATTTTGGGTGTCCAAAGTCGATATGTGCATGCATCTTCTGTACCCGTTTATATCTCAAATTCAGGCTCAAAACACCCGAAAATTCGATATTTTTGGGTCCCAAAAGCGATCTGTACATGTCTACTCCGTGTTAGAGTATTTTTATAATACAGGCCCAAAACATGCTATAAATCGATATTTTAGGTGCCCAAAGTCGATATGTGCATGCATCTTCTGTACCCGTTTATATCTCAAATTCGGTCTCAAAACTCCAAAAATTCGATATTTTTGGGTCCCTTAAGCAATCTGCACATGCCTACTCAGTGATAGAATGTTTTTAAAATACAGGCCCAAAACATGTTGAAAATCGATATTTTATGTGCCCAAAGTCAAAATGTGTATGCATCTTTTGTACACGTGTATATCCCAAATTCAGGTTCAAAACACCAGAAAATTCGGTATTTTTGGGTCCCAGAAGCGATCTGTACATGCCTACTACTTGCTAGAATTTTATCAAGATACAAACCCAAAACATGCTAAAAATCGATATTTTGGGTGTCCAAAGTCGATATGTGCATGCATCTTCTGTACCCGTTTATATCTCAAAATCAGGCTCAAAACACCCAAAAAATCGATATTTTTGTGTCCCAGAAGCGATCTGTACATGCCTACTCCGTGTTAGAGTATTTTCTAAATACAGGCCCAAAACATGCTCAAAATCGATATTTTAGGTACCCAAAGTCGATATGTGCATGCATCTTCTGTATCCGTTTATATCTCAAATTCAGGCTCAAAACACCAGAAAATTCCATATTTTTGGGTCCCAGAAGCGATCTGTACATGCCTACTCAGTGCTAGAATATTTTCAAATTATACGCCCAAAACATACTAAAAATCGATATTTTTGGTGCCAAAGTCGTTATGTGCATGCATCTTCTGTACCCGTTTATATCTCAAATTCAGGCTCAAAACACCCAAAAAATCGATATTTTTGTGTCCCAGAAGCGATCTGTACATCTCTACACCGTGTTAGAGTATCTCCAAAATACAGGCCCAAAACATGCTCAAAATCCATATTTTAGGTGCCCAAAGTCGATATGTGCATGCATCTTCTGTACCCGTTCATATCTCAAATTCAGGTTCAGAATACCCGAAAATTCGATTTATTTGGGTCCCAGAAGCGATCTGTACGTGTCTACTCAGTGTTAGAGTATTTTAAAGATACAGGCCCAAAACATCCTCAAAATCGATATTTTGGGTGCCCAAAGTCGATATGTGCATGCATCTTCTGTACCCGTTTATATCTCAAATTCAAACTCAAAACACCCGAATATTCGATATTTTTGGGTCCCAAAAGCAATGTGTACATGCATACTCCGTGTTAGAGTATTTTCAAAATACAGGCCTAAAACATGCAGAAAATCGATATTTTTGCTGCCTAAAGTCAATATGTGTATGCATCTACTGTACCCGTCTATATCCCAAGTTCAGGTTCAAAACACTCGAAAATTCGATATTTTTGGGTCCCAGAAGCAATCTGTACATGCCTACTTCTTGCTAGAATGTTTTCAAGATACAGACCCAAAACATGCTCGAAATCGATATTTTAGGTGCAAAAAGTCGAAATGTGCATGCATCTTCTGTACCCGTTTATATCTCAAATTCAGGCTCAAAACACCCGAAAATTCCATATTTTTGGGTCCCCGAAGCGATCTGTACATGCATACTCAATGCTAGAATGTTTTCAAAATATAGGCTCAAAACATGCTCAAAATCGATATTTTGGGTGTCCAAAGTCGATATGTGCATGCATCTTCTTTACCCGTTTATATCTCAAATTCAGGCTCAAAACACCCGAAAATTCGATATTTTTCGATCCCAAAAGCGATCTGTACATGTCTACTCCGTGTTAGAGTATTTTTATAATACAGGCCCAAAACATGCTAAAGTCGATATTTTAGGTGCCCAAAGTCAATATGTGCATGCATCATCTGTACCCGTTTATATCTCAAATTCAGGCTCAAAACACCCGAAAATTCAATTTTTTTGGGTCCCAGAAGCGATCTGTACGTGCACACTCCGTGTTAGAGTGTTTTCAAAATACAGGCCCAAAACATGTTGAAAATCGATATTTTATGTGCCCAAAGTCAAAATGTGTATGTATCTTTTGTACACGTGTATATCCCTAATTCAGGTTCAAAACACCAGAAAATTCGATTTTTTTGGGTCCCAGAAGCGATCTGTACTTGCCTACTCCTTGCTAGATTGTTTTCAAGAAACAGACCCATAACATGTTAAAAATCGATATTTTAAGTGCAAAAAGTCGATATGTGCATGCATCTTCTGTACCCGTTTATATCTCAAATTCAGTCTCAAAACTCCAAAAATTCGATATTTTTGGGTCCCTTAAGCAATCTGCACATGCCTACTCAGTGATAGAATGTTTTTAAAATACAGGCTTAAAACATGCTATAAATCGATATTTTAGGTGTCCAAAGTCGATATGTGCATGCATCTTCTGAGCCCGTTTATATCTCAAATTCAGGCTCAAAACACCCAAAAAATCGATATTTTTGTGTCCCACAAGCGATCTGTACATGCCAACTCCGTGTTAGAGTATTTTCAAAATACAGGCCCAAAACAAGCTCAAAATCGATATTTTAGGTGCCCAAAGTCGATATGTGCATGCATCTTCTGTATCCGTTTATATCTCAAATTCTGGCTCAAAACACCCGAAAATTCAATATTTTTGGGTCCCAGAAGCGATCTGTACATGCCTACTCCGTGTTAATGTATTTTCAAAATACAGGTCCAAAACATGCTGAAAATCTATATTTTAGGTGCCCAAAGTCAATATGTGTATGCATCTTCTGTACCCGTCTATATCCCAAATTCAGGTTCAAAACACCAGAAAATTCGGTATTTGTGGGTCCCAGAAGCGATCTGTACATGCCTACTCCTTGCTAGAATTTTTTCAAGATACAGACCCAAAACATGCTCAAAATCGATATTTTAGGTGCAAAAAGTCGATATGTGCATGCATCCTCTGTACCCGGTTATATCCCAAATTCTGGTTCAAAACCCCCGAAAATTAGATATTTTTGGGTCCCTTAAGCAATCTGCACATGCCTACTCAGTGCTAGAATGTTTTTAAAAAACAGGCTTAAAACATGCTATAAATCGATATTTTAGGTGTCCAAAGTCGATATGTTCATGCATCTTCTGTACCCGTTTATATCTCAAATTCAGGCTCAAAACACCCTAAAATTCGATATGTTTGTGTCACAGAAGCGATCTGTACATGTCTACACCGTGCTATAGTATTTTCAAAATACAGGCCCAAAACATGCTCAAAATCAATATTTTAGGTGCCCAAAGTCGATATGTGCGTGCATCTTCTGTACCCGTTCATATCTCAAATTCAGGCTCAGAACACCCTAAAATTCGATTTATTTGGGTTCCAGAAGCGATCTGTACTTGTCTACTCAGTGTTGGAGTATTTTAAAAATACAGGCCCAAAACATGCTCAAAATCGATATTTTGGGTGCCCAAAGTCGATATGTGCATGCATCTTCCGTACCCGTTTATATCTCAAATTTAGACTCAAAACACCCTAATATTCGATATTTTTGGGTCCCAGAAGCGATCTGTACATGCCTACTCCGTGTTAGAGTATTTTCAAAATACAGGCCCAAAACATGCTAAAAATCGATATTTTATGTGCCCAAAGTCAAAATGTGTATGCATCTTCTGTATACGTGTATATCCCTAATTCAGGTTCAAAACAACCGAAAATTCGATTTTTTGGGGTCCCAGAAGCGATCTGTACATGCCTACTCCGTGTTAGAGTATTTTCAAAATACAGGCCCAAAACATATTAAAAATCGATATTTTAGGTGCCCAAAGTCGATATGTGCATGTATCTTCTGTATCCGTTTATATCTCAAATTCAGGCTCAAAACACCCGAAAATTCAATATTTTTGTTCCCAGAAGCGATCTGTACGTGCATACTCCGTGTTAGAGTGTTTGTAAAATAAAGGCCCAAAACATGCTAAAAATCGATATTTTATGTGCCCAAAGTCAATATGTGTATGCATCTTCTGTACCCGTGTATATCCCTAATTCCGGTTCAAAACACCAGGAAATTCGATATTTTTGGTTCCCAGAAGCGATCTGTACATGCCTACTCCTTGCTAGAATGTTTTCAAGATACAGACCCAAAACATGTCAAAATCGATATTTTAAGTGTAAAAAGTCGATATGTGCATGCATCTTCTGTACCCGTTTATATCTCAAATTCAGGCTCAAAACTCCGAAAAGTCGATATTTTTGGGACCCTTAAGCAATCTGCACATGCCTACTCAGTGCTAGAATGTTTTTAAAATACAGGCTTAAAACATGCTATAAATCGATATTTTAGGTGTCCAAAGTCGATATGTGCATGCATCTTCTGTACCCGTTTATATCTCAAATTCAGGCTCAAAACACCCAAAAAATCGATATTTTTGTGTCCCAGAAGCGATCTGTACATGCCTACTCCGTGTTAGAGTATTTTAAAAATACAGGCCCAAAACATGCTCAAAATCGATATTTTAGGTACCCAAAGTCGATATGTGCATGCATCTTCTGTATCCGTTTATATCTCAAATTCAGGCTCAAAACACCAGAAAATTCCATATTTTTGGGTCCCAGAAGCGATCTGTACATGCCTACTCCGTGTTAAAGTATTTTCAAAATACAGGCCCAAAACATGCTGATAATCTATATTTTAGGTGCCCAAAGTCAATATGTGTATGCATCTTCTGTACCCGTCTATATCCCAAATTCAGGTTCAAAACACCAGAAAACTCGGTATTTTTGGGTCCCAGAAGCGATCTGTACATGCCTACTCAGTGCTAGAATGTTTTCAATATACAGACCCAAAACATGCTCAAAATCGATATTTTAGGTGCAAAAAGTCGATATGTGCATACATCCTCTGTACCCGGTTATATCCCAAATTCTGGCTCAAAACCCCCGAAAATTCGATATTTTTGGGTCCCAGAAGCAATCTGTACATGCCTACTCAGTGATAGAATGTTTTTAAAATACAGGCCCAAAACATGTTGAAAATCGATATTTTATGTGCCCAAAGTCAAAATGTGTATGCATCTTTTGTACACGTGTATATCCCAAATTCAGGTTCAAAACACCAGAAAATTCGGTATTTTTGTGTCCCAGAAGCGATCTGTACATGCCTACTACTTGCTAGAATTTTATCAAGATACAAACCCAAAACATGCTAAAAATCGATATTTTGGGTGTCCAAAGTCGATATGTGCATGCATCTTCTGTACCCGTTTATATCTCAAAATCAGGCTCAAAACACCCAAAAAATCGATATTTTTGTGTCCCAGAAGCGATCTGTACATGCCTACTCCGTGTTAGAGTATTTTCTAAATACAGGCCCAAAACATGCTCAAAATCGATATTTTAGGTACCCAAAGTCGATATGTGCATGCATCTTCTGTATCCGTTTATATCTCAAATTCTGGCTCAAAACACCAGAAAATTCCATATTTTTGGGTCCCAGAAGCGATCTGTACATGCCTACTCCGTGTTAAAGTATTTTCAAAATACAGGCCCAAAACATGCTGAAAATCTATATTTTAGGTGCCCAAAGTCAATATTTGTATGCATCTTCTGTACCCATCTATATCCCAAATTCAGGTTCAAAACACAAGGAAATTCGGTATTTTTGGGTCCCAGAAGCGATCTGTACATGTCTACTCAGTGCTAGAATGTTTTCAATATACAGACCCAAAACATGCTCAAAATAGATATTTTAGGTGCAAAAAGTCGATATGTGCATGCATCCTCTGTACCCGGTTATATCCCAAATTCTGGCTCAAAACCCCCGAAAATTCGATATTTTTGGGTCCCAGAAGCGATCTGTACATGCCTACTCAGTGCTAGAATATTTTCAAATTATACGCCCAAAACATACTAAAAATCGATATTTTTGGTGCCAAAGTCGTTATGTGCATGCATCTTCTGTACCCGTTTATATCTCAAATTCAGTCTCAAAACACCCAAAAAATCGATATTTTTGTGTCCCAGAAGCGATCTGTACATCTCTACACCGTGTTAGAGTATCTCCAAAATACAGGCCCAAAACATGCTCAAAATCCATATTTTAGGTGCCCAAAGTCGATATGTGCATGCATCTTCTGTACCCGTTCATATCTCGAATTCAGGTTCAGAATACCCGAAAATTCGATTTATTTGGGTCCCAGAAGCGATCTGTACGTGTCTACTCAGTGTTAGAGTATTTTAAAGATACAGGCCCAAAACATCCTCAAAATCGATATTTTGGGTGCCCAAAGTCGATATGTGCATGCATCTTCTGTACCCGTTTATATCTCAAATTCAAACTCAAAACACCCGAATATTCGATATTTTTGGGTCCCAAAAGCAATGTGTACATGCATACTCCGTGTTAGAGTATTTTCAAAATACAGGCCTAAAACATGCAGAAAATCGATATTTTTGCTGCCTAAAGTCAATATGTGTATGCATCTACTGTACCCGTCTATATCCCAAGTTCAGGTTCAAAACACTCGAAAATTCGATATTTTTGGGTCCCAGAAGCAATCTGTACATGCCTACTTCTTGCTAGAATGTTTTCAAGATACAGACCCAAAACATGCTCGAAATCGATATTTTAGGTGCAAAAAGTCGAAATGTGCATGCATCTTCTGTACCCGTTTATATCTCAAATTCAGGCTCAAAACACCCGAAAAATCCATATTTTTGGGTCCCCGAAGCGATCTGTACATGCATACTCAATGCTAGAATGTTTTCAAAATATAGGCTCAAAACATGCTCAAAATCGATATTTTGGGTGTCCAAAGTCGATATGTGCATGCATCTTCTGTACCCGTTTATATCTCAAATTCAGGCTCAAAACACCCGAAAATTCGATATTTTTCGATCCCAAAAGCGATCTGTACATGTCTACTCCGTGTTAGAGTATTTATATAATACAGGCCCAAAACATGCTAAAGTCGATATTTTAGGTGCCCAAAGTCAATATGTGCATGCATCATCTGTACCCGTTTATATCTCAAATTCAGGCTCAAAACACCCGAAAATTCAATTTTTTTGGGTCCCAGAAGCGATCTGTACGTGCACACTCCGTGTTAGAGTGTTTTCAAAATACAGGCCCAAAACATGTTGAAAATCGATATTTTATGTGCCCAAAGTCAAAATGTGTATGTATCTTTTGTACACGTGTATATCCCTAATTCAGGTTCAAAACACCAGAAAATTCGATTTTTTTGGGTCCCAGAAGCGATCTGTACTTGCCTACTCCTTGCTAGAATGTTTTCAAGAAACAGACCCATAACATGTTAAAAATCGATATTTTAAGTGCAAAAAGTCGATATGTGCATGCATCTTCTGTACCCGTTTATATCTCAAATTCAGTCTCAAAACTCCAAAAATTCGATATTTTTGGGTCCCTTAAGCAATCTGCACATGCCTACTCAGTGATAGAATGTTTTTAAAATACAG
The DNA here is from genome assembly GCA_033782935.1 of Petrolisthes cinctipes. Taxonomy (NCBI): domain Eukaryota; kingdom Metazoa; phylum Arthropoda; class Malacostraca; order Decapoda; family Porcellanidae; genus Petrolisthes; species Petrolisthes cinctipes. Next base: position 659,363 of record JAWQEG010000731.1, on the reverse strand, counting down.
GCTTAAAACATGCTATAAATCGATATTTTAGGTGTCCAAAGTCGATATGTGCATGCATCTTCTGAGCCCGTTTATATCTCAAATTCAGGCTCAAAACACCCAAAAAATCGATATTTTTGTGTCCCACAAGCGATCTGTACATGCCAACTCCGTGTTAGAGTATTTTCAAAATACAGGCCCAAAACAAGCTCAAAATCGATATTTTAGGTGCCCAAAGTCGATATGTGCATGCATCTTCTGTATCCGTTTATATCTCAAATTCTGGCTCAAAACACCCGAAAATTCAATATTTTTGGGTCCCAGAAGCGATCTGTACATGCCTACTCCGTGTTAATGTATTTTCAAATACAGGTCCAAAACATGCTGAAAATCTATATTTTAGGTGCCCAAAGTCAATATGTGTATGCATCTTCTGTACCCGTCTATATCCCAAATTCAGGTTCAAAACACCAGAAAATTCGGTATTTGTGGGTCCCAGAAGCGATCTGTACATGCCTACTCCTTGCTAGAATTTTTTCAAGATACAGACCCAAAACATGCTCAAAATCGATATTTTAGGTGCAAAAAGTCGATATGTGCATGCATCCTCTGTACCCGGTTATATCCCAAATTCTGGTTCAAAACCCCCGAAAATTAGATATTTTTGGGTCCCTTAAGCAATCTGCACATGCCTACTCAGTGCTAGAATGTTTTTAAAAAACAGGCTTAAAACATGCTATAAATCGATATTTTAGGTGTCCAAAGTCGATATGTTCATGCATCTTCTGTACCCGTTTATATCTCAAATTCAGGCTCAAAACACCCTAAAATTCGATATGTTTGTGTCACAGAAGCGATCTGTACATGTCTACACCGTGCTATAGTATTTTCAAAATACAGGCCCAAAACATGCTCAAAATCAATATTTTAGGTGCCCAAAGTCGATATGTGCGTGCATCTTCTGTACCCGTTCATATCTCAAATTCAGTCTCAGAACACCCTAAAATTCGATTTATTTGGGTTCCAGAAGCGATCTGTACTTGTCTACTCAGTGTTGGAGTATTTTAAAAATACAGGCCCAAAACATGCTCAAAATCGATATTTTGGGTGCCCAAAGTCGATATGTGCATGCATCTTCCGTACCCGTTTATATCTCAAATTTAGACTCAAAACACCCTAATATTCGATATTTTTGGGTCCCAGAAGTGATCTGTACATGCCTACTCCGTGTTAGAGTATTTTCAAAATACAGGCCCAAAACATGCTAAAAATCGATATTTTATGTGCCCAAAGTCAAAATGTGTATGCATCTTCTGTATACGTGTATATCCCTAATTCAGGTTCAAAACAACCGAAAATTCGATTTTTTGGGGTCCCAGAAGCGATCTGTACATGCCTACTCCGTGTTAGAGTATTTTCAAAATACAGGCCCAAAACATATTAAAAATCGATATTTTAGGTGCCCAAAGTCGATATGTGCATGTATCTTCTGTATCCGTTTATATCTCAAATTCAGGCTCAAAACACCCGAAAATTCAATATTTTTGTTCCCAGAAGCGATCTGTACGTCCATACTCCGTGTTAGAGTGTTTGTAAAATAAAGGCCCAAAACATGCTAAAAATCGATATTTTATGTGCCCAAAGTCAATATGTGTATGCATCTTCTGTACCCGTGTATATCCCTAATTCCGGTTCAAAACTCCAGGAAATTCGATATTTTTGGTTCCCAGAAGCGATCTGTACATGCCTACTCCTTGCTAGAATGTTTTCAAGATACAGACCCAAAACATGTCAAAATCGATATTTTAAGTGTAAAAAGTCGATATGTGCATGCATCTTCTGTACCCGTTTATATCTCAAATTCAGGCTCAAAACTCCGAAAAGTCGATATTTTGGGACCCTTAAGCAATCTGCACATGCCTACTCAGTGCTAGAATGTTTTTAAAATACAGGCTTAAAACATGCTATAAATCGATATTTTAGGTGTCCAAAGTCGATATGTGCATGCATCTTCTGTACCCGTTTATATCTCAAATTCAGGCTCAAAACACCCAAAAAATCGATATTTTTGTGTCCCAGAAGCGATCTGTACATGCCTACTCCGTGTTAGAGTATTTTAAAAATACAGGCCCAAAACATGCTCAAAATCGATATTTTAGGTACCCAAAGTCGATATGTGCATGCATCTTCTGTATCCGTTTATATCTCAAATTCAGGCTCAAAACACCAGAAAATTCCATATTTTTGGGTCCCAGAAGCGATCTGTACATGCCTACTCCGTGTTAAAGTATTTTCAAAATACAGGCCCAAAACATGCTGATAATCTATATTTTAGGTGCCCAAAGTCAATATGTGTATGCATCTTCTGTACCCGTCTATATCCCAAATTCAGGTTCAAAACACCAGAAAACTCGGTATTTTTGGGTCCCAGAAGCGATCTGTACATGCCTACTCAGTGCTAAAATGTTTTCAATATACAGACCCAAAACATGCTCAAAATCGATATTTTAGGTGCAAAAAGTCGATATGTGCATACATCCTCTGTACCCGGTTATATCCCAAATTCAGGCTCAAAACCCCCGAAAATTCGATATTTTTGGGTCCCAGAAGCAATCTGTACATGCCTACTCAGTGCTAGAATATTTTCAAATTATACGCCCAAAACATACTAAAAATCGATATTTTTGGTGCCAAAGTCGTTATGTGCATGCATCTTCTGTACCCGTTTATATCTCAAATTCAGGCTCAAAACACCCAAAAAATCGATATTTCTGTGTCCCAGAAGCGATCTTTACATCTCTACACCGTGTTAGAGTATTTTTAAGATACAGGCCCAAAACATCCTCAAAATCGATATTTTGGGTGCCCAAAGTCGATATGTGCATGCATCTTCTGTACCCGTTTATATCTCAAATTCAAACTCAAAACATCCGAATATTCGATATTTTTGGGTCCCAAAAGCAATGTGTACATGCATACTCCGTGTTAGAGTATTTTCAAAATACAGGCCCAAAACATGCAGAAAATCGATATTTTTGCTGCCTAAAGTCAATATGTGTATGCATCTACTGTACCCGTCTATATCCCAAGTTCAGGTTCAAAACACTCGAAAATTCGATATTTTTGGGTCCCAGAAGCAATCTGTACATGCCTACTTCTTGCTAGAATGTTTTCAAGATACAGACCCAAAACATGCTCGAAATCGATATTTTAGGTGCAAAAAGTCGAAATGTGCTTGCATCTTCTGTACCCGTTTATATCTCAAATTCAGGCTCAAAACACCCGAAAATTCGATATTTTTGGGTCCCCGAAGCGATCTGTACATTTCTACTCCGTGTTAGAGTATTTTCAAAATACAGGGCCAAAACAAGCTCAAAATCGATATTTTAGGTGCCCAAAGTCGATATGTGCATGCATCTTCTGTATCCGTCTATATCCCAAATTCAGGTTCAAAACACCAGAAAATTCGATTTTTTGGGGTCCCAGAAGCGATCTGTACTTGCCTACTCCTTGCTAGAATGTTTTCAAAAAACAGACCCATAACATGTTAAAAATCGATATTTTAAGTGCAAAAAGTCGATATGTGCATGCATCTTCTGAACCCGTTTATATCTCAAATTCAGGCTCAAAACACCCAAAAAATCGATATTCTTGTGTCTCAGAAGCGATCTGTACATGCCTACTCCGTGTTAGAGTATTTTCAAAATACAGGCCCAAAACATGCTCAAAATCGATATTTTAGGTGCCCAAAGTCGATATGTGCATGCATCTTCTGTATCCGTTTATATCTCAAATTCAGGCTCAAAACACCCGAAAATTCAATATTTTTGGGTCCCAAAAGCGATCTGTACATGCCTACTCCGTGTTAATGTATTTTCAAAATACAGGTCCAAAACATGCTGAAAATCTATATTTTAGGTGCCCAAAGTCGATATGTGCATGCATCCACTGTACCCGGTTATATCCCAAATTCTGGCTCAAAACCCCCGAAAATTCGATATTTTTGTGTCACAGAAGCGATCTGTACATGTCTACACCGTGCTATAGTATTTTCAAAATACAGGCCCAAAACATGCTCAAAATCAATATTTTAGGTGCCCAAAGTCGATATGTGCGTGCATCTTCTGTACCCGTTCATATCTCAAATTCAGGCTCAAAACACCCTAAAATTCGATTTATTTGGGTTCCAGAAGCGATCTGTACGTGTCTACTCAGTGTTGGAGTATTTTAAAAATACAGGCCCAAAACATGCTCAAAATCGATATTTTGGGTGCCCAAAGTCGATATGTGCATGCATCTTCCGTACCCGTTTATATCTCAAATTTAGACTCAAAACACCCGAATATTCGATATTTTTGTGTCCCAGAAGCGATCTGTACATGCCTACTCCGTGTTAGAGTATTTTCAAAATACAGGCCCAAAACATGCTCAAAATCGATATTTTATGTGCCCAAAGTCAAAATGTGTATGCATCTTCGGTACACGTGTATATCCCTAATTTAGGTTCAAAACAACCGAAAATTCGATTTTTTGGGTCCCAGAAGCGATCTGTACATGCCTACTCCGTGTTAGAGTATTTTCAAAATACAGGCCCAAAACATATTAAAAATCGATATTTTAGGTGCCCAAAGTCGATATGTGCATGCATCTTCTGTATCCGTCTATATCCCAAATTTAGGTTCAAAACACCCGAAAATTCGATATTTTTGGGTCCCAGAAGCGATCTGTACATGCCTACTCCTTGCTAGAATTTTTTCAAGATACAGACCCAAAACATACTAAAAATCGATATTTTGGGTGTCCAAAGTCGATATGTGCATGCATCTTCTGTACCCGTTTATATCTCAAATTCAGGCTCAAAACACCCGAAAATTCGATATTTTTGGGTCCCAAAAGCGATCTGTACATGTCTACTCCGTGTTAGAGTATTTTTATAATACAGGCCCAAAACATGCTATAAATCGATATTTTAGGTGCCCAAAGTCGATATGTGCATGCATCTTCTGTACCCGTTTATATCTCAAATTCAGTCTCAAAACTCCAAAAATTCGATATTTTTGGGTCCCTTTAGCAATCTGCACATGCCTACTCAGTGATAGAATGTTTTTAAAATACAGGCTTAAAACATGCTATAAATCGATATTTTAGGTGTCCAAAGTCGATATGTGCATGCATCTTCTGAACCCGTTTATATCTCAAATTCAGGCTCAAAACACCCAAAAAATCGATATTTTTGTGTCCCAGAAGCGATCTGTACATGCCTACTCCGTGTTAGAGTATTTTCAAAATACAGGCCCAAAACAAGCTCAAAATCGATATTTTAGGTGCCCAAAGTCGATATGTGCATGCATCTTCTGTATCCGTTTATATCTCGAATTCAGGCTCAAAACACCCGAAAATTCAATATTTTTTGGTCCCAGAAGCGATCTGTACATGCATACTCCGTGTTAATGTATTTTCAAAATACAGGTCCAAAACATGCTGAAAATCTATATTTTAGGTGCCTAAAGTCAATATGTGTATGCATCTTCTGTACCCGTCTATATCCCAAATTCAGGTTCAAAACACAAGAAAATTCGGTATTTGTGGGTCCCAGAAGCGATCTGTACATGCCTACTCCTTGCTAGAATTTTTTCAAGATACAGACCCAAAACATGCTAAAAATCGATATTTTGGGTGTCCAAAGTCGATATGTGCATGCATCTTCTGTACCCGTTTATATCTCAAATTCAGGCTCAAAACACCCGAAAATTCGATATTTTTGGGTCCCAAAAGCGATCTGTACATGTCTACTCCGTGTTAGAGTATTTTTATAATACAGGCCCAAAACATGCTATAAATCGATATTTTAGGTGCCCAAAGTCGATATGTGCATGCATCTTCTGTACCCGTTTATATCTCAAATTCAGTCTCAAAACTCCAAAAATTCGATATTTTTGGGTCCCTTAAGCAATCTGCACATGCCTACTCAGTGATAGAATGTTTTTAAAATACAGGCCCAAAACATGTTATAAATCGATATTTTAGGTGTCCAAAGTCGATATGTGCATGCATCTTCTGAACCCGTTTATATCTCAAATTCAGGCTCAAAACACCCAAAAAATCGATATTTTTGTGTCCCAGAAGCGATCTGTACATGCCTACTCCGTGTTAGAGTATTTTCAAAATACAGGCCCAAAACAAGCTCAAAATCGATATTTTAGGTGCCCAAAGTCGATATGTGCATGCATCTTCTGTATCCGTTTATATCTCAAATTCAGGCTCAAAACACCCGAAAATTCAATATTTTTGGGTCCCAGAAGCGATCTGTACATGCCTACTCCGTGTTAATGTATTTTCAAAATACAGGTCCAAAACATGCTGAAAATCTATATGTTAGGTGCCCAAAGTCAATATGTGTATGCATCTTCTGTACCCGTCTATATCCCAAATTCAGGTTCAAAACACCAGAAAATTCGGTATTTGTGGGTCCCAGAAGCGATCTGTACATGCCTACTCCTTGCTAGAATTTTTTCAAGATACAGACCCAAAACATGCTAAAAATCGATATTTTGGGTGTCCAAAGTCGATATGTGCATGCATCTTCTGTACCCGTTTATATCTCAAATTCAGGCTCAAAACACCCGAAAATTCGATATTTTTGGGTCCCAAAAGCGATCTGTACATGTCTACTCCGTGTTAGAGTATTTTTATAATACAGGCCCAAAACATGCTATAAATCGATATTTTAGGTGCCCAAAGTCGATATGTGCATGCATCTTCTGTACCCGTTTATATCTCAAATTCGGTCTCAAAACTCCAAAAATTCGATATTTTTGGGTCCCTTAAGCAATCTGCACATGCCTACTCAGTGATAGAATGTTTTTAAAATACAGGCCCAAAACATGTTGAAAATCGATATTTTATGTGCCCAAAGTCAAAATGTGTATGCATCTTTTGTACACGTGTATATCCCAAATTCAGGTTCAAAACACCAGAAAATTCGGTATTTTTGGGTCCCAGAAGCGATCTGTACATGCCTACTACTTGCTAGAATTTTATCAAGATACAAACCCAAAACATGCTAAAAATCGATATTTTGGGTGTCCAAAGTCGATATGTGCATGCATCTTTTGTACCCGTTTATATCTCAAAATCAGGCTCAAAACACCCAAAAAATCGATATTTTTGTGTCCCAGAAGCGATCTGTACATGCCTACTCCGTGTTAGAGTATTTTCTAAATACAGGCCCAAAACATGCTCAAAATCGATATTTTAGGTACCCAAAGTCGATATGTGCATGCATCTTCTGTATCCGTTTATATCTCAAATTCAGGCTCAAAACACCAGAAAATTCCATATTTTTGGGTCCCAGAAGCGATCTGTACATGCCTACTCCGTGTTAAAGTATTTTCAAAATACAGGCCCAAAACATGCTGAAAATCTATATTTTATGTGCCCAAAGTCAGTATTTGTATGCATCTTCTGTACCCATCTATATCCCAAATTCAGGTTCAAAACACAAGGAAATTCGGTATTTTTGGGTCCCAGAAGCGATCTGTACATGTCTACTCAGTGCTAGAATGTTTTCAATATACAGACCCAAAACATGCTCAAAATCGATATTTTAGGTGCAAAAAGTCGATATGTGCATGCATCATCTGTACCCGGTTATATCCCAAATTCTGGCTCAAAACCCCCGAAAATTCGATATTTTTGGGTCCCAGAAGCGATCTGTACATGCCTACTCAGTGCTAGAATATTTTCAAATTATACGCCCAAAACATACTAAAAATCGATATTTTTGGTGCCAATGTCGTTATGTGCATGCATCTTCTGTACCCGTTTATATCTCAAATTCATGCTCAAAACACCCAAAAAATCGATATTTTTGTGTCCCAGAAGCGATCTGTACATCTCTACACCGTGTTAGAGTATCTCCAAAATACAGGCCCAAAACATGCTCAAAATCCATATTTTAGGTGCCCAAAGTCGATATGTGCATGCATCTTCTGTACCCGTTCATATCTCAAATTCAGGTTCAGAATACCCGAAAATTCGATTTATTTGGGTCCCAGAAGCGATCTGTACGTGTCTACTCAGTGTTAGAGTATTTTAAAGATACAGGCCCAAAACATCCTCAAAATCGATATTTTGGGTGCCCAAAGTCGATATGTGCATGCATCTTCTTTACCCGTTTATATCTCAAATTCAAACTCAAAACACCCGAATATTCGATATTTTTGGGTCCCAAAAGCAATGTGTACATGCATACTCCGTGTTAGAGTATTTTCAAAATACAGGCCTAAAACATGCAGAAAATCGATATTTTTGCTGCCTAAAGTCAATATGTGTATGCATCTACTGTACCCGTCTATATCCCAAGTTCAGGTTCAAAACACTCGAAAATTCGATATTTTTGGGTCCCAGAAGCAATCTGTACATGCCTACTTCTTGCTAGAATGTTTTCAAGATACAGACCCAAAACATGCTCGAAATCGATATTTTAGGTGCAAAAAGTCGAAATGTGCATGCATCTTCTGTACCCGTTTATATCTCAAATTCAGGCTCAAAACACCCGAAAATTCCATATTTTTGGGTCCCCGAAGCGATCTGTACATGCATACTCAATGCTAGAATGTTTTCAAAATATAGGCTCAAAACATGCTCAAAATCGATATTTTGGGTGTCCAAAGTCGATATGTGCATGCATCTTCTGTACCCGTTTATATCTCAAATTCAGGCTCAAAACACCCGAAAATTCGATATTTTTCGATCCCAAAAGCGATATGTACATGTCTACTCCGTGTTAGAGTATTTTTATAATACAGGCCCAAAACATGCTAAAGTCGATATTTTAGGTGCCCAAAGTCAATATGTGCAAGCATCATCTGTACCCGTTTATATCTCAAATTCAGGCTCAAAACACCCGAAAATTCATTTTTTTGGGTCCCAGAAGCGATCTGTACGTGCACACTCCGTGTTAGAGTGTTTTTAAAATACAGGCCCAAAACATGTTGAAAATCGATATTTTATGTGCCCAAAGTCAAAATGTGTATGCATCTTTTGTACACGTGTATATCCCTAATTCAGGTTCAAAACACCAGAAAATTCGATTTTTTTGGGTCCCAGAAGCGATCTGTACTTGCCTACTCCTTGCTAGAATGTTTTCAAGAAACAGACCCATAACATGTTAAAAATCGATATTTTAAGTGCAAAAAGTCGATATGTGCATGCATCTTCTGTACCCGTTTATATCTCAAATTCAGTCTCAAAACTCCAAAAATTCGATATTTTTGGGTCCCTTAAGCAATCTGCACATGCCTACTCAGTGATAGAATGTTTTTAAAATACAGGCTTAAAACATGCTATAAATCGATATTTTAGGTGTCCAAAGTCGATATGTGCATGCATCTTCTGAGCCCGTTTATATCTCAAATTCAGGCTCAAAACACCCAAAAAATCGATATTTTTGTGTCCCACAAGCGATCTGTACATGCCAACTCCGTGTTAGAGTATTTTCAAAATACAGGCCCAAAACAAGCTCAAAATCGATATTTTAGGTGCCCAAAGTCGATATGTGCATGCATCTTCTGTATCCGTTTATATCTCAAATTCTGGCTCAAAACACCCGAAAATTCAATATTTTTGGGTCCCAGAAGCGATCTGTACATGCCTACTCCGTGTTAATGTATTTTCAAAATACAGGTCCAAAACATGCTGAAAATCTATATTTTAGGTGCCCAAAGTCAATATGTGTATGCATCTTCTGTACCCGTCTATATCCCAAATTCAGGTTCAAAACACCAGAAAATTCGGTATTTTTGGGTCCCAGAAGCGATCTGTACATGCCTACTCCTTGCTAGAATTTTTTCAAGATACAGACCCAAAACATGCTCAAAATCGATATTTTAGGTGCAAAAAGTCGATATGTGCATGCATCCTCTGTACCCGGTTATATCCCAAATTCTGGTTCAAAACCCCCGAAAATTAGATATTTTTGGGTCCCTTAAGCAATCTGCACATGCCTACTCAGTGCTAGAATGTTTTTAAAATACAGGCTTAAAACATGCTATAAATCGATATTTTAGGTGTCCAAAGTCGATATGTTCATGCATCTTCTGTACCCGTTTATATCTCAAATTTAGGCTCAAAACACCCTAAAATTCGATATGTTTGTGTCACAGAAGCGATCTGTACATGTCTACACCGTGCTATAGTATTTTCAAAATACAGGCCCAAAACATGCTCAAAATCAATATTTTAGGTGCCCAAAGTCGATATGTGCGTGCATCTTCTGTACCCGTTCATATCTCAAATTCAGGCTCAGAACACCCTAAAATTCGATTTATTTGGGTTCCAGAAGCGATCTGTACTTGTCTACTCAGTGTTGGAGTATTTTAAAAATACAGGCCCAAAACATGCTCAAAATCGATATTTTGGGTGCCCAAAGTCGATATGTGCATGCATCTTCCGTACCCGTTTATATCTCAAATTTAGACTCAAAACACCCTAATATTCGATATTTTTGGGTCCCAGAAGCGATCTGTACATGCCTACTCCGTGTTAGAGTATTTTGAAAATACAGGCCCAAAACATGCTAAAAATCGATATTTTATGTGCCCAAAGTCAAAATGTGTATGCATCTTCTGTATACGTGTATATCCCTAATTCAGGTTCAAAACAACCGAAAATTCGATTTTTTGGGGTCCCAGAAGCGATCTGTACATGCCTACTCCGTGTTAGAGTATTTTCAAAATACAGGCCCAAAACATATTAAAAATCGATATTTTAGGTGCCCAAAGTCGATATGTGCATGTATCTTCTGTATCCGTTTATATCTCAAATTCAGGCTCAAAACACCCGAAAATTCAATATTTTTGTTCCCAGAAGCGATCTGTACGTGCATACTCCGTGTTAGAGTGTTTGTAAAATAAAGGCCCAAAACATGCTAAAAATCGATATTTTATGTGCCCAAAGTCAATATGTGTATGCATCTTCTGTACCCGTGTATATCCCTAATTCCGGTTCAAAACACCAGGAAATTCGATATTTTTGGTTCCCAGAAGCGATCTGTACATGCCTACTCCTTGCTAGAATGTTTTCAAGATACAGACCCAAAACATGTCAAAATCGATATTTTAAGTGTAAAAAGTCGATATGTGCATGCATCTTCTGTACCCGTTTATATCTCAAATTCAGGCTCAAAACACCGAAAAGTCGATATTTTTGGGACCCTTAAGCAATCTGCACATGCCTACTCAGTGCTAGAATGTTTTTAAAATACAGGCTTAAAACATGCTATAAATCGATATTTTAGGTGTCCAAAGTCGATATGTGCATGCATCTTCTGTACCCGTTTATATCTCAAATTCAGGCTCAAAACACCCAAAAAATCGATATTTTTGTGTCCCAGAAGCGATCTGTACATGCCTACTCCGTGTTAGAGTATTTTAAAAATACAGGCCCAAAACATGCTCAAAATCGATATTTTAGGTACCCAAAGTCGATATGTGCATGCATCTTCTGTATCCGTTTATATCTCAAATTCAGGCTCAAAACACCAGAAAATTCCATATTTTTGGGTCCCAGAAGCGATCTGTACATGCCTACTCCGTGTTAAAGTATTTTCAAAATACAGGCCCAAAACATGCTGAAAATCTATATTTTAGGTGCCCAAAGTCAATATGTGTATGCATCTTCTGTACCCGTCTATATCCCAAATTCAGGTTCAAAACACCAGAAAATTCGGTATTTTTGGGTCCCAGAAGCGATCTGTACATGCCTACTCCTTGCTAGAATTTTTTCAAGATACAGACCCAAAACATGCTCAAAATCGATATTTTAGGTGCAAAAAGTCGATATGTGCATGCATCCTCTGTACCCGGTTATATCCCAAATTCTGGTTCAAAACCCCCGAAAATTAGATATTTTTGGGTCCCTTAAGCAATCTGCACATGCCTACTCAGTGCTAGAATGTTTTTAAAATACAGGCTTAAAACATGCTATAAATCGATATTTTAGGTGTCCAAAGTCGATATGTTCATGCATCTTCTGTACCCGTTTATATCTCAAATTTAGGCTCAAAACACCCTAAAATTCGATATGTTTGTGTCACAGAAGCGATCTGTACATGTCTACACCGTGCTATAGTATTTTCAAAATACAGGCCCAAAACATGCTCAAAATCAATATTTTAGGTGCCCAAAGTCGATATGTGCGTGCATCTTCTGTACCCGTTCATATCTCAAATTCAGGCTCAGAACACCCTAAAATTCGATTTATTTGGGTTCCAGAAGCGATCTGTACTTGTCTACTCAGTGTTGGAGTATTTTAAAAATACATGCCCAAAACATGCTCAAAATCGATATTTTGGGTGCCCAAAGTCGATATGTGCATGCATCTTCCGTACCCGTTTATATCTCAAATTTAGACTCAAAACACCAGAAAATTCCATATTTTTGGGTCCCAGAAGCGATCTGTACATGCCTACTCCGTGTTAAAGTATTTTCAAAATACAGGCCCAAAACATGCTGATAATCTATATTTTAGGTGCCCAAAGTCAATATGTGTATGCATCTTCTGTACCCGTCTATATCCCAAATTCAGGTTCAAAACACCAGAAAACTCGGTATTTTTGGGTCCCAGAAGCGATCTGTACATGCCTACTCAGTGCTAGAATGTTTTCAATATACAGACCCAAAACATGCTCAAAATCGATATTTTAGGTGCAAAAAGTCGATATGTGCATACATCCTCTGTACCCGGTTATATCCCAAATTCTGGCTCAAAACCCCCGAAAATTCGATATTTTTGGGTCCCAGAAGCAATCTGTACATGCCTACTCAGTGCTAGAATATTTTCAAATTATACGCCCAAAACATACTAAAAATCGATATTTTTGGTGCCAAAGTCGTTATGTGCATGCATCTTCTGTACCCGTTTATATCTCAAATTCAGGCTCAAAACACCCAAAAAATCGATATTTTTGTGTCCCAGAAGCGATCTTTACATCTCTACACCGTGTTAGAGTATTTTTAAGATACAGGCCCAAAACATCCTCAAAATCGATATTTTGGGTGCCCAAAGTCGATATGTGCATGCATCTTCTGTACCCGTTTATATCTCAAATTCAAACTCAAAACATCCGAATATTCGATATTTTTGGGTCCCAAAAGCAATGTGTACATGCATACTCCGTGTTAGAGTATTTTCAAAATACAGGCATAAAACATGCAGAAAATCGATATTTTTGCTGCCTAAAGTCAATATGTGTATGCATCTACTGTACCCGTCTATATCCCAAGTTCAGGTTCAAAACACTCGAAAATTCGATATTTTTGGGTCCCAGAAGCAATCTGTACATGCCTACTTCTTGCTAGAATGTTTTCAAGATACAGACCCAAAACATGCTCGAAATCGATATTTTAGATGCAAAAAGTCGAAATGTGCTTGCATCTTCTGTACCCGTTTATATCTCAAATTCAGGCTCAAAACACCCGAAAATTCGATATTTTTGGGTCCCCGAAGCGATCTGTACATTTCTACTCCGTGTTAGAGTATTTTCAAAATACAGGGCCAAAACAAGCTCAAAATCGATATTTTAGGTGCCCAAAGTCGATATGTGCATGCATCTTCTGTATCCGTCTATATCCCAAATTCAGGTTCAAAACACCAGAAAATTCGATTTTTTGGGGTCCCAGAAGCGATCTGTACTTGCCTACTCCTTGCTAGAATGTTTTCAAGAAACAGACCCATAACATGTTAAAAATCGATATTTTAAGTGCAAAAAGTCGATATGTGCATGCATCTTCTGAACCCGTTTATATCTCAAATTCAGGCTCAAAACACCCAAAAAATCGATATTCTTGTGTCTCAGAAGCGATCTGTACATGCCTACTCCGTGTTAGAGTATTTTCAAAATACAGGCCCAAAACATGCTCAAAATCGATATTTTAGGTGCCCAAAGTCGATATGTGCATGCATCTTCTGTATCCGTTTATATCTCAAATTCAGGCTCAAAACACCCGAAAATTCAATATTTTTGGGTCCCAAAAGCGATCTGTACATGCCTACTCCATGTTAATGTATTTTCAAAATACAGGTCCAAAACATGCTGAAAATCTATATTTTAGGTGCCCAAAGTCAATATGTGTATGCATCTTCTGTACCCGTCTATATCCCAAATTCAGGTTCAAAACACCAGGAAATTCGGTATTTTTGGGTCCCAGAAGCGATCTTTACATGCCTACTCCTTGCTAGAATTTTTTCAAGATACAGACCAAAAACATGCTCAAAATCGATATTTTAGGTGCAAAAAGTCGATATGTGCATGCATCTTCTGTACCCGGTTATATCCCAAATTCTGGCTCAAAACCCCCAAAAATTCGATATTTTTGTGTCCCAGAAGCGATCTGTACATGTCTACACCGTGCAATAGTATTTTCAAAATACAGGCCCAAAACATGCTGAAAATCAATATTTTAGGTGCCCAAAGTCGATATGTGCGTGCATCTTCTGTACCCGTTCATATCTCAAATTCAGGCTCTGAACACCCTAATATTCGATTTATTTGGGTTCCAGAAGCGATCTGTACGTGTCTACTCAGTGTTGGAGTATTTTAAAAATACAGGCCCAAAACATGCTCAAAATCGATATTTTGGGTGCCCAAAGTCGATATGTGCATGCATCTTCCGTACCCGTTTATATCTCAAATTTAGACTCAAAACTCCCGAATATTCGATATTTTTGTGTCCCAGAAGCGATCTGTACATGCCTACTCCGTGTCAGAGTATTTTCAAAATACAGGCCCAAAACATGCTCAAAATCGATATTTTATGTGCCCAAAGTCAAAATGTGTATGCATCTTCTGTACACATGTATATCCCTAATTCAGGTTCTAAACAACCGAAAATTCGATATTTTTGGGTCCCAGAAGCGATCTGTACATGCCTACTCCTTGCTAGAATTTTTTCAAGATACAGACCCAAAACATGCTAAAAATCGATATTTTGGGTGTCCAAAGTCGATATGTGCATGCATCTTCTGTATCTGTTTATATCTCAAATTCAGGATCAAAACACCCGAAAATTCAATATTTTTGGGTCCCAGAAGCGATCTGTACATGCCTACTCCGTGTTAATGTATTTTCAAAATACAGGCCCAAAACATGCTGAAAATCTATATTTTAGGTGCCCAAAGTCAATATGTGTATGCATCTTCTGTACCCGTCTATATCCCAAATTCAGGTTCAAAACACCAGAAAATTCGGTATTTTTGGGTCCCAGAAGCGATCTGTACATGCCTACTCCGTGTTAGAGTATTTTCAAAATACAGGCCCAAAACATGCTCAAAATCGATATTTTAGGTGTCCAAAGTCGATTTGTGCATGCATCTTCTGTATCCGTCTATATCCCAAATTTAGGTTCAAAACACCCGAAAATTCGATATTTTTGGGTCCCAGAAGCGATCTGTACATGCCTACACCTTGCTAGAACTTTTTCAAGATACAGACCCAAAACATGCTAAAAATCGATATTTTGGGTGTCCAAAGTCGATATGTGCATGCATCTTCTGTACCCGTTTATATCTCAAATTCAGGCTCAAAACACCCGAAAATTCGATATTTTTGGGTCCCAAAAGCGATCTGTACATGTCTACTCCGTGTTAGAGTATTTTTATAATACAGGCCCAAAACATGCTATAAATCGATATTTTAGGTGCCCAAAGTCGATATGTGCATGCATCTTCTGTATCCGTTTATATCTCAAATTCAGTCTCAAAACACCAGAAAATTCAATATTTTTGGGTCCCAGAAGCGATCTGTACATGCCTACTCCGTGTTAATGTATTTTCAAAATACAGGTCCAAAACATGCTGAAAATCTATATTTTAGGTGCCCAAAGTCAATATGTGTATGCATCTTCTGTACCCGTCTATATCCCAAATTCAGGTTCAAAACACCAGAAAATTCGGTATTTGTGGGTCCCAGAAGCGATCTGTACATGCCTACTCCTTGCTAGAATTTTTTCAAGATACAGACCCAAAACATGCTCAAAATCGATATTTTAGGTGCAAAAAGTCGATATGTGCATGCATCTTCTGTACCCGTTTATATCTCAAATTCAGGCTCAAAACACCCGAAAATTCCATATTTTTGGGTCCCAGAAGCGATCTGTACGTGCACACTCCGTGTTAGAGTGTTTTCAAAATACAGGCCCAAAACATGTTGAAAATCGATATTTTATGTGCCCAAAGTCAAAATGTGTATGCATCTTTTGTACACGTGTATATCCCAAATTCAGGTTCAAAACACCCGAAAATTCGGTATTTTTGGGTCCCAGAAGCGATCTGTACATGCCTACTCCTTGCTAGAATTTTTTCAAGATACAGACCCAAAACATGCTCAAAATCGATATTTTAGGTGCAGAAAGTCGATATGTGCATGCATCCTCTGTACCCGGTTATATCCCAAATTCTGGCTCAAAACCCCCGAAAATTCGATATTTTTGGGTCCCAGAAGCGATCTATACATGCCTACTCAGTGCTAGAATATTTTAAAATTATACGCCCAAAACATACTAAAAATCGATATTTTTGGTGCCAAAGTCGTTATGTGCATGCATCTTCTGTACCCGTTTATATCTCAAATTCAGGCTCAAAAACACCCAAAAAATCGATATTTTTGTGTCCCAGAAGCGATCTGTACATCTCTACACCGTGTTAGAGTATCTTCAAAATACAGGCCCAAAACATGCTCAAAATCGATATTTTAGGTGCCCAAAGTCGATATGTGCATGCATCTTCTGTACCCGTTCATATCTCAAATTCAGGTTCAGAATACCCGAAAATTCGATTTATTTGGGTCCCAGAAGCGATCTGTACGTGTCTACTCAGTGTTAGAGTATTTTAAAGATACAGGCCCAAAACATCCTCAAAATCGATATTTTGGGTGCCCAAAGTCGATATGTGCATGCATCTTCTGTACCCGTTTATATCTCAAATTCAAACTCAAAACACCCGAATATTCGATATTTTTGGGTCCCAAAAGCAATGTGTACATGCATACTCCGTGTTAGAGTATTTTCAAAATACTGGCCTAAAACATGCAGAAAATCGATATTTTTGCTGCCTAAAGTCAATATGTGTATGCATCTACTGTACCCGTCTATATCCCAAGTTCAGGTTCAAAACACTCGAAAATTCGATATTTTTGGGTCCCAGAAGCAATCTGTACATGCCTACTTCTTGCTAGAATGTTTTCAAGATACAGACCCAAAACATGCTCGAAATCGATATTTTAGGTGCAAAAAGTCGAAATGTGCATGCATCTTCTGTACCCGTTTATATCTCAAATTCAGGCTCAAAACACCCGAAAATTCCACATTTTTGGGTCCCTTAAGCGATCTGTACATTCATACTCAGTGCTAGAATGTTTTCAAAATATAGGCTCAAAACATGCTAAAAATCGATATTTTGGGTGTCCAAAGTCGATATGTGCATGCATCTTCTGTACCCGTTTATATCTCAAATTCAGGCTCAAAACACCCGAAAATTCGATATTTTTGGATCCCAAAAGCGATCTGTACATGTCTACTCCGTGTTAGAGTATTTTTATAATACAGGCCCAAAACATGCTAAAGTCGATATTTTAGGTGCCCAAAGTCAATATGTGCATGCATCATCTGTACCCGTTTATATCTCAAATTCAGGCTAAAAACAACCGAAAATTTGATTTTTTTGGGTCCCAGAAGCGATCTGTGCGTGCACACTCCGTGTTAGAGTGTTTTCAAAATACAGGCCCAAAACATGTTGAAAATCGATATTTTATGTGCCCAAAGTCAAAATGTGTATGCATCTTTTGTACACGTGTATATCCCAAATTCAGTTTCAAAACACCCGAAAATTCGATTTTTTTGGGTCCCAGAAGCGATCTGTACTTGCCTACTCTTTGCTAGAATTTTTTCAAGATACAGACCCAAAACATGCTCAAAATCGATATTTTAGGTGCAAAAAGTCGATATGTGCATGTATCCTCTGTACCCGGTTATATCCCAAATTCAGTCTCAAAACTCCAAAAATTCGATATTTTTGGGTCCCAGAAGCGATCTATACATGCCTACTCAGTGCTAGAATATTTTCAAATTATACGCCCAAAACATACTAAAAATCGATATTTTTGGTGCCAAAGTCGTTATGTGCATGCATCTTCTGTACCCGTTTATATCTCAAATTCAGGCTCAAAAACACCCAAAAAATCGATATTTTTGTGTCCCAGAAGCGATCTGTACATCTCTACACCGTGTTAGAGTATCTTCAAAATACAGGCCCAAAACATGCTCAAAATCGATATTTTAGGTGCCCAAAGTCGATATGTGCATGCATCTTCTGTACCCGTTCATATCTCAAATTCAGGTTCAGAATACCCGAAAATTCGATTTATTTGGGTCCCAGAAGCGATCTGTACGTGTCTACTCAGTGTTAGAGTATATTAAAGATACAGGCCCAAAACATCCTCAAAATCGATATTTTGGGTGCCCAAAGTCGATATGTGCATGCATCTTCTGTACCCGTTTATATCTCAAATTCAAACTCAAAACACCCGAATATTCGATATTTTTGGGTCCCAAAAGCAATGTGTACATGCATACTCCGTGTTAGAGTATTTTCAAAATACAGGCCTAAAACATGCAGAAAATCGATATTTTTGCTGCCTAAAGTCAATATGTGTATGCATCTACTGTACCCGTCTATATCCCAAGTTCAGGTTCAAAACACTCGAAAATTCGATATTTTTGGGTCCCAGAAGCAATCTGTACATGCCTACTTCTTGCTAGAATGTTTTCAAGATACAGACCCAAAACATGCTCGAAATCGATATTTTAGGTGCAAAAAGTCGAAATGTGCATGCATCTTCTGTACCCGTTTATATCTCAAATTCAGGCTCAAAACACCCGAAAATTCCATATTTTTGGGTCCCTTAAGCGATCTGTACATGCATACTCAGTGCTAGAATGTTTTCAAAATATAGGCTCAAAACATGCTAAAAATCGATATTTTGGGTGTCCAAAGTCGATATGTGCATGCATCTTCTGTACCCGTTTATATCTCAAATTCAGGCTCAAAACACCCGAAAATTCGATATTTTTGGATCCCAAAAGCGATCTGTACATGTCTACTCCGTGTTAGAGTATTTTTATAATACAGTCCCAAAACATGCTAAAGTCGATATTTTAGGTGCCCAAAGTCAATATGTGCATGCATCATCTGTACCCGTTTATATCTCAAATTCAGGCTCAAAACACCCGAAAATTCGATTTTTTTGGGTCCCAGAAGCGATCTGTACGTGCACACTCCGTGTTAGAGTGTTTTCAAAATACAGGCCCAAAACATGTTGAAAATCGATATTTTATGTGCCCAAAGTCAAAATGTGTATGCATCTTTTGTACACGTGTATATCCCTAATTCAGGTTCAAAACACCAGAAAATTCGATTTTTTTGGGTCCCAGAAGCGATCTGTACTTGCCTACTCCTTGCTAGAATGTTTTCAAGAAACAGACCCATAACATGTTAAAAATCGATATTTTAAGTGCAAAAAGTCGATATGTGCATGCATCTTCTGTACCCGTTTATATCTCAAATTCAGTCTCAAAACTCCAAAAATTCGATATTTTTGGGTGCCTTAAGCAATCTGCACATGCCTACTCAGTGATAGAATGTTTTTAAAATACAGGCTTAAAACATGCTATAAATCGATATTTTAGGTGTCCAAAGTCGATATGTGCATGCATCTTCTGAGCCCGTTTATATCTCAAATTCAGGCTCAAAACACCCAAAAAATCGATATTTTTGTGTCCCACAAGCGATCTGTACATGCCTACTCCGTGTTAGAGTATTTTCAAAATACAGGCCCAAAACATGCTCAAAATCGATATTTTAGGTGCCCAAAGTCGATATGTGAATGCATCTTCTGTATCCGTTTATATCTCAAATTCTGGCTCAAAACACCCGAAAATTCAATATTTTTGGGTCCCAGAAGCGATCTGTACATGCCTACTTTGTGTTAATGTATTTTCAAAATACAGGTCCAAAACATGCTGAAAATCTATATTTTAGGTGCCCAAAGTCAATATGTGTATGCATCTTCTGTACCCGTCTATATCCCAAATTCAGGTTCAAAACACCAGAAAATTCGGTATTTGTGGGTCCCAGAAGCGATCTGTACATGCCTACTCCTTGCTAGAATTTTTTCAAGATACAGACCCAAAACATGCTCAAAATCGATATTTTAGGTGCAAAAAGTCGATATGTGCATGCATCCTCTGTACCCGGTTATATCCCAAATTCTGGTTTAAAACCCCCGAAAATTCGATATTTTTGGGTCCCAGAAGCGATCTGTACATGCCTACTCAGTGCTAGAATATTTTCAAATTATACGCCGGAAACATACTAAAAATCGATATTTTGGGTGCCAAAGTCGATATGTGCATGCATCTTCTGTACCCGTTTATATCTCAAATTCAGGCTCAAAACTAAGAAAATTAGATATTCTTGGGTCCCTTAAGCAATCTGCACATGCCTACTCAGTGCTAGAATGTTTTTAAAATACAGGCTTAAAACATGCTATAAATCGATATTTTAGGTGTCCAAAGTCGATATGTTCATGCATCTTCTGTACCCGTTTATATCTCAAATTCAGGCTCAAAACACCCGAAAATTCGATATTTTTGTGTCACAGAAGCGATCTGTACATGTCTACACCGTGCTATAGTATTTTCAAAATACAGGCCCAAAACATGCTCAAAATCAATATTTTAGGTGCCCAAAGTCGATATGTGCGTGCATCTTCTGTACCCGTTCATATCTCAAATTCAGGCTCAGAACACCCTAAAATTCGATTTATTTGGGTTCCAGAAGCGATCTGTACGTGTCTACTCAGTGTTGGAGTATTTTAAAAATACAGGCCCAAAACATGCTCAAAATCGATATTTTGGGTGCCCAAAGTCGATATGTGCATGAATCTTCCGTACCCGTTTATATCTCAAATTTAGACTCAAAACACCCTAATATTCGATATTTTTGTGTCCCAGAAGCGATCTGTACATGCCTACTCCGTGTTAGAGTATTTTCAAAATACAGGCCCAAAACATGCTCAAAATCGATATTTTATGTGCCCAAAGTCAAAATGTATATGCATCTTCTGTATACGTGTATATCCCTAATTCAGGTTCAAAACAACCGAAAATTCGATTTTTTTGGGTCCCAGAAGCGATCTGTACATGCCTACTCCGTGTTAGAGTATTTTCAAAATACAGGCCCAAAACATATTAAAAATCGATATTTTAGGTGCCCAAAGTCGATATGTGCATGCATCTTCTGTATCCGTTTATATCTCAAATTCAGGCTCAAAACACCCGAAAATTCAATATTTTTGTTCCCAGAAGCGATCTGTACGTGCAGACTCCGTGTTAGAGTGTTTGTAAAATAAAGGCCCAAAACATGCTAAAAATCGATATTTTATGTGCCCAAAGTCAATATGTGTATGCATCTTCTGTACCCGTGTATATCCCTAATTCCGGTTCAAAACACCAGGAAATTCGATATTTTTGGTTCCCAGAAGCAATCTGTACATGCCTACTCCTTGCTAGAATGTTTTCAAGATACAGACCCAAAACATGTCAAAATCGATATTTTAAGTGTATTTAGTCGATATGTGCATGCATCTTCTGTACCCGTTTATATCTCAAATTCAGGCTCAAAACTCCGAAAATTCGATATTTTTGGGACCCTTAAGCAATCTGCACATGCCTACTCAGTGCTAGAATGTTTTTAAAATACAGGCTTAAAACATGCTATAAATCGATATTTTAGGTGTCCAAAGTCGATATGTGCATGCATCTTCTGTACCCGTTTATATCTCAAATTCAGGCTCAAAACACCCAAAAAAATCGATATTTTTGTGTCCTAGAAGCGATCTGTACATGCCTACTCCGTGTTAGAGTATTTTCTAAATACAGGCCCAAAACATGCTCAAAATCGATATTTTAGGTACCCAAAGTCGATATGTGCATGCATCTTCTGTATCCGTTTATATCTCAAATTCAGGCTCAAAACACCAGAAAATTCCATATTTTTGGGTCCCAGATGCGATCTGTACATGCCTACTCCGTGTTAAAGTATTTTCAAAATACAGGCCCAAAACATGCTGAAAATCTATATTTTAGGTGCCCAAAGTCAATATGTGTATGCATCTTCTGTACCCGTCTATATCCCAAATTCAGGTTCAAAACACCAGAAAACTCGGTTTTTTTGGGTCCCAGAAGCGATCTGTACATGCCTACTCAGTGCTAGAATATTTTCAAATTATACGCCCAAAACATACTAAAAATCGATATTTTAGGTGCCAAAGTCGTTATGTGCATGCATCTTCTGTACCCGTTTATATCTCAAATTCAGGCTCAAAACACCCAAAAAATCGATATTTTTGTGTCCCAGAAGCGATCTGTACATCTCTACACCGTGTTAGAGTATCTTCAAAATACAGGCCCAAAACATGCTCAAAATCGATATTTTAGGTGCCCAAAGTCGATATGTGCATGCATCTTCTGTACCCGTTCATATCTCAAATTCAGGTTCAGAATACCCGAAAATTCGATTTATTTGGGTCCCAGAAGCGATCTGTACGTGTCTACTCAGTGTTAGAGTATTTTAAAGATACAGGCCCAAAACATCCTCAAAATCGATATTTTGGGTGCCCAAAGTCGATATGTGCATGCATCTTCTGTACCCGTTTATATCTCAAATTCAAACTCAAAACACCCGAATATTCGATATTTCTGGGTCCCAAAAGCAATGTGTACATGCATACTCCGTGTTAGAGTATTTTCAAAATACAGGCCTAAAACATGCAGAAAATCGATATTTTTGCTGCCTAAAGTCAATATGTGTATGCATCTACTGTACCCGTCTATATCCCAAGTTCTGGTTCAAAACACTCGAAAATTCGATATTTTTGGGTCCCAGAAGCAATCTGTACATGCCTACTTCTTGCTAGAATGTTTTCAAGATACAGACCCAAAACATGCTCGAAATCGATATTTTAGGTGCAAAAAGTCGAAATGTGCTTACATCTTCTGTACCCGTTTATATCTCAAATTCAGGCTCAAAACACCCGAAAATTCGATATTTTTGGGTCCCCGAAGCGATCTGTACATGACTACTCCGTGTTAGAGTATTTTCAAAATACAGGGCCAAAACAAGCTCAAAATCGATATTTTAGGGGCCCAAAGTCGATATGTGCATGCATCTTCTGTATCCGTCTATATCCCAAATTCAGGTTCAAAACACCAGAAAATTCGATTTTTTGGGGTCCCAGAATCGATCTGTACTTGCCTACTCCTTGCTAGAATGTTTTCAAGAAACAGACCCATAACATGTTAAAAATCGATATTTTAAGTGCAAAAAGTCGATATGTGCATGTATCTTCTGAACCCGTTTATATCTCAATTTCAGGCTCAAAACACCAAAAAATCGATATTCTTGTGTCTCAGAAGCGATCTGTACATGCCTACTCCGTGTTAGAGTATTTTCAAAATACAGGCCCAAAACATGCTCAAAATCGATATTTTAGGTGCCCAAAGTCGATATGTGCATGCATCTTCTGTATCCGTTTATATCTCAAATTCAGGCTCAAAACACCCGAAAATTCAATATTTTTGGGTCCCAAAAGTGATCTGTACATGCCTACTCCATGTTAATGTATTTTCAAAATACAGGTCCAAAACATGCTGAAAATCTATATTTTAGGTGCCCAAAGTCAATATGTGTATGCATCTTCTGTACCCGTCTATATCCCAAATTCAGGTTCAAAACACCAGGAAATTCGGTATTTTTGGGTCCCAGAAGCGATCTTTACATGCCTACTCCTTGCTAGAATTTTTTCAAGATACAGACCCAAAACATGCTCAAAATCGATATTTTAGGTGCAAAAAGTCGATATGTGCATGCATCCTCTGTACCCGGTTATATCCCAAATTCTGGCTCAAAACCCCCGAAAATTCGATATTTTTGTGTCACAGAAGCGATCTGTACATGTCTACACCGTGCTATAGTATTTTCAAAATACAGGCCCAAAACATGCTGAAAATCAATATTTTAGGTGCCCAAAGTCGATATGTGCGTGCATCTTCTGTACCCGTTCATATCTCAAATTCAGGCTCAGAACACCCTAATATTCGATTTATTTGGGTTCCAGAAGCGATCTGTACGTGTCTACTCAGTGTTGGAGTATTTTAAAAATACAGGCCCAAAACATGCTCAAAATCGATATTTTGGGTGCCCAAAGTCGATATGTGCATGCATCTTCCGTACCCGTTTATATCTCAAATTTAGACGCAAAACTCCCGAATATTCGATATTTTTGTGTCCCAGAAGCGATCTGTACATGCCTACTCCGTGTTAGAGTATTTTCAAAATACAGGCCCAAAACATGCTCAAAATCGATATTTTATGTGCCCAAAGTCAAAATGTGTATGCATCTTCTGTACACGTGTATATCCCTAATTCAGGTTCAAAACAACCGAAAATTCGATATTTTTGGGTCCCAGAAGCAATCTGTACATACCTACTCCTTGCTAGAATTTTTTCAAGATACAGACCCAAAATATGCTAAAAATCGATATTTTGGGTGTCCAAAGTCGATATGTGCATGCATCTTCTGTATCTGTTTATATCTCAAATTCAGGATCAAAACACCCGAAAATTCAATATTTTTGGGTCCCAGAAGCGATCTGTACATGCCTACTCCGTGTTAATGTATTTTCAAAATACAGGCCCAAAACATGCTGAAAATCTATATTTTAGGTGCCCAAAGTCAATATGTGTATGCATCTTCTGTACCCGTCTATATCCCAAATTCAGGTTCAAAACACCAGAAAATTCGGTATTTTTGGGTCCCAGAAGCGATCTGTACATGCCTACTCCGTGTTAGAGTATTTTCAAAATACAGGCCCAAAACATGCTCAAAATCGATATTTTAGGTGTCCAAAGTCGATTTGTGCATGCATCTTCTGTATCCGTCTATATCCCAAATTTAGGTTCAAAACACCCGAAAATTCGATATTTTTGGGTCCCAGAAGCGATCTGTACATGCCTACACCTTGCTAGAACTTTTTCAAGATACAGACCCAAAACATGCTAAAAATCGATATTTTGGGTGTCCAAAGTCGATATGTGCATGCATCTTCTGTACCCGTTTATATCTCAAATTCAGGCTCAAAACACCCGAAAATTCGATATTTTTGGGTCCCAAAAGCGACCTGTACATGTCTACTCCGTGTTAGAGTATTTTTATAATACAGGCCCAAAACATGCTATAAATCGATATTTTAGGTGCCCAAAGTCGATATGTGCATGCATCTTCTGTATCCGTTTATATCTCAAATTCAGGCTCAAAACACCCGAAAATTCAATATTTTTGTGTCCCAGAAGCGATCTGTACATGCCTACTCCGTGTTAATGTATTTTCAAAATACAGGTCCAAAACATGCTGAAAATCGATATTTTAGGTGCCCAAAGTCAATATGTGTATGCATCTTCTGTACCCGTCTATATCCCAAATTCAGGTTCAAAACACCAGAAAATTCGGTATCTGTGGGTCCCAGAAGCGATCTGTACATGCCTACTCCTTGCTAGAATTTTTTCAAGATACAGACCCAAAACATGCTCAAAATCGATATTTTAGGTGCAAAAAGTCGATATGTGCATGCATCTTCTGTACCCGTTTATATCTCAAATTCAGGCTCAAAACACCCGAAAATTCCATATTTTTGGGTCCCAGAAGCGATCTGTACGTGCACACTCCGTGATAGAGTGTTTTCAAAATACAGGCCCAAAACATGTTGAAAATCGATATTTTATGTGCCCAAAGTCAAAATGTGTATGCATCTTTTGTACACGTGTATATCCCAAATTCAGGTTCAAAACACCCGAAAATTCGGTATTTTTGGGTCCCAGAAGCGATCTGTACATGCCTACTCCTTGCTAGAATTTTTTCAAGATACAGACCCAAAACATGCTCAAAATCGATATTTTAGGTGCAGAAAGTCGATATGTGCATGCATCCTCTGTACCCGGTTATATCCCAAATTCTGGCTCAAAACCCCCGAAAATTCGATATTTTTGGGTCCCAGAAGCGATCTATACATGCCTACTCAGTGCTAGAATATTTTCAAATTATACGCCCAAAACATACTAAAAATCGATATTTTTGGTGCCAAAGTCGTTATGTGCATGCATCTTCTGTACCCGTTTATATCTCAAATTCAGGCTCAAAAACACCCAAAAAATCGATATTTTTGTGTCCCAGAAGCGATCTGTACATCTCTACAACGTGTTAGAGTATCTTCAAAATACAGGCCCAAAACATGCTCAAAATCGATATTTTAGGTGCCCAAAGTCGATATGTGCATGCATCTTCTGTACCCGTTCATATCTCAAATTCAGGTTCAGAATACCCGAAAATTCGATTTATTTGGGTCCCAGAAGCGATCTGTACGTGTCTACTCAGTGTTAGAGTATTTTAAAGATACAGGCCCAAAACATCCTCAAAATCGATATTTTGGGTGCCCAAAGTCGATATGTGCATGCATCTTCTGTACCCGTTTATATCTCAAATTCAAACTCAAAACACCCGAATATTCGATATTTTTGGGTCCCAAAAGCAATGTGTACATGCATACTCCGTGTTAGAGTATTTTCAAAATACTGGCCTAAAACATGCAGAAAATCGATATTTTTGCTGCCTAAAGTCAATATGTGTATGCATCTACTATACCCGTCTATATCCCAAGTTCAGGTTCAAAACACTCGAAAATTCGATATTTTTGGGTCCCAGAAGCAATCTGTACATGCCTACTTCTTGCTAGAATGTTTTCAAGATACAGACCCAAAACATGCTCGAAATCGATATTTTAGGTGCAAAAAGTCGAAATGTGCATGCATATTCTGTACCCGTTTATATCTCAAATTCAGGCTCAAAACACCCGAAAATTCCATATTTTTGGGTCCCTTAAGCGATCTGTACATGCATACTCAGTGCTAGAATGTTTTCAAAATATAGGCTCAAAACATGCTAAAAATCGATATTTTGGGTGTCCAAAGTCGATATGTGCATACATCTTCTGTACCCGTTTATATCTCAAATTCAGGCTCAAAACACCCGAAAATTCGATATTTTTGGATCCCAAAAGCGATCTGTACATGTCTACTCCGTGTTAGAGTATTTTTATAATACAGGCCCAAAACATGCTAAAGTCGATATTTTAGGTGCCCAAAGTCAATATGTGCATGCATCATCTGTACCCGTTTATATCTCAAATTCAGGCTCAAAACACCCGAAAATTTGATTTTTTTGGGTCCCAGAAGCGATCTGTGCGTGCACACTCCGTGTTAGAGTGTTTTCAAAATACAGGCCCAAAACATGTTGAAAATCGATATTTTATGTGCCCAAAGTCAAAATGTGTATGCATCTTTTGTACACGTGTATATCCCAAATTCAGGTTCAAAACACCCGAAAATTCGATTTTTTTGGGTCCCAGAAGCGATCTGTACTTGCCTACTCCTTGCTAGAATTTTTTCAAGATACAGACCCAAAACATGCTCAAAATCGATATTTTAGGTGCAAAAAGTCGATATGTGCATGCATCCTCTGTACCCGGTTATATCCCAAATTCAGTCTCAAAACTCCAAAAATTCGATATTTTTGGGTCCCAGAAGCGATCTATACATGCCTACTCAGTGCTAGAATATTTTCAAATTATACGCCCAAAACATACTAAAAATCGATATTTTTGGTGCCAAAGTCGTTATGTGCATGCATCTTCTGTACCCGTTTATATCTCAAATTCAGGCTCAAAAACACCCAAAAAATCGATATTTTTGTGTCCCAGAAGCGATCTGTACATCTCTACACCGTGTTAGAGTATCTTCAAAATACAGGCCCAAAACATGCTCAAAATCGATATTTTAGATGCCCAAAGTCGATATGTGCATGCATCTTCTGTACCCGTTCATATCTCAAATTCAGGTTCAGAATACCCGAAAATTCGATTTATTTGGGTCCCAGAAGCGATCTGTACGTGTCTACTCAGTGTTAGAGTATTTTAAAGATACAGGCCCAAAACATCCTCAAAATCGATATTTTGGGTGCCGAAAGTCGATATGTGCATGCATCTTCTGTACCCGTTTATATCTCAAATTCAAACTCAAAACACCCGAATATTCGATATTTCTGGGTCCCAAAAGCAATGTGTACATGCATACTCCGTGTTAGAGTATTTTCAAAATACAGGCCTAAAACATGCAGAAAATCGATATTTTTGCTGCCTAAAGTCAATATGTGTATGCATCTACTGTACCCGTCTATATCCCAAGTTCAGGTTCAAAACACTCGAAAATTCGATATTTTTGGGTCCCAGAAGCAATCTGTACATGCCTACTTCTTGCTAGAATGTTTTCAAGATACAGACCCAAAACATGCTCGAAATCGATATTTTAGGTGCAAAAAGTCGAAATGTGCATGCATCTTCTGTACCCGTTTATATCTCAAATTCAGGCTCAAAACACCCGAAAATTCGATATTTTTGGGTCCCCGAAGCGATCTGTACATGCCTACTCCGTGTTAGAGTATTTTCAAAATACAGGCCCAAAACATGCTCAAAATCGATATTTTAGGTGCCCAAAGTCGATATGTGCATGCATCTTCTGTACCCGTTTATATCTCAAATTCAGGCTCAAAACACCAGAAAATTCGATTTTTTTGGGTCCCAGAAGCGATCTGTACTTGCCTACTCCTTGCTAGAATGTTTTCAAGAAACAGACCCATAACATGTTAAAAATCGATATTTTAAGTGCAAAAAGTCGATATGTGCATGCATCTTCTGTACCCGTTTATATCTCAAATTCAGGCTCAAAACACCCAAAAATTCGATATTCTTGTGTCCCAGAAGCGATCTGTACGTGTCTACTCAGTGTTGGAGTATTTAAAAAATACAGGCCCAAAACATGCTCAAAATCGATATTTTGGGTGCCCAAAGTCAAAATGTGTATGCATCTTCTGTACACGTGTATATCCCTAATTCAGGTTCAAAACAACCGAAAATTCGATTTTTTGGGGTCCCAGAAGCGATCTGTACATGCCTACTCCGTGTTAGAGTATTTTCAAAATATAGGCCCAAAACATATTAAAAATCGATATTTTAGGTGCCCAAAGTCGATATGTGCATGCATCTTCTGTACCCGTTTATATCTCAAATTCAGTCTCAAAACTCCAAAAATTCGATATTTTTGGGTCCCAAAAGCGATCTGTACATGCCTACTCCGTGTTAATGTATTTTCAAAATACAGGCCCAAAACATGCTGAAAATCTATATTTTAGGTGCCCAAAGTCAATATGTGTATGCATCTTCTGTACCCGTCTATATCCCAAATTCAGGTTCAAAACACCAGAAAATTCGGTGTTTTTGGGTCCCAGAAGCGATTTGTACATGCCTACTCCTTGCTAGAATTTGTTCAAGATACAGACCCAAAACACGCTCAAAATCGATATTTTTGGTGCAAAAAGTCGATATGTGCATGCATCCTCTGTACCCGGTTATATCCCAAATTCTGGCTCAAAACCCCCGAAAATTCGATATTTTTGGGTACAGGAAGCGATCTGTACATGCCTACTCAGTGCTAGAATATTTTCAAATTATACGCCGAAAACATACTAAAAATCGATATTTTGGGTGCCAAATTCGATATGTGCATGCATCTTGTGAACCCGTTTATATCTCAAATTCAGGCTCAAAACACCCAAAAAATCGATATTTTTGGGTCACAAAAGCGATCTGTACATGCCTACTCCGTGTTAATGTATTTTCAAAATACAGGCCCAAAACATGCTGAAAATCTATATTTTAGGTGCCCAAAGTCAATATGTGTATGCATCTTCTGTACCCGTCTATATCCCAAATTCAGGTTCAAAACACCAGAAAATTCGGTGTTTTTGGGTCCCAGAAGCGATTTGTACATGCCTACTCCTTGCTAGAATTTGTTCAAGATACAGACCCAAAACACGCTCAAAATCGATATTTTTGGTGCAAAAAGTCGATATGTGCATGCATCCTCTGTACCCGGTTATATCACAAATTCTGGCTCAAAACCCCGAAAATTCGATATTTTTGGGTACAGGAAGCGATCTGTACATGCCTACTCAGTGCTAGAATATTTTCAAATTATACGCCGAAAACATACTAAAAATCGATATTTTGGGTGCCAAAGTCGATATGTGCATGCATCTTGTGAACCCGTTTATATCTCAAATTCAGGCTCAAAACACCCAAAAAATCGATATTTTTGTGTCCCAGAAGCGATCTGTACATGCCTACTCCGTGTTAGAGTATTTTCATAATACAGGCCCAAAACATGCTCAAAATCGATATTTTAGGTGCCAAAAGTCGATATGTGCATGCATCTTCTGTATCCGTTTATATCTCAAATTCAGGCTCAAAATACCCGAAAATTCGATTTTTTTGGGTCCCAAAAGCGATCTGTACATGCCTACTCCGTGTTAATGTATTTTCAAAATACAGGCCCAAAACATGCTCAAAATCGATATTTTAGGTGACCAAAGTCACTATGTGAATTTATCTTCTGTACCCGTCTATATCCCAAATTCTGGTTCAAAACACCAGAAAATTCGGTATTTTTGGGTCCTAGATGCGATCTGTACATGCCTACTCCTTGCTAGAATTTTATCAAGATACCGACCCAAAACATGCTCAAAATCGATATTTTAGGTGCAAAAAGTCGATATGTGCATGCATCTTCTGAACCCGTTTATATCTCAAATTCAGGCTCAAAACACAAAAAAAATCGATATTTTTGTGTCCCAGAAGCGATCTGTACATGCCTACTCCGTGTTAGAGTATTTTCAAAATACAGGCCCAAAACATGCTCAAAATCGATATTTTAGGTGCCCAAAGTCGATATGTGCATGCATCTTCTGTATTCGTTTATATCTCAAATTCAGGCTCAAAACACCCGAAAATTCAATATTTTTGGGTCCCAAAAGCGATCTATACATGCCTAATCCGTGTTAATGTATTTTCAAAGTACAGGCCCAAAACATTCTGAAAATCTATATTTTAGGTGCCCAAAGTCAATATGTGTATGCATCTTCTGTACCCGTCTATATCCCAAATTTAGGTTCAAAACACCAGAAAATTCGGTATGTTTGGGTCCCAGAAGCGATCTGTACATGCCTACTCCTTGCTAGAATTTTTTCAAGATACAGACCCAAAACATGCTCAAAATCGATATTTTAGGTGCAAAAAGTCGATATGTGCATGCATCCTCTGTACCCGGTTATATCCCAAATTCTGGCTCAAAACACCCAAAAATTCGATATTTTTGTGTCCCAGAAGCGATCTGTACATGTCTACACCGTGCTATAGTATTTTCAAAATACAGGCCCAAAACATGCTCAAAATCAATATTTTAGGTGCCCAAAGTCGATATGTGCGCGCATCTTCTGTACCCGTTCATATCTCAAATTCAGGCTCAGAACACCCTAAAATTCGATTTATTTGGTTTCCAGAAGCGATCTGTACGTGTCTAGCCAGTGTTGGAGTATTTTAAAAATACAGGCCTAAAACATGCTCAAAATCGATATTTTGGGTGCCCAAAGTCGATATGTGCATGCATCTTCTGTATCCGTTTATATCTCAAATTCAGGCTCAAAACACCCGAAAATTCAATATTTTTGGGTCCCAAAAGCGATCTGTACATGCCTACTCCGTGTTAATGTATTTTCAAAATACAGGTCTAAAACATGCTGAAAATCTATTTTTTAGGTGCCCAAAGTCAATATGTGTATGCATCTTTTGTACCCGTCTATATCCCAAATTCAAATTCAAAACACCAGAAAATTCGGTATTTTTGGGTCCCAGAAGCGATCTGTACATGCCTACTCCTTGCTAGAATTTTTTCAAGATACAGACCCAAAACATGCTCAAAATCGATATTTTAGGTGCAAAAAGTCGATATGTGCATGCATCCTCTGTACCCGGATATATCCCAAATTCTAGCTCAAAACCCCCGAAAAATCGATATTTTTGTGTCCCAGAAACGATCTGTACATGTCTACACCGTGCTATAGTATTTTCATAATACAGGCCCAAAACATGCTCAAAATCAATATTTTAGGTGCCCAAAGTCGATATGTGCGTGCATCTTCTGTACCCGTTCATATCTCAAATTCAGGCTCAGAACACCCTAAAATTCGATTTATTTGGGTTCCAGAAGCGATCTGTACGTGTCTTCTCAGTGTTGGAGTATTTTAAAAATACAGGCCCAAAACATGCTCAAAATCGATATTTTGGGTGCCCAAAGTCGATATGTGCATGCATCTTCTGTACCCGTTTATATCTCAAATTTAGACTCAGAACACCCGAATATTCGATATTTTTGTGTCCCAGAAGCGATCTGTACATGCCTACTCCGTGTTAGAGTATTTTCAAAATACAGGCCCAAAACATGCTCAAAATCGATATTTTATGTGCCCAAAGTCAAAATGTGTATGCATCTTCTGTACACGTGTATATCCCTAATTCAGGTTAAAAACAACCGAAAATTCGATTTTTTTGGGTCCCAGAAGCGATCTGTACATGCCTACTCCGTGTTAGAGTATTTTCAAAATACAGGCCCAAAACATATTAAAAATCGATATTTTAGGTGCCCAAAGTCGATATGTGCATGCATCTTCTGTATCCGTTTATATCTCAAATTCAGGCTCAAAACACCCTAAAATTCAATATTTTTGGGTCCCAAAAGCGATCTGTACATGCCTACTCCGTGTTAATGTATTTTCAAAATACAGGCCCAAAACATGCTGAAAATCTATATTTTAGGTGCCCAAAGTCAATATGTGTATGCATCTTCTGTACCCGTCTATATCCCAAATTCAGGTTCAAAACACCAGAAAATTCGGTATTTTTGGGTCCCAGAAGCGATCTGTACATGACTACTCCTTGCTAGAATTTTTTCAAGATACAGACCCAAAACACGCTCAAAATCGATATTTTAAGTGCAAAAAGTCGATATGTGCATGCATCCTCTGTACCCGGTTATATCCCAAATTCTGGCTCAAAACCCCCGAAAATTCGATATTTTTGGGTCCCAGAAGCAATCTGTACATGCCTACTCAGTGCTAGAATATTTTCAAATTATACGCCGAAAACATACTAAAAATCGATATTTTGGGTGCTAAAGTCGATATGTGCATGCATCTTCTGAACCCGTTTATATATCAAATTCAGGCTCAAAACACCCAAAAAATCGATATTGTTGTGTCCCAGAAGCGATCTGTACATACCTACTCCGTGTTAGAGTATTTTCATAATACAGGCCCAAAACATGCTCAAAATCGATATTTTAGGTGCCCAAAGTCGATATGTGCATCCATCTTCTGTATACGTTTATATCTCAAATTCAGGCTCAAAATACTCAAAAATTCAATATTTTTGGGTCCCAGAAGCGATCTGTACATGCCTACTCCGTGTTAATGTATTTTCAAAATACAGGCCCAAAACATACTCAAAATCGATATTTTAGGTGACCAAAGTCACTATGTGAATATATCTTCTGTACCCGTCTATATCCCAAATTCTGGTTCAAAACACCAGAAAATTCGGTATTTTTGGGTCCTAGATGCGATCTGTACATGCTTACTCCTTGCTAGAATTTTTTCAAGATACCGACCCAAAACATGCTCAAAATCGATATTTTAGGTGCAAAAAGTCGATATGTGCATGCATCCTCTGTACCCGGTTATATCCCAAATTCTGGCTCAAAACCCCCGAAAATTCGATATTTTTGGGTCCCAGAAGCGATCTGTACATGTCTACTCCGTATTAGAGTGTTTTTAAAATACAGGCCCAATACATGCTGAAAATCGATATTTTATGTGCCTAAAGTCAAAATGTGTATGCATCTTCTGTACACGTGTATATCCCTAATTCAGGTTCAAAACACCAGAAAATTCGATTTTTTGGGGTCCCAGAAGCGATCTGTACATGCATACTCCTTGCTAGAATGTTTTCAAGATACAGACCCAAAACATGCTCAAAATCGATATTTTAGGTGCAAAAAGTCGATTTGTGCATGCATCCTCTGTACCCGGTTATATCCCAAATTCTGGCTCAAAACCCCCCAAAATTCGATATTTTTGGGTCCCAGAAGCGATCTGTACATGCCTACTCAGTGCTAGAATATTTTCAAATTATACGCCGAAAACATACTAAAAATCGATATTTTGGGTGCCAAAGTCGATATGTGCATGCATCTTCTGAACTCGTTTATATCTCAAATTCAGGCTCAAAACACCCAAAAAATCGATATTTTTGTGTCCCAGAAGCGATCTGTACGTGCCTACTCCGTGTTAGAGTATTTTCAAAATACAGGCCCAAAACATGCTCAAAATCGATATTTTAGGTGCCCAAAGTCGATATGTGCATGCATCTTCTGTATCCGTTTATATCTCAAATTCAGGTTCAAAACACCCGAAAATTCAATATTTTTGGGTCCCAGAAGCGATCTGTACATGCCTACTCCGTGTTAATGTATTTTTAAAATACAGGCCCAAAACATGCTGAAAATCTATATTTTAGGTGCCCAAAGTCAATATGTGTATGCATCTTCTGTACCCGTCTATATCCCAAATTCAGGTTCAAAACACCAGAAAATTCGGTATTTTTGGGTCCTAGATGCGATCTGTACATGCCTACTCCTTGCTAGAATTTTTTCAAGATACAGACCCAAAACATGCTCAATATCGATATTTTAGGTGCAAAAAGTCGATATGTGCATGAATCTTCTGAACCCGTTTATATCTCAAATTCAGGCTCAAAACACCCATAAATCG
Source organism: Petrolisthes cinctipes (assembly GCA_033782935.1). Classification (NCBI taxonomy): domain Eukaryota; kingdom Metazoa; phylum Arthropoda; class Malacostraca; order Decapoda; family Porcellanidae; genus Petrolisthes; species Petrolisthes cinctipes. The sequence goes on along the minus strand of JAWQEG010000731.1, from coordinate 624,442 downwards.
ATATTTTTGTGTCCCAGAAGCGATCTGTACATGCCTACTCCGTGTTAGAGTATTTTCAAAATACAGGCCCAAAACATGCTCAAAATCGATATTTTAGGTGCCCAAAGTCCATATGTGCATGCATCTTCTGTATCCGTTTATATCTCAAATTCAGGCTCAAAACATCCGAAAATTCAATATTTTTGGGTCCTAGAAGCGATCTGTACATGCCTACTCCGTGTTAATGTATTTTTAAATTACAGGCCCAAAACATGCTGAAAATCTATATTTTAGGTGCCCAAAGTCAATATGTGCATGCATCTTCTGTACCCGTCTATATCCCAAATTCAGGTTCAAAACACCAGAAAATTCGGTATTTTTGGGTCCCGGAAGCGATCTGTACATGCCTACTCCTTGCTTGAATTTTCTCAAGATACAGACCCAAAACATGCTTAAAATCGATATTTTAGGTGCAAAAAGTCGATATGTGCATGCATCCTCTGTACCCGGTTATATCCCAAATTCTTACTCAAAACCCCCGAAAATTCGATATTTTTGGGTCCCAGAAGCGATCTGTACATGCCTACTCCGTGTTAGAGTATTTTCAAAATACAGGATTAAAACATGCTCAAAATCGATATTTTAGGTGCCCAAAGTCCATATGTGCATGCATCTTCTGTCTCCTTTTATATCTCAAATTCAGGCACAAAACACCCGAAAATTCAATATTTTTGTGTCCCAGAAGCGATCTGTACATGCCTATTCCGTGTTAATGTATTTTTAAAATACAGGCCCAAAACATGCTGAAAATCTATATTTTAGGTGCCCAAAGTCGATATGTGCATGCATCTTCTGTACCCGTTTATATCCCTAATTCAGGTTCAAAACACCAGAAAATTCGATTTTTTTGGGTCCCAGAAGCGATCTATACATGCCTACTCCTTGCTAGAATATTTTCAAGATACCGACCCAAAACATGCTCAAAATCGATATTTTAGGTGCAAAAAGTCGATATGTGCATGCATCCTCTGTACCCGGTTATATCCCAAATTCTGGCTCAAAACTCAGAAAATTGGATATTTTTTGTTCCCTTTAGCAGTTTGCACATGCCTACTCAGTGTTAGAATGTTTTTAAAATACAGGCTTAAAACATACTATAAATCGATATTTTAGGTGTCCAAAGTCGATATGTGCATGCATCTTCTGAACCTGTTTATATCTCAAATTCAGGCTCAAAACACCCGAAAATTCCATATTTTTGGGTCCCTTAAGCAATCTGTACATGCATACTCAGTGCTAGAATGTTTTCAAAATATAGGCTCAAAACATGCTAAAAATCGATATTTTAGGTGTCCAAAGTCGATATGTGCATGCATCTTCTGTACCCGTTTATATCTCAAATTCAGGCTCAAAACACCCGAAAATTCGATATTTTTGTTTCCCAAAAGCGATCTGTACATTTCTACTCCCTGTTTGAGTATTTTTAAAATACAGGCCCAAAACATGCTAAAAATCGATATTTTAGGTGCCTAAAGTCGATATGTGCATGTATCTTCTGTACCCGTTTATATCTCAAATTCAGGCTCAAAACACCCGAAAATTCCATATTTTTGGGTCCCTTAAGCGATCTGTACATGCATACTCAGTGCTAGAATGTTTTCAAAATATAGGCTCAAAACATGCTAAAAATCGATATTTTAGGTGTCCAAAGTCGATATGTGCATGCATCTTCTGTACCCGTTTATATCTCAAATTCAGGCTCAAAACACCCTAAAATTCGATATTTTTGGGTCCCAAAAGCAATGTGTACATGCATACTCCGTGTTAGAGTATTTTCAAAGTACAGGCCTAAAACATGCTGTAAATCGATATTTTAGCTGCCCAAATTCAATATGTGTATGCATCTTCTATACCCGTCTATATCCCAAATTCAGGTTCAAAACACCCGAAAATTCGATATTTTTGGGTCCCCGAAGCGATCTTTACATGCCTACTCCGTGTTAGAGTATTTTCAAAATACAGGCCCAAAACATGCTCAAAATCGATATTTTAGGTGCCCAAAATCGATATGTGCATGCATCTTCTGTATCCGTCTATATCCCAAATTAAGGTTTAAAACACCCGAAAATTCGATATTTTTGGGTCCCAAAAGCGATCTGTACATGCCTACTCCTTGCTAGAATTTTTTCAAGATACAAAGCCAAAACATGCTTAAAATCGATATTTTAGGTGCAAAAAGTCGATATGTGCATTCATCTTCTGTACCAGTTTATATCTCAAATTCAGGCTCAAAACACCCGAATATTCCATATTTTTGGGTCCCTTAAGCGATCTGTACATGCATACTCAGTGCTAGAATGTTTTCAAAATATAGGCTCAAAACATGCTAAAAATCGATATTTTAGTTGTCCAAAGTCGATATGTGCATGCATCTTCTGTACCCGTTTATATCTCAAATTCAGGCTCAAAACACCCGAAAATTCGATATTTTTGGGTCCCAAAAGCGATCTGTACATGTCTACTCCGTGTTAGAGTATTTTTAAAATACAGGCCCGAAACATGTTAAAAATCGATATTTTAGGTGCCTAAAGTCGATATGTGAATGCATCTTCTGTACCCGTTTATATCTCAAATTCAGGCTCAAAACACCCGAAAATTCAATATTTTTGGGTCCCAGAAGCGATCTGTACGTGCATACTCCGTGTTAGAGTGTTTTTAAAATACAGGCCCAAAACATGCTGAAAATCGATATTTTATGTGCCCAAAGTCTATATGTGTATGCATCTTCTGTACACGTGTATATCCCAAATTCAAGTTCTAAACACCAGAAAATTCGATATTTTTGTGTCCCAAAAGCGATCTGTACATGCCTACTCCTTGCTAGAATGTTTTCAAGATACAGACCAAAAACATGCTTAAAATCGATATTTTAAGTGCAAAAAGTCGATATGTGCATACATCTTCTGTACCCGTTTATATCTCAAATTCAGGCTCAAAACTCCGAAAATTCGATATTTTTGGGTCCCTTAAGCAATCTGCACATGCCTACTCAGTGCTAGAATGTTTTTAAAATACAGGCTTAAAACATGCTACAAATCGATATTTTAGGTGCCCAAAGTCGATATGTGCATGCATCTTCTGTACCCGTTTATATCTCAAATTCTGGCTCAAAACACCAGAAAATTCAATATTTTTGTGTCCAAGAAGCGATCTGTACATGCCTACTCCGTGTTAATGTATTTTCAAAAATACAGGCCCAAAACATGCTGAAAATCTATATATTATTGCCCAAAGTCAATATGTGTATGCATCTTCTGTACCCGTCTATATCCCAAATTCAGGTTCAAAACACCAGAAAATTCGGTATTTTTGGGTCCCAGAAGCGATCTGTACATGCCTACTCCTTGCTAGAATTTTTTCAAGATACAGACCCAAAACATGCTCATAATCGATATTTTAGGTTCAAAAAGTCGATATGTGCATGCATCCTCTGTACCCGGTTATATCCCAAATTCTGGCTCAGAACCCCCGAAAATTCGATATTTTTGGGTCCCAGAAGCGATCTGTACATGCCTACTCAGTGCTAGAATATTTTCAAATTATACGCCGAAAACATACTAAAAATCGATATTTTGGGTGCCAAAGTCGATATGTGCATGCATCTTCTGAACCCGTTTATATCTCAAATTCAGGTTCAAAACACCCAAAAAATCGATGTTTTTGTGTCCCAGAAGCGATCTGTACATGTCTACACCGTGCTATAGTATTTTCAAAAATACAGGCCCAAAACATGCTCAAAATCGATATTTTAGGTGCCCAAAGTCGATATGTGCATGCATCTTCTGTACCCGTTCATATCTCAAATTCAGGCTCACAACACCCTAAAATTCGATTTAATTGGGTTCCAGAAGCGATCTGTACGTGTCTACTCAGTGTTAGAGTATTTTAAAAATACAGGCCCAAAACATGCTCAAAATCGATATTTTGTTCCCAAAGTCGATATGTGCAAGCATCTTCTGTACCCGTTTATATTTCAAATTCAGACTCAAAACACCCGAATATTCAATATTTTTGGGTCCCAAAAGCAATGTGTACATGCATACTCCGTGTTAGAGTATTTTCAAAATACAGGTCTATAACATGCTGAAAATCGATATTTTAGCTGCCCAAAGTCAATATGTGTATGTATCTTCTGTACTCGTCTATATCCCAAATTCAGGTTCAAAACACTCGAAAATTCGATATTTTTGGGTCCCAGAAGCAATCTGTACATGCCTACTTCTTGCTAGAATATTTTCAAGATACAGACCCAAAACATACTCAAAATCGATATTTTAGGTGCAAAAGTCGAAAAGTGCATGCATCTTCTGTACCCGTTTATATCTCAAATTCAGGCTCAAAACACTGGAAAATTCGATATTTTTGTGTCCCCGAAGCGATCTGTACATGCCTACTCCGTGTTAGAGTATTTTCAAAATACAGGCCCAAAACATGCTCAAAATCGATATTTTAGGTGCGCAATGTCGATATGTGCATGCATCTTCTGTATACGTCTGTATCCCAAATTCAGGTTCAAAACACCCGAAAATTCGATATTTTTGGGTCCCAGAAGCGATCTGTACATGCCTACTCCTTGCTAGAATGTTTTCAAGATACAAACCCAAGACATGCTCAAAATCGATATTTTAGGTGCAAAACGTCGATATGTGCATGCATCTTCTGTACCCGTTTATATCTCAAATTCAAGCTAAAAACTCCGAAAATTCGATATTTTTGGGTCCCAAAAGCGATCTGTACATGCCTACTCCTTGCTAGAATGTTTTCAAGATACAGACCAAAAACATGCTATAAATCGATATTTTAATTGCAAAAAGTCGATATGTGCATGCATCTTCTATACCCGTTTATATCTCAAATTCAGGCTCAAAACTCCGAAAATTCGATATTTTTGGGTCCCTTAAGCAATCTGCACATGCCTACTCAGTGCTAGAATGTTTTTAAAATACAGGCTTAAAACATGCTACAAATCGATATTTTAGGTGCCCAAAGTCGATATGTGCATGCATCATCTGTACCCGTTTATATCTCAAATTCTGGCTCAAAACACCCGAAAATTCATTATTTTTGGGTCCCAGAAGCGATCTGTACATGCCTACTCCGTGTTAATGTATTTTCAAAATACAGGCCCAAAACATGCTGAAAATCTATATATTATTGCCCAAAGTCAATATGTGTATGCATCTTCTGTACCCGTCTATATCCCAAATTCAGGTTCAAAACACCAGAAAATTCGGTATTTTTGGGTCCCAGAAGCGATCTGTACATGCCTACTCCTTGCTAGAAATTTTTCAAGATACAGACCCAAAACATGCTCAAAATCGATATTTTAGGTTCAAAAAGTCGATATGTGCATGCATCCTCTGTACCCGGTTATATCCCAAATTCTGGCTCAGAACCCCCGAAAATTCGATATTTTTGGGTCCCAGAAGCGATCTGTACATGCCTACTCAGTGCTAGAATATTTTCTAATTATACCCCGAAAACATACTAAAAATCGATATTTTGGGTGCCAAAGTCGATATGTGCATGCATCTTCTGTACCCGTTTATATCTCAAATTCAGGCTCAAAACACCCAAAAAATCGATATTTTTGTGTCCCAGAAGCGATCTGTACATGTCTACACCGTGCTATAGTATTTTCAAAATACAGGCCCAAAACATGCTCAAAATCGATATTTTAGGTGCCCAAAGTCGATATGTGCATGCATCTTCTGTACCCGTTCATATCTCAAATTCAGGCTCACAACACCCTAAAATTCGATTTAATTGGGTTCCAGAAGCGATCTGTACGTGTCTACTCAGTGTTAGAGTATTTTAAAAATACAGGCCCAAAACATGCTCAAAATCGATATTTTGTTCCCAAAGTCGATATGTGCATGCATCTTCTGTACCCGTTTATATTTCAAATTCAGACTCAAAACTCCCGAATATTCATTATTTTTGGGTCCCAAAAGCAATGTGTACATGCATACTCCGTGTTAGAGTATTTTCAAAATACAGGTCTATAACATGCTGAAAATCGATATTTTAGCTGCCCAAAATCAATATGTGTATGTATCTTCTGTACTCGTCTATATCCCAAATTCAGGTTCAAAACACTCGAAAATTCGATATTTTTGGGTCCCAGAAGCAATCTGTACATGCCTACTTCTTGCTAGAATATTTTTAAGATACAGACCCAAAACATACTCAAAATCGATATTTTAGGTGCAAAAAGTCTAAAAGTGCATGCATCTTCTGTACCCGTTTATATCTCAAATTCAGGCTCAAAACACCCGAAAATTCGATATTTTTGTGTCCCCGAAGCGATCTGTACATGCTTACTCCGTGTTAGAGTATTTTCAAAATACAGGCCCAAAACATGCTCAAAATCGATATTTTAGGTGCCCAATGTCGATATGTCCATGCATCTTCTGTATCCGTCTATATCCCAAATTCAGGTTCAAAACACCCGAAAATTCGATATTTTTGGGTCCCAGAAGCGATCTGTACATGCCTACTCCTTGCTAGAATTTTTTAAGATACTAACCCAAGACATGCTCAAAATCGATATTTTAGGTGCAAAAAGTCGATATGTGCATGCATCTTCTGTACCCGTTTATATCTCAAATTCAGGCTCAAAACACCCGAAAATTCGATATTTTTGTGTCCCCGAAGCGATCTGTACATGCCTACTCCGTGTTAGAGTATTTTCAAAATACAGGCCCAAAACATGCTCAAAATCGATATTTTAGGTGCCCAATGTCGATATGTCCATGCATCTTCTGTATCCGTCTATATCCCAAATTCAGGTTCAAAACACCCGAAAATTCGATATTTTTGGGTCCCAGAAGCGATCTGTACATGCCTACTCCTTGCTAGAATTTTTTAAGATACTAACCCAAGACATGCTCAAAATCGATATTTTAGGTGCAAAAAGTCGATATGTGCATGCATCTTCTGTACCCGTTAATATCTCAAATTCAGGCTCAAAACACCCGAAATTTCCATATTTTTGGTTCCCTTAAGCAATCTGCACATGCCTACTCCGAGTTAGAGTATTTTTTAAATACAGGCCCAAAACATGCTAAAAATCGATATTTTAGGTGCCCAAAGTCGATATGTGCATGCATCTTCTGTACCCGTTTATATCTCAAATTCAGGCTCAAAACACCCGAAAATTAAATATTTTTGGGTCCCAGAAGCGATCTGTACGTGCATACTCCGTGTTAGAGTGTTTTAAAAATACAGGCCCAAAACATGCTGAAAATCGATATTTTATGTGCCCAAAGTCAATATGTGTATGCATCTTCTGTACACGTGTATATCCCAAATTCATGTTCTAAACACCAGAAAATTCGATATTTTTGGGTCCCAAAAGCGATCTGTACATGCCTACTTCTTGCTAGAATATTTTCAAGATACAGACCCAAAACATGCTCAAAATCGATATTTTAGGTGCAAAAAGTCAAAATGTGCATGGATCTTCTGTACCCGTTTATATCTCAAATTCAGGCTCAAAACTCCGAAAATTCGATATCTTTGGGTCCCAGAAGCAATCTGCACATGCCTACTCAGTGCTAGAATGTTTTTAAAATACTGTTTTAAAACATGCTATAAATCGATATTTTAGGTGTCCAAAGTCGATATGTGCATGCATCTTCTGTACCCGTTTATATCTCAAATTGAGGCTCAGAACACACTAAAATTCGATTTATTTGGGTTCCAGAAGCGATTTGTACGTGTCTACTCAGTGTTAGAGTATTTTAAAAATACAGGCCCAAAACATGCTCAAAATCGATATTTTGGGTGCCCAAAGTCGATATGTGCATGCATCTTCTGTACCCGTTTATATCTCAAATTCAGGCTCAAAACACCCGAAAATTCGATATTTTTCGGTCCCTGAAGCGATCTGTTCGTGCCTACTCCGTGTTAGAGTATTTTCAAAATACAGGCCCAAAACATGCTCAAAATCGATATTTAGGTGCATGCATCTTCTGTATCCGTCTATATCCCAAATTCAGGTTCAAAACACCCGAAAATTCGATATTTTTGGATCCCAGAAGCGATCTGTACATGCCTATTCCTTGCTAGAATTTTTTAAGATACAAACCCAAGACATGCTCAAAATCGATATTTTAGGTGCAAAAAGTCGATATGTGCATGCATCTTCTGTACCCGTTTATATCTCAAATTCAGGCTCAAAACACCCGAAAATTCCATATTTTTGGGTCCCTTAAGCGATCTGTACATGCATACTCAGTGCTAGAATGTTTTCAAAATATAGGCTCAAAACATGCTAAAAATCGATATTTTAGGCGTCCAAATTCGATATGTGCATGCATCTTCTGTACCCGTTTATATCTAAAATTCAGACTCAAAACACCCGAAAATTCGATATTTTTGGGTCCCAAAAGCGATCTGTACATGTCTACAACAAGTTAGAGTATTTTTTAAATACAGGCCCAAAACATGCTAAAAATCGATATTTTATGTGCCCAAAGTCAATATGTGTATGCATCTTCTGTACACGTGTATATCCCTAATTCAAGTTCAAAACACCAGAAAATTCGATATTTTTGGGTCCCAAAAGCGATCTGTACATGCCTACTCTTTGCTAGAATGTTTTCAAGATACAGACCCAAAACATGCTCAAAATCGATATTTTAAGTGCAAAAAGTCGATATGTGCATGCATCTTCTGTACCCGTTTATATCTCAAATTCAGGCTCAAAACACCCAAAAAATCGATATTTTTGTGTCCCAGAAGCGATCTGAACATGTCTACACCGTGCTATAGTATTTTCAAAATACAGGCCCAAAACATGCTTAAAATCAATATTTTAGGTGCCCAAAGTCGATATGTGCATGCATTTTCTGTACCCGTTCATATCTCAAATTCAGGCTCAGAACACCCTAAAATTCGATTTATTTGGGTTCCAGAAGCGATCTGTACGTGTCTACTCAGTGTTAGAATATTTTAAAAATACAGGCCCAAAACATGCTCAAAATCGATATTTTGGGTACCCAAAGTCGATATGTTCATGCATCTTCTGTACCCGTTTATATCTCAATTTCAGACTCAAAACACCCGAATATTCAATATTTTTGGGTTCCAAAAGCAATGTGTACATGCATACTCCGTGTTAGAGTATTTTCAAAATACAGGTCTATAACATGCTGAAAATCGATATTTTAGCTGCCCAAAGTCAATATGTGTATGTATCTTCTGTACCCGTCTATATCCCAAATTCAGGTTCAAAACACTCGAAAATTTGATATTTTTGGGTCCCAGAAGCAATCTGTACATGCCTACTTCTTGCTAGAATGTTTTCAAAATACAGACCCAAAACATGCTCAAAATCGATATTTTAGGTGCAAAAAGTCAAAATGTGCATGCATCTTCTGTATCCGTCTATATCCCAAATTCAGGTTCAAAACACCCGAAAATTCAATATTTTTGGGTCCCTTAAGCGATCTGTACATGCATACTCAGTGCTAGAATGTTTTCAACATATTGGCTCAAAACATGCTAAAAATCAATATTTTAGGTGTCCAAAGTCGATAAGTGCATGCATCTTCTGTACCCGTTTATATCAAAAATTCAGGCTCAAAACACCCGGATATTCGATATTTTTGGGTCCCAAAAGCGATCTGTACATGTCTACTCCGAGTTAGAGTATTTTTAAATACAGGCCCAAAACATGCTCAAAATCGATATTTTATGTGCCCAAAGTCAATATGTGTATGCATCTTCTGTACACGTGTATATCCCTAATTCTAGTTCAAAACACCAGAAAATTCGATATTTTTGGGTCCCAAAAGCGATCTGTACATGCCTACTCCTTGCTAGAATGTTTTCAAGATACAGACCCAAAACATGTTAAAAATCGATATTTTAAGTGCAAAAAGTCGATATGTGCATGCATCTTCTGTACCCGTTTATATCTCAAATTCAGGCTCAAAACTCCGAAAATTCGATATTTTTGGGTCCCAGAAGCAATCTGCACATGCCTACTCAGTGCTAGAATGTTTTTAAAATACAGGCTTAAAACATGCTATAAATCGATATTTTAGGTGTCCAAAGTCGATATTTGCCTGCATCTTCTGTACCCGTTTATATCTCAAATTCAGGCTCAAAACACCCGAAAATTCGATATTTTTGGGTCCCAAAAGCGATCTGTACATGCCTACTCCGTGTTAATGTATTTTCAAAATACAGGCCCAAAACATGCTGAAAATCTATATTTTAGGTGCCCAAAGTCAATATGTGTATGCATCTTCTGTACCCGTCTATATCCCAAATTCAGGTTCAAAACACCAGAAAATTCGGTATTTTTTGGTCCCAAAGGCGATCTGTACATGCCTACTCCTTGCTAGAATTTTTTCTAGATACAGACCCAAAACATGCTCAAAATCGATATTTTAGGTGCAAAAAGTCGATATGTGCATGTATCCTCTGTACCCGGTTATATCCCAAATTCTGGCTCAAAACACCCGAAAATTCGATATTTTTGGGTCCCTAAAGCGATCTGTACATGCCTACTCAGTGCTAGAATATTTTCAAATTATACGCCTAAAAACATACTAAAAATCGATATTTTGGGTGCCAAAGTCGATATGTGCATGCATCTTCTGAACCCGTTTATATCTCAAATTCAGGCTCAAATCATCCAAAAAATCGATATTTTTGTGTCCCAGAAGCGATCTGTACATGCCTACTCCGTGTTAGAGTATTTTTAAATTACAGGCCCAAAACATGTTAAAAATCGATATGTTAGGTGCCCAAAGTCGATATGTGCATGCATCTTCTGTATCCGTTTATATCTCAAATTCAGGCTCAAAACACCCGAAAATTCGATATTTTTGGGTCCCAAAAGCGATCTGTACATGCCTACTCCGTGTTAATGTATTTTCAAAATACAGGCCCAAAACATGCTGAAAATCTATATTTTAGGTGCCCAAAGTCAATATGTGTATGCATCTTCTGTACCCGTCTATATCCCAAATTCAGGTTCAAAACACCAGAAAATTCGGTATTTTTGGGTAACAGAAGCGATCTGTACATGCCTACTCCTTGCTAGAATTTTTTCAAGATACAGACCCAAAACATGCTCAAAATCGATATTTTAGGTGCAAAAAGTCGATATGTGCATGTATCCTCTGTACCCGGTTATATCCCAAATTCTGGCTCAAAACACCCGAAAATTCGATATTTTTGGGTCCCAAAAGCGATCTGTACATGCCTACTCAGTGCTAGAACATTTTCAAATTATACGCCCAAAACATACTAAAAATCCATATTTTGGGTGCCAAAGTCGATATGTGCATGCATCTTCTGAACCCGTTTATATCTCAAATTCAGGCTCAAATCATCCAAAAAATCGATATTTTTGTGTCCCAGAAGCGATCTGTACATGCCTACTCCGTGTTAGAGTATTTTTAAAATACAGGCCCAAAATCTGCTCAAAATCGATATTTTAGGTGCCCAAAGTCAATATGTGCATGCATCTGCTGTATCCGTTTATATCTCAAATTCAGGCTCAAAACACCCGAAAATTCAATATTTTTAGGTCCCAGAAGCGATCTGTACATGCCTACTCCGTGTTAATGTATTTTTAAAATACAGGCCCAAAACATGCTAAAAATCTATATATAATTGCCCAAAGTCAATATGTGTATGCATCTTCTGTACCCGTCTATATCCCAAATTCAGGTTCAAAAGACCAGAAAATTCGGTATTTTTAGGTCCCAGAAGCGATCTGTACATGCCTACTCCTTGCTAGAATTTTTTCAAGATACAGACTCAAAACATGCTCAAAATCGATATTTTAAGTGCAAAAAGTCGATATGTGCATGTATCTTCTGTACCCGTTTATATCTCAAATTCAGGCTCAAAACTCCGAAAATTCGATATTTCTGGGTCCCAGAAGCAATCTGCACAAGCCTACTCAGTGCTAGAATGTTTTTAAAATACAGGCTTAAAACATGCTATAAATCGATATTTTAGGTGTCCAAAGTCGGTATGTGCATGCATCTTCTGTACCCGTTTATATCTCAAGTTCAGGCTCAAAACACCCAAAAAATCGATATTTTTGTGTCCCAGAAACGATCTGTACATGCCTACTCCGTGTTAGAGTATTTTCAAATTACAGGCCCAAAACATGTTAAAAATCGATATGTTAGGTGCCCAAAGTCGATATGTGCATGCATCTTCTGTATCCGTTTATATCTCAAATTCAGGCTCAAAACACCCGAAAATTCGATATTTTTGGGTCCCAAAAGCGATCTGTACATGCCTACTCCGTGTTAATGTATTTTCGAAATACAGGCCCAAAACATGCTGAAAATCTATATTTTAGGTGCCCAAAGTCAATATGTGTATGCATCTTCTGTACCCGTCTATATCCCAAATTCAGGTTCAAAACACCAGAAAATTCGGTATTTTTGGGTAACAGAAGCGATCTGTACATGCCTACTCCTTGCTAGAATTTTTTCAAGATACAGACCCAAAACATGCTCAAAATCGATATTTTAGGTGCAAAAAGTCGATATGTGCATGCGTTCTCTGTACCCGGTTATATCCCAAATTCTGGCTCAAAACCCCCGAAAATTCGATATTTTTGGGTCCCAGAAGCGATCTGTACATGCCTACTCAGTGCTAGAATATTTTCAAATTATACGCCCAAAACATACTAAAAATCGATATTTTGGGTGCCAAAGTCGATATGTGCATGCATCTTCTGTACCAGTTTATATCTCAAATTCAGGCTCAAAACACCCAAAAAATCGATATTTTTGTGTCCCAGAAGCGATCTGTACATGTCTACACCGTGTTTGAGTATTTTCAAGATACAAAACCCAAAACATGCTCAAAATCGATATTATAAGTGCAAAAAGTCGATATGTGCATGCATCTTCTGTACCTGTTTATATTTCAAATTCAGACTCAAAACACCCGAATATTCGATATTTTTGGGTCCCAAAAGCGATCTGTGCATGCCTTCTCAGTGCTAGAATATTTTCAAAATATAGGCCCAAAACATACTAAAAATCGATATTTTGGCTGCAAAAGTCGATATGTGCATGCATCTTCTGTACCCGGTTATATCCCAAATTCAGGCTCAAAACACCCAAAAATTCGATATTTTTGGGTCCCAAAAGCGATCTGTACATGCCTTCTCAGTGCTAGAATATTTTCAAAATATATCCCCAAAACATGATGAAAATCGATATTTTAGGTGCCCAAATTCGATATGTGCATGCATCTTCTGTACCCGTTTATATCTCAAATTCAGGCTCAAAACTCCGAAAATTCGATATTTTGGGTCCCAAAAGCGATCTGTACATGCCTACTCCGTATTAGAGTATTTTCAAAGTACAGGCCTAAGACATGCTGAAAATCGATATTTTAGCTACCTAAAGTCAATATGTGTATGCATCTTCTGTACCCATTTATATCCCAAATTCAGGTTCAAAACACTCGAAAATTCGATATTTTTGGGTCCCAGAAGCAATCTGTACAGGCCTACTTCTTGCTAGAATGTTTTCAAGATACAGACCCAAAACATGCTCAAAATCGATATTTTAGGTGCAAAAAGTCGATATGTGCATGCATCTTCTGTACCCGTTTATATCTCAAATTCAGACTCAAAACACCCGAAAATTCGATATTTTTGGGTCCCCGAAGCGATCTGTACATGCCTACTCCGTGTTAGAGTATTTTCAAAATACAGGCCGAAAACATACTAAAAATCGATATTTTAGGTACCCAAAGTCGATATGTGCATGCATCTTCTGTACCCGTTTATATCTCAAATTCAGGCTCAAAACACCCGAAAATTCAATATTTTTGTTCCCAGAAGCGATCTGTACGTGCATACTCCGTGTTAGAGTGTTTGTAAAATAAAGGCCCAAAACATGCTAAAAATCGATATTTTATGTGCCCAAAGTCAATATGTGTATGCATCTTCTGTACCCGTGTATATCCCTAATTCCTGTTCAAAACACCAGAAAATTCGATATTTTTGGTTCCCAGAAGCGATCTGTACATGCCTACTCCTTGCTAGAATGTTTTCAAGATACAGACCCAAAACATGTCAAAATCGATATTTTAAGTGTAAAAAGTCGATATGTGCATGCATCTTCTGTACCCGTTTATATCTCAAATTCAGGCTCAAAACTCCGAAAATTCGATATTTTTGGGACCCTTAAGCAATCTGCACATGCCTACTCAGTGCTAGAATGTTTTTAAAATACAGGCTTAAAACATGCTATAAATCGATATTTTAGTTGTCCAAAGTCGATATGTGCATGCATCTTCTGTACCCGTTTATATCTCAAATTCAGGCTCAAAACACCCAAAAAATCGATATTTTTGTGTCCCAGAAGCGATCTGTACATGCCTACTCCGTGTTAGAATATTTTCTAAATACAGGCCCAAAACATGCTCAAAATCGATATTTTAGGTGCAAAAAGTCGATATGTGCATGCATCTTCTGTACCCGTTTATATCTCAAATTCAGGCTCAAAACACCAGAAAATTCCATATTTTTGGGTCCCTTAAGCGATCTGTACATGTCTACACCGTGTATCAGTATTTTTCAAAATACAGGCCCAAAACATGCTCAAAATCGATATTTTAGGTGCCCAAAGTCGATATGTGCATGCATCTTCTGTACCCGTTCATATCTCAAATTCAGGCTCAGAACACCCGAAAATTCAATATTTTTGTTCCCAGAAGCGATCTGTACGTGCATACTCCGTGTTAGAGTGTTTGTAAAATAAAGGCCCAAAACATGCTAAAAATCTATATTTTATGTGCCCAAAGTCAATATGTGTATGCATCTTCTGTACCCGTGTATATCCCTAATTCCGGTTCAAAACACATGAAAATTCGATATTTTTGGTTCCCAGAAGCGATCTGTACATGCCTACTCCTTGCTAGAATGTTTTCAAGATACAGACCCAAAACATGTCAAAATCGATATTTTAAGTGTAAAAAGTCGATATGTGCATGCATCTTCTGTACCCGTTTATATCTCAAATTCAGGCTCAAAACTCCGAAAATTCGATATTTTTGAGACCCTTAAGCAATCTGCACATGCCTACTCAGTGCTAGAATGTTTTTAAAATACAGGCTTAAAACATGCTATAAATCGATATTTTAGTTGTCCAAAGTCGATATGTGCATGCATCTTCTGTACCCGTTTATATCTCAAATTCAGGCTCAAAACACCCAAAAAATCGATATTTTTGTGTCCCAGAAGCGATCTGTACATGCCTACTCCGTGTTAGAATATTTTCTAAATACAGGCCCAAAACATGCTCAAAATCGATATTTTAGGTACCCAAAGTCGATATGTGCATGCATCTTCTGTATCCGTTTATATCTCAAATTCAGGCTCAAAACACCCGAAAATTCGATATTTTTGGGTCCCAGAAGCGATCTGTACATGCCTAATCCGTATTAAAGTATTTTCAAAATACAGGCCCAAAACATGCTGAAAATCTATATTTTAGGTGCCCAAAGTCAATATGTGCATGCATCTTCTGTATCCGTTTGTATCTCAAATTCAGGCTCAAAACACCCGAAAATTCAATATTTTTGGGTCGCAAAAGCGATCTGTACATGCCTACTCCGTGTTAATGTATTTTTAAAATACAGGTCCAAAACATGCTGAAAATCTATATTTTAGGTGCCCAAAGTCAATATGTGTATGCATCTTCTGTACCCGTCTATATCCCAAATTCAGGTTCAAAACACCAGAAAATTCGGTATTTGTGGGTCCCCGAAGCGATCTGTACATGCCTACTAATTGCTAGAATTTTTTCAAGATACAGACCCAAAACATGCTCAGAATCGATATTTTAGGTGCAAAAAGTCGATATGTGCATGCATCCTCTGTAACAGGTTATATCCCAAATTCTGGCTCAAAACCCCCGAAAATTTGATATTTTTGTGTCCCAGAAGCGATCTGTACATGTCTACACCGTGCTATAGTATTTTCAAAATACAGGCCCAAAACATGCTCAAAATCAATATTTTAGGTGCCCAAAGTCAAAATGTGTATGCATCTTCTGTATACGTGTATATCCCTAATTCAGGTTCAAAACAACCGAAAATTCGATTTTTTTGGGTCCCAGAAGCGATCTGTACATGCCTACGCCGTGTTAGAGTGTTTGTAAAATAAAGGCCCAAAACATGCTAAAAATCTATATTTTAGGTGCCCAAAGTCGATATGTGCATGCATCTTCTGTATCCGTTTATATCTCAAATTCAGGCTCAAAACACCCGAAAATTCAATATTTTTGTTCCCAGAAGCGATCTGTACGTGCATACTCCGTGTTAGAGTGTTTGTAAAATAAAGGCCCAAAACATGCTAAAAATCTATATTTTATGTGCCCAAAGTCAATATGTGTATGCATCTTCTGTACCCGTGTATATCCCTAATTCCGGTTCAAAACACATGAAAATTCGATATTTTTGGTTCCCAGAAGCGATCTGTACATGCCTACTCCTTGCTAGAATGTTTTCAAGATACAGACCCAAAACATGTCAAAATCGATATTTTCAGTGTAAAAAGTCGATATGTGCATGCATCTTCTGTACCCGTTTATATCTCAAATTCAGGCTCAAAACTCCGAAAATTCCATATTTTTGAGACCCTTAAGCAATCTGCACATGCCTACTCAGTGCTAGAATGTTTTTAAAATACAGGCTTAAAACATGCTATAAATCGATATTTTAGTTGTCCAAAGTCGATATGTGCATGCATCTTCTGTACCCGTTTATATCTCAAATTCAGGCTCAAAACACCCAAAAAATCGATATTTTTGTGTCCCAGAAGCGATCTGTACATGCCTACTCCGTGTTAGAATATTTTCTAAATACAGGCCCAAAACATGCTCAAAATCGATATTTTAGGTACCCAAAGTCGATATGTGCATGCATCTTCTGTATCCGTTTATATCTCAAATTCAGGCTCAAAACACCCGAAAATTCGATATTTTTGGGTCCCAGAAGCGATCTGTACATGCCTAATCCGTATTAAAGTATTTTCAAAATACAGGCCCAAAACATGCTGAAAATCTATATTTTAGGTGCCCAAAGTCAATATGTGCATGCATCTTCTGTATCCGTTTATATCTCAAATTCAGGCTCAAAACACTCGAAAAATCAATATTTTTGGGTCGCAAAAGCGATCTGTACATGCCTACTCCGTGTTAATGTATTTTTAAAATACAGGTCCAAAACATGCTGAAAATCTATATTTTATGTGCCCAAAGTCAATATGTGTATGCATCTTCTGTACCCGTCTATATCCCAAATTCAGGTTCAAAACACCAGAAAATTCGGTATTTGTGGGTCCCAGAAGCGATCTGTACATGCCTACTAATTGCTAGAATTTTTTCAAGATACAGACCCAAAACATGCTCAGAATCCATATTTTAGGTGCAAAAAGTCGATATGTGCATGCATCCTCTGTAACAGGTTATATCTCAAATTCTGGCTCAAAACCCCCGAAAATTTGATATTTTTGTGTCCCAGAAGCGATCTGTACATGTCTACACCGTGCTATAGTATTTTCAAAATACAGGCCCAAAACATGCTCAAAATCAATATTTTAGGTGCCCAAAGTCAAAATGTGTATGCATCTTCTGTATACGTGTATATCCCTAATTCAGGTTCAAAACAACCGAAAATTCGATTTTTTTGGGTCCCAGAAGCGATCTGTACATGCCTACGCCGTGTTAGAGTGTTTGTAAAATAAAGGCCCAAAACATGCTAAAAATCTATATTTTAGGTGCCCAAAGTCGATATGTGCATGCATCTTCTGTATCCGTTTATATCTCAAATTCAGGCTCAAAACACCCGAAAATTCAATATTTTTTTCCCAGAAGCGATCTGTACGTGCATACTCCGTGTTAGAGTGTTTGTAAAATAAAGGCATAAAAACATGCTAAAAATCTATATTTTATGTGCCCAAAGTCAATATGTGTATGCATCTTCTGTACCCGTGTATATCCCTAATTCCGGTTCAAAACACATGAAAATTCGATATTTTTGGTTCCCAGAAGCGATCTGTACATGCCTACTCCTTGCTAGAATGTTTTCAAGATACAGACCCAAAACATGTCAAAATCGATATTTTAAGTGTAAAAAGTCGATATGTGCATGCATCTTCTGTACCCGTTTATATCTCAAATTCAGGCTCAAAACTCCGAAAATTCCATATTTTTGAGACCCTTAAGCAATCTGCACATGCCTACTCAGTGCTAGAATGTTTTTAAAATACAGGCTTAAAACATGCTATAAATCGATATTTTAGTTGTCCAAAGTCGATATGTGCATGCATCTTCTGTACCCGTTTATATCTCAAATTCAGGCTCAAAACACCCAAAAAATCGATATTTTTGTGTCCCAGAAGCGATCTGTACATGCCTACTCCGTGTCAGAATATTTTCTAAATACAGGCCCAAAACATGCTCAAAATCGATATTTTAGGTACCCAAAGTCGATATGTGCATGCATCTTCTGTATCCGTTTATATCTCAAATTCAGGCTCAAAACACCCGAAAATTCGATATTTTTGGGTCCCAGAAGCGATCTGTACATGCCTAATCCGTATTAAAGTATTTTAAAAATACAGGCCCAAAACATGCTCAAAATCTATATTTTAGGTGCCCAAAGTCAATATGTGCATGCATCTTCTGTATCCGTTTATATCTCAAATTCAGGCTCAAAACACCCGAAAAATCAATATTTTTGGGTCGCAAAAGCGATCTGTACATGCCTACTCCGTGTTAATGTATTTTTAAAATACAGGTCCAAAACATGCTGAAAATCTATATTTTAGGTGCCCAAAGTCAATATGTGTATGCATCTTCTGTACCCGTCTATATCCCAAATTCAGGTTCAAAACACCAGAAAATTCGGTATTTGTGGGTCCCAGAAGCGATCTGTACATGCCTACTAATTGCTAGAATTTTTTCAAGATACAGACCCAAAACATGCTCAGAATCGATATTTTAGGTGCAAAAAGTCGATATGTGCATGCATCCTCTGTAACAGGTTATATCTCAAATTCTGGCTCAAAACCCCCGAAAATTTGATATTTTTGTGTCCCAGAAGCGATCTGTACATGTCTACACCGTGCTATAGTATTTTAAAAATACAGGCCCAAAACATGCTCAAAATCAATATTTTAGGTGCCCAAAGTCAAAATGTGTATGCATCTTCTGTATACGTGTATATCCCAAATTCAGGTTCAAAACAACCGAAAATTCGATTTTTTTGGGTCCCAGAAGCGATCTGTACATGCCTACTCCGTGTTAGAGTATTTTCAAAATACAGGCCCAAAACATATTAAAAATCGATATTTTAGGTGCCCAAAGTCGATATGTGCATGCATCTTCTGTACCCGTTTATATCTCAAATTCAGGCTCAAAACTCCGAAAATTCGATATTTTTGGGACCCTTAAGCAATCTGCACATGCCTACTCAGTGCTAGAATGTTTTTAAAATACAGGCTTAAAACATGCTATAAATCGATATTTTAGGTGTCCAAAGTCGATATGTGCATGCATCTTCTGTACCCGTTTATATCTCA
This sequence comes from Petrolisthes cinctipes, assembly GCA_033782935.1. Classification (NCBI taxonomy): domain Eukaryota; kingdom Metazoa; phylum Arthropoda; class Malacostraca; order Decapoda; family Porcellanidae; genus Petrolisthes; species Petrolisthes cinctipes. The sequence goes on along the minus strand of JAWQEG010000731.1, from coordinate 604,812 downwards.
AATTCAGGCTCAAAACACCCAAAAAATCGATATTTTTGTGTCCCAGAAGCGATCTGTACATGCCTACTCCGTGTTAGAGTATTTTCTAAATACAGGCCCAAAACATGCTCAAAATCGATATTTTAGGTACCCAAAGTCGATATGTGCATGCATCTTCTGTATCCGTTTATATCTCAAATTCAGGCTCAAAACACCAGAAAATTCCATATTTTTGGGTCCCAGAAGCGATCTGTACATGCCTACTCCGTGTTAAAGTATTTTCAAAATACAGGCCCAAAACATGCTGAAAATCTATATTTTAGGTGCCCAAAGTCAATATGTGTATGCATCTTCTGTACCCGTCTATATCCCAAATTCAGGTTCAAAACACAAGAAAATTCGGTATTTTTGGGTCCCAGAAGCGATCTGTACATGCCTACTCAGTGCTAGAATATTTTCAAATTATACGCCCAAAACATACTAAAAATCGATATTTTTGGTGCCAAAGTCGTTATGTGCATGCATCTTCTGTATCCGTTTATATCTCAAATTCAGGCTCAAAACACCCAAAAAATCGATATTTTTGTGTCCCAGAAGCGATCTGTACATCTCTACACCGTGTTAGAGTATCTTCAAAATACAGGCCCAAAACATGCTCAAAATCGATATTTTAGGTGCCCAAAGTCGATATGTGCATGCATCTTCTGTACCCGTTCATATCTCAAATTCAGGTTCAGAATACCCGAAAATTCGATTTATTTGGGTCCCAGAAGCGATCTGTACGTGTCTACTCAGTGTTAGAGTATTTTAAAGATACAGGCCCAAAACATCCTCAAAATCGGTATTTTGGGTGCCCAAAGTCGATATGTGCATGCATCTTCTGTACCCGTTTATATCTCAAATTCAAACTCAAAACACCCGAATATTCGATATTTTTGGGTCCCAAAAGCAATGTGTACATGCATACTCCGTGTTAGAGTATTTTCAAAATACAGGCCTAAAACATGCAGAAAATCTATATTTTTGCTGCCTAAAGTCAATATGTGTATGCATCTACTGTACCCTTCTATATCCCAAGTTCAGGTTCAAAACACTCGAAAATTCGATATTTTTGGGTCCCAGAAGCAATCTGTACATGCCTACTTCTTGCTAGAATGTTTTCAAGATACAGACCCAAAACATGCTCGAAATCGATATTTTAGGTGCAAAAAGTCGAAATGTGCATGCATCTTCTGTACCCGTTTATATCTCAAATTCAGGCTCAAAACACCCGAAAATTCGATATTTTTGGGTCCCCGAAGTGATCTGTACATGCCTACTCCGTGTTAGAGTATTTTCAAAATACAGGCCCAAAACATGCTCAAAATCGATATTTTAGGTGCCCAAAGTCGATATGTGCATGCATCTTCTGTATCCGTCTATATCCCAAATTCAGGTTCAAAACACCCGAAAATTCGATATTTTTGGGTCCCAGAAGCGATTTGTACATGCCTACTCCTTGCTAGAATTTTTTCAAGATACAGACCCAAAACATGCTCAAAATCGATATTTTAGGTGCAAAAAGTCGATATGTGCATGCATCTTCTGTACCCGTTTATATCTCAAATTCAGGCTCAAAACACCCGAAAATTCAATATTTTTGGGTCCCTTAAGCGATCTGTACATGCATACTCAGTGCTAGAATGTTTTCAAAATATAGGCTCAAAACATGCTAAAAATCGATATTTTAGGTGTCCAAAGTCGATATGTGCATGCATCTTCTGTACCCGTTTATATCTCAAATTCAGGCTCAAAACACCCGAAAATTCGATATTTTTGGATCCCAAAAGCGATCTGTACATGTCTACTCCGTGTTAGAGTATTTTTATAATACAGGCCCAAAACATGCTAAAGTCGATATTTTAGGTGCCCAAAGTCAATATGTGCATGCATCATCTGTACCCGTTTATATCTCAAATTCAGGCTCAAAACACCCGAAAATTCGATTTTTTTGGGTCCCAGAAGAGATCTGTACGTGCACACTCCGTGTTAGAGTGTTTTCAAAATACAGGCCCAAAACATGTTGAAAATCGATATTTTATGTGCCCAAAGTCAAAATGTGTATGAATCTTTTGTACACGTGTATATCCCTAATTCAGGTTCAAAACACCAGAAAATTCGATTTTTTTGGGTCCCAGAAGCGATCTGTACATGCCTACTCCTTGCTAGAATGTTTTCAAGAAACAGACCCATAACATGTTAAAAATCGATATTTTAAGTGCAAAAAGTCAATATGTGTATGCATCTTCTGTACCCGTTTATATCTCAAATTCAGTCTCAAAACTCCAAAAATTCGATATTTTTGGGTCCCTTAAGCAATCTGCACATGCCTACTCAGTGATAGAATGTTTTTAAAATACAGGCTTAAAACATGCTATAAATCGATATTTTAGGTGTCCAAAGTCGATATGTGCATGCATCTTCTGAACCCGTTTATATCTCAAATTCAGGCTCAAAACACCCAAAAAATCGATTTTTTTGTGTCCCAAAAGCGATCTGTACATGCCTACTCCGTGTTAGAGTATTTTCAAAATACAGGCCCAAAACAAGCTCAAAATCGATATTTTAGGTGCCCAAAGTCAATATGTGTATGCATCTTCTGTACCCGTCTATATCCCAAATTCAGGTTCAAAACACCAGAAAATTCGGTATTTTTGGGTCCCAGAAGCGATCTGTACATGCCTACTCCTTGCTAGAATTTTTTCAAGATACAGACCCAAAACATGCTCAAAATCGATATTTTAGGTGCAAAAAGTCGATATGTGCATGCATCATCTGTACCCGGTTATATCCCAAATTCTGGTTCAAAACCCAAGAAAAATCGATATTTTTGGGTCCCAGAAGCGATCTGTACATGCCTACTCAGTGCTAGAATATTTTCAAATTATACGCCGGAAACATACTAAAAATCGATATTTTGGGTGCCAAAGTCGATATGTGCATGCATCTTCTGTACCCGTTTATATCTAAAATTCAAGCTCAAAACTAAGAAAATTAGATATTTTTGGGTCCCTTAAGCAATCTGCACATGCCTACTCAGTGCTAGAATGTTTTTAAAATACAGGCTTAAAACATGCTATAAATCGATATTTTAGGTGTCCAAAGTCGATATGTTCATGCATCTTCTGTACCCGTTTATATCTCAAATTCAGGCTCAAAACACCCGAAAATTCGATATTTTTGTGTCCCAGAAGCAATCTGTATGTGCACACTCCGTGTTAGAGTGTTTTCAAAATACAGGCCCAAAACATGCTCAAAATCGATATTTTAGGTGCCCAAAGTCGATATATGCATGCATCTTCTGTATCCGTTTATATCTCAAATTCAGGCTCAAAACACCCGAAAATTCAAGATTTTTGGGTCCCAAAAGCGATCTGTACATGCCTACTCCGTGTTAATGTATTTTCAAAATACAGGTCCAAAACATTCTGAAAATCTATATTTTAGGTGCCCAAAGTCAATATGTGTATGCATCTTCTGTACCCGTCTATATCCCAAATTAAGGTTCAAAACACCAGAAAATTCCGTATTTTTGGGTCCCAGAAGCGATCTGTACATGCCTACTCCTTGCTAGAATTTTTTCAAGATACAGACCCAAAACATGCTCAAAATCGATATTTTAGGTGCAAAAAGTCGATATGTGCATGCATCCTCTGTACCCGGTTATATCCCAAATTCTGGCTCAAAACCCCCGAAAATTCGATATTTTTGGGTCCCAGAAGCGATCTGTACATGTCTACACCGTGCTATAGTATTTTCAAAATACAGGCCCAAAACATGCTCAAAATCAATATTTTAGGTGCCCAAAGTCAAAATGTGTATACATCTTCTGTATACGTGTATATCCCTAATTCAGGTTCAAAACAACCGAAAATTCGATTTTTTTGGGTCCCAGAAGCGATCTGTACATGCCTACTCCGTGTTAGAGTATTTTTTTTAAATACAGGCCCAAAACATATTAAAAATCGATATTTTAGGTTCCCAAAGTCGATATGTGCATGCATCTTCTGTATCCGTTTATATCTCAAATTCAGGCTCAAAACACCCGAAAATTCAATATTTTTGTTCCCAGAAGCGATCTGTACGTGCATACTCCGTGTTAGAGTGTTTGTAAAATAAAGGCCCAAAACATGCTAAAAATCGATATTTTATGTGCCCAAAGTCAATATGTGTATGCATCTTCTGTACCCGTGTATATCCCTAATTCCGGTTCAAAACACCAGAAAATTCGATATTTTTGGTTCCCAGAAGCGATCTGTACATGCCTACTCCTTGCTAGAATGTTTTCAAGATACAGACCCAAAACATGTCAAAATCGATATTTTAAGTGTAAAAAGTCGATATGTGCATACATCTTCTGTACCCGTTTATATCTCAAATTCAGGCTCAAAACTCCGAAAATTCGATATTTTTGGGACCCTTAAGCAATCTGCACATGCCTACTTAGTGCTAGAATGTTTTTAAAATACAGGCTTAAAACATGCTATCAATCGATATTTTAGGTGTCCAAAGTCGATATGTGCATGCATCTTCTGTACCCGTTTATATCTCAAATTCAGGCTCAAAACACCCAAAAAATCGATATTTTTGTGTACCAGAAGCGATCTGTACATGCCTACTCCGTGTTAGAGTATTTTCTAAATACAGGCCCAAAACATGCTCAAAATCGATATTTTAGGTACCCAAAGTCGATATGTGTATGCATCTTCTGTATCCGTTTATATCTCAAATTCAGGCTCAAAACACCAGAAAATTCCATATTTTTGGGTCCCAGAAGCGATCTGTACATGCCTACTCCGTGTTAAAGTATTTTCAAAATACAGGCCCAAAACATGCTGAAAATCTATATTTTAGGTGCCCAAAGTCAATATGTGCATGCATCTTCTGTATCCGTTTATATCTCAAATTCAGGCTTAAAACACCCGAAAATTCAATATTTTTGGGTCGCAAAAGCGATCTGTACATGCCTACTCCGTGTTAATGTATTTTTAAAATACAGGTCCAAAGCATGCTGAAAATCTATATTTTAGGTGCCCAAAGTCAATATGTGTATGCATCTTCTGTACCCGTCTATATCCCAAATTCAGGTTCAAAACACCAGAAAATTCGGTATTTCTGGGTCCCAGAAGCGATCTGTACATGCCTACTCCTTGCTAGAATTTTTTCAAGATACAGACCCAAAACATGCTCAGAATCGATATTTTGGGTGCAAAAAGTCGATATGTGCATGCATCCTCTGTAACAGGTTATATCCCAAATTCTGGCTAAAAACCCCCGAAAATTTGATATTTTTGTGTCCCAGAAGCGATCTGTACATGTCTACACCGTGCTATAGTATTTTCAAAATACAGGCCCAAAACATGCTCAAAATCAATATTTTAGGTGCCCAAAGTCAAAATGTGTATGCATCTTCTGTATACGTGTATATCCCTAATTCAGGTTCAAAACAACCGAAAATTCGATTTTTTTGGGTCCCAGAAGCGATCTGTACATGCCTACTCAGTGTTAGAGTATTTTCAAAATACAGGCCCAAAACATATTAAAAATCGATATTTTAGGTGCCCAAAGTCGATATGTGCATGCATCTTCTGTATCCGTTTATATCTCAAATTCAGGCTCAAAACACCCGAAAATTCAATATTTTTGTTCCCAGAAGCGATCTGTACGTGCAGACTCCGTGTTAGAGTGTTTGTAAAATAAAGGCCCAAAACATGCTAAAAATCGATATTTTATGTGCCCAAAGTCAATATGTGTATGCATCTTCTGTACCCGTGTATATCCCTAATTCCGGTTCAAAACACCAGAAAATTCGATATTTTTGGTTCCCAGAAGCGATCTGTACATGCCTACTCCTTGCTAGAATGTTTTCAAGATACAGACCCAAAACATGTCAAAATCGATATTTTAAGTGTAAAAAGTCGATATGTGCATGCATCTTCTGTACCCGTTTATATCTCAAATTCAGGCTCAAAACTCCGAAAATTCGATATTTTTGGGACCCTTAAGCAATCTGCACATGCCTACTCAGTGCTAGAATGTTTTTAAAATACAGGCTTAAAACATGCTATAAATCGATATTTTATGTGCCCAAAGTCAATATGTGTATGCATCTTCTGTACCCGTGTATATCCCTAATTCCGGTTCAAAACACCAGAAAATTCGATATTTTTGGTTCCCAGAAGCGATCTGTACATGCCTACTCCTTGCTAGAATGTTTTCAAGATACAGACCCAAAACATGTCAAAATCGATATTTTAAGTGTAAAAAGTCGATATGTGCATGCATCTTCTGTACCCGTTTATATCTCAAATTCAGGCTCAAAACTCCGAAAATTCGATATTTTTGGGACCCTTAAGCAATCTGCACATGCCTACTCAGTGCTAGAATGTTTTTAAAATACAGGCTTAAAACATGCTATAAATCGATATTTTAGGTGTCCAAAGTCGATATGTGCATGCATCTTCTGTACCCGTTTATATCTCAAATTCAGGCTCAAAACACCAGAAAATTCCATATTTTTGTGTCCCAGAAGCGATCTGTACATGCATACTCAGTGCTAGAATGTTTTAAAAATATAGGCTCAAAACATGCTAAAAATCGATATTTTAGGTGTCCAAAGTCGATATGTGCATGCATCTTCTGTACCCGTTTATATCTCAAATTCAAACTCAAAACACCCGAATATTCGATATTTTTGGGTCCCAAAAGCAATGTGTACATGCATACTCCGTGTTAGAGTATTTTCAAAATACAGGCCTAAAACATGCAGAAAATCTATATTTTTGCTGCCTAAAGTCAATATGTGTATGCATCTACTGTACCCGTCTATATCCCAAGTTCAGGTTCAAAACACTCGAAAATTCGATATTTTTGGGTCCCAGAAGCAATCTGTACATGCCTACTTCTTGCTAGAATGTTTTCAAGATACAGACCCAAAACATGCTCGAAATCGATATTTTAGGTGCAAAAAGTCGATATGTGCATGCATCTTCTGTATCCGTCTATATCCCAAATTCAGGTTCAAAACACCCGAAAATTCGATATTTTTGGGTCCCAGAAGCGATTTGTACATGCCTACTCCTTGCTAGAGTTTTTTCAAGATACAGACCCAAAACATGCTCAAAATCGATATTTTAGGTGCAAAAAGTCGATATGTGCATGCATCTTCTGTACCCGTTTATATCTCAAATTCAGGCTCAAAACACCCGAAAATTCCATATTTTTGGGTCCCTTAAGCGATCTGTACATGCATACTCAGTGCTAGAATGTTTTAAAAATATAGGCTCAAAACATGCTAAAAATCGATATTTTAGGTGTCCAAAGTCGATATGTGCATGCATCTTCTGTACCCGTTTATATCTCAAATTCAGGCTCAAAACACCCGAAAATTCGATATTTTTGGATCCCAAAAGCGATCTGTACATGTCTACTCCGTGTTAGAGTATTTTTATAATACAGGCCCAAAACATGCTAAAGTCGATATTTTAGGTGCCCAAAGTCAATATGTGCATGCATCATCTGTACCCGTTTATATCTCAAATTCAGGCTCAAAACACCAGAAAATTCCATATTTTTGGGTCCCAGAAGCGATCTGTACGTGCACACTCCGTGTTAGAGTGTTTTCAAAATACAGGCCCAAAACATGTTGAAAATCGATATTTTATGTGCCCAAAGTCAAAATGTGTATGAATCTTTTGTACACGTGTATATCCCTAATTCAGGTTCAAAACACCAGAAAATTCGATTTTTTTGGGTCCCAGAAGCGATCTGTACATGCCTACTCAGTGCTATAATTTTTTCAATATACAGACCCAAAACATGCTCAAAATCGATATTTTAGGTGCAAAAAGTCGATATGTGCATGCATCCTCTGTACCCGGTTATATCCCAAATTCTGGCTCAAAACCCCCGAAAATTCGTTATTTTTGGGTCCCAGAAGCGATCTGTACATGACTACTCAGTGCTAGAATATTTTCAAATTATACGCCCAAAACATACTAAAAATCGATATTTTTGGTGCCAAAGTCGTTATGTGCATGCATCTTCTGTACCCGTTTATATCTCAAATTCAGGCTCAAAACACCCAAAAAATCGATATTTTTGTGTCCCAGAAGCGATCTGTACATCTCTACACCGTGTTAGAGTATCTTCAAAATACAGGCCCAAAACATGCTCAAAATCGATATTTTAGGTGCCCAAAGTCGATATGTGCATGCATCTTCTGTACCCGTTCATATCTCAAATTCAGGTTCAGAATACCCGAAAATTCGATTTATTTGGGTCCCAGAAGCGATCTGTACTTGTCTACTCAGTGTTAGAGTATTTTAAAGATACAGGCCCAAAACATCCTCAAAATCGATATTTTGGGTGCCCAAAGTCGATATGTGCATGCATCTTCTGTACCCGTTTATATCTCAAATTCAAACTCAAAACACCCGAATATTCGATATTTTTGGGTCCCAAAAGCAATGTGTACATGCATACTCCGTGTTAGAGTATTTTCAAAATACAGGCCTAAAACATGCAGAAAATCTATATTTTTGCTGCCTAAAGTCAATATGTGTATGCATCTACTGTACCCGTCTATATCCCAAGTTCAGGTTCAAAACACTCGAAAATTCGATATTTTTGGGTCCCAGAAGCAATCTGTACATGCCTACTTCTTGCTAGAATGTTTTCAAGATACAGACCCAAAACATGCTCGAAATCGATATTTTAGGTGCAAAAAGTCGATATGTGCATGCATCTTCTGTATCCGTCTATATCCCAAATTCAGGTTCAAAACACCCGAAAATTCGATATTTTTGGGTCCCCGAAGCGATTTGTACATGCCTACTCCTTGCTAGAGTTTTTTCAAGATACAGACCCAAAACATGCTCAAAATCGATATTTTAGGTGCAAAAAGTCGATATGTGCATGCATCTTCTGTACCCGTTTATATCTCAAATTCAGGCTCAAAACACCCGAAAATTCCATATTTTTGGGTCCCTTAAGCGATCTGTACATGCATACTCAGTGCTAGAATGTTTTAAAAATATAGGCTCAAAACATGCTAAAAATCGATATTTTAGGTGTCCAAAGTCGATATGTGCATGCATCTTCTGTACCCGTTTATATCTCAAATTCAGGCTCAAAACACCCGAAAATTCGATATTTTTGGATCCCAAAAGCGATCTGTACATGTCTACTCCGTGTTAGAGTATTTTTATAATACAGGCCCAAAACATGCTAAAGTCGATATTTTAGGTGCCCAAAGTCAATATGTGCATGCATCATCTGTACCCGTTTATATCTCAAATTCAGGCTCAAAACACCCGAAAATTCGATTTTTTTTGGGTCCCAGAAGCGATCTGTACGTGCACACTCCGTGTTAGAGTGTTTTCAAAATACAGCCCCAAAACATGTTGAAAATCGATATTTTATGTGCCGAAAGTCAAAATGTGTATGAATCTTTTGTACACGTGTATATCCCTAATTCAGGTTCAAAACACCAGAAAATTCGATTTTTTTGGGTCCCAGAAGCGATCTGTACATGCCTACTCCTTGCTAGAATGTTTTCAAGAAACAGACCCATAACATGTTAAAAATCGATATTTTAAGTGCAAAAAGTCAATATGTGCATGCATCTTCTGTACCCGTTTATATCTCAAATTCAGTCTCAAAACTCCAAAAATTCGATATTTTTGGGTCCCTTAAGCAATCTGCACATACCTACTCAGTGATAGAATGTTTTTAAAATACAGGCTTAAAACATGCTATAAATCGATATTTTAGGTGTCCAAAGTCGATATGTGCATGCATCTTCTGAACCCGTTTATATCTCAAATTCAGGCTCAAAACACCCAAAAAATCGATTTTTTTGTGTCCCACAAGCGATCTGTACATGCCTACTCCGTGTTAGAGTATTTTCAAAATACAGGCCCAAAACAAGCTCAAAATCGATATTTTAGGTGCCCAAAGTCGATATGTGCATGCATCTTCTTTATCCGTTTATATCTCAAATTCAGGCTCAAAACACCCAAAAATTCAATATTTTTGGGTCCCAGAAGCGATCTGTACATGCCTACTCCGTGTTAATGTATTTTTAAAATACAGGTCCAAAACATGCTGAAAATCTATATTTTAGGTTCCCAAAGTCAATATGTGTATGTATCTTCTGTACCCGTCTATATCCCAAATTCAGGTTCAAAACACCAGAAAATTCGGTATTTTTGGTTCCCAGAAGCGATCTGTACATGCCTACTCCTTGCTAGAATGTTTTCAAGATACAGACCCAAAACATGTCAAAATCGATATTTTAAGTGTAAAAAGTCGATATGTGCATACATCTTCTGTACCCGTTTATATCTCAAATTCAGGCTCAAAACACCCGAAAATTCGATATTTTTGGGTCCCAGAAGCGATCTGTACATGCCTACTCGGTGCTAGAATATTTTCAAATTATACGCCGGAAACATACTAAAAATCGATATTTTGGGTGCCAAAGTCGATATGTGCATGCATCTTCTGTACCCGTTTATATCTAAAATTCAAGCTCAAAACTAAGAAAATTAGATATTTTTGGGTCCCTTAAGCAATCTGCACATGCCTACTCAGTGCTAGAATGTTTTTAAAATACAGGCTTTAAACATGCTATAAATCGATATTTTAGGTGTCCAAAGTCGATATGTTCATGCATCTTCTGTACCCGTTTATATCTCAAATTCAGGCTCAAAACACCCGAAAATTCGATATTTTTGGGTCCCAGAAGCGATCTGTACGTGCACACTCCGTGTTAGAGTGTTTTCAAAATACAGGCCCAAAACATGCTCAAAATCGATATTTTAGGTGCCCAAAGTCGATATGTGCATGCATCTTCTGTATCCGTTTATATCTCAAATTCAGGCTCAAAACACCCGAAAATTCAATATTTTTGGGTCCCAAAAGCGATCTGTACATGCCTACTCCGTGTTAAAGTATTTTCAAAATACAGGCCCAAAACATGCTGAAAATCTATATTTTAGGTGCCCAAAGTCAATATGTGTATGCATCTTCTGTACCCGTCTATATCCCAAATTCAGGTTCAAAACACCAGAAAATTCAGTATTTTTGGGTCCCAGAAGCGATCTGTACATGCCTACTCAGTGCTAGAATTTTTTCAATATACAGACCCAAAACATGCTCAAAATCGATATTTTAGGTGCAAAAAGTCGATATGTGCATGCATCCTCTGTACCCGGTTATATCCCAATTTCCGGCTCAAAACCCCCGAAAATTCGATATTTTTGGGTCCCAGAAGCGATCTGTACATGCCTACTCAGTGCTAGAATATTTTCAAATTATACGCCCAAAACATACTAGAAATCGATATTTTTGGTGCCAAAGTCGTTATGTGCATGCATCTTCTGTACCCATTTATATCTCAAATTCAAGCTCAAAACACCCAAAAAATCGATATTTTTGTGTCCCAGAAGCGATCTGTACATCTCTACACCGTGTTAGAGTATCTTCAAAATACAGGCCCAAAACATGCTCAAAATCGATATTTTAAGTGCCCAAAGTCGATATGTGCATGCATCTTCTGTACCCGTTCATATCTCAAATTCAGGTTCAGAATACCCGAAAATTCGATTTATTTGGGTCCCAGAAGCGATCTGTATGTGTCTACTCAGTGTTAGAGTATTTTAAAGATACAGGCCCAAAACATCCTCAAAATCGATATTTTGGGTGCCCAAAGTCGATATGTGCATGCATCTTCTGTACCCGTTTATATCTCAAATTCATACTCAAAACACCCGAATATTCGATATTTTTGGGTCCCAAAAGCAATGTGTACATGCATACTCCGTGTTAGAGTATTTTCAAAATACAGCCCTAAAACATGCAGAAAATCGATATTTTTGCTGCCTAAAGTCAATATGTGTATGCATCTACTGTACCCGTCTATATCCCAAGTTCAGGTTCAAAACACTCGAAAATTCGATATTTTTGGGTCCCAGAAGCAATCTGTACATGCCTACTTCTTGCTAGAATGTTTTCAGGATACAGACCCAAAACATGCTCGAAATCGATATTTTAGGTGCAAAAAGTCGAAATGTGCATGCATCTTCTGTACCCATTTATATCTCAAATTCAGGCTCAAAACTCCCGAAAATTCGATATTTTTGGGTCCCCGAAGCGATCTGTACATGCCAACTCCGTGTTAGAGTATTTTCAAAATACAGGCCCAAAACATGCTCAAAATCGATATTTTAGGTGTCCAAAGGCGATATGTGCATGCATCTTCTGTACCCGTTTATATCTCAAATTCAGGCTCAAAACTCCGAAAATTCGATTTTTTTGGGTCCCAGAAGCGATCTGTACATGCCTACTCCGTGTTAGAGTATTTTTTTAAAATACAGGCCCAAAAGATGCTCAAAATCAATATTTTAGGTGCCCAAAGTCAAAATGTGTATACATCTTCTGTATACGTGTATATCCCTAATTCAGGTTCAAAACAACCGAAAATTCGATTTTTTTGGGTCCCAGAAGCGATCTGTACATGCCTACTCCGTGTTAGAGTATTTTTTTTAAATACAGGCCCAAAACATATTAAAAATCGATATTTTAGGTGCCCAAAGTCGATATGTGCATGCATCTTCTGTATCCGTTTATATCTCAAATTCAGGCTCAAAACACCCGAAAATTCAATATTTTTGTTCCCAGAAGCGATCTGTACGTGCATACTCCGTGTTAGAGTGTTTGTAAAATAAAGGCCCAAAACATGCTAAAAATCGATATTTTATGTGCCCAAAGTCAATATGTGTATGTATCTTCTGTACCCGTGTATATCCCTAATTCCGGTTCAAAACACCAGAAAATTCGATATTTTTGGTTCCCAGAAGCGATCTGTACATGCCTACTCAGTGCTAGAATTTTTTCAATATACAGACCCAAAACATGCTCAAAATCGATATTTTAGGTGCAAAAAGTCGATATGTGCATGCATCCTCTGTACCCGGTTATATCCCAATTTCCGGCTCAAAACCCCCGAAAATTCGATATTTTTGGGTCCCAGAAGCGATCTGTACATGCCTACTCAGTGCTAGAATATTTTCAAATTATACGCCCAAAACATACTAGAAATCGATATTTTTGGTGCCAAAGTCGTTATGTGCATGCATCTTCTGTACCCATTTATATCTCAAATTCAGGCTCAAAACACCCAAAAAATCGATATTTTTGTGTCCCAGAAGCGATCTGTACATCTCTACACCGTGTTAGAGTATCTTCAAAATACAAGCACAAAACATGCTCAAAATCGATATTTTAAGTGCCCAAAGTCGATATGTGCATGCATCTTCTGTACCCGTTCATATCTCAAATTCAGGTTCAGAATACCCGAAAATTCGATTTATTTGGGTCCCAGAAGCGATCTGTATGTGTCTACTCAGTGTTAGAGTATTTTAAAGATACAGGTCCAAAACATCCTCAAAATCGATATTTTGGGTGCCCAAAGTCGATATGTGCATGCATCTTCTGTACCCGTTTATATCTCAAATTCATACTCAAAACACCCGAATATTCGATATTTTTGGGTCCCAAAAGCAATGTGTACATGCATACTCCGTGTTAGAGTATTTTCAAAATACAGCCCTAAAACATGCAGAAAATCGATATTTTTGCTGCCTAAAGTCAATATGTGTATGCATCTAATGTACCCGTCTATATTCCAAGTTCAGGTTCAAAACACTCGAAAATTCGATATTTTTGGGTCCCAGAAGCAATCTGTACATGCCTACTTCTTGCTAGAATGTTTTCAAGATACAGACCCAAAACATGCTCGAAATCGATATTTTAGGTGCAAAAAGTCGAAATGTGCATGCATCTTCTGTACCCATTTATATCTCAAATTCAGGCTCAAAACACCCGAAAATTCGATATTTTTGTGTCCCAGAAGCGATCTGTACATCTCTACACCGTGTTAGAGTATCTTCAAAATACAGGCCCAAAACATGCTCAAAATCGATATTTTAAGTGCCCAAAGTCGATATGTGCATGCATCTTCTGTACCCGTTCATATCTCAAATTCAGGTTCAGAATACCCGAAAATTCGATTTATTTGGGTCCCAGAAGCGATCTGTATGTGTCTACTCAGTGTTAGAGTATTTTAAAGATACAGGCCCAAAACATCCTCAAAATCGATATTTTGGGTGCCCAAAGTCGATATGTGCATGCATCTTCTGTACCCGTTTATATCTCAAATTCATACTCAAAACACCCGAATATTCGATATTTTTGGGTCCCAAAAGCAATGTGTACATGCATACTCCGTGTTAGAGTATTTTCAAAATACAGCCCTAAAACATGCAGAAAATCGATATTTTTGCTGCCTAAAGTCAATATGTGTATGCATCTACTGTACCCGTCTATATCCCAAGTTCAGGTTCAAAACACTCGAAAATTCGATATTTTTGGGTCCCAGAAGCAATCTGTACATGCCTACTTCTTGCTAGAATGTTTTCAGGATACAGACCCAAAACATGCTCGAAATCGATATTTTAGGTGCAAAAAGTCGAAATGTGCATGCATCTTCTGTACCCATTTATATCTCAAATTCAGGCTCAAAACTCCCGAAAATTCGATATTTTTGGGTCCCCGAAGCGATCTGTACATGCCAACTCCGTGTTAGAGTATTTTCAAAATACAGGCCCAAAACATGCTCAAAATCGATATTTTAGGTGTCCAAAGGCGATATGTGCATGCATCTTCTGTACCCGTTTATATCTCAAATTCAGGCTCAAAACTCCGAAAATTCGATTTTTTTGGGTCCCAGAAGCGATCTGTACATGCCTACTCCGTGTTAGAGTATTTTTTTAAAATACAGGCCCAAAAGATGCTCAAAATCAATATTTTAGGTGCCCAAAGTCAAAATGTGTATACATCTTCTGTATACGTGTATATCCCTAATTCAGGTTCAAAACAACCGAAAATTCGATTTTTTTGGGTCCCAGAAGCGATCTGTACATGCCTACTCCGTGTTAGAGTATTTTTTTTAAATACAGGCCCAAAACATATTAAAAATCGATATTTTAGGTGCCCAAAGTCGATATGTGCATGCATCTTCTGTATCCGTTTATATCTCAAATTCAGGCTCAAAACACCCGAAAATTCAATATTTTTGTTCCCAGAAGCGATCTGTACGTGCATACTCCGTGTTAGAGTGTTTGTAAAATAAAGGCCCAAAACATGCTAAAAATCGATATTTTATGTGCCCAAAGTCAATATGTGTATGTATCTTCTGTACCCGTGTATATCCCTAATTCCGGTTCAAAACACCA
This sequence comes from Petrolisthes cinctipes, assembly GCA_033782935.1. Classification (NCBI taxonomy): domain Eukaryota; kingdom Metazoa; phylum Arthropoda; class Malacostraca; order Decapoda; family Porcellanidae; genus Petrolisthes; species Petrolisthes cinctipes. The sequence goes on along the minus strand of JAWQEG010000731.1, from coordinate 589,495 downwards.
GAAAATTCGATATTTTTGGTTCCCAGAAGCGATCTGTACATGCCTACTCAGTGCTAGAATTTTTTCAATATACAGACCCAAAACATGCTCAAAATCGATATTTTAGGTGCAAAAAGTCGATATGTGCATGCATCCTCTGTACCCGGTTATATCCCAATTTCCGGCTCAAAACCCCCGAAAATTCGATATTTTTGGGTCCCAGAAGCGATCTGTACATGCCTACTCAGTGCTAGAATATTTTCAAATTATACGCCCAAAACATACTAGAAATCGATATTTTTGGTGCCAAAGTCGTTATGTGCATGCATCTTCTGTACCCATTTATATCTCAAATTCAGGCTCAAAACACCCAAAAAATCGATATTTTTGTGTCCCAGAAGCGATCTGTACATCTCTACACCGTGTTAGAGTATCTTCAAAATACAAGCACAAAACATGCTCAAAATCGATATTTTAAGTGCCCAAAGTCGATATGTGCATGCATCTTCTGTACCCGTTCATATCTCAAATTCAGGTTCAGAATACCCGAAAATTCGATTTATTTGGGTCCCAGAAGCGATCTGTATGTGTCTACTCAGTGTTAGAGTATTTTAAAGATACAGGTCCAAAACATCCTCAAAATCGATATTTTGGGTGCCCAAAGTCGATATGTGCATGCATCTTCTGTACCCGTTTATATCTCAAATTCATACTCAAAACACCCGAATATTCGATATTTTTGGGTCCCAAAAGCAATGTGTACATGCATACTCCGTGTTAGAGTATTTTCAAAATACAGCCCTAAAACATGCAGAAAATCGATATTTTTGCTGCCTAAAGTCAATATGTGTATGCATCTAATGTACCCGTCTATATTCCAAGTTCAGGTTCAAAACACTCGAAAATTCGATATTTTTGGGTCCCAGAAGCAATCTGTACATGCCTACTTCTTGCTAGAATGTTTTCAAGATACAGACCCAAAACATGCTCGAAATCGATATTTTAGGTGCAAAAAGTCGAAATGTGCATGCATCTTCTGTACCCATTTATATCTCAAATTCAGGCTCAAAACACCCGAAAATTCGATATTTTTGGGTCCCCGAAGCGATCTGTACATGCCAACTCCGTGTTAGAGTATTTTCAAAATACAGGCCCAAAACATGCTCAAAATCGATATTTTAGGTGTCCAAAGGCGATATGTGCATGCATCTTCTGTACCCGTTTATATCTCAAATTCAGGCTCAAAACTCCGAAAATTCGATTTTTTTGGGTCCCAGAAGCGATCTGTACATGCCTACTCCGTGTTAGAGTATTTTTTTAAAATACAGGCCCAAAACATGCTATCAATCGATATTTTAGGTGTCCAAAGTCGATATGTGCATGCATCTTCTGTACCCGTTTATATCTCAAATTCAGGCTCAAAACACCCAAAAAATCGATATTTTTGTGTACCAGAAGCGATCTGTACATGCCTACTCCGTGTTAGAGTATTTTCTAAATACAGACCCAAAACATGCTCAAAATCGATATTTTAGGTACCCAAAGTCGATATGTGTATGCATCTTCTGTATCCGTTTATATCTCAAATTCAGGCTCAAAACACCAGAAAATTCCATATTTTTGGGTCCCAGAAGCGATCTGTACATGCCTACTCCGTGTTAAAGTATTTTCAAAATACAGGCCCAAAACATGCTGAAAATCTATATTTTAGGTGCCCAAAGTCAATATGTGTATGCATCTTCTGTACCCGTCTATATCCCAAATTCAGGTTCAAAACACCAGAAAATTCGGTATTTTTGGGTCCCCGAAGCGATCTGTACATGCCTACTCAGTGCTAGAATGTTTTCAATATACAGACCCAAAACATGCTCAAAATCGATATTTTAGGTGCAAAAAGTCGATATGTGCATGCATCCTCTGTACCCGGTTATATCCCAAATTCTGGCTCAAAACCCCCGAAAATTCGATATTTTTGGGTCCCAGAAGCAATCTCTACATGCCTACTCAGTGCTAGAATATTTTCAAATTATACGCCCAAAACATACTAAAAATCGATATTTTTGGTGCCAAAGTCGTTATGTGCATGCATATTCTGTACCCGTTTATATCTCAAATTCAGGCTCAAAACACCCAAGAAATCGATATTTTTGTGTCCCAGAAGCGATCTGTACATGTCTACACCGTGCTATAGTATTTTCAAAATACAGGCCCAAAACATGCTCAAAATCAATATTTTAGGTGCCCAAAGTCAAAATGTGTATACATCTTCTGTATACGTGTATATCCCTAATTCAGGTTCAAAACAACCGAAAATTCGATTTTTTTGGGTCCCAGAAGCGATCTGTACATGCCTACTCCGTGTTAGAGTATTTTTTTTAAATACAGGCCCAAAACATATTAAAAATCGATATTTTAGGTGCCCAAAGTCGATATGTGCATGCATCTTCTGTATCCGTTTATATCTCAAATTCAGGCTCAAAACACCCGAAAATTCAATATTTTTGTTCCCAGAAGCGATCTGTACGTGCATACTCCGTGTTAGAGTGTTTTTTAAAATAAAGGCCCAAAACATGCTAAAAATCGATATTTTATGTGCCCAAAGTCAATATGTGTATGTATCTTCTGTACCCGTGTATATCCCTAATTCCGGTTCAAAACACCAGAAAATTCGATATTTTTGGTTCCCAGAAGCGATCTGTACATGCCTACTCCTTGCTAGAATGTTTTCAAGATACAGACCCAAAACATGTCAAAATCGATATTTTAAGTGTATAAAGTCGATATGTGCATGCATCTTCTGTACCCGTTTATATCTCAAATTCAGGCTCAAAACTCCGAAAATTCGATATTTTTGGGACCCTTAAGCAATCTGCACATGCCTACTCAGTGCTAGAATATTTTCAAATTATACGCCCAAAACATACTAAAAATCGATATTTTTGGTGCCAAAGTCGTTATGTGCGTGCATCTTCTGTACCCGTTTATATCTCAAATTCAGGCTCAAAACACCCAAAAAATCGATATTTTTGTGTCCCAGAAGCGATCTGTACATCTCTACACCGTGTTAGAGTATCTTCAAAATACAGGCCCAAAACATGCTCAAAATCGATATTTTAGGTGCCCAAAGTCGATATGTGCATGCATCTTCTGTACCCGTTCATATCTCAAATTCAGGTTCAGAATACCCGAAAATTCGATTTATTTGGGTCCCAGAAGCGATCTGTACGTGTCTACTCAGTGTTAGAGTATTTTAAAGTTACAGGCCCAAAACATCCTCAAAATCGATATTTTGGGTGCACAAAGTCGATATGTGCATGCATCTTCTGTACCCGTTTATATCTCAAATTCAAACTCAAAACACCCGAATATTCGATATTTTTGGGTCCCAAAAGCAATGTGTACATGCATACTCCGTGTTAGAGTATTTTCAAAATACAGCCCTAAAACATGCAGAAAATCGATATTTTTGCTGCCTAAAGTCAATATGTGTATGCATCTACTGTACCCGTCTATATCCCAAGTTCAGGTTCAAAACACTCGAAAATTCGATATTTTTGGGACCCAGAAGCGATTTGTACATGCCTACTCCTTGCTAGAATTTTTTCAAGATACAGACCCAAAACATGCTCAAAATCGATATTTTAGGTGCAAAAAGTCGATATGTGCATGCATCTTCTGTACCCGTTTATATCTCAAATTCAGGCTCAAAACACCCGAAAATTCAATATTTTTTTGTCCCTTAAGCGATCTGTACATGCATACTCAGTGCTAGAATGTTTTCAAAATATAGGCTCAAAACATGCTAAAAATCGATATTTTAGGTGTCCAAAGTCGATATGTGCATGCATCTTCTGTACCTGTTTATATCTCAAATTCAGGCTCAAAACACCCGAAATTTCGATATTTTTGGATCCCAAAAGCGATCTGTACATGTCTACTCCGTGTTAGAGTATTTTTATAATATAGGCCCAAAACATGCTAAAGTCGATATTTTAGGTGCCCAAAGTCAATATGTGCATGCATCATCTGTACCCGTTTATATCTCAAATTCAGGCTCAAAACACCCGAAAATTCGATTTTTTTGGGTCCCAGAAGCGATCTGTACGTGCACACTCCGTGTTAGAGTGTTTTCAAAATACAGGCCCAAAACATGTTGAAAATCGATATTTTATGTGCCCAAAGTCAAAATGTGTATGCATCTTTTGTACACGTGTATATCCCTAATTCCGGTTCAAAACACCAGAAAATTCGATTTTTTTGGGTCCCAGAAGCGATCTGTACTTGCCTACTCCTTGCTAGAATGTTTTCAAGAAACAGACCCATAACATGTTAAAAATCGATATTTTAAGTGCAAAAAGACGATATGTGCATGCATCCTCTGTACCCGGTTATATCCCAAATTCTGGCTCAAAACCCCTGAAAGTTCCATATTTTTGGGTCCCAGAAGCGATCTGTACATGCCTACTCCGTGTTAAAGTATTTTCAAAATACAGGCCCAAAACATGCTGAAAATCTATATTTTAGGTGCCCAAAGTCAATATGTGTATGCATCTTCTGTACCCGTCTATATCCCAAATTCAGGTTCAAAACACCAGAAAATTCGGTATTTTTGGGTCCCAGAAGCGATCTGTACATGCCTACTCAGTGCTAGAATTTTTTCAATATACAGACCCAAAACATGCTCAAAATCGATATTTTAGGTGCAAAAAGTCGATATGTGCATGCATCCTCTGTACCCGGTTATATCCCAAATTCTGGTTCAAAACCCCCGAAAATTCGATATTTTTGGGTCCCAGAAGCGATCTGTACATGCCTACTCAGTGCTAGAATATTTTCAAATTATACGCCCAAAACATACTAGAAATCGATATTTTTGGTGCCAAAGTCGTTATGTGCATGCATCTTCTGTACCCATTTATATCTCAAATTCAGGCTCAAAACACCCAAAAAATCGATATTTTTGTGTACCAGAAGCAATCTGTACATCTCTACACCGTGTTAGAGTATCTTCAAAATACAGGCCCAAAACATGCTCAAAATCGATATTTTAAGTGCCCAAAGTCGATATGTGCATGCATCTTCTGTACCCGTTCATATCTCAAATTCAGGTTCAGAATACCCGAAAATTCGATTTATTTGGGTCCCAGAAGCGATCTGTATGTGTCTACTCAGTGTTAGAGTATTTTAAAGATACAGGCCCAAAACATCCTCAAAATCGATATTTTGGGTGCCCAAAGTCGATATGTGCATGCATCTTCTGTACCCGTTTATATCTCAAATTCATACTCAAAACACCCGAATATTCGATATTTTTGGGTCCCAAAAGCAATGTGTACATGCATACTCCGTGTTAGAGTATTTTCAAAATACAGCCCTAAAACATGCAGAAAATCGATATTTTTGATGCCTAAAGTCAATATGTGTATGCATCTACTGTACCCGTCTATATCCCAAGTTCAGGTTCAAAACACTCGAAAATTCGATATTTTTGGGTCCCAGAAGCAATCTGTACATGCCTACTTCTTGCTAGAATGTTTTCAAGATACAGACCCAAAACATGCTCAAAATCGATATTTTAGGTGCAAAAAGTCGAAATGTGCATGCATCTTCTGTGCCCATTTATATCTCAAATTCAGGCTCAAAACACCCGAAAATTCGATATTTTTGGGTCCCCGAAGCGATCTGTACATGCCAACTCCGTGTTAGAGTATTTTCAAAATACAGGCCCAAAACATGCTCAAAATCGATATTTTAGGTGTCCAAAGTCGATATGTGCATGCATCTTCTGTACCCGTTTATATCTCAAATTCAGGCTCAAAACTCCGAAAATTCGATATTTTTGGGTCCCTTAAGCAATCTACACATGCCTACTCAGTGATAGAATGTTTTTAAAATACAGGCTTAAAACATGCTATAAATCGATATTTTAGGTGCCCAAAGTCGATATGTGCATGCATCTTCTGAACCCGTTTATATCTCAAATTCAGGCTCAAAACTCCCAAAAAATCGATATTTTTGTGTCCCAGAAGCGATTTGTACATGCCTACTCCGTGTTAGAGTATTTTCAAAATACAGGCCCAAAACATGCTCAAAATCAATATTTTAGGTGCCCAAAGTCGATATGTGCGTGCATCTTCTGTACCCGTTCATATTTCAAATACAGGCTCAGAACACCCTAAAATTCGATTTATTTGGGTTCCAGAAGCGATCTGTACGTGTCTTCTCAGTGTTGGAGTATTTTAAAAATACAGGCCCAAAACATGCTCAAAATCGATATTTTGGGTGCCCAAAGTCGATATGTGCATGCATCTTCTGTACCCGTTTATATCTCAAATTTAGACTCAAAACACCCGAATATTCGATATTTTTGTGTCCCAGAAGCGATCTGTACATGCCTACTCCGTGTTAGAGTATTTTCAAAATACAGGCCCAAAACATGCTCAAAATCGATATTTTATGTGCCCAAAGTCAAAATGTGTATGCATCTTCTGTACACGTGTATATCCCTAATTCAGGTTCAAAACAACCGAAAATTCGATTGTTTTGGGTCCCAGAAGCGATCTGTACATGCCTACTCCGTGTTAGAGTATTTTCAAAATACAGGCCCAAAACATATTAAAAATCGATATTTTAGGTGCCCAAAGTCGATATGTGCATGCATCTTCTGTATCCGTTTATATCTCAAATTCAGGCTCAAAACACCCTAAAATTCAATATTTTTGGGTCCCAAAAGCGATCTGTACATGCCTACTCCGTGTTAATGTATTTTCAAAATACAGGCCCAAAACATGCTGAAAATCTATATTTTAGGTGCCCAAAGTCAATATGTGTATGCATCTTCTGTACCCGTCTATATCCCAAATCCAGGTTCAAAACACCAGAAAATTCGGTATTTTTGGGTCCCAAAAGCGATCTGTACATGTCTACTCCTTGCTAGAATTTTTTCAAGATACAGACCCAAAACACGCTCAAAATCGATATTTTAAGTGCAAAAAGTCGATATGTTCATGCATCCTCTGTACCCGGTTATATCCCAAATTCTGGCTCAAAACCCCCGAAAATTCGATATATTTGGGTCCCAGAAGCGATCTGTACATGCCTACTCAGTGCTAGAATATTTTCAAATCATACGCCGAAAACATACTAAAAATCGATATTTTGGGTGCCAAAGTCGTTATGTGCATGCATATTCTGTACCCGTTTATATCTCAAATTCAGGCTCAAAACACCCAAAAAATCGATATTTTTGTGTCCCAGAAGCGATCTGTACATGTCTACACCGTGCTATAGTATTTTCAAAATACAGGCCCAAAACATGCTCAAAATCAATATTTTAGGTGCCCAAAGTCAAAATGTGTATGCATCTTCTGTACACGTGTATATCCCTAATTCAGGTTCAAAACAACCGAAAATTCGATTGTTTTTGGTCCCAGAAGCGATCTGTACATGCCTACTCCGTGTTAGAGTATTTTCAAAATACAGGCCCAAAACATATTAAAAATCGATATTTTAGGTGCCCAAAGTCGATATGTGCATGCATCTTCTGTATCCGTTTATATCTCAAATTCAGGCTCAAAACACCCTAAAATTCAATATTTTTGGGTCCCAAAAGCGATCTGTACATGCCTACTCCGTGTTAATGTATTTTCAAAATACAGGCCTAAAACATGCTGAAAATCTATATTTTAGGTGCCCAAAGTCAATATGTGTATGCATCTTCTGTACCCGTCTATATCCCAAATCCAGGTTCAAAACACCAGAAAATTCGGTATTTTTGGGTCCCAAAAGCGATCTGTACATGCCTACTCCTTGCTAGAATTTTTTCAAGATACAGACCCAAAACACGCTCAAAATCGATATTTTAAGTGCAAAAAGTCGATATGTTCATGCATCCTCTGTACCCGGTTATATCCCAAATTCAGGCTCAAAACCCCCGAAAATTCGATATATTTGGGTCCCAGAAGCGATCTGTAAATGCCTACTCAGTGCTAGAATATTTTCAAATCATACGCCGAAAACATACTAAAAATCGATATTTTGGGTGCCAAAGTCGTTATGTGCATGCATATTCTGTACCCGTTTATATCTCAAATTCAGGCTCAAAACACCCAAAAAATCGATATTTTTGTGTCCCAGAAGCGATCTGTACATGTCTACACCGTGCTATAGTAATTTCAAAATACAGGCCCAAAACATGCTCAAAATCAATATTTTAGGTGCCCAAAGTCAAAATGTGTATACATCTTCTGTATACGTGTATATCCCTAATTCAGGTTCAAAACAACCGAAAATTCGATTTTTTTGGGTCCCAGAAGCGATCTGTACATGCCTACTCCGTGTTAGAGTATTTTTTTTAAATACAGGCCCAAAACATATTAAAAATCGATATTTTAGGTGCCCAAAGTCGATATGTGCATGCATCTTCTGTATCCGTTTATATCTCAAATTCAGGCTCAAAACACCCGAAAATTCAATATTTTTGTTCCCAGAAGCGATCTGTACGTGCATACTCCGTGTTAGAGTGTTTGTAAAATAAAGGCTCAAAACATGCTAAAAATCGATATTTTATGTGCCCAAAGTCAATATGTGTATGTATCTTCTGTACCCGTGTATATCCCTAATTCCGGTTCAAAACACCAGAAAATTCGATATTTTTGGGTCCCAGAAGCGATCTGTACATGCCTACTCAGTGCTAGAATATTTTCAAATCATACGCGGAAAACATACTAAAATTCGATATTTTGGGTGCCAAAGTCGATATGTGCATGCATCTTCTGAACCCGTTTATATCTCAAATTCAGGCTCAAAATACCCAAAAAATCGATATTTTTGTGTCCCAGAAGCGATCTGTACATGCCTAATCCGTGTTAGAGTATTTTCATAATACAGGCCCAAAACATGCTCAAAATCGATATTTTAGGTGACCAAAGTCACTATGTGAATTTATCTTCTGTACCCGTCTATATCCCAAATTCTGGTTCAAAATACCAGAAAATTCGGAATTTTTGGGTCCTAGATGCGATCTGTACATGCCTACTCCTTGCTAGAATTTTTTCAAGATACCGACCCAAAACATGCTCAAAATCGATATTTTAGGTGCAAAAAGTCGATATGTGCATGCATCCTCTGTACCCGGTTATATCCCAAATTCTGGGTCAAAACCCCTGAAAATTCGATATTTTTGGGTCCCCGAAGCGATCTGTACATGCCTAATCCGTGTTAGAGTATTTTCATAATACAGGCCCAAAACATGCTCAAAATGGATATTTTAGGTGCCCAAAGTCGATATGTGCATGCATCTTCTGTATCCGTTTATATCTCAAATTCAGGCTCAAAACACCCGAAAATTCAATATTTTTGGGTCCCAGAAGCGATCTGTACATGCCTACTCCGTGTTAATGTATTTTCAAAATACAGGCCCAAAACATGCTGAAAATCTATATTTTAGGTGACCAAAGTCACTATGTGAATTTATCTTCTGTACCCGTCTATATCCCAAATTCTGGTTCAAAACACCTGAAAATTCGGTATTTTTGGGTCCCAGAAGCGATCTGTGCATGCCTACTCCTTGCTAGAATTTTTTCAAGATACAGACCCAAAAAATGCTCAAAAATCGATATTTTAAGTGCAAAAAGTCGATATGTGCATGCATCCTCTGTACCCGGTTATATCCCAAATTCTGGCTCAAAACCCCCGAAAATTCGATATTTTTGGGTCCCAGAAGCGATCTGTACATGCCTACTCAGTGCTAGAATATTTTCAAATTATACGCCGAAAACATACTAAAAATCGATATTTTGGGTGCCAAAGTCGATATGTGCATGCATCTTCTGAACCCGTTTATATCTCAAATTCAGGCTCAAAACACCCAAAAAATCGATATTTTTGTGTCCCAGAAGCGATCTGTACATGCCTACTCCGTGTTAGAGTATTTTCATAATACAGGCCCAAAACATGCTCAAAATCGATATTTTAGGTGCCCAAAGTCGATATGTGCATGCATCTTCTGTATCCATTTATATCTCAAATTCAGGCTCAAAACACCCGAAAATTCAATATTTTTGGGTCCCAGAAGCGATCTGTACATGCCTACTCCGTGTTAATGTATTTTCAAAATACAGGCCCAAAACATGCTGAAAATCTATATTTTAGGTGACCAAAGTCACTATGTGAATTTATCTTCTGTACCCGTCTATATCCCAAATTCTGGTTCAAAACACCAGAAAATTCGGTATTTTTGGGTCCTAGATGCGATCTGTACATGCCTACTCCTTGCTAGAATTTTTTCAAGATACCGACCCAAAACATGCTCAAAATCGATATTTTAGGTGTAAAAAGTCGATATGTGCATGCATCCTCTGTACCCGGTTATATCCCAAATTCTGGCTCAAAAACCCCGAAAATTCGATATTTTTGAGTCCCAGAAGCGATCTGTACATGTCTACTCCGTGTTAGAGTGTTTTTAAAATACAGGCCCAAAACATGCTGAAAATCGATATTTTATGTGCCTAAAGTCAAAATGTGTATGCATCTTCTGTACACGTGTATATCCCTAATTCAGGTTCAAAACACCAGAAAATTCGATTTTTTTGGGTCCCAGAAGCGATCTGTACATGCCTACTCCTTGCTAGAATGTTTTCAAGATACAGACCCAAAACATGTTAAAAATCGATATTTTAAGTGCAAAAAGTCGATATGTGCATGCATCCCCTGTACCCAGTTATATCCCAAATTCTGGCTCAAAACCCCTGAAAGTTCGATATTTTTGGGTCCCAGAAGCGATCTGTACATGCCTACTCAGTGCTAGAATATTTTCAAATTATACGCCGGAAACATACTAAAAATCGATATTTTGGGTGCCAAAGTCGATATGTGCATGCATCTTCTGTACCCGTTTATATCTCAAATTCAGTTTAAAAACTCCAAAATTCGATATTTTTGGGTCCCTTAAGCAAACTACACATGCCTACTCAGTGATAGAATGTTTTTAAAATACAGGCTTAAAACATGCTATAAATCGATATTTTAGATGTCCAAAGTCGATATGAGCATGCATCTTCTGAACCCGTTTATATCTTAAATTCAGGCTCAAAACACCCAAAAAATCGATATTTTTGTGTCCCAGAAGCGATCTGAACATGCCTACTCCGTGTTAGAGTATTTTCAAAATACAGGCCCAAAACATGCTGAAAATCTATATTTTAGGTGACCAAAGTCAATATGTGAATTTATCTTCTGTACCCGTCTATATCCCAAATTCTGGTTCAAAACACCAGAAAATTCGGTATTTTTGGGTCCCAGAAGCGATCTGTACATGCCTACTCCTTGCTAGAATTTTTTCAAGATACAGACCCAAAAAATGCTCAAAATCGATATTTTAAGTGCAAAAAGTCGATATGTGCATGCATCCTCTGTACCCGGTTATATCCCAAATTCTGGCTCAAAACCCCGGAAAATTCGATATTTTTGGGTCCCAGAAGCGATCTGTACATGCCTACTCAGTGCTAGAATATTTTCAAATTATACGCCGAAAACATACTAAAAATCGATATTTTGGGTGCCAAAGTCGATATGTGCATGCATCTTCTGAACCCGTTTATATCTCAAATTCAGGCTCAAAACACCCAAAAAATCGATATTTTTGTGTCCCAGAAGCGATCTGTACATGCCTACTCCGTGTTAGAGTATTTTCTTAATACAGGCCCAAAACATGCTCAAAATCGATATTTTAGGTGCCCAAAGTCGATATGTGTATGCATCTTCTGTATCCGTTTATATCTCAAATTCAGGCTCAAAACACCCGAAAATTCAATATTTTTGGGTCCCAGAAGCGATCTGTACATGCCTACTCCGTGTTAATGTATTTTCAAAATACAGGCCCAAAACATACTGAAAATCTATATTTTAGGTGACAAAAGTCACTATGTGAATTTATCTTTTGTACCCGTCTATATCCCAAATTCTGGTTCAAAACACCAGAAAATTCGGTATTTTTGGGTCCTAGATGCGATCTGTACATGCCTACTCCTTGCTAGAATTTTTTCAAGATACAGACCCAAAACATGCTCAAAATCGATATTTTAGGTGCAAAAAGTCGATATGTGCATGCATCCTCTGTACCCGGTTATATCCCAAATTCTGGCTCAAAAACCCCGAAAATTCGATATTTTTGGGTCCCAGAAGCAATATGTACATGTCTACTCCGTGTTAGAGTGTTTTTAAAATACAGGCCCAAAACATGCTGAAAATCGATATTTTATGTGCCTAAAGTCAAAATGTGTATGCATCTTCTGTACACGTGTATATCCCTAATTCAGGTTCAAAACACCAGAAAATTCGATTTTTTTGGGTCCCAGAAGCGATCTGTACATGCCTACTCCTTGCTAGAATGTTTTCAAGCTACAGACCCAAAACATGTTAAAAATCGATATTTTAAGTGCAAAAAGTCGATATGTTCATGCATCCTCTGTACCCGGTTATATCCCAAATTCTGGCTCAAAACCCCCGAAAATTCGATATTTTTGGGTCCCAGAAGCGATCTGTACATGCCTACTCAGTGCTAGAATATTTTCAAATTATACGCCGGAAACATAATAAAAATCGATATTTTGTGTGCTAAAGTCGATATGTGCATGCATCTTCTGTACCCGTTTATATCTCAAATTCAGTTTAAAAACTCCGAAAATTCGATATTTTTGGGTCCCTTAAGCAATCTACAAATGCCTACTCAGTGATAGAATGTTTTTAAAATACAGGCTTAAAACATGCTATAAATCGATATTTTAGATGTCCAAAGTCGATATGTGCATGCATCTTCTGTACCCGTTAATATCTCAAATTTAGACTCAAAACACCCGAATATTCGATATTTTTGTGTCCCAGAAGCGATCTGTACATGCCTACTCCGTGTTAGAGTATTTTCAAAATACAGGCCCAAAACATGCTCAAAATCGATATTTTATGTGCCCAAAGTCAAAATGTGTATGCATCTTCTGTACACGTGTATATCCCTAATTCAGGTTCAAAACAACCGAAAATTCGATTTTTTTGGGTCCCAGAAGCGATCTGTACATGCCTACTCCGTGTTAGAGTATTCTCAAAATACAGGCCCAAAACATATTAAAAATCGATATTTTTGGTGCCCAAAGTCGATATGTGCATGCATCTTCTGTATCCGTTTATATCTCAAATTCAGGCTCAAAACACCCTAAAATTCAATATTTTTGATCCCAAAAGCGATCTGTACATGCCTACTCCGTGTTAATGTATTTTCAAAATACAGGCCCAAAACATGCTGAAAATCTATATTTTAGGTCCCCAAAGTCAATATGTGTATGCATCTTCTGTACCCGTCTATACCCCAAATTCAGGTTCAAAACACCAGAACATTCGGTATTTTTTGGTCCCAGAAGCGATTTGTACATGCCTACTCCTTGCTAGAATTTTTTCAAGATACAGACCCAAAAAATGCTCAAAATCGATATTTTAAGTGCAAAAAGTCGATATGTGCATGCATCCTCTGTACCCGGTTATATCCCAAATTCTGGCTCAAAACCCCCGAAAATTCGATATTTTTGGGTCCCAGAAGCGATCTGTACATGCCTACTCAGTGCTAGAATATTTTCAAATTATACGCCGAAAACATACTAAAAATCGATATTTTGGGTGCCAAAGTCGATATGCGCATGCATCTTCTGAACCCGTTTATATCTCAAATTCAGGCTCAAATCACCCAAAAAATCGATATTTTTGTGTCCCAGAAGCGATCTGTACATGCCTACTTCGTGTTAGAGTATTTTCATAATACAGGCCCAAAACATTTTCAAAATCGATATTTTAGGTGCCCAAAGTCGATATGTGCATGCATCTTCTGTATCCGTTTATATCTCAAATTCAGGCTCAAAACACCCGAAAATTCAATATTTTTGGGTCCCAGAAGCGATCTGTACATGCCTACTCTGTGTTAATGTATTTTCAAAATACAGGTCCAAAACATGCTGAAAATCTATATTTTAGGTGACCAAAGTCACTATGTGAATTTATCTTCTGTACCCGTCTATATCCCAAATTCTGGTTCAAAACACCAGAAAATTCGGTATTTTTGGGTCCCAGAAGCGATCTGTACAAGCCTACTCCTTGCTAGAATTTTTTCAAGATACAGATCCAAAAAATGCTCAAAATCGATATTTTAAGTGCAAAAAGTCGATATGTGCATGCATCCTCTGTACACGGTTATATCCCAAATTCTGGCTCAAAACCCCCGAAAATTCGATATTTTTGGGTCCCAGAAGCGATCTGTACATGCCTACTCAGTGCTAGAATATTTTCAAATTATACGCCGAAAACATACTAAAAATCGATATTTTGGGTGCCAAAGTCGATATGTGCATGCATCTTCTGAACCCGTTTATATCTCAAATTTAGGCTCAAAACCCCCAAAAAATCGATATTTTTGTGTCCCAGAAGCGATCTGTACATGCCTACTCCGTGTTAGAGTATTTTCATAATACAGGCCCAAAACATGCTCAAAATCGATATTTTAGGTGCCCAAAGTCGATATGTGCATGCATCTTCTGTATCCGTTTATATCTCAAATTCAGGCTCAAAACACCCGAAAATTTAATATTTTTGGGTCCCAGAAGCGATCTGTACATGCCTACTCCGTGTTAATGTATTTTCAAAATACAGGCCCAAAACATGCTGAAAATCGATATATAATGTGCCCAAAGTCAAAATGTGTATGCATCTTCTGTACACGTGTATATCCCTAATTCAGGTTCAAAAGAACCGAAAATTCGATTTTTTTGGGTCCCAGAAGCGATCTGTACATGCCTACTCCGTGTTAGAGTATTTTCAAAATACAGGCCCAAAACATATTAAAAATCGATATTTTAGGTGCCCAAAGTCGATATGTGCATGCATCTTCTGTATCCGTTTATATCTCAAATTCAGGCTCAAAACACCCTAAAAAACAATATTTTTGATCCCAAAAGCGATCTGTACATGCCTACTCCGTGTTAATGTATTTTCAAAATACAGGCCCAAAACATGCTGAAAATCTATATTTTAGGTGCCCAAAGTCAATATGTGTATGCATCTTCTGTACCCGTCTATATCCCAAATTCAGGTTCAAAACACCAGAAAATTCGGTATTTTTGGGTCCCAGAAGCGATCTGTACATGCCTACTCCTTGCTAGAATTTTTTCAAGATACAGACCCAAAACATGCTCAAAATCGATATTTTAGGTGCAAAAAGTCGATATGTGCATGCATCCTCTGTACCCTGTTATATCCCAAATTCTGGCTCAAAACCCCCCAAAATTCGATATTTTTGTGTCCCAGAAGCGATCTGTACATGTCTACTCCGTGTTAGAGTGTTTTTAAAATACAGGCCCAAAACATGCTGAAAATCGATATTTTATGTGCCTAAAGTCAAAATATGTATGCATCTTCTGTACACGTGTATATCCCTAATTCAGGTTCAAAACACCAGAAAATTCGATTTTTTTGGGTCCCAGAAGCGATCTGTACATGCCTACTCCTTGCTAGAATGTTTTCAAGATACAGACCCAAAACATGTTAAAAATCGATATTTTAAGTGCAAAAAGTCGATATGTGCATGCATCCTCTGTACCCAGTTATATCCCAAATTCTGGCTCAAAACCCCTGAAAGTTCGATATTTTTGGGTCCCATAAGCGATCTGTACATGCCTACTCAGTGCTAGAATATTTTCAAATTATACGCCGGAAACATACTAAAAATCGATATTTTGGGTGCCAAAGTCGATATGTGTATGCATCTTCTGTACCCGTTTATATCTCAAATTCAGTTTAAAAACTCCGAAAATTCGATATTTTTGGGTTCCTTAAGCAATCTACACATGCCTACTCAGTGATAGAATGTTTTTAAAATACAGGCTTAAAACATGCTATAAATCGATATTTTAGATGTCCAAAGTCTATATGTGCATGCATCTTCTGTACCCGTTTATATCTCAAATTTAGACTTAAAACACCCGAATATTCGATATTTTTGTGTTCCAGAAGCGATCTGTACATGCCTACTCCGTGTTAGAGTATTTTCAAAATACAGGCCCAAAACATGCTCAAAATCGATATATAATGTGCCCAAAGTCAAAATGTGTATGCATCTTCTGTACACGTGTATATCCCTAATTCAGGTTCAAAACAACCGAAAATTCGATTTTTTTGGGTCCCAGAAGCGATCTGTACATGCCTACTCCGTGTTAGAGTATTTTCAAAATACAGGCCCAAAACATATTAAAAATCGATATTTTAGGTGCCCAAAGTCGATATGTGCATGCATCTTCTGTATCCGTTTATATCTCAAATTCAGGCTCAAAACACCCTAAAATTCAATATTTTTGATCCCAAAAGCGATCTGTACATGCCTACTCCGTGTTAATGTATTTTCAAAATACAGGCCCAAAACATGCTGAAAATCTATATTTTAGGTGCCCAAAGTCAATATGTGTATGCATCTTCTGTACCCGTCTATATCCCAAATTCAGGTTCAAAACACCAGAAAATTCGGTATTTTTGGGTCCCAGAAGCGATCTGTACATGCCTACTCCTTGCTAGAATTTTTTCAAGATACAGACCCAAAAAATGCTCAAAATCGATATTTTAAGTGCAAAAAGTCGATATGTGCATGCATCCTCTGTACCCGGTTATATCCCAAATTTTGGCTCAAAACCCCCGAAAATTCGATATTTTTGGGTCCCAGAAGCGATCTGTACATGCCTACTCAGTGCTAGAATATTTTCAAATTATACGCCGAAAACATACTAAAAATCGATATTTTGGGTGCCAAAGTCGATATGTGCATGCATCTTCTGAACCCGTTTATATCTCAAATTCAGGCTCAAAACACCCAAAAAATCGATATTTTTGTGTCCCAGAAGCGATCTGTACATGCCTACTCCGTGTTAGAGTATTTTCATAATACAGGCCCAAAACATGCTCAAAATCGATATTTTAGGTGCCCAAAGTCGATATGTGTATGCATCTTCTGTATCCGTTTATATCTCAAATTCAGGCTCAAAACACCCGAAAATTCGATTTTTTTGGGTCCCAGAAGCGATCTGTACATGCCTACTCCGTGTTAATGTATTTTCAAATTACAGGCCCAAAACATGCTGAAAATCTATATTTTAGGTGACCAAAGTCACTATGTGAATTTATCTTCTGTACCCGTCTATATCCCAAATTCTGGTTCAAAACACCAGAAAATTCGGTATTTTTGGGTCCCAGAAGCGATCTGTACATGCCTACTCCTTGCTAGAATTTTTTCAAGATACAGACCCAAAAAATGCTCAAAATCGATATTTTAAGTGCAAAAAGTCGATATGTGCATGCATCCTCTGTACCCGGTTATATCCCAAATTCTGGCTCAAAACACCCGAAAATTCGATATTTTTGGGTCCCAGAAGCGATCTGTACATGCCTACTCAGTGCTAGAATATTTTCAAATTATACGCCGAAAACATACTAAAAATCGATATTTTGGGTGCCAATGTCGATATGTGCATGCATCTTCTGAACCCGTTTATATCTCAAATTCAGGCTCAAAACACCCAAAAAATCGATATTTTTGTGTCCCAGAAGCGATCTGTACATGCCTACTCCGTGTTAGAGTATTTTCATAATACAGGCCCAAAACATGCTCAAAATCGATATTTTAGGTGCCCAAAGTCGATATGTGCATGCATCTTCTGTATCCGTTTATATCTCAAATTCAGGCTCAAAACACCCGAAAATTCAATATTTTTGGGTCCCAGAAGCGATCTGTACATGCCTACTCCGTGTTAATGTATTTTCAAATTACAGGCCCAAAACATGCTGAAAATCTATATTTTAGGTGACCAAAGTCACTATGTGAATTTATCTTCTGTACCCGTCTATATCCCAAATTCTGGTTCAAAACACCAGAAAATTCGGTATTTTTGGGTCCCAGAAGCGATCTGTACATGCCTACTCCTTGCTAGAATTTTTTCAAGATACAGACCCAAAAAATGCTCAAAATCGATATTTTAAGTGCAAAAAGTCGATATGTGCATGCATCCTCTGTACCCGGTTATATCCCAAATTCTGGCTCAAAACACCCGAAAATTCGATATTTTTGGGTCCCAGAAGCGATCTGTACATGCCTACTCAGTGCTAGAATATTTTCAAATTATACGCCGAAAACATACTAAAAATCGATATTTTGGGTGCCAATGTCGATATGTGCATGCATCTTCTGAACCCGTTTATATCTCAAATTCAGGCTCAAAACACCCAAAAAATCGATATTTTTGTGTCCCAGAAGCGATCTGTACATGCCTACTCCGTGTTAGAGTATTTTCATAATACAGGCCCAAAACATGCTCAAAATCGATATTTTAGGTGCCCAAAGTCGATATGTGCATGCATCTTCTGTATCCGTTTATATCTCAAATTCAGGCTCAAAACACCCGAAAATTCAATATTTTTGGGTCCCAGAAGCGATCTGTACATGCCTACTCCGTGTTAATGTATTTTCAAAATACAGGCCCAAAACATGCTGAAAATCTATATTTTAGGTGACCAGAGTCACTATGTGAATTTATCTTCTGTACCCGTCTATATCCCAAATTCTGGTTCAAAACACCAGAAAATTCGGTATTTTTGGGTCCTAGATGCGATCTGTACATGCCTACTCCTTGCTAGAATTTTTTCAAGATACCGACCCAAAACATGCTCAAAATCGATATTTTAGGTGCCCAAAGTCGATATGTGCATGCATCTTATGTATCCGTTTATATCTCAAATTCAGGCTTAAAACACCCTAAAATTCAATATTTTTGGGTCCCAAAAGCGATCTGTACATGCCTAATCAGTGTTAATGTATTTTCAAAGTACAGGCCCAAAACATTCTGAAAATCTATATTTTAGATGTCCAAAGTCTATATGTGCATGCATCTTCTGTACCCGTTTATATCTCAAATTTAGACTTAAAACACCCGAATATTCGATATTTTTGTGTCCCAGAAGCGATCTGTACATGCCTACTCCGTGTTAGAGTATTTTCAAAATACAGGCCCAAAACATGCTCAAAATCGATATATAATGTGCCCAAAGTCAAAATGTGTATGCATCTTCTGTACACGTGTATATCCCTAATTCAGGTTCAAAACAACCGAAAATTCGATTTTTTTGGGTCCCAGAAGCGATCTGTACATGCCTACTCCGTGTTAGAGTATTTTCAAAATACAGGCCCAAAACATATAAAAAATCGATATTTTAGGTGCCCAAAGTCGATATGTGCATGCATCTTCTGTATCCGTTTATATCTCAAATTCAGGCTCAAAACACCCTAAAAATCAATATTTTTGATCCCAAAAGCGATCTGTACATGCCTACTCCGTGTTAATGTATTTTCAAAATACAGGCCCAAAACATGCTGAAAATCTATATTTTAGGTGCCCAAAGTCAATATGTGTATGCATCTTCTGTACCCGTCTATATCCCAAATTCAGGTTCAAAACACCAGAAAATTCGGTATTTTTGGGTCCCAGAAGCGATCTGTACATGCCTACTCCTTGCTAGAATTTTTTCAAGATACAGACCCAAAACATGCTCAAAATCGATATTTTAGGTGCAAAAAGTCGATATGTGCATGCATCCTCTGTACCCGGTTATATCCCAAATTCTGGCTCAAAACCCCCCAAAATTCGATATTTTTGTGTCCCAGAAGCGATCTGTACATGTCTACTCCGTGTTAGAGTGTTTTTAAAATACAGGCCCAAAACATGCTGAAAATCGATATTTTATGTGCCTAAAGTCAAAATGTGTATGCATCTTCTGTACACGTGTATATCCCTAATTCAGGTTCAAAACACCAGAAAATTCGATTTTTTTGGGTCCCAGAAGCGATCTGTACATGCCTACTCCTTGCTAGAATGTTTTCAAGATACAGACCCAAAACATGTTAAAAATCGATATTTTAAGTGCAAAAAGTCGATATGTGCATGCATCCTCTGTACCCAGTTATATCCCAAATTCTGGCTCAAAACCCCTGAAAGTTCGATATTTTTGGGTCCCATAAGCGATCTGTACATGCCTACTCAGTGCTAGAATATTTTCAAATTATACGCCGGAAACATACTAAAAATCGATATTTTGGGTGCCAAAGTCGATATGTGCATGCATCTTCTGTACCCGTTTATATCTCAAATTCAGTTTAAAAACTCCGAAAATTCGATATTTTTGGGTCCCTTAAGCAATCTACACATGCCTACTCAGTGATAGAATGTTTTTAAAATACAGGCTTAAAACATGCTATAAATCGATATTTTAGATGTCCAAAGTCTATATGTGCATGCATCTTCTGTACCCGTTTATATCTCAAATTTAGACTTAAAACACCCGAATATTCGATATTTTTGTGTCCCAGAAGCGATTTGTACATGCTTACTCCGTGTTAGAGTATTTTCAAAATACAGGCCCAAAACATGCTCAAAATCGATATATAATGTGCCCAAAGTCAAAATGTGTATGCATCTTCTGTACACGTGTATATCCCTAATTCAGGTTCAAAACACCAGAAAATTCGGTATTTTTGGGTCCTAGATGCGATCTGTACATGCCTACTCCTTGCTAGAATTTTTTCAAGATACCGACCCAAAACATGCTCAAAATCGATATTTTAGGTGCCCAAAGTCAATATGTGCATGCATCTTCTGTATCCGTTTATATCTCAAATTCAGGCTCAAAACACCAGAAAATTTGGTATGTTTGGGTCCAAGAAGCGATCTGTACATGCCTACTCCTTGCTAGAATTTTTTCAAGATACAGACCCAAAACATGCTCAAAATCGATATTTTAGGTGCAAAAAGTCGATATGTGCATGCATCCTCTGTACCCGGTTATATCCCAAATTCTGGCTCAAAACCCCCCAAAATTCGATATTTTTGTGTCCCAGAAGCGATCTGTACATGTCTACACCGTGCTGTAGTATTTTCAAAATACAGGCCCAAAACATGCTCAAAATCAATATTTTAGGTGCCCAAAGTCGATATGTGCGTGCATCTCCTGTACCCGTTCATATCTCAAATTCAGGCTCAGAACACCCTAAAATTCGATTTATTTGGGTTCCAGAAGCGATCTGTACGTGTCTAGTCAGTGTTGGAGTTTTTTAAAAATACAGGCCCAAAACATGCTCAAAATCGATATTTTGGGTGCCCAAAGTCGATATGTGCATGCATCTTCTGTACCCGTTTATATCTCAAATTTAGACTCAAAACACCCGAATATTCGATATTTTTGTGTCCCAGAAGCGATCTGTACATGCCTACTCCGTGTTAGAGTATTTTCAAAATACAGGCCCAAAACATGCTCAAAATCGATATTTTATGTGCCCAAAGTCAAAATGTGTATGCATCTTCTGTACACGTGTATATCCCTAATTCAGGTTCAAAACAACCGAAAATTCGATTTTTTTGGGTCCCAGAAGCGATCTGTACATGCCTACTCCGTGTTAGTGTATTTTCAAAATACAGGCCCAAAACATATTAAAAATCGATATTTTAGGTGCCCAAAGTCGATATGTGCATGCATCTTCTGTATCCGTTTATATCTCAAATTCAGGCTCAAAACACCCTAAAATTCAATATTTTTGATCCCAAAAGCGATCTGTACATGCCTACTCCGTGTTAATGTATTTTCAAAATACAGGCCCAAAACATGCTGAAAATCTATATTTTAGGTGCCCAAAGTCAATATGTGTATGCATCTTCTGTACCCGTCTATATCCCAAATTCAGGTTCAAAACACCAGAAAATTCGGTATTTTTGGATCCCTGAAGCGATCTGTACATGCCTACTCCTTGCTAGAATTTTTTCAAGATACAGACCCCAAAAATGCTCAAAATCGATATTTTAAGTGCAAAAAGTCGATATGTGCATGCATCCTCTGTACCCGGTTATATCCCAAATTCTGGCTCAAAACCCCCGAAAATTCGATATTTTTGGGTCCCAGAAGCGATCTGTACATGCCTAGTCAGTGCTAGAATATTTTCAAATTATACGCCGAAAACATACTAAAAATCGATATTTTGGGTGCCAAAGTCGATATGCGCATGCATCTTCTGAACCCGTTTATATCTCAAATTCAGGCTCAAAACACCCAAAAAATCGATATTTTTGTGTCCCAGAAGCGATCTGTACATGCCTACTCCGTGTTAGAGTATTTTCATAATACAGGCCCAAAACATGCTCAAAATCGATATTTTAGGTGCCCAAGGTCGATATGTGCATGCATCTTCTGTATCCGTTTATATCTCAAATTCAGGCTCAAAACACCCTAAAATTCAATATTTTTGGGTCCCAGAAGCGATCTGTACATGCCTACTCCGTGTTAATGTATTTTCAAAATACAGGCCCAAAACATGCTGAAAATCTATATTTTAGGTGACCAAAGTCACTATGTGAATTTATCTTCTGTACCCGTCTATATCCCAAATTCTGGTTCAAAACACCAGAAAATTCGGTATTTTTGGGTCCTAGATGCGATCTGTACATGCCTACTCCTTGCTAGAATTTTTTCAAGATACCGACCCAAAACATGCTCAAAATCGATATTTTAGGTGCAAAAAGTCGATATGTGCATGCATCCTCTGTACCCGGTTATATCCCAAATTCTGGCTCAAAACCCCCGAAAATTCGATATTTTTGGGTCCCAGAAGCGATCTGTACATGTCTACTCCGTGTTAGAGTGTTTTTAAAATACAGGCTCAAAACAAGCTGAAAATCGATATTTTATGTGCCTAAAGTCAAAATGTGTATGCATCTTCTGTACACGTGTATATCCCTAATTCAGGTTCAAAACACCAGAAAATTCGATTTTTTTGGGTCCCAGAAGCGATCTGTACATGCCTACTCCTTGCTAGAATGTTTTCAAGATACAGACCCAAAACATGTTAAAAATCGATATTTTAAGTGCAAAAAGTCGATATGTGCATGCATCCCCTGTACCCAGTTATATCCCAAATTCTGGCTCAAAACCCCTGAAAGTTCGATATTTTTGGGTCCCAGAAGCGATCTGTACATGCCTACTCAGTGCTAGAATATTTTCAAATTATACGCCGGAAACATACTAAAAATCGATATTTTGGGTGCCAAAGTCGATATGTGCATGCATCTTCTGTACCCGTTTATATCTCAAATTCAGTTTAAAAACTCCGAAAATTCGATATTTTTGGGACCCTTAAGCAAACTACACATGCCTACTCAGTGATAGAATGTTTTTAAAATACAGGCTTAAAACATGCTATAAATCGATATTTTAGATGTCCAAAGTCGATATGTGCATGCATCTTCTGAATTCGTTTATATCTTAAATTCAGGCTCAAAACACCCAAAAAATCGATATTTTTGTATCCCAGAAGCGATCTGAACATGCCTACTCCGTGTTAGAGTATTTTCAAAATACAGGCCCAAAACATGCTCAAAATCGATATTTTAGGTGCCCAAAGACGATATGTGCATGCATCTTCTGTATCCGTTTATATCTCAAATTCAGGCTCAAAACACCCAAAAATTCAATATTTATGGGTCCCAGAAGCGATCTGTACATGCCTACTCCGTGTTAATGTATTTTCAAAATACAGGTCCAAAACATGCTGAAAATCTATATTTTAGGTGCCCAAAGTCAATATGTGTATACATCTTCTGTACCCGTCTATATCCCAAATTCAGGTTCAAAACACCAGAAAATTCGGTATTTTTGGGTCCCAGAAGCGATCTGTACATGCCTACTCCTTGCTAGAATTTTTTCAAGATACAGACCCAAAAAATGCTCAAAATCGATATTTTAAGTGCAAAAAGTCGATATGTGCATGCATCCTCTGTACCCGGTTATATCCCAAATTCTGGCTCAAAACCCCCGAAAATTCGATATTTTTGGGTCCCAGAAGCGATCTGTACATGCCTACTCAGTGCTAGAATATTTTCAAATTATACGCCGAAAACATACTAAAAATCGATATTTTGGGTGCCAAAGTCGATATGTGCATGCATCTTCTGAACCCGTTTATATCTCAAATTCAGGCTCAAAACACCCAAAAAATCGATATTTTTGTGTCCCAGAAGCGATCTGTACATGCCTACTCCGTGTTAATGTATTTTCATAATACAGGCCCAAAACATGCTCAAAATCGATATTTTAGGTGCCCAAAGTCGATATGTGCATGCATCTTCTGTATCCGTTTATATCTCAAATTCAGGCTCAAAACACCCGAAAATTCAATATTTTTGGGTCCCAGAAGCGATCTGTACATGCCTACTCCGTGTTAATGTATTTTCAAAATACAGGCCCAAAACATGCTGAAAATCTATATTTTAGGTGACCAAAGTCACTATGTGAATTTATCTTCTGTACCCGTCTATATCCCAAATTCTGGTTCAAAACACCAGAAAATTCGGTATTTTTGGGTCCCAGAAGCGATCTGTACATGCCTACTCCTTGCTAGAATTTTTTCAAGATACAGACCCAAAAAATGCTCAAAATCGATATTTTAAGTGCAAAAAGTCGATATGTGCATGCATCCTCTGTACCCGGTTATATCCCAAATTCTGGCTCAAAACCCCCGAAAATTCGATATTTTTGGGTCCCAGAAGCGATCTGTACATGCCTACTCAGTGCTAGAATATTTTCAAATTATACGCCGAAAACATACTAAAAATCGATATTTTGGGTGCCAAAGTCGATATGTGCATGCATCTTCTGAACCCGTTTATATCTCAAATTCTGGCTCAAAACACCCAAAAAATCGATATTTTTGTGTCCCAGAAGCGATCTGTACATGCCTACTCCGTGTTAGAGTATTTTCATAATACAGGCCCAAAACATGCTCAAAATCGATATTTTAGGTGCCCAAAGTCGATATGTGCATGCATCTTCTGTATCCGTTTATATCTCAAATTCAGGCTCAAAACACCCGAAAATTCAATATTTTTGGGTCCCAGAAGCGATCTGTACATGCCTACTCCGTGTTAATGTATTTTCAAAATACAGGCCCAAAACATGCTGAAAATCTATATTTTAGGTGACCAAAGTCACTATGTGAATTTATCTTCTGTACCCGTCTATATCCCAAATTCTGGTTCAAAACACCAGAAAATTCGGTATTTTTGGGTCCCAGAAGCGATCTGTACATGCCTACTCCTTGCTAGAATTTTTTCAAGATACAGACCCAAAAAATGCTCAAAATCGATATTTTAAGTGCAAAAAGTCGATATGTGCATGCATCCTCTGTACCCGGTTATATCCCAAATTCTGGCTCAAAACCCCCGAAAATTCGATATTTTTGGGTCCCAGAAGCGATCTGTACATGCCTACTCAGTGCTAGAATATTTTCAAATTATACGCCGAAAACATACTAAAAATCGATATTTTGGGTGCCAAAGTCGATATGTGCATGCATCTTCTGAACCCGTTTATATCTCAAATTCAGGCTCAAAACACCCAAAAAATCGATATTTTTGTGTCCCAGAAGCGATCTGTACATGCCTACTCCGTGTTAGAGTATTTTCATAATACAGGCCCAAAACATGCTCAAAATCGATATTTTAGGTGCCCAAAGTCGATATGTGCATGCATCTTCTGTATCCGTTTATATCTCAAATTCACGCTCAAAACACCCGAAAATTCAATATTTTTGGGTCCCAAAAGCGATCTGTACATGCCTACTCCGTGTTAATGTATTTTCAAAATACAGGCCCAAAACATGCTGAAAATCTATATTTTAGGTGACCAAAGTCACTATGTGAATTTATCTTCTGTTCCCGTCTATATCCCAAATTCTGGTTCAAAACACCAGAAAATTCGGTATTTTTGGGTCCTAGATGCGATCTGTACATGCCTACTCTTTGCTAGAATTTTTTCAAGATACCGACCTAAAACATGCTCAAAATCGATATTTTAGGTGCAAAAAGTCGATATGTGCATGCATCCTCTGTACCCGGTTATATCCCAAATTCTGGCTCAAAAAACCCGAAAATTCGATATTTTTGGGTCCCAGAAGCGATCTGTACATGTCTACTCCGTGTTAGAGTGTTTTTAAAATACAGGCTCAAAACATGCTGAAAATCGATATTTTATGTGCCTAAAGTCAAAATGTGTATGCATCTTCTGTACACGTGTATATCCCTAATTCAGGTTCAAAACACCAGAAAATTCGATTTTTTTGGGTCCCAGAAGCGATCTGTACATGCCTACTCCTTGCTAGAATGTTTTCAAGATACAGACTCAAAACATGTTAAAAATCGATATTTTAAATGCAAAAAGTCGATATGTGCATGCATCCTCTGTACCCAGTTATATCCCAAATTCTGGCTCAAAACCCCTGAAAGTTCGATATTTTTGGGTCCCAGAAGCGATCTGTACATGCCTACTCAGTGCTAGAATATTTTCAAATTATACGCCGGAAACATACTAAAAATCGATATTTTGGGTGCCAAAGTCGATATGTGCATGCATCTTCTGTACCCGTTTATATCTCAAATTCAGTTTAAAAACTCCGAAAATTCGATATTTTTGGGTCCCTTAAGCAAACTACACATGCCTACTCAGTGATAGAATGTTTTTAAAATACAGGCTTAAAACATGCTATAAATCGATATTTTAGATGTCCAAAGTCGATATGTGCATGCATCTTCTGAACCCGTTTATATCTTAAATTCAGGCTGAAAACACCCAAAAAATCGATATTTTTGTGTCCCAGAAGCGATCTGAACATGCCTACTCCGTGTTAGAGTATTTTCATAATACAGGCCCAAAACATGCTCAAAATCGATATTTTAGGTGCCCAAAGTCGATATGTGCATGCATCTTCTGTATCCGTTTATATCTCAAATTCAGGCTCAAAACTCCCAAAAATTCAATATTTATGGGTCCCAGAAGCGATCTGTACATGCCTACTCCGTGTTAATGTATTTTCAAAATACAGGTCCAAAACATGCTGAAAATCTATATTTTAGGTGCCTAAAGTCAATATGTGTATACATCTTCTGTACCCGTCTATATCCCAAATTCAGGTTCAAAACACCAGAAAATTCGGTATTTTTTGGTCCCAGAAGCTATCTGTACATGCCTACTCCTTGCTAGAATTTTTTCAAGATACAGACCCAAAAAATGCTCAAAATCGATATTTTAAGTGCAAAAAGTCGATATGTGCATGCATCCTCTGTACCCGGTTATATCCCAAATTCTGGCTCAAAACACCCGAAAATTCGATATTTTTGGGTCCCAGAAGCGATCTGTACATGCCTACTCAGTGCTAGAATATTTTCAAATTATACGCCGGAAACATACTAAAAATCGATATTTTGGGTGCCAAAGTCGATATGTGCATGCATCTTCTGTACCCGTTTATATCTCAAATTCAGTTTAAAAACTCAAAAAATTCGATATTTTTGGGTCCGTTAAGCAAACTACACATGCCTACTCAGTGATAGAATGTTTTTAAAATACAGGCTTAAAACATGCTATAAATCGATATTTTAGATGTCTAAAGTCGATATGTGCATGCATCTTCTGAACCCGTTTATATCTTAAATTCAGGCTGAAAACACCCATAAAATCGATATTTTTGTGTCCCAGAAGCGATCTGAACATGCCTACTCCGTGTTAGAGTATTTTCAAAATACAGGCCCAAAACATGCTCAAAATCGATATTTTAGGTGCCCAAAGTCGATATGTGCATGCATCTTCTGTATCCGTTTATATCTCAAATTCAGGCTCAAAACACCCAAAAATTCAATATTTATGGGTCCCAGAAGCGATCTGTACATGCCTACTCCGTGTTAATGTATTTTCAAAATACAGGTCCAAAACATGCTGAAAATCTATATTTTAGGTGCCTAAAGTCAATATGTGTATACATCTTCTGTACCCGTCTATATCCCAAATTCAGGTTCAAAACACCAGAAAATTCGGTATTTTTGGGTCCCAGAAGCGATCTGTACATGCCTACTCCGTGTTAGAGTATTTTCAAAATACAGGCCCAAAACATATTAAAAATCGATATTTTAGGTGCCCAAAGTCGATATGTGCATGCATCTTCTGTATCCGTTTATATCTCAAATTCAGGCTCAAAACACCCGAAAATTCAATATTTTTGGGTCCCAGAAGCGATCTGTACATGCCTACTCCGTGTTAATGTATTTTCAAAATACAGGCCAAAACATGCTGAAAATCTATCTTTTAGGTGACCAAAGTCACTATGTGAATTTATCTTCTGTACCCGTCTATATCATAAATTCTGGTTCAAAACACCAGAAAATTCGGTATTTTTGGGTTCTAGATGCGATCTGTACATGCCTACTCCTTGGTAGAATTTTTTCAAGATACCGACCCAAAACATGCTCAAAATCGATATTTTAGGTGCAAAAAGTCGATATGTGCATGCATCCTCTGTACCCGGTTATATCCCAAATTCTGGCTCAAAAACCCCGAAAATTCGATATTTTTGGGTCCCAGAAGCGATCTGTACATGTCTACTCCGTGTTAGAGTGTTTTTAAAATACAGGCCCAAAACATGCTGAAAATCGATATTTTATGTGCCTAAAGTCAAAATGCGTATGCATCTTCTGTACACGTGTATATCCCTAATTCAGGTTCAAAACACCAGAAAATTCGATTTTTTTGGGTCCCAGAAGCGATCTGTACATGCCTACTCCTTGCTAGAATGTTTTCAAGATACAGACCCAAAACATGTTAAAAATCGATATTTTAAGTGCAAAAAGTCGATATGTGCATGCATCCTCTGTACCCAGTTATATCCCAAATTCTGGCTCAAAACCCCTTAAAGTTCGATATTTTTGGGTCCCAGAAGCGATCTGTACATGCCTACTCAGTGCTAGAATATTTTCAAATTATACGCCGGAAACATACTAAAAATCGATATTTTGGGTGCCAAAGTCGATATGTGCATGCATCTTCTGTACCCGTTTATATCTCAAATTCAGTCTCAAAACTCAGAAAATTCGATATTTTCGGGTCCCTTAAGCAATCTACACATGACTACTCAGTGATAGAATGTTTTTAAAATACAGGCTTAAAACATGATATAAATCGATATTTTAGATGTCCAAAGTCGATATGTGCATGCATCTTCTGAACCCGTTTATATCTCAGATTCAGGCTCAAAACACCCAAAAAATCGATATTTTAGGGTCCCAGAAGCGATCTGAACATGCCTACTCCGTGTTAGAGTATTTTCAAAATACAGGCCCAAAACATGCTCAAAATCGATATTTTAGGTGCCCAAAGTCGATATGTGCATGCATCTTCTGTATCCGTTTATATCTCAAATTCAGGCTCAAAACACCCGAAAATTCAATATTTATGGGTCCCATAAGCGATCTGTACATGCCTACTCCGTGTTAATGTATTTTCAAAATACAGGTCTAAAACATGCTGAAAATCTATATTTTAGGTGCCTAAAGTCAATATGTGTATACATCTTCTGTACCCGTCTATATCCCAAATTCAGGTTCAAAACACCAGAAAATTCTGTATTTTTGGGTCCCAGAAGCGATCTGTACATGCCTACTCCTTGCTAGAATTTGTTCAAGATACAGACCCAAAACACGCTCAAAATCGATATTTTAAGTGCAAAAAGTCGATATGTGCATGCATCCTCTGTACCCGGTTATAGCCCAAATTCTGGCTCAAAACCCCCGAAAATTCGATATTTTTGGGTCCCAGAAGCAATCTGTACATGCCTACTCAGTGCTAGAATATTTTCAAATTATACGCCGAAAACATACTAAAAATCGATATTTTGGGTGCCAAAGTCGATATGTACATGCATCTTCTGAACCCGTTTATATCTCAAATTCAGGCTTAAAACACCCAAAAAATCTATATTTTTGTGTCTCAGAAGCAATCTGTACATGCCTACTCCGTGTTAGAGTATTTTCAAAATACAGGCCCAAAACATGCTCAAAATCGATATTTTAGGTGCCCAAAGTCCATATGTGCATGCATCTTCTGTATCCGTTTATATCTCAAATTCAGGCTCATAACACCCGAAAATTCAATATTTTTGGGTCCCAGAAGTGATCTGTACATGCCTACTCCGTGTTAATGTATTTTCAAAATACAGGCCCAAAACATGCTGAAAATCTATATTTTAGGTGACCAAAGTCACTATGTGAATTTATCTTCTGTACCTGTCTATATCCCAAATTCAGGTTCAAAACACCAGAAAATTCGGTATTTTTGGGTCCTAGATGCGATCTGTACATGCCTAATCCTTGCTAGAATTTTTTCAAGATACAGACCGAAAACATGCTCAAAATCGATATTTTAAGTGCAAAAAGTCGATATGTGAATGCATCCTCTGTACCCGGTTATATCCCAAATTCTGGCTCAAAACCCCCGAAAATTCGATATATTTGGGTTCCAGAAGCGATCTGTACATGTCTACTCCGTGTTAGAGTGTTTTTAAAAACAGGGCCAAAACATGCTGAAAATCGATATTTTATGTGACCAAAGTCAAAATGTGTATCCATCTTCTGTACACGTGTATATCCCTAATTCAGGTTCAAAACACCAGAAAATTCGATTTTTTTGGGTCCCAGAAGCGATATGTTCATGCCTACTCCTTGCTAGAATGTTTTCAAGATACAGACCCAAAACATGCTCAAAATCGTTATTTTAAGTGCAAAAAGTCGATATGTGAATGCATCTTCTGTACCCGTTTATATCTCAAATTCAGTCTCAAAACTCCGAAAATTCGATATTTTTGGGTCCCTTAAGCAATCTGCACATGCCTACTCAGTGATAGAATGTTTTCAAAATACAGGCTTAAAACATGCTATAAATCGATATTTTAGGTGTCCAAAGTCGATATGTGCATGCATGTTCTGAACCCGGTTATATCTCCAATTCAGGCTCAAAACACCAAAAAAATCGATATTTTTATGTCCCAGAAGCGATCTGTACATGCCTACTCCGTGTTAGAGTATTTTCAAAATACAGGCCCAAAACATGCTCAAAATCGATATTTTAGGTGCCCAAAGTCGATATGTGCATGCATCTTCTGTATCCGTTTATATCTCAAATTCAGGCTCAAAACACCCGAAAATGCAATATTTTTGGGTCCCAGAAGCGATCTGTACATGCCTACTCCGTGTTAATGTATTTTTAAAATACAGGCCCAAAACATGCTGAAAATCTATATTTTAGGTGCCCAAAGTCAATATGTGTATGCATCTTCTGTACCCGTCTATATCCCAAATTCAGGTTCAAAACACCAGAAAATTCGGTATTTTTTGGTCCCAGAAGCTATCTGTACATGCCTACTACTGGCTAGAATTTTTTCAAGATACAGACCCAAAACATGCTCAAAATCGATATTTTAGGTGCAAAAAGTCGATATGTGCATGAATCTTCTGAACCCGTTTATATCTCAAATTCAGGCTCAAAACACCCATAAATCGATATTTTTGTGTCCCTGAAGCGATCTGTACATGCCTACTCCGTGTTACGGTATTTTCAAAATACAGGCCCAAAACATGCTCAAAATCGATATTTTAGGTGCCCAAAGTCCATATGTGCATGCATCTTCTGTATCCGTTTATATCTCAAATTCAGGCTCAAAACACCCGAAAATTCAATATTTTTGGGTCCCAGAAGCGATCTGTACATGCCTACTCCGTGTTAATGTATTTTTAAAATACAGGCCCAAAACATGCTGTAAATCTATATTTTAGGTGCCCAAAGTCAATATGTGTATGCATCTTCTGTTCCCGTCTATATCCCAAATTCAGGTTCAAAACACCAGAAAATTCGGTATTTTTGGGTCCCGGAAGCGATCTGTACATGCCTACTCCTTGCTAGAATTTTTTCAAGATACAGACCCAAAACATGCTCAAAATCGATATTTTAGGTGCAAAAAGTCTATATGTGCATGCATCCTCTGTACCCGGTTATATCCCAAATTCTTACTCAAAACCTTCGAAAATTCGATATTTTTGGGTCCCAGAAGCGATCTGTACATGCCTACTCCGTGTTAGAGTATTTTCAAAATACAGGCCCAAAACATGCTCAAAATCGATATTTTAGGTGCCTAAAGTCCATATGTGCATGCATCTTCTGTATCCGTTTATATCTCAAATTCAGGCTCAAAACACCCGAAAATTCAATATTTTTGTGTCCCAGAAGCGATCTGTACATGCCTATTCCGTGTTAATGTATTTTTAAAATACAGGCCGAAAACATGCTGAAAATCTATATTTTAGGTGCCCAAAGTCAATATGTGTATGCATCTTCTGTACTCGTCTATATCCCAAATTCAGGTTCAAAACACCAGAAAATTCGGTATTTTTGGGTCCCGGAAGCGATCTGTACATGCCTACTCCTTGCTAGAATTTTTTCAAGATACAGACCCAAAACATGCTCAAAATCGATATTTTAGGTGCAAAAAGTCGATATGTGCATGCATCCTCTGTACCCGGTTATATCCCAAATTCTGGTTCAAAACCCCCGAAAATTCGATATTTTTGGGTCCCAGAAGCGATCTGTACATGCCTACTCAGTGCTAGAATATTTTCAAATTATACGCCGGAAACATACTAAAAATCGATATTTTGGGTGCCAAAGTCGATATGTGCATGCATCTTCTGTACCCGTTTATATCTCAAATTCAGGCTCAAAACACCCAAAAAATCGATATTTTTGTGTCCCAGAAGCGATCTGTACATGTCTACACCGTGCTATAGTATTTTCAAAATACAGGCCCAAAACATGCTCAAAATCGATATTTTAGGTGCCCAAAGTCGATATGTGCGTGCATCTTCTGTACCCGTTCATATCTCAAATTCAGGCTCAGAACACCCTAAAATTCGATTTATTTGGGTTCCAGAAGCGATCTGTACGTGTCTACTCAGTGTTGGAGTATTTTAAAAATACAGGCCCAAAACATGCTCAAAATCGATATTTTGGGTGCCCTAAGTCGATATGTGCATGCATCTTCTGTACCCGTTTATATCCCTAATTCAGGTTCAAAACACCAGAAAATTCGATTTTTTTGGGTCCCAGAAGCGATCTATACATGCCTACTCCTTGCTAGAATGTTTTCAAGATACTGACCAAAACATGTTAAAAATCGATATTTAAAGTGCAAAAAGTCGATATGTGCATGCATCTTCTGTACCCGTTTATATCTCAAATTCAGGCTCAAAACTCCGTAAATTGGATATTTTTTGTTCCCTTAAGCAGTTTGCACATGCCTACTCAGTGTTAGAATGTTTTTAAAATACAGGCTTAAAACATACTATAAATCGATATTTTAGGTGTCCAAAGTCGATATGTGCATGCATCTTCTGAACCTGTTTATATCTCAAATTCAGGCTCAAAACACCCGAAAATTCCATATTTTTGGGTCCCTTAAGCAATATGTACATGTATACTCAGTGCTAGAATGTTTTCAAAATATAGGCTCAAAACATGCTGAAAATCGATATTTTAGGTGTCCAAAGTCGATATGTGCATGCATCTTCTGTACCCGTTTATATCTCAAATTCAGGCTCAAAACACCCGAAAATTCGATATTTTTGGGTCCCAAAAGCGATGTGTACATGTCTACTCCGTGTTAGAGTATTTTTAAAATACAGGCCCAAAACATGCTAAAAATCGATATTTTAGGTGCCTAAAGTCGATCTGTGCATGTATCTTTTGTACCGGTTTATATCTCAAATTCAGGCTCATAACACCCGAAAATTCCATTTTTTTGGGTCCCTTAAGCGATCTGTACATGCATACTCAGTGCTAGAATGTTTTCAAAATATAGGCTCAAAACATGCTAAAAATCGATATTTTAGGTGTCCAAAGTCGATATGTGCATGCATCTCCTGTACCCGTTTATATCTCAAATTCAGACTCAAAATACCCGAATATTCGATATTTTTGGGTCCCAAGAGCAATGTGTACATGCATACTCCGTGTTAGAGTATTTTCAAAGTACAGGCCTAAAACATGCTGAAAATCGATATTTTAGCTGCCCAAATTCAATATGTGTATGCATCTTCTATACCCGTCTATATCCCAAATTCAGGTTCAAAACACCCGATAATTCGATATTTTTGGGTCCCCGAAGCGATCTTTATATGCCTACTCCTTGTTAGAGTATTTTCAAAATACAGGCCCAAAACATGCTCAAAATCGATATTTTAGGTGCCCAAAATCGATATGTGCATGCATCTTCTGTATCCGTCTATATCCCAAATTCAGGTTTAAAACACCCGAAAATTCGATATTTTTGGGTCCCAGAAGCGATCTGTACATGCCTACTCCTTGCTAGAATTTTTTCAAGATACAAACCCAAAACATGCTCAAAATCGATATTTTAGGTGCAAAAAGTCGACATGTGCATTCATCTTCTGTACCAGTTTATATCTCAAATTCAGGCTCAAAACACCCGAATATTCCATATTTTTGGGTCCCTTAAATGATCTGTACATGCATACTCAGTGCTAGAATGTTTTCAAAATATAGGCTCAAAACATGCTAAAAATCGATATTTTAGGTGTCCAAAGTCGATATGTGCATGCATCTTCTGTACCCGTTTATATCTCAAATTCAGGCTCAAAACACCCGAAAATTCGATATTTTTGGGTCCCAAAAGCGATCTGTACATGTCTACTCCGTGTTAGAGTATTTTTAAAATACAGGCCCGAAACATGCTAAAAATCGATATTTTAGGTGCCCAAAGTCGATATGTGAATGCATCTTCTGTACCCGTTTATATCTCAAATTCAGGCTCAAAACACCCGAAAATTCAATATTTTGGGGTCCCAGAAGCGATCTGTACGTGCATACTCCGTGTTAGAGTGTTTTTAAAATACAGGCCCAAAACATGCTGAAAATCGATATTTTATGTGCCCAAAGTCAATATGTGTATGCATCTTCAGTACACGTGTATATCCCAAATTCAAGTTCTAAACACCAGAAAATTCGATATTTTTGGATCCCAAAAGCGATCTGTACATGCCTAATCCTTGCTAGAATGTTTTCAAGATACAGACCAAAAACATGCTTAAAATCGATATTTTAAGTGCAAAAAGTCGATATGTGCATGCATCTTTTGTACCCGTTTATATCTCAAATTCAGGCTCAAAACACCCGAAAATTCGATATTTTTGGGTCCCCGAAGCGATCTGTACATGCCTACCCAGTGCTAGAATGTTTTTAAAATACAGGCTTAAAACATGCTACAAATCGATATTTTAGGTGCCCAAAGTCGATATGTGCATGCATCATCTGTACCCGTTTATATCTCAAATTCTGGCTCAAAACACCCGAAAATTCAATATTTTTGGGTCCCAGAAGCGATCTGTACATGCCTACTCCGTGTTAATGTATTTTCAAGATACAGGCCCAAAACATGCTGAAAATCTATATATTATTGCCCAAAGTCAATATGTGTATGCATCTTCTGTACCCGTCTATATCCCAAATTCAGGTTCAAAACACCAGAAAATTCGGTATTTTTGGGTCCCAGAAGCGATCTGTACATGCCTACTCAGTGCTAGAATATTTTCAAATTATACGCCGAAAACATACTAAAAATCGATATTTTGGGTGCCAAAGTCGATATGTGCATGCATCTTCTGTACCCGTTTATATCTCAAATTCAGGCTCAAAACACCCAAAAAATCGATATTTTTGTGTCCCAGAAGCGATCTGTACATGTCTACACCGTGCTATAGTATTTTCAAAATACAGGCCCAAAACATGCTCAAAATCGATATTTTAGGTCACCAAAGTCGATATGTGCATGCATCTTCTGTACCCGTTCATATCTCAAATTCAGGCTCACAACACCCTAAAATTCGATTTAATTGGGTTCCAGAAGCGATCTGTACGTGTCTACTCAGTGTTAGAGTATTTTAAAAATACAGGCCCAAAACATGCTCAAAATCGATATTTTGTTCCCAAAGTCGATATATGCATGCATCTTCTGTACCCGTTTATATCTCAAATTCAGACTCAAAACACCCGAATATTCAATATTTTTGGGTCCCAAAAGCAATGTGTACATGCATACTCCGTGTTAGAGTATTTTCAAAATACAGGTTTATAACATGCTGAAAATCGATATTTTAGCTGCCCAAAGTCAATATGTGTATGTATCTTCTGTACCCGTCTATATCCCAAATTCAGGTTCAAAACACTCGAAAATTCGATATTTTTGTGTCCCAGAAGCAATCTGTACATGCCTACTTCTTGCTAGAATATTTTCAAGATACAGACCCAAAACATACTCAAAATCGATATTTTAGGTGCAAAAAGTCGAAAAGTGCATGCATCTTCTGTACCCGTTTATATCTCAAAATCAGGCTCAAAACTCCCGAAAAATCGATATTTTTGGGTCCCCGAAGCGATCTGTACATGCCTACTCCGGTGTTAGAGTATTTTCAAAATACAGGCCCAAAACATGCTCAAAATCGATATTTTATGTGCCCAATGTCGATATGTGCATGCATCTTCTGTATCCGTCTATATCCCAAATTCAGGTTCAAAACACCCGAAAATTCGATATTTTTGGGTCCCAGAAGCGATCTGTACATGCCTACTCCTTGCTAGAATTTTTTAAGATACAAACCCAAGACATGCTCAAAATCGATATTTTAGGTGCAAAAAGTCGATATGTGCATGCATCTTCTGTACCCGTTTATATCTCAAATTCAGGCTCAAAACACCCGAAATTTCCATATTTTTGGTTCCCTTAGGCAATCTGCACATGCCTACTCCGAGTTAGAGTATTTTTTAAATACAGGCCCAAAACATGCTAAAAATCGATATTTTAGGTGCCCAAAGTCGATATGTTCATGCATCTTCTGTACCCGTTTATATCTCAAATTCAGGCTCAAAACACCCGAAAATTCAATATTTTTGGGTCCCTTAAGCAATCTGCACATGCCTACTCAGTGCTAGAATGTTTTCAAAATACAGGCCCAAAACATGCTGAAAATCTATATATAATTGCCCAAAGTCGATATGTGCATGCATCTTCTGTACCCGTTTATATCCCTAATTCAGGTTCAAAACACCAGAAAATTCGATTTTTTTGGGTCCCAGAAGCGATCTATACATGCCTACTCCTTGCTAGAATGTTTTCAAGATACTGACCAAAACATGTTAAAAATCGATATTTAAAGTGCAAAAAGTCGATATGTGCATGCATCTTCTGTACCCGTTTATATCTCAAATTCAGGCTCAAAACTCCGTAAATTGGATATTTTTTGTTCCCTTAAGCAGTTTGCACATGCCTACTCAGTGTTAGAATGTTTTTAAAATACAGGCTTAAAACATACTATAAATCGATATTTTAGGTGTCCAAAGTCGATATGTGCATGCATCTTCTGAACCTGTTTATATCTCAAATTCAGGCTCAAAACACCCGAAAATTCCATATTTTTGGGTCCCTCAAGCAATATGTACATGTATACTCAGTGCTAGAATGTTTTCAAAATATAGGCTCAAAACATGCTGAAAATCGATATTTTAGGTGTCCAAAGTCGATATGTGCATGCATCTTCTGTACCCGTTTATATCTCAAATTCAGGCTCAAAACACCCGAAAATTCGATATTTTTGGGTCCCAAAAGCGATGTGTACATGTCTACTCCGTGTTAGAGTATTTTTAAAATACAGGCCCAAAACATGCTAAAAATCGATATTTTAGGTGCCTAAAGTCGATCTGTGCATGTATCTTTTGTACCGGTTTATATCTCAAATTCAGGCTCATAACACCCGAAAATTCCATTTTTTTGGGTCCCTTAAGCGATCTGTACATGCATACTCAGTGCTAGAATGTTTTCAAAATATAGGCTCAAAACATGCTAAAAATCGATATTTTAGGTGTCCAAAGTCGATATGTGCATGCATCTTCTGTACCCGTTTATATCTCAAATTCAGACTCAAAATACCCGAATATTCGATATTTTTGGGTCCCAAGAGCAATGTGTACATGCATACTCCGTGTTAGAGTATTTTCAAAGTACAGGCCTAAAACATGCTGAAAATCGATATTTTAGCTGCCCAAATTCAATATGTGTATGCATCTTCTATACCCGTCTATATCCCAAATTCAGGTTCAAAACAACCGATAATTCGATATTTTTGGGTCCCCGAAGCGATCTTTATATGCCTACTCCTTGTTAGAGTATTTTCAAAATACAGGCCCAAAACATGCTCAAAATCGATATTTTAGGTGCCCAAAATCGATATGTGCATGCATCTTCTGTATCCGTCTATATCCCAAATTCAGGTTTAAAACACCCGAAAATTCGATATTTTTGGGTCCCAGAAGCGATCTGTACATGCCTACTCCTTGCTAGAATTTTTTCAAGATACAAACCCAAAACATGCTCAAAATCGATATTTTAGGTGCAAAAAGTCGACATGTGCATTCATCTTCTGTACCAGTTTATATCTCAAATTCAGGCTCAAAACACCCGAATATTCCATATTTTTGGGTCCCTTAAATGATCTGTACATGCATACTCAGTGCTAGAATGTTTTCAAAATATAGGCTCAAAACATGCTAAAAATCGATATTTTAGGTGTCCAAAGTCGATATGTGCATGCATCTTCTGTACCCGTTTATATCTCAAATTCAGGCTCAAAACACCCGAAAATTCGATATTTTTGGGTCCCAAAAGCGATCTGTACATGTCTACTCCGTGTTAGAGTATTTTTAAAATACAGGCCCGAAACATGCTAAAAATCGATATTTTAGGTGCCCAAAGTCGATATGTGAATGCATCTTCTGTACCCGTTTATATCTCAAATTCAGGCTCAAAACACCCGAAAATTCAATATTTTGGGGTCCCAGAAGCGATCTGTACGTGCATACTCCGTGTTAGAGTGTTTTTAAAATACAGGCCCAAAACATGCTGAAAATCGATATTTTATGTGCCCAAAGTCAATATGTGTATGCATCTTCAGTACACGTGTATATCCCAAATTCAAGTTCTAAACACCAGAAAATTCGATATTTTTGGGTCCCAAAAGCGATCTGTACATGCCTAATCCTTGCTAGAATGTTTTCAAGATACAGACCAAAAACATGCTTAAAATCGATATTTTAAGTGCAAAAAGTCGATATGTGCATGCATCTTTTGTACCCGTTTATATCTCAAATTCAGGCTCAAAACACCCGAAAATTCGATATTTTTGGGTCCCCGAAGCGATCTGTACATGCCTACCCAGTGCTAGAATGTTTTTAAAATACAGGCTTAAAACATGCTACAAATCGATATTTTAGGTGCCCAAAGTCGATATGTGCATGCATCATCTGTACCCGTTTATATCTCAAATTCAAAAATCTCAAAAATATTGAATTTTCGGGTCCCAGAAGCGATCTGTACATGCCTACTCCGTGTTAATGTATTTTCAAGATACAGGCCCAAAACATGCTGAAAATCTATATATTATTGCCCAAAGTCAATATGTGTATGCATCTTCTGTACCCGTCTATATCCCAAATTCAGGTTCAAAACACCAGAAAATTCGGTATTTTTGGGTCCCAGAAGCGATGCCTACTCAGTGCTAGAATATTTTCAAATTATACGCCGAAAACATACTAAAAATCGATATTTTGGGTGCCAAAGTCGATATGTGCATGCATCTTCTGTACCCGTTTATATCTCAAATTCAGGCTCAAAACACCCAAAAAATCGATATTTTTGTGTCCCAGAAGCGATCTGTACATGTCTACACCGTGCTATAGTATTTTCAAAATACAGGCCCAAAACATGCTCAAAATCGATATTTTAGGTCCCCAAAGTCGATATGTGCATGCATCTTCTGTACCCGTTCATATCTCAAATTCAGGCTCACAACACCCTAAAATTCGATTTAATTGGGTTCCAGAAGCGATCTGTACGTGTCTACTCAGTGTTAGAGTATTTTAAAAATACAGGCCCAAAACATGCTCAAAATCGATATTTTGTTCCCAAAGTCGATATATGCATGCATCTTCTGTACCCGTTTATATCTCAAATTCAGACTCAAAACACCCGAATATTCAATATTTTTGGGTCCCAAAAGCAATGTGTACATGCATACTCCGTGTTAGAGTATTTTCAAAATAAAGGTTTATAACATGCTGAAAATCGATATTTTAGCTGCCCAAAGTCAATATGTGTATGTATCTTCTGTACCCGTCTATATCCCAAATTCAGGTTCAAAACACTCGAAAATTCGATATTTTTGTGTCCCAGAAGCAATCTGTACATGCCTACTTCTTGCTAGAATATTTTCAAGATACAGACCCAAAACATACTCAAAATCGATATTTTAGGTGCAAAAAGTCGAAAAGTGCATGCATCTTCTGTACCCGTTTATATCTCAAAATCAGGCTCAAAACTCCCGAAAAATCGATATTTTTGGGTCCCCGAAGCGATCTGTACATGCCTACTCCGGTGTTAGAGTATTTTCAAAATACAGGCCCAAAACATGCTAAAAATCGATATTTTATATGCCCAATGTCGATATGTTCATGCATCTTCTGTACCCGTTTATATCTCAAATTCAGGCTCAAAACACCCGAAAATTCAATATTTTTGGGTCCCAGAAGCGATCTGTACGTGCATACTCCGTGTTAGAGTGTTTTTAAAATACAGGACCAAAACATGCTGAAAATCGGTATTTTATGTGACCAAAGTCAATATGTGTATGCATCTTCTGTACACGTGTATATCCCAAATTCAAGTTCTAAACACCAGAAAATTCGATATTTTTAGGTCCCAAAAGCGATGTGTACATGCCTACTCCTTGCTAGAATGTTTTCAAGATACAGACCAAAAACATGCTTAAAATCGATATTTTAAGTGCAAAAAGTCGATATGTGCATGCATCTTCTGTACCCGTTTATATCTCAAATTCAAGCTCAAAACTCCGAAAATTCGATATTTTTGGGTCCCTTAAGCAATCTGCACATGCCTACTCAGTGCTAGAATGTTTTCAAAATACAGGCCCAAAACATGCTGAAAATCTATATATAATTGCCCAAAGTCAATATGTGTATGCATCTTCTGTACCCGTCTATATCCCAAATTCAGGCTCAAAACTCCGAAAATTCGATATTTTTGGGTCCTAGAAGCAATCTGCACATGCCTACTCAGTGCTAGAATGTTTTTAAAATACAGCCTTAAAACATGCTATAAATCGATATTTTAGGTGTCCAAAGTCGATATGTGCATGCATCTTCTGTACCCGTTTATATCTCAAATTCAGGCTCAAAACACCCAAAAAATCGATATTTTTGTGTCCCAGAAGCGATCTGTACATACCTACTCCGTGTTAGAGTATTTTCAAAATACAGGCCCAAAACATGTTAAAAATCGATATTTTAGGTGCCCAAAGTCGATATGTGCATGCATCTTCTGTATCCGTTTATATCTCAAATTCAGGCTCAAAACACCCGAAAATTCGATATTTTTGGGTCCCAAAAGTGATCTGTACATGCCTACTCCGTGTTAATGTATTTTCAAAATACAGGCCCAAAACATGCTGAAAATCTATATTTTAGGTGCCCAAAGTCAATATGTGTATGCATCTTCTGTACCCGTCTATATCCCAAATTCAGGTTCAAAACACCAGAAAATTCGGTATTTTTTGGTCCCAGAAGCGATCTGTACATGCCTACTCCTTGCTAGAATTTTTTCAAGATACAGACCCAAAACATGCTCAAAATCGATATTTTAGGTGCAAAAAGTAGATATGTGCATGCATCCTCTGTACCCGGTTATATCCCAAATTCTGGCTCAAAACCCCCGAAAATTCGATATTTTTGGGTCCCAGAAGCGATCTGTACATGCCTACTCAGTGCTAGAATATTTTCTAATTATACGCCGAAAACATACTAAAAATCGATATTTTGGGTGCCAAAGTCGATATGTGCATGCATCTTCTGTACCCGTTCATATCTCAAATTCAGGCTCAAAACACCCAAAAAATCGATATTTTTGTGTCCCAGAAGCGATCTGTACATGTCTACACCGTGCTATAGTATATTCAAAATACAGGCCCAAAACATGCTTAAAATCGATATTTTAGGTGCCCAAAGTCGATATGTGCATGCATCTCCTGTACCGGTTTATATCTCAATTTCAGACTCAAAACACCCGAATATTCAATATTTTTGGGTCCCAAAAGCAATGTGTACATGCATACTCCGAGTTAGAGTATTTTCAAAATACAGGTCTATAACATGCTGAAAATCGATATTTTAGCTGCCCAAAGTCAATATGTGTATGTATCATCTGTACCCGTCTATATCCCAAATTCAGGTTCAAAACACTCGAAAACTCGATATTTTTGGGTCCCAGAAGCAATCTGTACATGCCTACTCCTTGCTAGAATGTTTTCAAGATACAGACCCAAAACATGTTAAAAATCGATATTTTAAGTGTGCAAAAAGTCGATATGTGAATGCATCTTCTGTACCCGTTTATATCTCAAATTCAGGCTCAAAACTCCGAAAATTCGATATTTTTGGGTCCTAGAAGCAATCTGCACATGCCTACTCAGTGCTAGAATTTTTTTAAAATACAGCCTTAAAACATGCTATAAATCGATATTTTAGGTGTCCAAAGTCGATATGTGCATGCATCTTCTGTACCCGTTTATATCTCAAATTCAGGCTCAAAACACCCAAAAAATCGATATTTTTGTGTCCCAGAAGCGATCTGTACATGCCTACTCCGTGTTAGAGTATTTTCAAAATACAGGCCCAAAACATGTTAAAAATCGATATTTTAGGTGCCCAAAGTCGATATGTGCATGCATCTTCTGTATCCGTTTATATCTCATATTCAGGCTCAAAACACCCGAAAATTCGATATTTTTGGGTCCCAAAAGTGATCTGTACATGCCTACTCCGTGTTAATGTATTTTCAAAATACAGGCCCAAAACATGCTGAAAA
Organism: Petrolisthes cinctipes; assembly: GCA_033782935.1. Taxonomy (NCBI): domain Eukaryota; kingdom Metazoa; phylum Arthropoda; class Malacostraca; order Decapoda; family Porcellanidae; genus Petrolisthes; species Petrolisthes cinctipes. Next base: position 546,531 of record JAWQEG010000731.1, on the reverse strand, counting down.
TCTATATTTTAGGTGCCCAAAGTCAATATGTGTATGCTTCTTCTGTACCCGTCTATATCCCAAATTCAGGTTCAAAACACCAGAAAATTCGGTATTTTTGGGTCCCAGAAGCGATCTGTACATGACTACTCCTTGCTAGAATTTTTTCAAGATACAGACCCAAAACATGCTCAAAATCGATATTTTAGGTGCAAAAAGTAGATATGTGCATGCATCCTCTGTACCCGGTTATATCCCAAATTCTGGCTCAAAATCCCCGAAAATTCGATATTTTTGGGCCCCAGAAGCGATCTGTACATGCCTACTCAGTGCTAGAATATTTTCAAATTATACGCCAAAAACATACTAAAAATCGATATTTTGGGTGCTAAAGTCGATATGTGCATGCATCTTCTGTACCCGTTTATATCTCAAATTCAGGCTCAAAACGCCCAAAAAATCGATATTTTTGTGTCCCAGAAGCAATCTGTACATGTCTACACCGTGCTATAGTATTTTCAAAATACAGGCCCAAAACATGCTCAAAATCGATATTTTAGGTGCCCAAAGTCGATATGTGCATGCATCTCCTGTACCGGTTTATATCTCAATTTCAGACTCAAAACACCCGAATATTCAATATTTTTGGGTCCCAAAAGCAATGTGTACATGCATACTCCGAGTTAGAGTATTTTCAAAATACAGGTCTATAACATGCTGAAAATCGATATTTTAGCTGCCCAAAGTCAATATGTGTATGTATCATCTGTACCCGTCTATATCCCAAATTCAGGTTCAAAACACTCGAAAACTCGATATTTTTGGGTCCCAGAAGCAATCTGTACATGCCTACTCCTTGCTAGAATGTTTTCAAGATACAGACCCAAAACATGTTAAAAATCAATATTTTAAGTGTGCAAAAAGTCGATATGTGAATGCATCTTCTGTACCCGTTTATATCTCAAATTCAGGCTCAAAACTCCGAAAATTCGATATTTTTGGGTCCTAGAAGCAATCTGCACATGCCTACTCAGTGCTAGAATTTTTTTAAAATACAGCCTTAAAACATGCTATAAATCGATATTTTAGGTGTCCAAAGTCGATATGTGCATGCATCTTCTGTACCCGTTTATATCTCAAATTCAGGTTCAAAACACCAGAAAATTCGGTATTTTTGGGTCCCAGAAGCGATCTGTACATGCCTACTCCTTGCTAGAATTTTTTCAAGATACAGACCCAAAACATGCTCAAAATCGATATTTTAGGTGCAAAAAGTCGATATGTGCATGCATCCTCTGTACCCGGTTATATCCCAAATTCTGGCTAAAAACCCCCGAAAATTCGATATTTTTGGGCCCCAGAAGCGATCTGTACATGCCTACTCAGTGCTAGAATATTTTCAAATTATACGCCAAAAACATACTAAAAATCGATATTTTGGGTGCTAAAGTCGATATGTGCATGCATCTTCTGTACCCGTTTATATCTCAAATTCAGGCTCAAAACTCCGAAAATTCGATATTTTTGGGTCCCAGAAGCAATCTGCACATGCCTACTCAGTGCTAGAATGTTTTTAAAATACAGCCTTAAAACATGCTATAAATCGATATTTTAGGTGTGAAAAGTCGATATGTGCATGCATCTTCTGTACCCGTTTATATCTCAAATTCAGGCTCAAAACACCCAAAAAATCGATATTTTTGTGTCCCAGAAGCGATCTGTACATGCCTACTCCGTGTTAGAGTATTTTCAAAATACAGGCCCAATACATGTTAAAAATCGATATTTTAGGTGCCCAAAGTCGATATGTGCATGCATCTTCTGTATCCGTTTATATCTCAAATTCAGGCTCAAAACACCCGAAAATTCGATATTTTTGGGTCCCAAAAGCGATCTGTACATGCCTACTCCGTGTTAAAGTATTTTCAAAATACAGGCCAAAAACATGCTGAAAATCTATATTTTAGGTGCCCAAAGTCAATATGTGTATGCATCTTCTGTACCCGTCTATATCCCAAATTCAGGTTCAAAACACCAGAAAATTCGGTATTTTTGGGTCCCAGAAGCGATCTGTACATGCCTACTCCTTGCTAGAATTTTTTCAAGATACAGACCCAAAACATGCTCAAAATCGATATTTTAGGTGCAAAAAGTCGATATGTGCATGCATCCTCTGTACCCGGTTATATCCCAAATTCTGTCTCAAAACCCCCGAAAATTCGATATTTTTGGGTCCCAGAAGCGATCTGTACATGCCTACTCAGTGCTAGAATATTTTCAAATTATACGCCAAAAACATACTAAAAATCGATATTTTGGGTGCCAAAGTCGATATGTGCATGCATCTTCTGTACCCGTTTATATCTCAAATTCAGACTCAAAACACACGAATATTCAATATTTTTGGGTCCCAAAAGCAATGTGTACATGCATACTCCGTGGTAGAGTATTTTCAAAATGCAGGTCTATAACATGCTGAAAATCGATATTTTAGCTGCCCAAAGTCAATATGTGTATGCATCTTCTGTACCCGTCTATATCCCAAATTCAGGTTCAAAACACTCGAAAATTCGATATTTTTGGGTCCCAGAAGCAATCTGTACATGCCTACTTCTTGCTAGAATGTTTTCAAGATACAGACCCAAAACATGCTCAAAATCGATATTTTAGGTGCAAAAAGTCGAAATGTGCATGCATCTTCTGTACCCGTTTATATCTCAAATTCAGGCTCAAAACACCCGAAAAATCGATATTTTTGGGTCCCTTAAGCGATCTGTACATGCCTACTCCTTGCTAGAATTTTTTAAGATACAAACCCAAAACATGCTCAAAATCGATATTTTAGGTGCAAAAAGTCGATATGTGCATGCATCTTCTGTACCCGTTTATATCTCAAATTCAGGCTCAAAACACCAGAAAATTCCATATTTTTGGGTCCCTTAAGCGATCTGTACATGCATACTCAGTGCTAGAATGTTTTCAAAATATAGGCTCAAAACATGCTAAAAATCGATATTTTAGGTGTCCAAATTCGATATGTGCATGCATCTTCTGTACCCGTTTATATCTAAAATTCAGGCTCAAAACACCCGAAAATTCGATATTTTTGGGTCCCAAAAGCGATCTGTACATGTCTACTACAAGTTAGAGTATTTTTTAAATACAGGCCCAAAACATGCTAAAAATCGATATTTTATGTGCCCAAAGTCAATATGTGTATGCATCTTCTGTAAACGTGTATATCCCTAATTCAAGTTCAAAACACCAGAAAATTCGATATTTTTGGGTCCCAAAAGCGATCTGTACATGCCTACTCCTTGCTAGAATGTTTTCAAGATACAGACCCAAAACATGCTAAAAATCGATATTTTAAGTGCAAAAAGTCGATATGTGCATGCATCTTCTGTACCCGTTTATATCTCAAATTCAGGCTCAAAACACCCAAAAAATCGATATTTTTGTGTCCCAGAAGCGATCTGTACATGTCTACACCGTGCTATAGTATTTTCAAAATACAGGCCCAAAACATGCTTGAAATCGATATTTTAGGTGCCCAAAGTCGATATGTGCATGCATTTTCTGTACCTGTTCATATCTCAAATTCAGGCTCAGAACACCCTAAAATTCGATTTATTTGGGATCCAGAAGCGATCTGTACGTGTCTACTCAGTGTTAGAGTACTTTAAAAATACAGGCCCAAAACATGCTCAAAATCGATATTTTGGGTGCCCAAAGTCGATATGTGCATGCATCTTCTGTACCCGTTTATATCTCAATTTCAGACTCAAAACACCCGAATATTCAATATTATTGGGTCCCAAAAGCAATGTGTACATGCATACTCCGTGTTAGAGTATTTTCAAAATACAGGTCTATAACATGCTGAAAATCGATATTTTAGCTGCCCAAAGTCAATATGTGTATGTATCTTCTGTACCCGTCTATATCCCAAATTCAGGTTCAAAACACTCGAAAATTCGATATTTTTGGGTCCCAGAAGCAATCTGTAAATGCATACTTCTTGCTAGAATGTTTTCAAGATACAGACCCAAAACATGCTCAAAATCGATATTTTAAGTGCAAAAAGTCGATATGTGCATGCATCTTCTGTACCCGTTTATATCTCAAATTCAGGCTCAAAACACCCAAAAAATCGATATTTTTGTGTCCCAGAAGCGATCTGTACATGCCTACTCCGTGTTAGAGTATTTTCAAAATACAGGCCCAAAACATGTTAAAAATCGAAATTTTAGGTGCCCAAAGTCGATATGTGCATGCATCTTCTGTATCCGTTTATATCTCAAATTCAGGCTCAAAACACCCGAAAATTCGATATTTTTGGGTCCCAAAAGCGATCTGTACATGCCTACTCCGTGTTAAAGTATTTTCAAAATACAGGCCCAAAACATGCTGAAAATATATATTTTAGGTGCCCAAAGTCAATATGTGTATGCATCTTCTGTACCCGTCTATATCCCAAATTCAGGTTCAAAACACCAGAAAATTCGGTATTTTTGGGTCCCAGAAGCGATCTGTACATGCCTACTCCTTGCTAGAATTTTTTCAAGATACAGACCCAAAACATGCTCAAAATCGATATTTTAGGTGCAAAAAGTCGATATGTGCATGCATCCTCTGTACCCGGTTATATCCCAAATTCTGGCTCAAAACCCCCGAAAATTCGATATTTTTGGGTCCCAGAAGCGATCTGTACATGCCTACTCAGTGCTAGAATATTTTCAAATTATACGCCAAAAACATACTAAAAATCGATATTTTGGGTGCCAAAGTCGATATGTGCATGCATCTTCTGTACCCGTTTATATCTCAAATTCAGGCTCAAAACACCCAAAAAATCGATATTTTTGTGTCCCAGAAGCGATCTGTACATGTCTACACCGTGCTATAGTATTTTCAAAATACACGCCCAAAACATGCTTAAAATCGATATTTTAGGTGCCCAAAGTCGATATGTGCATGCATCTTCTGTACCCGTTCATATCTCAAATTGAGGCTCAGAACATCCTAAAATTCGATTTATTTGGGTTCCAGAAGCGATTTGTACGTGTCTACTCAGTGTTAGAGTATTTTAAAAATAGAGGCCCAAAACATGCTCAAAATCGATATTTTGGGTGCCCAAAGTCGATATGTGCATGCATCTTCTGTACCCGTTTATATCTCAAATTCAGACTCAAAACACACGAATATTCAATATTTTTGGGTCCCAAAAGCAATGTGTACATGCATACTCCGTGTTAGAGTATTTTCAGAATGCAGGTCTATAACATGCTGAATATCGATATTTAAGCTGCCCAAAGTCAATATGTGTATGTATCTTCTGTACCCGTCTATATCCCAAATTCAGGTTCAAAACACTCGAAAATTCGATATTTTTGGGTCCCAGTAGCAATCTGTTCATGCCTACTTGATGCTAGAATGTTTTCAAGATACAGACCCAAAACATGCTCAAAATCGATATTTTAGGTGCAAAAAGTCGAAATGTGCATGCATCTTCTGTACCCGTTTATATCTCAAATTCAGGCTCAAAACACCCGAAAAATCGATATTTTTTGGGTCCCCGAAGCGATCTGTTCATGCCTACTCCGTGTTAGAGTATTTTCAAAATACAGGCCTAAAACATGCTCAAAATCGATATTTAGGTGCATGCATCTTCTGTATCCGTCTATATCCCTTATTCAGGTTCAAAACACCCGAATATTCGATATTTTCGGGTCCCAGAAGCGATCTGTACATGCCTACTCCTTGCTAGAATTTTTTAAGATACAAACCCAAGACATGCTCAAAATCGATATTTTAGGTGCAAAAAGTCGATATGTGCATGCATCTTCTTATATCTCAAATTCAGGCTCAAAACACCAGAAAATTCCATATTTTTGGGTCCCTTAAGCGATCTGTACATGCATACTCAGTGCTAGAATGTTTTTAAAATATAGGTTCAAAACATGCTAAAAATCGATATTTTAGGTGTCCAAATTCGATATGTGCATGCATCTTCTGTACCCGTTTATATCTAAAATTCAGGCTCAAAACAACCTAAAATTCGATATTTTTGGGTCCCAAAAGCGATCTGTACATGCCTACTCCGTGTTAGAGTATTTTCATAATACAGGCCCAAAACATGCTTAAAATCGATATTTTAGGTGCCCAAAGTCGATATGTGCATGCATCTTCTGTATCCATTTATATCTCAAATTTGGGCTCAAAACACCCGAAAATTCAATATTTTTGGGTCCCAGAAGCGATCTGTACATGCCTACTCCGTGTTAATGTATTTTTAAAATACAGGCCTAAAACATGCTTAAAATCGATTTTTTGGGTGAACAAAAGTCGATATGTGCATGCATCTTCTGTACCCGTTTATATCTCAAATTCAGACTCAAAACACCCGAATATTCGATATTTTTGGGCCCCAAAAACAATGTGTACATGCATACTCCGTGTTAGAGTATTTTCAAAGTACAGGCTTAAAACATGCTAAAAATCGATATTTTAGCTGCCCAAAGTCAATATGTGTATGCATCTTCTGTACCCGTCTATATCCCAAATTCAGGTTCAAAACACTCGAAAATTCTATATTTTTGGGTCCTAGAAGCGATCTGTACTTGCCTACTCCGTGTTAATGTATTTTCAAAATACAGGCCCAAAACATGCTGAAAATCTATATATTAGGTGCCCAAAGTCAATATGTGTATGCATCTTCTGTACCCGTCTATATCCCAAATTCAGGTTCAAAACACCAGAAAATTCTGTAATTTTGGGTCCCAGAAGCGATCTGTACATGCCTACTCAGTGCTAGAATAGTTTCAAATTATACGCCGAAAACATACTAAAAATCGATATTTTGGGTGCCAAAGTCGATATGTGCATGCATCTTCTGTACCCGTTTATATCTCAAATTCAGGCTCAAAACACCCAAGAAATCGATATTTTTGTGTCCCAAAAGCGATCTGTACATGTCTACTCTGAGTTAGAGTATTTTCAAAATACAGGCCCAAAACATGCTAAAAATCGATATTTTAGGTGCCCAAAGTCGATATGTGCATGCATCTTCTGTACCGGTTTATATCTCAAATTCAGGCTCAAAACACCCGAAAATTCAATATTTTTGGGTCCCAGAAGCGATCTGTACGTGCATACTCCGTGTTAGAGTATTTATAAAATACAGGCCCAAAACATGGTGAAAATCGATATTTTATGTGCCCAAAGTCAATATGTGTATGCATCTTCTGTACACGTGTATATCCTAATTCAAGTTCAAAACACCAGAAAATTCGATATTTTTGGGTCCCAAAAGCGATCTGTACATGCCTACTCCTTGCTAGAATGTTTTCAAGATACAGACCCAAAACATGCTCAAAATCGATATTATAAGTGCAAAAAGTCGATATGTGCATGCATCTTCTGGACCCGTTTATATCTCAAATTCAGGCTCAAAACTCCGAAAATTCGATATTTTTGGGTCCCAGAAGCAATCTCCACATGCCTACTCAGTGCTAGAATGTTTTTAAAATACAGGCTAAAAACATGCTATAAATCGATATTTTAGGTGTCCAAAGTCAATATGTGCATGCATCTTCTGTACCCGTTTATATCTCAAATTCAGGCTCAAAACACCCAAAAATTCGATATTTTTGGGTCCCAAAAGCGATCTGTACATGTCTACTCCGTGTTGGAGTATTTTTAAAATACAGGCCCAAAACATGCTAAAAATCGAAATTTTAGGTGCCCAAAGTCGATATGTGCATTCATCATCTGTACCCGTTTATATCTCAAATTCTGGCTCAAAACACCAAAAAAATCGATATTTTTGAGTCCCAGAAGCGATCTGTACATGTCTACACCTTGCTATAGTATTTTCAAAATACAGGCCCAAAACATGCTCAAAATCAATATTTTAGGTGCCCAAAGTCGATATGTGCATGCATCTTCTGTACCCGTTCATATCTCAAATTCAGGCTCAGAACACCCTAAAATTCGATTTATTTGGGTTCCAGAAGCGATCTGTACGTGTCTACTCAGTGTTAGAGTATTTTAAAAATACAGGCCCAAAACATGCTCAAAATCGATATTTTGTGTGCCCAAAGTCGATATGTGCATGCATCTTCTGTACCCGTTTATATCTCAAATTCAGACTCAAAACACCCGCATATTCAATATTTTTGGGTCCCAAAAGCAATGTGTACATGCATAGTCCGTGTTAGAGTATTTTCAAAATACAGGTCTATAACATGCTGAAAATCGATATTTTAGCTGCCCAAAGTCAATATGTGTATGCATCTTCTGTACCCGTCTATATCCCAAATTCAGGTTCAAAACACTCGAAAATTCGGTATTTTTGGGTCCCAGAAACGATCTGTACATGCCTACTCCTTGCTAGAATTTTTTCAAGATACAGACCCAAAACATGCTCAAAATCGATATTATAAGTGCAAAAAGTCGATATGTGCATGCATCTTCTGGACCCGTTTATATCTCAAATTCAGGCTCAAAACTCCGAAAATTCGATATTTTTGGGTCCCAGAAGCAATCTCCACATGCCTACTCAGTGCTAGAATGTTTTTAAAATACAGGCTAAAAACATGCTATAAATCGATATTTTAGGTGTCCAAAGTCAATATGTGCATGCATCTTCTGTACCCGTTTATATCTCAAATTCAGGCTCAAAACACCCAAAAATTCGATATTTTTGGGTCCCAAAAGCGATCTGTACATGTCTACTCCGTGTTGGAGTATTTTTAAAATACAGGCCCAAAACATGCTAAAAATCGAAATTTTAGGTGCCCAAAGTCGATATGTGCATTCATCATCTGTACCCGTTTATATCTCAAATTCAGGCTCAAAACACCCAAAAAATCGATATTTTTGTGTCCCAGAAGCAATCTGTACATTCCTACTCCGTGTTAGAATATTTTCAAAATACAGGCCCAAAACATGTTAAAAATCGATATTTTAGGTGCAAAAAGTCGATATGTGCATGCATCTTCTGTACCCGTTTATATCTCAAATTCAGGCTCAAAACACCAAAAAATTCGGTATTTTTGGGTCCCAGAAGCGATCTGTACATGCCTACTCAGTGCTAGAATATTTTCAAATTATACGCCGAAAACATACTAAAAATCGATATTTTGGGTGCCAAAGTCGATATGTGCATGCATCTTCTGTACCCGTTTATATCTCAAATTCAGGCTCAAAACACCCAACAAATCGATATTTTTGTGTCCCAAAAGCGATCTGTACATGTCTACTCCGAGTTAGAGTGTTTTTAAAATACAGGCCCAAAACATGCTGAAAATCGATATTTTATGTGCCCAAAGTCAATATGTGTATGCATCTTCTGTACACGTGTATATCCCTAATTCAAGTTCAAAACACCAGAAAATTCGATATTTTTGGGTCCCAAAATCGATCTGTACATGCCTACTCCCTGCTAGAATGTTTTGAAGATACAAACCCAAAACATGCTCAAAATCGATATTTTAAGTGCAAAAAGTCGATATGTGCATGCATCTTCTGTACCCGTTTATATCTCAAATTCAGGCTCAGAACCCCCTAAAATTCAATATTTTTGGGTTCCAGAAGCGATCTGTACGTGTCTATTCAGTGTTAGAGTATTTTAAAAATACAGGCCCAAAACATGCTCAAAATCGATATTTTGGGTGCCCAAAGTCGATATGTGCATGCATCTTCTGTACCCGTTTATATCTCAAATTCAGACTCAAAACACCCGAATATTCAATATTTTTGTGTCCCAAAAGCAATGTGTACATGCATAGTCCGTGTTAGAGTATTTTCAAAATACAGGTCTATCACATGCTGAAAATCGATATTTTAGCTGCCCAAAGTCAATATGTGTATGTATCTTTTGTACCCGTCTATATCCCAAATTCAGGTTCAAAACACTCGAAAATTCGATATTTTTGGGTCCAAGAAGCAATCTGTACATGCCTACTTCTTGCTACAATGTTTTCAAGATACAGACCCAAAACATGCTCAAAATCGATATTTTAGGTGCAAAAAGTCGAAATGTGCATGCATCTTCTGTACCCGTTTATATCTCAAATTCAGGCTCAAAACAGCCGAAAATTCGATATTTTTGGGTCCCCGAAGCGATCTGTAAATGCCTACTCCGTGTTAATGTATTTTCAAAATACAGGCCCATAACATGCTGAAAATCTATATATAATTGCCCAAAGTCAATATGTGCATGCATCCTCTGTACCCGTTTATCTCAAATTCAGGCTCAAAACACCCGAAAATTCGATATTTTTGGGTCCCAAAAGCGATCTGTAAATGTCTACTCCGTGTTAGAGTATTTTTGAAATACAGACCCAAAACATGCTAAAAATCGATATTTTAGGTGCCCAAAGTCGATATGTGCATGCATCTTCTGGACCCGTTTATATCTCAAATTCAGGCTCAAAACTCCGAAAATTCGATATTTTTGGGTCCCAGAAGCAATCTCCACATGCCTACTCAGTGCTAGAATATTTTAAAAATACAGGCTAAAAACATGCTATAAATCGATATTTTAGGTGTCCAAAGTCAATATGTGCATGCATCTTCTGTACCCGTTTATATCTCAAATTCAGGCTCAAAACACCCGAAAATTCGATATTTTTGGGTCCCAAAAGCGATCTGTACATGTCTACTCCGTGTTGGGGTATTTTTAAAATACAGGCCCAAAACATGCTAAAAATCGAAATTTTAGGTGCCCAAAGTCGATATGTGCATTCATCATCTGTACCCGTTTATATCTCAAATTCAGGCTCAAAACACCCAAAAAATCGATATTTTTGTGTCCCAGAAGCAATCTGTACATTCCTACTCCGTGTTAGAATATTTTCAAAATACAGGCACAAAACATGTTAAAAATCGATATTTTAGGTGCAAAAAGTCGATATGTGCATGCATCTTCTGTACCCGTTTATATCTCAAATTCAGGCTCAAAACACCAAAAAATTCGGTATTTTTGGGTCCCAGAAGCGATCTGTACATGCCTACTCAGTGCTAGAATATTTTCAAATTATACGCCGAAAACATACTAAAAATCGATATTTTGGGTGCCAAAGTCGATATGTGCATGCATCTTCTGTACCCGTTTATATCTCAAATTCAGGCTCAAAACACCCAACAAATCGATATTTTTGTGTCCCAAAAGCGATCTGTACATGTCTACTCCGTGTTAATGTATTTTCTAAATACAGGCCCAAAACATGCTCAAAATCTATATTTTAGGTGCCCAAAGTCAATATGTTTATGTATCTTCTGTACCCGTCTATTACCCAAATTCTGGTTCAAAACACTAGAAAATTCGGTATTTTTGGGTCCCAGAAGCAATATGTACATGCCTACTCCTTGCTAGAATTTTTTCTAGATACAGACCCAAAACATGCTCAAAATCGATATTTTAGGTGCAAAAAGTCGATATGTGCATGCATCCTCTGTACCCGGTTATATCCCAAATACTGGCTCAAAACCCCCTAAAATTCGATATTTTTGGGTCCCAGAAGCAATCTGTACATGCCTACTCAGTGCTAGAATATTTTCAAATTATACGCCGAAAACATACTAAAATTCGATATTTTGGGTGCCAAAGTCGATATGTGCATGCATCTTCTGTACCCGTTTATATCTCAAATTCAGGCTCAAAACATCCAAAAAATCGATATTTTTGTGTCCCTGAAGCGATCTGTACATGTCTACACCGTGCTATAGTATTTTCAAAATACAGGCCCAAAACATGCTGAAAATCTATATTTTAGGTGCCCAAAGTCGATATGTGCATGCATCTTCTTTACCCGTTTATATTTCAAATTCAGGCTCAAAACACTCGAAAATTCGATATTTTTGGGTCCCCGAAGCCATCTTTACATGCCTACTCCGTGTTAGAGTATTTTCAAGATACAGGCCCAAAACATGCTCAAAATCGATATTTTAGGTGCCCAAAGTCGATATGTGCCTGCATCTTCTGTATCCGTCTATATCCCAAATTCAGGTTCAAAACACACGAAAATTCGATATTTTTGGGTCCCAGAAGCGATCTGTACATGCCTACTCCTTGCTAGAATTTTTTAAGATACAAACCCAAGACATGCTCAAAATCGATATTTTAGGTGCAAAAAGTCGATATGTGCATGCATCTTGTGTACCCGTTTATATCTCAAATTCAGGCTCAAAACACCCGAAAATTCGATATTTTTGGGTCCCTTAAGCGATCTGTACATGCATAGTCCGTGTAGAATGTTTTCAAAATATAGGCTCAAAACATGCTAAAAATCGATATTTTAAGTGTCCAAAGTCAATATGTGCATGCATCCTCTGTACCCGTTTATATCTCAAATTCAGGCTCAAAACACCCGAAAATTCGATATTTTTGGGTCCCAAAAGCGATCTGTAAATGTCTACTCCGTGTTAGAGTATTTTTGAAATACAGACCCAAAACATGCTAAAAATCGATATTTTAGGTGCCCAAAGTCGATATGTGCATGCAACTTCTGTACCAGTTTATATCTCAAATTCAGGCTCAAAACACCCGAAAATTCAATATTTTTGGGTCCCAGAAGCGATCTGTATGTGCATACTCCGTGTTAGAGTGTTTTTATAATACAGGCTCAAAACATGCTGAAAATCGATATTTTATGTGCCCAAAGTCAATATGTGTAAGCATCTTCTGTACACGTGTATATCCGTAATTCAAGTTCAAAACACCCGAAAATTCGATATTTTTGGGTCCCAAAAGCGATCTGTACATGCCTACTCCTTGCTAGAATGTTTTCAAGATACAGACCAAAAACATGCTCAAATTAGTGCATTTGTCGCGGCTTCTAGCCGCTTAAATTGTATTTATTGGTTGTGAAACCAGCACAGCTGATTTGCTATAGAATAGGCCCCTTCACAAGCCCAGGCCCCGTATAGGCATAATCTGGGTTGCAAGGGTCAATTCCGTGACGTTCATCAGAAGTAAATAAAATTCAAATCTGGCGCTGTACTGATAGTGGAGCCACCTGGTGGTGGTGAGGTGAGGTTTTAAGCCCCTCCTCCGCTGAATACCGCTCGCCCACTCCAATGAGAAAGAAGTGAGTGCCTGCCGCATCGGGAGGTGGGTGGGACAGTAGAAGCTGTGCTGGTTTCACAACCAATAAATACAATTTAAGCGGCTAGAAGCCGCGACAAATGCACTATTATTGGTATAGTGAAACCAGCACAGCTGATTTGCTATGCATGCGATGCGGTAGGTGGGAGGTGAGGTTGAGGCAATCACGTGCTAGTTAAGAGTGGTTGAGAGTGGAGGGCAGGAATGATAACCGAGCCCGGTGAGGCAGCAGCTAACGCCCCTCCCGACACTGGCTAGGTGAATAGCCGTGGTGGGGGAGAAGTAGCTTATACCATATAACCGTAGACCATTCTGTTATAGACCAGAATTGTTACACATAAAGTGTTTATAGGTAGACTCGAGGGTTCGGGCCTAGGAGAGGAGGGGGGAGGTGCCCATGGCAACCCCCCCCCCTCCCCCCCCCCCTTATTCAAGTCTTCTGAGTTAGGGCTATGGCCCTCGCTCAGGTAATGTGATCCCGAGGGGATGAAGGAGGACACTAGGATCCAGATATCCTGTGTAATAATATCTCCTGTCACTCATCGTAGTAAAGTAATTGTTTGGAAAATGAATACACAAGAATTCCGTAACAATGTAATTTATTTTAGTCTCTCTTTCACCATATGTACACGTAAAGAATGGGGATGAGTATGAAGCTGTACAAGATGTGGATGAGGTATGGGATGATGTGACGGGACTTAAATCACCCGACCTTTTCTCTTCGGGCGGCCCCTCCCCCCCATGTGTCTCCCGCGGGGACCCTGGGGAATAGAAGGTGGAGTACCCATAGCCACACAGGGGGTAGGGGAGAGCGAGTGGAACAGGTACCTCGTCCTGAAGGAGGAAGTGGACGCCCAGCCCCCCAAATCCTTGACCCTCTCCACCGAGTGAGTCCTGAAGAAGGCGAGGGAGGCGGCCACGCCCCTAACGCTGTGAGCCCTCGGGGCGTGTCCGGGATCCCCGTTCTCTATCACTCGGCAGAGAAGGCGAGCGATTGACCTAGGGAAGAGAGGGTTACCGGACCTAGAGTTGTAGAAGAGGTGGTCCGGAGAAGCCCCTCTCGTCGCCTCCACGTATGCAACAAAGGCGTGGACTGGGCAGAGGGGGTGGAAATTTCCATCCCTCAGGAACGAGGGTACTGCGAGAGGGCCAATTCTGTCGTCAGCCTGCTCGTTCTTAGCTAGAAAAGCAGGAGAGGGGGAAATGGTTAAGGAAGTAAGGTTAGGGGTTACTGAAGAAAAGGCTGTGTGACGGGTCAGGGCTGCCAACTGAGAAGCCCTGTAACCTGTAGCTAAGGCGAGCAGGAAGAGAGCTTTCTGGAGGAGGTGACAAACCTCCAGAGGGACCCCCTCGAAGGTCAGGTAGGAAAGGACACGATGAAGGGACCAGGAGGGTGTCTGGGCCCGGTGAGGTGCGGTCCCCGCCCGAATCCCCATCCTCAGGAGAGAGAGAGGTCTCTCCGAAACCTTAATGTTAAAACCCAGGAGGAGGGGATCAGACAGGGCTGCGTGATGCGCAAGCACTGTCGCCGGGGCCCTGTTGGTGGAATCGGCGAGCCACGTGAGGAATTCCAGGACTGTGTCCTCCGAGATGACCCTGGAGGGGTGTCTTCGCAAGAAGTCCTGGAATCTTTTCCAGCACGATTCGTATTGTCGCACCGAAGACTGACGATGAGCCCTCAACATCTTGTCCACTGTCTCCTTAGTGAACCTTTTGCTGAGGACTCCCCGTAGAAACTCCAAGCGTGTAGTTTCAGTGACGCTTGGAGTGGTGCAGACAGGGTGCTGGAGAGGCATGCCGATCCCAACTGAAGGGGATTAGGGCACCACCGGGACAACTCTCCGAACCACGGCTGTGCTGGCCAGAGGGGGGCTATGAGGAGAACCCTCCCCCTGAAAGTGCGCAGCTTGAGGATCGCCTTCAGGAGGACTGAAGTGGCTGGGGGTGGGAAGAGGTAGAGATGACCCCACCTGTTCCAGTCCTCCGTGAAGGCGTCCGGGCCTCCCGCCTCTGTTCTGGATGAGAATGTCAGAAACAGAGGGAGTAGGGCCGTGGATGGGGAGGCGAATAGGTCCACCTCCGGTGTCCCGTAGCGAAGGCAGAGAGATTCGAACACAAGGGAACGCAGTTGCCACTCGACTGACGTCCCCCTGAACCTGGATAGGGCGTCCGCCCAATCGTTCTCCCACCCTGGCACGTAGCGGGCCGAGAGGTGAATATCCCTCTTGGCCGCTATTGCGAAAATCTGTTCTGACAGGGACAGGAGAATTTCCGACCGTACGGTGCCCTGTTTCTGTAGGCACTGCACGGCCGCAACGTTGTCCATATCGAAGCGGACGCCTATCCTGGCAAACTGAGGGTGTCTGTTGAGCCATTCCTTCGCTACCATCAACTCCCGGGCATTGATGTGCAGTAGCCTTTCCCCTTCCTTCCATCCCCTGCACCGTTGATGTCCCAGGCAAGACTGGTATCCCCAGCCTACGTCCGATGCGTCTGTCGCCACCGTGATCCCCGGGGGAGGGAACACCCAGGGGACCCGCTGACGCAGGGCACCGGGACGTAGCCAGGGGCGAAGGAGGCGGTGGAGAGAGGGGGACACTTGCCTGGGAAGGTCCCTGTGTGCGGGGGACAGGTGGAGGTTTACCTCCCGCGTCAGCCTCCTGTGTTTCAATCGTCCCAGGGGCATTGCAGGGGCCGCGAAATTTAGGGACCCGAGCAATGATTCCCACTGGCGGCGAGAGAAAGTACGGGAAAAATGCGCCTGGCGGACGTGGCGGAGGGTCCGGCGGGCGTTGTCTGGAGCGAGAGAGAGGGTGGCCGAAAGAGAGTCCCACTCTATTCCTAGCCAACACAGCTTGCGAGTGGGGGTGAGAGAGGACTTGGGGATGTTCAACAGGAACCCCATTTCCTCTAGCACTCCCCTCGCTACCCGGACGTTGTTTGCTACCTGCTCCTTGGAAGGGGCGTGAAGCAACCAATCGTCCAGGTACATGAGGGTGGGGACACCCGCCTCTGCCAGACGGGATGCCACTACCCTCACGAGTTTTGTGAAGACTCGCGGAGCTAGAGAAAGACCGAAAGGGAGCCTGGTAAACTGGAACGTCTCGGTCCCCACCTGGAAGGCCAGAAAGCGGCGAAACCTGGGGTGGATCGGGACGTGCCAGTACGCATCCTTGAGATCCAGGGATGCTAACCAGTCTCCCTTCCTCAGAACTGTGCGGACCTGAGCAACCGAAACCATCCTGAAATGTAACGTTTTCACGAATTTGTTTAGCTTGCTCAGGTCCATCACCAATCTCGTTTTTCCCTGGTCCTTTTTGGGGACCGTGAATAAACGAGAAAGAAAGACCCTTCCCGTCGCCCGCTCCACTACCCCTTTTTCCCGCATTTCTAACACATGCGGGACGACCGAAAGTGACACTTTGGTTGAGGCAGGAGGTAGACGTAGTGGCTGTAACGGGAGAAGACAGGTGTCAGTGAGAGTACCGTTAATCCTAATCCCCCGGGGCCCGAGGGACCCGGGGGTGGTTGGGGGGTGAATGACAGGAGAGGCAGAGATTTTGACCGCAAGGGAAAATCTGATTTTGACCTAACGGTAGCCCAAGGACGGGATTAGGCATAATTCATATGTCAGAAAGTAAAGATGACAGTTACTCACCGGAACAGTAATCCAGGGCCATGACAGGCCCTGGCGAATTATCCTTGCTGCCCAGCCGTGGGTGGGCCAGGCTGCTGACCACCCTGTGAGGCAGCCCAGAGTGGGACCCTCAAGAGGCGTGGTCCTTCTGGGCGGGGTGGTTGAAGGAGGACTTGGGCTTCGAGTAGGACTTGGAGCCCTGTCCCCTTCCTCGAAACGGCTGCTGGCCCCTCTGGGAGGGCCTGTTGTGTGCTCTCGGGGGAGTGGGATAGGAGGGCCTCGGTAGCCTGGAGGGCTGGGAGGGCCTCCGGGGCTGGTAGGCTGGTCTGGCTGGCTGTGGGGCACGTGGCCTACGGACAAACAGAATGATTAGGAACCAAAGTAGACCCGAAAATCCTTTCATTTCACCCCCGTGACAACTCGGGTAAGACGAACACGAGAGGTACTTACTTGGAGGTGGAGGGTTTTGGTAAATTGATTACCGCTGGGAGGGAGGCGAAGATCGTGTCTGTCGCCGGTTGGTCAAAGAGGGCGGGGGACAAGGGGGCAGCTCGCACCACTCCCCTCTGTGCCATCTCCGGCGCAGATTTAGCCGCCGCCTGGCGGGCTGCCAGTCTCGCCTCGGCGAACGCCTTCGCCTCCTCCCGCATGAAGTGGGTCGCCATCGCCACCACGCCCTCCATCACGGTGGCCATGGAAGAGAGGGTGTCACTGTAAGGGGTAAACAAGGAAAAAACCGAGCGAACCCGGGGATAAGTACCCGGGAGTAACAGAGAGACCCTCTACCCAGTATCCCTAAAAAACATGACACACGAGTAAGGTACTCACGCTAGCTGTACACCCGACATCTCGTGGTAGGAGTTGGTTAGGGCGTTGAGGCAGTCCCTAATCAACGAGGCGGCTGCTCCCGTGGAGATGGTGTGGGCCAACTCTAGACGGGTAGCAGACTCCGCCTGTCGCAACTTGCCATCGGGCTCCTTCAGCTGATAGGGGACCGGGGGCTCCTTCTCCGTCTTCCACAGGCACTCCCTCAAGCCCGGGGGGGCCCGGGAATGAGGGAGGATGACGGGGAAAGACGGAGGAGGGGGCTTCCTGGGCGCGTTGTTTCTCTGGTGGTCCAGGGACTTAAGGAGAAGGGCTGGAATGTCCAGGTCCCCTTCGCCCTTATCCCCCGGGAAGTACGCGTCCGGGGAAAGGAGGAGAGCCGTGTTACCGTGGGAGCGGTCAATCCTCCAAGCCCCGGACAAGTGTAGCTGGCTGTACTCCACCAGAAAACTCATCGCGTCCAGGGTCGCCGCAGAGGACACCCTAGATGAAGTGGGTACGGGCGCTGAGATAGGACGGACCTTGTAGAAGGGAATAGCCTCGCCCTTCTCATCCGCCCCCCACTTCACCACGACGTCATCCCTCCGGATCCATACGTCTGGTTGAGCCGTGTCCGGAGACCAAGCCACCAGTCTGCCCTCCTCCGAAGAGTGGGTCCAGGTAGGAGGGAGAAGAGACCAAGAGTAGGGAAGGTATCCGTCTCCCGAAGGAGGGGGTGACGGGGACGGAGGTGTGGAGGTAACCAACTCCTCAGCTACGTCCCCCGACGGAGACTCGAGCCCCGGGGAAACGGGAGGCACGAAAAGGACTCCCACATCCCCGGGAGGACTCGCGCCCTCGACGGGAGCAGCAGCGGGAGGCGGGGGAACAGGAGCGGGTTCCGCAGCGACAGCCGGAGGCTGCGTGACGGAAGCCCCAGGAAAAGCATGAGGAATAAGGGCGTGGAAGATCTTAACTATCTTCCTCGACGAGGGGCTGTCCCCCCCCCGCTTACCCTTGCGGGATTTGCGGGCGGGCGAAGGAGAGCTCCCCGACGACGAAGAAGAGGAAGAGGACGACGAAGAAGAGGAGGAAGGAGAACGGCGACGAGCACGGGACTTCCTGGAGTGGCGGGACCTCTTAGCTGAACGCTTGCGTCCTCTAGAGAGGCCTGAGGAGCCAGCTCTAGCAGGAGGCGAAGCTGGGGGTTCCCTGCTGGGCCCTTGTACCGGTGAGGCAGTCGGGAGAACCAGCGCGACAGACTCGCTCGTTTCCCGGGGGGATAAGCCCCGAGAAGGAGTCGTAGTACCGCCTAGGGAAGGAGGCTCAATCTCTCGGGCCTCAGGAGGTTCTAGCCCCTGAGACTCCGAGAGACAGGAAGAAGGGTAACGGGTCCTGAATAAACCCAGGTCCGCTCCCAAAATCGGGTCCACCCACGCCAAAGAAGAACCGTCTCGTTTGTGGGCCATTCTCCTAGCCCTCGTCCACGCCATACGAAGAGAAGCAAGGGCAGGGAGCTTGGAGCGGGCAGAAGGGGAGGTAACCCGACACAACTCAGCCCAGGGGCGGCACACACCACACGCCAAAGGGTCGTAACCCAAGGGAGTGAAGCAGGGTGCGTGAGGTGAACAGTGCAGGTGTCCGTCAGGCGAGACCCGCACGGTACATCCTGAGGCAGCACAAAGGGCACGAGTAGGCTGAGGGAGAAAAGAATACACAAACATGGGTTAACACGTGCAAACACTGGAACACAGAAGACACGAAACCCATCCTCCCCGAAGGAAAGAAGCGCGGGACACGCCCGCTGAACCTGGGGACCAGGACACGATCCCCCACACTCGCGCAGCCGCCCAGGGAAAAACCCCGTAAAACCAAAACCGTCCGCCACATGGAGCGGGTAAATAAGGGCCCCCCGGACAGAATGAACCAGAAGGAGGGGTAGGAGGGGACCCGATAGCCTGAGAAGAAACACTCCAGGCTGAAAATAATGGAAAAACCCCAAAAATAAAATAAAAAACCCCCGCCCGGGAGAGGAAGAGAGAACCAGGGCACAATTCTCACTCCCCCTTACCGAGAGGGGACACATAATAATCGGGGAAGGCAAGAGGAAGGGCTGCAAAGACCCCATGTGCTCACCACGTGGGGCGGAGAAGTCCCACGTGGCGCCCACTAACCTCGCTAAAAAAACCCAGAAACCCCGATAAAATACACACGAAGCATGTACTAGTGGCAGGAGGAACAGTGAAAGGGGGGACAGACGGAGAAAAACTCCGAAAACAGGGGCTGAACAGCCCCCTTCGCTTAAGGAAAAGAACTAAGTCCTAACGAAGAAAAAAACCCCATAAACACCTAAAACCCTCCTAGAAAACACACATGATACATCTGCAAAGCAGGCTAGCCACTAGAACACAAAAGAAAAAATTATCAGGAACACGCGACACAATACCATAGCGTAGCAGCGAGGAGCGTAGATGTTGACTGAGACGTGTTCCGCGACAGAGTGGGTGAGCGGTATTCAGCGGAGGAGGGGCTTAATACCTCACCTCACCACCACCAGGTGGCTCCACTATCAGTACAGCGCCAGATTTGAATTTTATTTACTTCTGATGAACGTCACGGAATTGACCCTTCCAACTCAGATTATGCCTATACGGGGCCTCGGCTTGTGAAGGGGCCTATTCTATAGCAAATTAGCTGTGCTGGATTCACTATACCAATAATCGATATTTTAAGTGCAAAAATTCGATATGTGCATGCATCTTCTGTACCCGTTTATATCTCAAATTCAGGCTCAAAACTCCGAAAATTCGATATTTTTGGGTCCCAGAAGCAATCTGCACATGCCTACTCAGTGCTAGAATGTTTTTTAAATACAGGCTAAAAACATGCTATAAATCGATATTTTAGGTGTCCAAAGTCAATATGTGCATGCATCTTCTGTACCCGTTTATATCTCAAATTCAGGCTCAAAACACCCGAAAATTCGATATTTTTGGGTCCCAAAAGCGATCTGTACATGTCTACTCTGTGTTAGAGTATTTTTAAAATACAGGCCCAAAACATGCTAAAAATCGAAATTTTAGGTGCCCAAAGTCTATATGTGCATTCATCATCTGTACCCGTTTATATCTCAAATTCAGGCTCAAAACACCCGAAAATTCAATATTTTTGGGTCCCAGAAGCAATATGTACGTGCACACTCCGTGTTAGAGTGTTTTTAAAATACAGGGCCAAAACATTCTGAAAATCGATATTTTATGTGCCCAAAGTCAAAATGTGTATGCATATTCTGTACACGTGTATATCCCTAATTCAGGTTCAAAACTCCAGAAAATTCAAAATTTTTGGGTCCCAGAAACGATCTGTACATGCCTACTCCGTGTTAATGTATTTTCTAAATACAGGCCCAAAATATGCTCAAAATCTATATTTTAGGTGCCCAAAGTCAATATGTGTATGCATCTTCTGTACCCGTCTATTACCCAAATTCAGGTTCAAAACACTAGAAAATTCGGTATTTTTGGGTCCCAGAAGCAATCTGTACATGCCTACTCCTTGCTAGAATTTTTTCAAGATACAGACCCAAAAAAAGCTCAAAATCGATATTTTAGGTGCAAAAAGTCGATATGTGCATGCATCCTCTGTACCCGGTTATATCCCAAATTCTGGCTCAAAACCCCCGAAAATTCGATATTTTTGGGTGCCAGAAGCGATCTGTACATGCCTACTCAGTGCTAGAATATTTTCAAATTATACGCCGAAAACATACTAAAAATCGATATTTTGGGTGCCAAAGTCGATATGTGCATGCATCTTCTGTACCCGTTTATATCTCAAATTCAGGCTCAAAACATCCAAAAAATCGATATTTTTGTGTCCCTGAAGCGATCTGTACATGTCTACACCGTGCTATAGTATTTTCAAAATACAGGCCCAAAACATGCTGAAAATCTATATTTTAGGTGCCCAAAGTCGATATGTGCATGCATCTTCTTTACCCGTTTAAATCTCAAATTCAGGCTCAAAACATCCGAAAATTCGATATTTTTGGGTCCCCGAAGCCATCTGTACATGCCTACTCCGTGTTAAAGTATTTTCAAAATACAGGCCCAAAACATGCTCAAAATCGATATTTTAGGTGCCCAAAGTCAATATGTGCATGCATCTTCTGTACCCGTTCGTATCTCAAATTCAGGCTCAGAACACCCTAAAATTCGATTTATTTGGGTTCCAGAAGCGATCTGTACGTGTCTACTCAGTGTTAGAGTATTTTTAAAAATACAGGCCCAAAACATGCTTAAAATCGATTTTTTGGGTGCCCAAAGTCGATATGTGCATGCATCTTCTGTACCCGTTTATATCTCAAATTCAGACTCAAAACACCCGAAAATTCGATATTTTTGGGCCCCAAAAAACAATGTGTACATGCATACTCCGTGTTAGAGTATTTTCAAAGTACAGGCCTAAAACATGCTGAAAATCGATATTTTAGCTGCCCAAAGTCAATATGTGTATGCATCTTCTGTACCCGTCTATATCCCAAATTCAGGTTCAAAACACTCGAAAATTCTATATTTTTGGGTCCTAGAAACGATGTGTACATGCCTACTCCGTGTTAATGTATTTTCAAAATACAGGCCCAAAACATGCTGAAAATCTATATATTAGGTGCCCAAAGTCAATATGTGCATGCATCTTCTGTACCCTTTTATATCTCAAATTCAGGCTCAAAACACCCAACAAATCGATATTTTTGTGTCCCAAAAGCGATCTGTACATGTCTACTCCGAGTTAGAGTGTTTTTAAAATACAGGCCCAAAACATGCTTAAAATCGATATTTTATGTGCCCAAAGTCAATATGTGTATGCATCTTCTGTACACGTGTATATCCCTAATTCAAGTTCAAAACACCAGAAAATTCGATATTTTTGGGTCCCAAAAGCGATCTGTACATGCCTACTCCTTGCTAGAATGTTTTCAAGATACAGACCCAAAACATGCTCAAAATCGATATTTTAAGTGCAAAAAGTCGATATGTGCATGCATCTTCTGTACCCGTTTGTATCTCAAATTCAGGCTCAAAACTCCGAAAATTCGATATTTTTGGGTCCCAGAAGCAATCTGCACATGCGTACTCAGTGCTAGAATGTTTTTAAAATACAGGCTAAAAACATGCTATAAATCGATATTTTAAGTGTCCAAATTCAATATGTGTATGCATCTTCTATACCCGTCTATATCCCAAATTCAGGTTCAAAACACCCAAAAATTCGATATTTTTGGGTCCTAGAAGCGATCTGTACATGCCTACTCCTTGCTAGAATTTTTTAAGATACAAACCCAAGACATGCTCAAAATCGATATTTTATGTGCAAAAAGTCGATATGTGCATGCATCTTGTGTACCCGTTTATATCTCAAATTCAGGCTCAAAACACCCGAAAATTCCATATTTTTGGGTCCCTTAAGCGATCTGTACATGCATACTCCGTGTTAGAATGTTTTCAAAATATAGACTCAAAACATGCTAAAAATCGATATTTTAGGTGTCCAAAGTCAATATGTGCATGCATCCTCTGTACCCGTTTATATCTCAAATTCAGGCTCAAAACACCCGAAAATTCGATATTTTTGGGTCCCAAAAGCGATCTGTAAATGTCTACTCCGTGTTAGTGTATTATTGATATACAGACCCAAAACATGCTAAAAATCGATATTTTAGGTGCCCAAAGTCGATATGTGCATTCATCATCTGTACCCGTTTATATCTCAAATTCAGGCTCAAAACACCCGAAAATTCCATATTTTTGGGTCCCAGAAGCGATATGTACGTGCACACTCCGTGTTAGAGTGTTTTTAAAATACAGGGCCAAAACATGCTTAAAATCGATATTTTATGTGCCCAAAGTCAAAATGTGTATGCATATTCTGTACACCTGTATATCCCTAATTCAGGTTCAAAACACCAGAAAATTCAAAATTTTTGGGTCCCAGAAACGATCTGTACATGCCTACTCCGTGTTAATGTATTTTCTAAATACAGGCCCAAAACATGCTCAAAATCTATATTTTAGGTGCCCAAAGTCAATATGTTTATGTATCTTCTGTACCCGTCTATTACCCAAATTCAGGTTCAAAACACTAGAAAATTCGGTATTTTGGGGTCCCAGAAGCGATCTGTACATGCCTACTCCGTGTTAGAGTATTTTCAAAATACCTGCCCAAAATATGCTCAAAATCGATATTTTAGGTGCCCAAAGTCGATATGTACATGCATCTTCTGTATCCGTTTATATCTCAAATTCAGGCTCAAAACACCCGAAAAATCGATATTTTTGTGTCCCAGAAGCGATCTGTACATGCCTACTCCGTGTTAATGTATTTTCAAAATACAGGCCCAAAACATGATAAAAATCTATATATTAGGTGCCCAAAGTCAATATGTGTATGCATCTTCTGTACCCGTCTATATCCCAAATTCAGGTTCAAAACACCAGAAAACTCGGTATTTTGGGTCCCAGAAGCGATCTGTACATGCCTACTCCTTGCTAGATTTTTTTTAAGATACAGACCCAAAACATGCTTAAAATCGATATTGTAGGTGCAAAAAGTCGATATGTGCATGCATCCTCTGTACCCGGTTATATCCCAAATTCTGGCTCAAAACCCCCGAAAATTCGATATTTTTGGGTCCCAGAAGCGATCTGTACATGCCTACTCAGTGCTAGAATATTTTCAAATTATACGCTGAAAACATACTAAAAATCGATATTTTGGGTGCCAAAGTCGATATGTGCATGCATCTTCTGTACCCGTTTATATCTCAAATTCCGGCTCAAAACACTCAAAAAAATCGATATTTTTGTGTCCCAGAAGCGATCTGTACATGTCTACACCGTGCTATATTATTTTCAACATACAGGCCCAAAACATGCTCAAAATCTATATTTTAGGTGCCCAAAGTCGATATGTGCATGCATCTTCTGTAACCGATCATATCTCAAATTCAGGCTCAGAACACCCTAAAATTCGATTTATTTGGGTTCCAGAAGCGATCTGTACGTGTCTACTCAGTGTTAGAGTATTTTAAAAATACAGGCCCAAAACATGCTCAAAATCGATATTTTGGATGCCCAAAGTTGATATGTGCATGCATCTTCTGTACCCGTTTATATCTCAAATTCAGACTCAAAACACCCGAATATTCAATATTTTTGGGTCCCAAAAGCAATGTGTACATGCCTACTCCTTGCTAGAATTTTTTAAGATACAAACCCAAGACATGCTCAAAATCGATATTTTAGGTGCAAAAAGTCGATATGTGCATGCATCTTCTGTACCCGTTTATATCTCAAATTCAGGCTCAAAACACCCGAAAATTCCATATTTTTGGGTCCCTTAAGCGATCTGTACATGCATACTCAGTGCTAGAATGTTTTCAAAATAAAGGCTCAAAACATGCTAAAAATCGATATTTTAGGTGTCCAAAGTCGATATGTGCATGCAACTTCTGTACCCGTTTATATCTAAAATTCAGGCTCAAAACACCCGAAAATTCGATATTTTTGGGTCCCAAAAGCGATCTGTACATGTCTACTCCGAGTTAGAGTATTTTTTAAGTACAGGCCCATAACATGCTAAAAATCGATATTTTAGGTGCCCAAAGTCGATATGTGCATGAATCTTCTGTACCCGTTTATATCTCAAAATTCAGGCTCAAAACACCCGAAAATTCAATATTTTTGTGTCCCAGAAGCGATCTGTACGTGCATACTCCATGTTTGAGTGTTTTTAAAATACAGGCCAAAAACATGCTGAAAATCGAAATTTTATGTGCCCAAAGTCAATATGTGTATGCATCTTTTGTACACGTGTATATCCCAAATTCAAGTTCAAAACACCAGAAAATTCGATATTTTTGGGTCCCTAAAGCCATCTGTACATGCCTACTCCTTGCTAGAATGTTTTCAAGATACTGACAAAAAAAAAAAATCAAAATCGATATTTTAAGTGCAAAAAGTCGATATGTGCATGCATCTTCTGTACCCGTTTATATCTCAAATTCAGGCTCAAAACTCCGAAAATTCTATATTTTTGGGTCCCAAAAGCGATATGTACATGTCTACTCCGTGTTAGAGTATTTTTAAAATACAGGCCCAAAACATGCTAAAAATCGATATTTTAGGTGCCCAAAGTCGATATGTTCATGAATCTTCTGTATCCGTTTATATCTCAAATTCAGGCTCAAAACACCCAAAAAATCGCTATTTTTGTGACCCAGAAGCGATCTGTACATGTCTACACCGTGTTTGAGTATTTTCAAAATACAGGCCCAAAACATGCTCAAAATCGATATTTTAGGTGCAAAAAGTCGATATGTGCATGCATCTTCTGTACCCGTTCATATCTCAAATTCAGGCTCAGAACAACCGAAAATTCGATTTATTTGGGTTCCAGAAGCGATCTGTACGTGTCTACTCAGTGTTAGAGTATTTTAAAAATACAGGCCCAAAACATGCTCAAAATCGATATTTTGGGTGCCCAAAGTCGATATGTGCATGCATCTTCTGTACCCGTTTATATCTCAAATTAAGACTCAAAACACCCGAATATTCAATATTTTTGGGTCCCAAAAGCAATGTGTACATGCCTACTCCTTGCTAGAATTTTTTAAGATACAAACCCAAGACATGCTCAAAATCGATATTTTAGGTGCAAAAAGTCGATATGTGCATGCATCTTCTGTACCCGTTTATATCTCAAATTCAGGCTCAAAACACCCGAAAATTCCATATTTTTGGGTCCCTTAAGCGATCTGTACATGCATACTCAGTGCTAGAATGTTTTCAAAATAAAGGCTCAAAACATGCTAAAAATCGATATTTTAGGTGTCCAAAGTCGATATGTGCATGCAACTTCTGTACCCGTTTATATCTCAAATTAAGACTCAAAACACCCGAATATTCAATATTTTTGGGTCCCAAAAGCAATGTGTACATGCCTACTCCTTGCTAGAATTTTTTAAGATACAAACCCAAGACATGCTCAAAATCGATATTTTAGGTGCCCAAAGTCGATATGTTCATGAATCTTCTGTATCCGTTTATATCTCAAATTCAGGCTCAAAACACCCAAAAAATCGCTATTTTTGTGACCCAGAAGCGATCTGTACATGTCTACACCGTGTTTGAGTATTTTCAAAATACAGGCCCAAAACATGCTCAAAATCGATATTTTAGGTGCAAAAAGTCGATATGTGCATGCATCTTCTGTACCCGTTCATATCTCAAATTCAGGCTCAGAACAACCGAAAATTCGATTTATTTGGGTTCCAGAAGCGATCTGTACGTGTCTACTCAGTGTTAGAGTATTTTAAAAATACAGGCCCAAAACATGCTCAAAATCGATATTTTGGGTGCCCAAAGTCGATATGTGCATGCATCTTCTGTACCCGTTTATATCTCAAATTAAGACTCAAAACACCCGAATATTCAATATTTTTGGGTCCCAAAAGCAATGTGTACATGCCTACTCCTTGCTAGAATTTTTTAAGATACAAACCCAAGACATGCTCAAAATCGATATTTTAGGTGCAAAAAGTCGATATGTGCATGCATCTTCTGTACCCGTTTATATCTCAAATTCAGGCTCAAAACACCCGAAAATTCCATATTTTTGGGTCCCTTAAGCGATCTGTACATGCATACTCAGTGCTAGAATGTTTTCAAAATAAAGGCTCAAAACATGCTAAAAATCGATATTTTAGGTGTCCAAAGTCGATATGTGCATGCAACTTCTGTACCCGTTTATATCTAAAATTCAGGCTCAAAACACCCGAAAATTCGATATTTTTGGGTCCCAAAAGCGATCTGTACATGTCTACTCCGAGTTAGAGTATTTTTTAAGTACAGGCCCATAACATGCTAAAAATCGATATTTTAGGTGCCCAAAGTCGATATGTGCATGAATCTTCTGTACCCGTTTATATCTCAAAATTCAGGCTCAAAACACCCGAAAATTCAATATTTTTGTGTCCCAGAAGCGATCTGTACGTGCATACTCCGTGTTTGAGTGTTTTTAAAATACAGGCCCAAAACATGCTCAAAATCGAAATTTTATGTGCCCAAAGTCAATATGTGTATGCATCTTTTGTACACGTGTATATCCCAAATTCAAGTTCAAAACACCAGAAAATTCGATATTTTTGGGTCCCTAAAGCCATCTGTACATGCATACTCCTTGCTAGAATGTTTTCAAGATACTGACCCAAAACATGCTCAAAATCGATATTTTAAGTGCAAAAAGTCGATATGTGCATGCATCTTCTGTACCCGTTTATATCTCAAATTCATGCTCAAAACACCCAAAAATTCGATATTTTTGGGTCCCAAAAGCGATATGTACATGTCTACTCCGTGTTAGAGTATTTTTAAAATACAGGCCCAAAACATGCTAAAAATTGATATTTTAGGTGCCCAAAGTCGATATGTTCATGAATCTTCTGTATCCGTTTATATCTCAAATTCAGGCTCAAAACACCCAAAAAATCGCTATTTGTGTGTCCCAGAAGCGATCTGTACATGTCTACACCGTGTTTGAGTATTTTCAAAATACAGGCCCAAAACATGCTCAAAATCGATATTTTAGGTGCAAAAAGTCGATATGTGCATGCATCTTCTGTACCCGTTCATATCTCAAATTCAGGCTCAGAACAACCGAAAATTCGATTTATTTGGGTTCCAGAAGCGATCTGTACGTGTCTACTCAGTGTTAGAGTATTTTAAAAATACAGGCCCAAAACATGCTCAAAATCGATATTTTAGTTGCCCAAAGTCAATATGTGTATGCATCTTCTGTACCCGTCTATATCCCAAATTAAGGTTCAAAACACTCGAAAATTCGATATTTTTGGGTCCCAGAAGCAATCTGTACATGCCTACTTCTTGCTAGAATGTTTTCAAGATACAGACACAATACATGCTCAAAATCGATATTTTAGGTGCAAAAAGTCGATATGTGCATGCATCTTCTGTACCCGTTTATATCTCAAATTCAGGCTCAAAACACGAGAAAACTCCATATTTTTGGGTCCCCGAAGCGATCTGTACATGCCTACTCCGTGTTAGTGTATTTTCAAAATACAGGCCCAAAACATGCTAAAAATCGATATTTTAGGTGCCCAAAGTCGATATGTGCATTCATCTTCTGTATCCGTCTATATCCCAAATTCTGGTTCAAAACACCCGAATATTCGATAATTTTGGGTCCCAGAAGCGATCTGTACATGCCTACTCCTTGCTAGAATTATTTCAAGATATAGACTCAAAACATGCTCAAAATCGATATTTTAGGTGCAAAAAGTCGATATGTGCATGCATCCTCTGTACCCGGTTATATCCCAATTTCTGGCTCAGAACACCCGAAAATTCGATATTTTTGGGTCCCAGAAGTGATCGGTACGTGTCTACTCCGTGTTAGAGTATTTTCAAATTATACGTCCAAAACATACTACAAATCGATATTTTGGGTGACCAAAGTCGATATGTGCATGCATCTTCTGTATCCGTTTATATATCAAATTCAGGCTCAAAACACCCCAAAAATTGATTTTTTTGTGTCCCAGAAGCGATCTGTACATGTCTACACCGTGTTTGAGTATTTTCAAAATACAGGCCCAAAACATGCTCAAAATCGATATTTTAGGTGCCCGAAGTCGATATGTGCATGCATCTTCTGTACCTGTTCATATCTCAAATTCAGGCTCAGAACAACCGAAAATTCGATTTATTTGGGTCCCAGAAGTGATCGGTACGTGTCTACTCCGTGTTAGAGTATTTTAAAAATACAGGCTCAAAACATGCTCAAAATCGATATTTTGGGTGCCCAAAGTCGATATGTGCATGCATCTTCTGTACCCGTTTATATCTCAAATTCAGACTGAAAACACCCGAATACTCGATATTTTTGGGTCCCAAAAGCCATCTGTACATGCATACTACGTGTTAGAGTATTTTTAAAATACAGGCCTAAAACATGCTGTAAATCGATATTTTAGATGCCAAAAGTCAATATGTGTATGGATCTTCTATACCCGTCTATATCCCAAATTCAGGTTCAAAACACTAGAAAATTCGATTTTTTTGAGTCCCAGAAGCAATCTGTACATGCCTACTTCTTGCTAGAAAGTTTTCATGATACAGACCCAAAACATGCTCAAAATCGATATTTTAGGTGCATAAGGTCAATATGTGCATGCATCTTCTGTACCCGTTTATATCTTAAATTCAGGCTCAAAACACCCGAAAAGTCGATATTTTTGGGTCCCAGAAGCGATCTGTACATGCCTACTCCGTGCTAATGTATTTTCAAAATACAGGCCCAAAACATGCTGAAAATCTATATTTTAGGTGACCAAAGTCAATATGTGTATGCATCTTCTGTACCCGTCTATATCCCAAATTCAGGTTCAAAACACCAGAAAATTCGGTATTTTTGGGTCCCAGAAGCGACTTGTACATGCCTACTCCTTGCTAGAATGTTTTCAAGGTACAGACCCAAAACATGCTTAAAATCGATATTTTAGGTGCAAAAAGTGGATATGTGCATGCATCCTCTGTACCCGGTTATATCCCAAATTCTGGCTAAAAACCCCCGAAAATTCGATATTTTTGGGTCCCAGAAGCGATCTGTACATGCCTACTCAGTGCTAGAATATTTTCAAATTATACGCCCAAAACAAACAAAAAATCAATATTTTGGGTGCCAAAGTCGATATGTGCATGCATCTTCTGTACCCGTTTATATCTCAAATTCAGGCTCAAAACACCCAAAAAATCGATATTTTTGTGTCCCAGAAGCGATCTGTACATGTCTACACCATGCTATAGTATTTTCAAAATACAGGCCCAAAACATGCTCAAAATCGATATTTTAGGTGCCCAAAGTCGATATGTGCATGCATCTTCTGTATCCGTCCATATCCCAAATTCAGGTTCAAAACACCCGAAAATTCGATAATTTTGGGTCCCAGAAGCGATCTGTACATGCCTACTCAGTGCTAGAATATTTTTAAGATACAGACCCAAAACATGCTCAAAATCGATATTTTAAGTGCAAAAAGTCGATATGTGCATGCATCTTCTGTACCCGTTTATATCTCAAATTCAGGCTCAGAACTCCGAAAATTCGATATTTTTGGGTCCCTTAAGCAATCTGCACATGCCTACTCAGTGCTAGAATGTTTTTAAAATACAGGCTTAAAACATTCTATAAATCGATATTTTAGGTGTCCAAAGTCGATATGTGCATGCATCTTCTGTACCCGTCTATATCCCAAATTCAGGTTCAAAACACTCGAAAAGTCGATATTTTTGAGTCCCAGAAGCAATCTGTACATGCCTACTTCTTGCTAGAAAGTTTTCATGATACAGACCCAAAACATGCTCAAAATCGATATTTTAGGTGCAAAAAGTCGATATGTGCATGCATCTTCTGTACCCGTTTATATCTCAAATTCAAGCTCAAAACACCCAAAAAATCGATATTTTTGTGTCCCAGAAGCGATGTGTACATGTCTACACTGTGTTATAGTATTTTCAAAATACAGGCCCAAAACATGCTCAAAATCGATATTTTAGGTGTCCAAAGTCGATATGTGCATGCATCTTCTGTACCCGTTTATATCTCAAATTCAGGTTCAAAACACCCGAAAAATCGATATTTTTGGGTCCCAGAAGCGATCTGTACATGCCTACTCCGTGTTAATGTATTTTCAAAATACAGGCCCAAAACATGCTGAAAATCTATATTTTAGGTGCCCAAAGTCAATATGTGTATGCATCTTCTGTACCCGTCTATATCCCAAATTCAGGTTCAAAACACCAGAAATTTCGGTATTTTTGGGTCCCAGAAGCGACCTGTACATGCCTACTCCTTGCTAGAATGTTTTCAAAATACAGGCCCAAAACATGCTCAAAATCGATATTTTAGGTGTCCAAAGTCGATATGTGCATGCATCTTCTGTACCCGTTTATATCTCAAATTCAGGTTCAAAACACCCGAAAAATCGATATTTTTGGGTCCCAGAAGCGATCTGTACATGCCTACTCCGTGTTAATGTATTTTCAAAATACAGGCCCAAAACATGCTCAAAATCGATATTTTAGGTGTCCAAAGTCGATATGTGCATGCATCTTCTGTACCCGTTTATATCTCAAATTCAGGTTCAAAACACCCGAAAAATCGATATTTTTGGGTCCCAGAAGCGATCTGTACATGCCTACTCCGTGTTAATGTATTTTTAAAATACAGGCCTAAAACATGCTGTAAATCGATATTTTAGATGCCAAAAGTCAATATGTGTATGGATCTTCTGTACCCGTCTATATCCCAAATTCAGGTTCAAAACACTAGAAAATTCGATTTTTTTGAGTCCCAGAAGCAATCTGTACATGCCTACTTCTTGCTAGAAAGTTTTCATGATACAGACCCAAAACATGCTCAAAATCGATATTTTAGGTGCATAAGGTCAATATGTGCATGCATCTTCTGTACCCGTTTATATCTTAAATTCAGGCTCAAAACACCCGAAAAGTCGATATTTTTGGGTCCCAGAAGCGATCTGTACATGCCTACTCCGTGCTAATGTATTTTCAAAATACAGGCCCAAAACATGCTGAAAATCTATATTTTAGGTGACCAAAGTCAATATGTGTATGCATCTTCTGTACCCGTCTATATCCCAAATTCAGGTTCAAAACACCAGAAAATTCGGTATTTTTGGGTCCCAGAAGCGACTTGTACATGCCTACTCCTTGCTAGAATGTTTTCAAGGTACAGACCCAAAACATGCTTAAAATCGATATTTTAGGTGCAAAAAGTGGATATGTGCATGCATCCTCTGTACCCGGTTATATCCCAAATTCTGGCTCAAAACCCCCGAAAATTCGATATTTTTGGGTCCCAGAAGCGATCTGTACATGCCTACTCAGTGCTAGAATATTTTCAAATTATACGCCCAAAACAAACAAAAAATCAATATTTTGGGTGCCAAAGTCGATATGTGCATGCATCTTCTGTACCCGTTTATATCTCAAATTCAGGCTCAAAACACCCAAAAAATCGATATTTTTGTGTCCCAGAAGCGATCTGTACATGTCTACACCATGCTATAGTATTTTCAAAATACAGGCCCAAAACATGCTCAAAATCGATATTTTAGGTGCCCAAAGTCGATATGTGCATGCATCTTCTGTATCCGTCCATATCCCAAATTCAGGTTCAAAACACCCGAAAATTCGATAATTTTGGGTCCCAGAAGCGATCTGTACATGCCTACTCAGTGCTAGAATATTTTTAAGATACAGACCCAAAACATGCTCAAAATCGATATTTTAAGTGCAAAAAGTCGATATGTGCATGCATCTTCTGTACCCGTTTATATCTCAAATTCAGGCTCAGAACTCCGAAAATTCGATATTTTTGGGTCCCTTAAGCAATCTGCACATGCCTACTCAGTGCTAGAATGTTTTTAAAATACAGGCTTAAAACATTCTATAAATCGATATTTTAGGTGTCCAAAGTCGATATGTGCATGCATCTTCTGTACCCGTCTATATCCCAAATTCAGGTTCAAAACACTCGAAAAGTCGATATTTTTGAGTCCCAGAAGCAATCTGTACATGCCTACTTCTTGCTAGAAAGTTTTCATGATACAGACCCAAAACATGCTCAAAATCGATATTTTAGGTGCAAAAAGTCGATATGTGCATGCATCTTCTGTACCCGTTTATATCTCAAATTCAAGCTCAAAACACCCAAAAAATCGATATTTTTGTGTCCCAGAAGCGATGTGTACATGTCTACACTGTGTTATAGTATTTTCAAAATACAGGCCCAAAACATGCTCAAAATCGATATTTTAGGTGTCCAAAGTCGATATGTGCATGCATCTTCTGTACCCGTTTATATCTCAAATTCAGGTTCAAAACACCCGAAAAATCGATATTTTTGGGTCCCAGAAGCGATCTGTACATGCCTACTCCGTGTTAATGTATTTTCAAAATACAGGCCCAAAAAATGCTGAAAATCTATATTTTAGGTGCCCAAAGTCAATATGTGTATGCATCTTCTGTACCCGTCTATATCCCAAATTCAGGTTCAAAACACCAGAAATTTCGGTATTTTTGGGTCCCAGAAGCGACCTGTACATGCCTACTCCTTGCTAGAATGTTTTCAAGATACAGACCCAAAACATGCTTAAAATCGATATTTTAGGTGCAAAAAGTCGATATGTGCATGCATCCTCTGTACCCGGTTATATCCCAAATTCTGGCTCAAAACCCCCGAAAATTCGATATATTTGGGTACAAGAATCGATCTGTACATGCCTACTCAGTGCTAGAATATTTTCAAATTATACGCCCAAAACATACAAAAAATCGATATTTTGGGTGCCAAAGTCGATATGTGCATACATCTTCTGTACCCGTTTATATCTCAAATTCAGGCTCAAAACACCCAAAAAAACGATATTTTTGTGTCCCAGAAGCGATCTGTACATGTCTACACCATGCTATAGTTTTTTCAAAATACAGGCCCAAAACATGCTCAAAATCGATATTTTAGGTGCCCAAAGTCGATATGTACATGCATCTTCTTTATCCGTCTATATCCCAAATTCAGGTTAAAAACACCCGAAAATTCTATAATTTTGGGTCCCAGAAGCGATCTGTACATGCCTACTCAGTGCTAGAATATTCTCAAGATACAGACCCAAAACATGCTCAAAATCGATATTTTAAGTGCAAAAAGTCGATATGTGCATGCATCTTCTGTACCCGTTTATATCTCAAATTCAGGCTCAAAACACCCAAAAAATCGATATTATTGTGTCTCAGAAGCGATCTGTACATGCCTACACAGTGTTAGAGTATTTTCAAAATACAGGCCCAAAACATGCTCAAAATCGATATTTTAGGTGCCCAAAGTCGATATGTGCATGCATCTTCTGTACCCGTTTATATCTCAAATTCAGACTCAAAACACCCGAATATTCGATATTTTTGGGTCCCAAAAGCAATATGTACATGCATACTCCATGTTAGAGTATTTTCAAAATACAGGCCTAAAACATGCTGAAAATCGATATTTTAGCTGCCCAAAGTCAATATGTGTATGTATCTTCTGTACCCGTCTATATCCCAAATTCAGGTTCAAAACACTCGAAAATTCGATATTTTTGGGTCCCTGAAGCAATCTGTACATGCCTACTTCTTGCTAGAATGTTTTCAAGATACAGACCCAAAACTTGCTCAAAATCGATATTTTAGGTGCAAAAAGTTGATAAGTGCATGCATCCTCTGTAACCGGCTATATCCCAAATTCTGGCTCAAAACCCCCGAAAATTCGATATTTTTGTGTCCCAGAAGCGATCTGTACATGCCTACTCAGTGCTAAAATATTTTCAAATTATACGCCCAAAACATACAAAAAATCGATATTTTGGGTGCCAAAGTCGATATGTGCATGCATCTTCTGTACCCGTTTATATCTCAAATTCAGGCTCAAAACACCCAAAAATTCGATATTTTTGAGTCCCATAAGCGATCTGTACATGTCTACACCATGCTATAGTATTTTCAAAATACAGGCCCAAAACATGCTCAAAATCGATATTTTAGGTGCCCAAAGTCGATATGTACATGCATCTTCTGTATCCGTCTATATCTCAAATTCAGGTTAAAAACATCCGAAAATTCGATTTATTTGGGTCCCAGAAGCGATCTGTACATGCCTACTCAGTGCTAGAATATTCTCAAGATACAGACCAAAAACATGCTCAAAATCGATTTTTTAAGTGCAAAAAGTCGATATGTGCATGCATCTTCTGTACCCATTTATTTCTCAAATTCAGGCTCAAAACTCCGAAAATTCGATATTTTTGGGTCCTTTAAGCAATCTGCACATGCCTACTCAGTGCTAGAATATTTTTAAAATACAGGCCCAAAACATGCTATAAATCGATATTTTAGGTGTCCAAAGTCGATATGTGCATGCATCTTCTGAACCCGTTTATATCTCAAATTCAGGCTCAAAACACCCAAAAAATCGATATTTTTGTGTCTCAGAAGCGATCTGTACATGCCTACACAGTGTTAGAGTATTTTCAAAATACAGGCCCAAAACATGCTCAAAATCGATATTTTAGGTGCCCAAAGTCGATATGTGCATGCATCTTCTGTACCCGTTTATATCTCAAATTCAGACTCAAAACACCCGAATATTCGATATTTTTGGGTCCCAAAAGCAATGTGTACATGCATACTCCATGTTAGAGTATTTTCAAAATACAGGCCTAAAACATGCTGAAAATCGATATTTTAGCTGCCCAAAGTCAATATGTGTATGTATCTTCTGTACCCGTCTATATCCCAAATTCAGGTTCAAAACACTCGAAAATTCGATATTTTTGGGTCCCAGAAGCGATCTGTACATACCTACTCAGTTCTAGAATATTTTCAAATTATACGCTCGAAACATACTAAAAATCGATATTTTGGGTGCCCAAAGTCGATATGTGCATGCATCTTCTGTATCCGTTTATATCTCAAATTCAGGCTCAAAACACCCAAAAAATCGATATTTTTGTGTCCCAGAAGCGATCTGTACATGTCTACACTGTGTTATAGTATTTTCAAAATACAGGCCCAAAACATGCTCAAAATCGATATTTTAGGTGCTTAAATTCGATATGTGCATGCATCTTCTGTACCCGTTCATATCTCAAATTCAGGCTCAGAACACCCGAAAATTCGATTTATTTGGGTCCCAGAAGCGATCTGTACGTGTCTACTCAGTGTTAGAGTATTTTAAAAATTCAGGCCCAAAACATGCTCAAAATCGATATTTTGGGTGCCCAAAGTCAATATGTGTATGCATCTTCTGTACCCGTCTATATCCCAAATTCAGGTTCAAAACACCAGAAAATTCGGTATTTTTGGGTCCCAGAAGCGACCTGTACATGCCTACTCCATCCTAGAATGTTTTCAAGATACAGACCCAAAACATGCTTAAAATCGATATTTTAGGTGCAAAAAGTCGATATGTGCATGCATCCTCTGTACCCGTTTATATCTCAAATTCAGGCTCAAAACTCCGAAAATTCGATATTTTTGGGTCCCTTAAGCGATCTGCACATGCCTAGTCAGTGCTAGAATGTTTTTAAAATACAGGCTTAAAACATACTATAAATCGATATTTTAGGTGTGAAAAGTCGATATGCGCATGCATCTTCTGTACCCGTTTATATCTCAAATTCAGGCTCAAAATACCCAAAAAATCGATATTTTTGTGTCCCAGAAGCGATCTGTACATGCATACTCCGTGTTAGAGTATTTTCAAAATACAGGCCTAAAACATACTCAAAATCGATATTTTAGGTGCCCAATGTCGATATGTGCATGTATCTTCTGTACCCGTTTATATCTCAATTTCAGGCTCAAAACCCCCGAAAATTCGATATTTTTGGGTCCCAGAATCGATCTGTACATGCCTACTCAGTGCTAGAATATTTTCAAATTATACGCCCAAAACATACTAAAAATCGATATTTTGGGTGCCAAAGTCGATATGTGCATGCATCTTCTGTACCCGTTTATATCTCAAATTCAGGCTCAAAACACCCAAAAAATCGATATTTTTGTGTCCCAGAAGCGATCTGTACATGTCTACACCGTGCTATAGTATTTTCAAAATACAGCCCCAAAACATGCTCAAAATCGATATTTTAGGTGCCCAAAGTCGATATGTGCATGCATCTTCTGTATCCGTTCATATCTCAAATTCAGGCTCAGAACACCCTAAAATTCGATTTATTTGGGTTCCAGAAGCGATCGGTACGTGTCTACTCAGTGTTAGAGTATTTTAAAAATGCAGGCTCAAAACATGCTCAAAATCGATATTTTGGGTGCCCAAAGTCGATATGTGCATGCATCTTCTGTACCCGTTTATATCTCAAATTCAGACTCAAAACACCAGAATATTCGATATTTTTGGGTCCCAAAAGCCATCTGTACATGCATACTCCGTGTTAGAGTATTTTTAAAATACAGGCCTAAAACATGCTGTAAATCGATATTTTAGCTGCCCAAAGTCAAAATGTGTATGCATCTTCTGTACCCGTCTATATCCCAAATTCAGGTTCAAAATACTCGAAAATTCGATATTTTTGAGTCCCAGAAGCAATCTGTACATGCCTACTTCTTGCTAGAAAGTTTTCATGATACAGACCCAAAACATGCTCAAAATCGATATTTTAGGTGCAAAAAGTCGATATGTGCATGCATCTTCTGTACCCGTTTATATCTCAAATTCAGGCTCAAAACACCCAAAAAGTCGATATTTTTGTGTCCCAGAAGCGATCTGTACATGTCTACACTGCGTTATAGTATTTTCAAAATACAGGCCCAAAACATGCTCAAAATCGATATTTTAGGTGCTTAAATTCGATATGTGCATGCATCTTCTGTACCCGTTCATATCTCAAATTCAGGCTCAGAACACCCGAAAATTCGATTTTTTTGGGTCCCAGAAGCGATCTGTACGTGTCTACTCAGTGTTTGAGTATTTTAAAAATTCAGGCCCAAAACATGCTCAAAATCGATATTTTGGGTGCCCAAAGTCGATATGTGCATGCATCTTCTGTACCCGTTTATATCTCAAATTCAGGCTCAAAACACCCGAAAATTCAATGTTTTTGGGTCCCAGAAGCGATCTGTACGTGCATACTCCGTGTTAGAGTGTTTTTAAAATACAGACCCAAAACATACTGAAAATCGATATTTTAGGTGCCTAAAGTCAATATGTGTATGCATCTTCTGTACCCGTCTATATCCCAAATTCAGGTTCAAAACACCCGAAAATTCGGTATTTTTGGGTCCTAGAAGCGACCTGTACATGCCTACTTCTTCCTAGAATGTTTTCAAGATACAGACCCAAAACATGCTTAAAATCGATATTTTAGGTGCAAAAAGTCGATATGTGCATGCATCCTCTGTACCCGCTTATATCCCAAATTCTGGCTCAAAACCCCCGAAAATTCGATATTTTTGGGTCCCAGAAACGATCAGTACATGCCTACTCATTGCTAGAATATTTTCAAATTATACGCCCAAAACATACTAAAAATCGATATTTTGGGTGCTAAAGTCGATATGTGCATGCATCTTCTGTACCCGTTTATATCTCAAATTCAGGCTCAAAACACCCAAAAAGTCGATATTTTTGTGTCCCAGAATGATCTGTACATGTCTACACCGTGTTTGAGTATTTTCAAAATACAGGCCCAAAACATGCTCAAAATCGAAATTTTATGTGCCCAAAGTCGATATGTGCATGCATCTTCTGTACCTGTTCATATCTCAAATTCAGGCTCAGAACAACCGAAAATTCGTTTTATTTGGGTCCCAGAAGCGATCTGTACGTGTCTACCCCGTGTTAGAGTATTTTAAAAATACAGGCTTAAAACATGCTCAAAATCGATATTTTGGGTGCCCAAAGTCGATATGTGCATGCATCTTCTGTACCCGTTTATATCTCAAATTCAGACTCAAAACACCCGAATATTCGATATTTTTGGGTCCCAAAAGCCATCTGTACATGCATACTCCGTGTTAGAGTATTTTTAAAATACAGGCCTAAAACATGCTGTAAATCGATATTTTAGCTGCCCAAAGTCAATATGTGTATGCATCTTCTGTACCCGTCTATATCCCAAATTCATGTTCAAAACACCAGAAAATTCGGTATTTTTGGGTTCCAGAAGCGATCTGCACATTTCTACTCAGTGCTAGAATGTTTTTAAAATACAGGCTTAAAACATGCTATAAATCGAAATTTTAGGTGTGAAAAGTCGATATGTGCATGCATCTTCTGTACCCGTTTATATCTCAAATTCAGGCTCAAAACACCCAAAAATCGATATTTTTGTGTCCCAGAAGCGATCTGTACATGCATACTCCGTGTTAGAGTATTATCAAAAAACAGGCCCAAAACATACTCAAAATCGATATTTTAGGTGACCAAAGTCGATATGTGCATGCATCCTCTGTACCCGGTTATATCCCAAATTCTGGCTCAAAACCCCCGAAAATTCGATATTTTTGGGTCCCAGAAGCGATCTGTACATGCCTACTCAGTGCTAGAATATTTTCAAATTATACGCCCAAAACATACTAAAAATCGATATTTTGGGTGCCAAAGTCGATATGTGCATGCATCTTCTGTACCCGTTTATATCTCAAATTCAGGATCAAAACACCCAAAAAATCGATATTTTTGTGTCCCAGAAGCGATCTGTACATGTCTACACCGTGCTATAGTATTTTCAAAATACAGGCCCAAAACATGCTCAAAATCGATATTTTCGGTGCAAAACACGATATGTGCATGCATCCTCTGTACCCGGTTTTATCCCAATTTCTGGCTCAGAACACCCGAAAATTCGATATTTTTGGGTCCCAGAAGCGATCTGTACATGTCTACTCAGTGCTAGAATATTTTCAAATTATACGCTCAAAACATACTAAAAATCGATTTTTTGGGTGCCCAAAGTCGATATGTGCATGCATCTTCTGTATCCGTTTATATCTCAAATTCATGCTCAAAACACCCAAAAAATCGATATTTTTGTGTCCCACAAGCGATCTGTACGTGTCTACTCCGTGTTAGAGTATTTTAAAAATACAGGCTCAAAACATGCTCAAAATCGATATTTTGGGTGCCCAAAGTCGATATGTGCATGCTTCTTCTGTACCCGTTTATATCTCAAATTTAGACTCAAAACACACGAATATTCGATATTTTTGGGTCCCAAAAGCCATCTGTACATGCATACTCCGTGTTAGAGTATTTTTAAAATACAGGCCTAAAACATGCTGTAAATCGATATTTTAGCTGCCCAAAGTCAATATGTGTATGCATCTTCTGTACCCGTCTATATCCCAAATTCATGTTCAAAACACCAGAAAATTCGGTATTTTTGGGTTCCAGAAGCGATCTGCACATTTCTACTCAGTGCTAGAATGTTTTTAAAATACAGGCTTAAAACATGCTATAAATCGAAATTTTAGGTGTGAAAAGTCGATATGTGCATGCATCTTCTGTACCCGTTTATATCTCAAATTCAGGCTCAAAACACCCAAAAATCGATATTTTTGTGTCCCAGAAGCGATCTGTACATGCATACTCCGTGTTAGAGTATTATCAAAAAACAGGCCCAAAACATACTCAAAATCGATATTTTAGGTGACCAAAGTCGATATGTGCATGCATCCTCTGTACCCGGTTATATCCCAAATTCTGGCTCAAAACCCCCGAAAATTCGATATTTTTGGGTCCCAGAAGCGATCTGTACATGCCTACTCAGTGCTAGAATATTTTCAAATTATACGCCCAAAACATACTAAAAATCGATATTTTGGGTGCCAAAGTCGATATGTGCATGCATCTTCTGTACACGTTTATATCTCAAATTCAGGATCAAAACACCCAAAAAATCGATATTTTTGTGTCCCAGAAGCGATCTGTACATGTCTACACCGTGCTATAGTATTTTCAAAATACAGGCCCAAAACATGCTCAAAATCGATATTTTCGGTGCAAAACACGATATGTGCATGCATCCTCTGTACCCGGTTTTATCCCAATTTCTGGCTCAGAACACCCGAAAATTCGATATTTTTGGGTCCCAGAAGCGATCTGTACATGTCTACTCAGTGCTAGAATATTTTCAAATTATACGCTCAAAACATACTAAAAATCGATTTTTTGGGTGC
The DNA here is from genome assembly GCA_033782935.1 of Petrolisthes cinctipes. Lineage (NCBI taxonomy): Eukaryota > Metazoa > Arthropoda > Malacostraca > Decapoda > Porcellanidae > Petrolisthes > Petrolisthes cinctipes. The sequence continues at coordinate 505,163 of JAWQEG010000731.1, read as the reverse complement.
CCAAAGTCGATATGTGCATGCATCTTCTGTATCCGTTTATATCTCAAATTCATGCTCAAAACACCCAAAAAATCGATATTTTTGTGTCCCACAAGCGATCTGTACGTGTCTACTCCGTGTTAGAGTATTTTAAAAATACAGGCTCAAAACATGCTCAAAATCGATATTTTGGGTGCCCAAAGTCGATATGTGCATGCTTCTTCTGTACCCGTTTATATCTCAAATTTAGACTCAAAACACACGAATATTCGATATTTTTGGGTCCCTAAAGCCATCTGTACATGCATACTCCGTGTTAGAGTATTTTGAAAATACAGGCCTAAAACATGCTGTAAATCGATATTTTAGCTGCCCAAAGTCAATATGTGTATGCATCTTCTGTACCCGTCTATATCCCAAATTCAGGTTCAAAACACTCGAAAATTCGATATTTTTGAGTCCCAGAAGCAATCTGTACATGCCTACTTTTTGCTAGAAAGTTTTCATGATACAAACCCAAAACATGCTCAAAATCGATATTTTGGGTGCCTAAAGTCGATATGTGCATGCATCTTCTGTACCCGTTTATATCTCAAATTCAGGCTCAAAACTACGAAAATTCGATATTTTTGGGTTCCTTAAGCGATCTGCACATGCCTACTCAGTGCTAGAATGTTTTTAAAATACAGGCTTAAAACATACTATCAATCGATATTTTATGTGTGAAAAGTCGATATTTTTCATGCATCTTCTGTACCCGTTTATATCTCAAATTCAGGCTCAAAACACCCAAAAAATCGATATTTTTGTGTTCCAGAAGCGATCTGTACATGCATACTCCGTGTTAGAGTATTTTCAAAATACAGGCCTAAAACATACTCAAAATCGATATTTTAGGTGCCCAATGTCGATATGTGCATGTATCTTCTGTACCCGTTTATATCTCAATTTCAGGCTCAAAACACCAGAAAAGTCGATATTTTTGGGTCCCAGAAGCGATCTATACATGCCTACTCCGTGTTAATGTATTTTCAAAATACAGGCCCAAAACATGCTGAAAATCTATATTTTAGGTGCCCAAAGTCAATATGTGTATGCATCTTCTGTACCCGTCTATATCCCAAATTCAGGTTCAAAACACCAGAAAATTCGGTATTTTTGGGTCCCAGAAGCGACCTGTACATGCCTACTCCTTCCTAGAATGTTTTCAAGATACAGACCCAAAACATGCTTAAAATCGATATTTTAGGTGCAAAAAGTCGATATGTGCATGCATCCTCTGTACCCGGTTATATCCCAAATTCTGGCTCAAAACCCCCGAAAATTCGATATTTTTGGGTCCCAGAATCGATCTGTACATGCCTACTCAGTGCTAGAATATTTTCAAATTATACGCCCAAAACATACTAAAAATCGATATTTTGGGTGCCAAAGTCGATATGTGCATGCATCTTCTGTACCCGTTTATATCTCAAATTCAGGCTCAAAACACCCAAAAAATCGATATTTTTGTGTCCCAGAAGCGATCTGTACATGTCTACACCGTGCTATAGTATTTTCAAAATACAGCCCCAAAACATGCTCAAAATCGATATTTTAGGTGCCCAAAGTCGATATGTGCATGCATCTTCTGTATCCGTTCATATCTCAAATTCAGGCTCAGAACACCCTAAAATTCGATTTATTTGGGTTCCAGAAGCGATCGGTACGTGTCTACTCAGTGTTAGAGTATTTTAAAAATGCAGGCTCAAAACATGCTCAAAATCGATATTTTGGGTGCCCAAAGTCGATATGTGCATGCATCTTCTGTACCCGTTTATATCTCAAATTCAGACTCAAAACACCAGAATATTCGATATTTTTGGGTCCCAAAAGCCATCTGTACATGCATACTCCGTGTTAGAGTATTTTTAAAATACAGGCCTAAAACATGCTGTAAATCGATATTTTAGCTGCCCAAAGTCAAAATGTGTATGCATCTTCTGTACCCGTCTATATCCCAAATTCAGGTTCAAAATACTCGAAAATTCGATATTTTTGAGTCCCAGAAGCAATCTGTACATGCCTACTTCTTGCTAGAAAGTTTTCATGATACAGACCCAAAACATGCTCAAAATCGATATTTTAGGTGCAAAAAGTCGATATGTGCATGCATCTTCTGTACCCGTTTATATCTCAAATTCAGGCTCAAAACACCCGAAAATTCAATGTTTTTGAGTCCCAGAAGCGATCTGTACGTGCATACTCCGTGTTAGAGTGTTTTTAAAATACAGACCCAAAACATACTGAAAATCGATATTTTAGGTGCCCAAAGTCAATATGTGTATGCATCTTCTGTACCCGTCTATATCCCAAATTCAGGTTCAAAACACCCGAAAATTCGGTATTTTTGGGTCCTAGAAGCGACCTGTACATGCCTACTTCTTCCTAGAATGTTTTCAAGATACAGACCCAGAACATGCTTAAAATCGATATTTTAGGTGCAAAAAGTCGATATGTGCATGCATCCTCTGTACCCGGTTATATCCCAAATTCTGGCTCAAAACCCCCGAAAATTCGATATTTTTGGGTCCCAGAAACGATCAGTACATGCCTACTCATTGCTAGAATATTTTCAAATTATACGCCCAAAACATACTAAAAATCGATATTTTGGGTGCTAAAGTCGATATGTGCATGCATCTTCTGTACACGTTTATATCTCAAATTCTGGCTCAAAACACCCAAAAAGTCGATATTTTTGTGTCCCAGAAGCGATCTGTACATGTCTACACCGTGTTTGAGTATTTTCAAAATACAGGCCCAAAACATGCTCAAAATCGATATTTTAGGTGCCCAAAGTCGATATGTGCATGCATCTTCTGTACCTGTTCATATCTCAAATTCAGGCTCAGAACAACCGAAAATTCGTTTTATTTGGGTCCCAGAAGCGATCTGTACGTGTGTACCCCGTGTTAGAGTATTTTAAAAATACAGGCTTAAAACATGCTCAAAATCGATATTTTGGGTGCCCAAAGTCGATATGTGCATGCATCTTCTGTACCCGTTTATATCTCAAATTCAGACTCAAAACACCCGAATATTCGATATTTTTGGGTCCCAAAAGCCATCTGTACATGCATACTCCGTGTTAGAGTATTTTTAAAATACAGGCCTAAAACATGCTGTAAATCGATATTTTAGCTGCCCAAAGTCAATATGTGTATGCATCTTCTGTACCCGTCTATATCCCAAATTCATGTTCAAAACACCAGAAAATTCGGTATTTTTGGGTTCCAGAAGCGATCTGCACATTTCTACTCAGTGCTAGAATGTTTTTAAAATACAGGCTTAAAACATGCTATAAATCGAAATTTTAGGTGTGAAAAGTCGATATGTGCATGCATCTTCTGTACCCGTTTATATCTCAAATTCAGGCTCAAAACACCCAAAAATCGATATTTTTGTGTCCCAGAAGCGATCTGTACATGCATACTCCGTGTTAGAGTATTATCAAAATACAGGCCCAAAACATACTCAAAATCGATATTTTAGGTGCCCAAAGTCGATATGTGCATGCATCCTCTGTACCCGGTTATATTCCAAATTCTGGCTCAAAACCCCCGAAAATTCGATATTTTTGGGTCCCAGAAGCGATCTGTACATGCCTACTCAGTGCTAGAATATTTTCAAATTATACGCCCAAAACATACTAAAAATCGATATTTTGTGTGCCAAAGTCGATATGTGCATGCATCTTCTGTACCCGTTTATATCTCAAATTCAGGATCAAAACACCCAAAAAATCGATATTTTTGTGTCCCAGAAGCGATCTGTACATGTCTACACCGTGCTATAGTATTTTCAAAATACAGGCCCAAAACATGCTCAAAATCGATATTTTCGGTGCAAAAAGTCGATATTTGCATGCATCCTCTGTACCCGGTTTTATCCCAATTTCTGGCTCAGAACACCCGAAAATTCGATATTTTTGGGTCCCAGAAGCGATCTGTACATGTCTACTCAGTGCTAGAATATTTTCAAATTATACGCTCAAAACATACTAAAAATCGATATTTTGGGTGCCCAAAGTTGATATGTGCATGCATCTTCTGTATCCGTTTATATCTCAAATTCATGCTCAAAAACACCCAAAAAATCGATATTTTTGTGTCCCACAAGCGATCTGTACGTGTCTACTCCGTGTTAGAGTATTTTAAAAATACAGGCTCAAAACATGCTCAAAATCGATATTTTGGGTGCCCAAAGTCGATATGTGCATGCTTCTTCTGTACCCGTTTATATCTCAAATTTAGACTCAAAACACACGAATATTCGATATTTTTGGGTCCCTAAAGCCATCTGTACATGCATACTCCGTGTTAGAGTATTTTGAAAATACAGGCCTAAAACATGCTGTAAATCGATATTTTAGCTGCCCAAAGTCAATATGTGTATGCATCTTCTGTACCCGTCTATATCCCAAATTCAGGTTCAAAACACTCGAAAATTCGATATTTTTGAGTCCCAGAAGCAATCTGTACATGCCTACTTTTTGCTAGAAAGTTTTCATGATACAAACCCAAAACATGCTCAAAATCGATATTTTAGGTGCAAAAAGTCGATATGTGCATGCATCTTCTGTACCCGTTTATATCTCAAATTCAGGCTCAAAACACCCAAAAAATCGATATTTTTGTGTCCCAGAAGCGATCTGTACATGTCTACACTGTGTTATAGTGTTTTCAAAATACAGGCCCAAAACATGCTCAAAATCGATATTTTGGGTGCCTAAAGTCGATATGTGCATGCATCTTCTGTACCCGTTTATATCTCAAATTCAGGCTCAAAACTCCGAAAATTCGATATTTTTGGGTCCCTTAAGCGATCTGCACATGCCTACTCAGTGCTAGAATGTTTTTAAAATACAGGCTTAAAACATACTATCAATCGATATTTTATGTGTGAAAAGTCGATATTTGCATGCATCTTCTGTACCCGTTTATATCTCAAATTCAGGCTCAAAACACCCAAAAAATCGATATTTTTGTGTTCCAGAAGCGATCTGTACATGCATACTCCGTGTTAGAGTATTTTCAAAATACAGGCCTAAAACATACTCAAAATCGATATTTTAGATGCCCAAAGTCGATATGTGCAAGGATCTTCTGTACCCGTTTATATCTCAAATTCAGGCTCAAAACACCCGAAAAGTCGATATTTTTGGGTCCCAGAAGCGATCTATACATGCCTACTCCGTGTTAATGTATTTTCAAAATACAGGCCCAAAACGTGCTGAAAATCTATATTTTAGGTGCCCAAAGTCAATATGTGTATGCATCTTCTGTACCCGTCTATATCCCAAATTCAGGTTCAAAACACCAGAAAATTCGGTATTTTTGGGTCCCAGAAGCGACCTGTACATGCCTACTCCTTCCTAGAATGTTTTCAAGATACAGACCCAAAACATGCTTAAAATCGATATTTTAGGTGCAAAAAGTCGATATGTGCATGCATCCTCTGTACCCGGTTATATCCCAAATTCTGGCTCAAAACCCCCGAAAATTCGATATTTTTGGGTCCCAGAATCGATCTGTACATGCCTACTCAGTGCTAGAATATTTTCAAATTATACGCCCAAAACATACTAAAAATCGATATTTTGGGTGCCAAAGTCGATATGTGCATGCATCTTCTGTACCCGTTTATATCTCAAATTCAGGCTCAAAACACCCAAAAAATCGATATTTTTGTGTCCCAGAAGCGATCTGTACATGTCTACACCGTGCTATAGTATTTTCAAAATACAGCCCTAAAACATGCACAAAATCGATATTTTAGGTGCCCAAAGTCGATATGTGCATGCCTCTTCTGTATCCGTTCATATCTCAAATTCAGTCTCAGAACACCCTAAAATTCGATTTATTTGGGTTCCAGAAGCGATCTGTACGTGTCTACTCAGTGTTAGAGTATTTTAAAAATGCAGGCTCAAAACATGCTCAAAATCGATATTTTGGGTGCCCAAAGTCGATATGTGCATGCATCTTCTGTACCCGTTTATATCTCAAATTCAGACTCAAAACACCAGAATATTCGATATTTTTGGGTCCCAAAAGCCATCTGTACATGCATACTCCGTGTTAGAGTGTTTTTAAAATACAGACTTAAAACATGCTGAAAATCGATATTTTATGTGCCCAAAGTCAATATGTGTATGCATCTTCTGTACCCGTGTATATCCCTAATTCTGGTTCAAAACACCAGAAAATTCGATATTTTTGGGTCCCAGAAGCGATCTGTACATGCCTTCTCCTTGCTAGAATGTTTTCAAGATACAGACCCAAAACATGCCCAAAATCGATATTTTAGGTGCAAAAAGTCGATATGTGCATGCATCTTCTGTACCCGTTAATATCTCAAATTCAGGCTCAAAACACCCAAAAAATCGATATTTTTGTGTCCCAGAAGCGATCTGTACATGTCTACACTGTGTTATAGTGTTTTCAAAATACAGGCCTAAAACATACTCAAAATCGATATTTTAGATGCCCAAAGTCGATATGTGCATGCATCTTCTGTACCCGTTTATATCTCAAATTCAGCCTCAAAACACCCAAAAAATCGATATTTTTGGGTCCCAGAAGCGATCTGTACATGCCTACTCCGTGTTAGAGTATTTTCAAAATACAGGCCCAAAACATACTGAAAATCTATATTTTAGGTGCCCAAAGTCAATATGTGTATGCATCTTCTGTACCCGTCTATATCCCAAATTCAGGTTTAAACACCAGAAAATTCGGTATTTTTGGGTACCAGAAGCGACCTGTACATGCCTACTCCTTCCTAGAATGTTTTCAAGATACAGACCCAAAACATGCTTAAAATCTATATTTTAGGTGCAAAAAGTCGATATGTGCATGCATCCTCTGTACCCGGTTATATCCCAAATTCTGGCTCAAAACCCCCGAAAATTCGATATTTTTGGGTCCCAGAAGCGATCTGTACATGCCTATTCAGTGCTAAAATATTTTCAAATTATACGCCCAAAACATACTAAAAATCGATATTTTGGGTGTTAAAGTCGATATGTGCATGCATCTTCTGTACCCGTTTATATCTCAAATTCAGGCTCAAAACACCCAAAAAGTCGATATTTTTGTGTCCCAGAAGCGATCTGTACATGTCTATACCGTGTTTGAGTATTTTCAAAATACACGCCCAAAACATGCTCAAAATCGATATTTTAGGTGCCCAAAGTCGATATGTGCATGCATCTTCTGTACCTGTTCATATCTCAAATTCATGCTCAGAACAACCGAAAATTCGATATTTTTGGGTCCCAGAAGCGATCTGTACATGCCTACTCAGTGCTAGAATATTTTCACATTATACGCCCAAAACATACTAAAAATCGATATTTTGGGTGCCAAAGTCGATATGTGCATGCATCTTCTGTACCCGTTTATATCTCAAATTCAGGCTCAAAACACCCAAAAAATCGATATTTTTGTGTCCCAGAAGCGATCTGTACATGTCTACACCGTGCTATAATATTTTCAAAATACAGCCCCAAAACATGCTCAAAATCGATATTTTAGGTGCCCAAAGTCGATATGTGCATGCATCTTCTGTATCCGTTCATATCTCAAATTCAGGCTCAGAACACCCTAATATTCGATTTATTTGGGTTCCAGAAGCGATCTGTACGTGTCTACTCAGTTTTAGAGTATTTTAAAAATGCAGGCTCAAAACATGCTCAAAATCGATATTTTGGGTGCCAAAGTCGATATGTGCATGCATCTTCTGTACCCGTTTATATCTCAAATTCAGACTCAAAACACCAGAATATTCGATATTTATGGGTCCCAAAAGCCATCTGTACATGCATACTCCGTGTTAGAGTGTTTTTAAAATACAGACTTAAAACATGCTGAAAATCGATATTTTATGTGCCCAAAGTCAATATGTGTATGCATCTTCTGTACCCGTGTATATCCCTAATTCTGGTTCAAAACACCAGAAAATTCGATATTTTTGGGTCCCAGAAGCGATCTGTACATGCCTTCTCCTTGCTAGAATGTTTTCAAGATACAGACCCAAAACATGCCCAAAATCGATATTTTAAGTGCAAAAAGTCGATATGTGCATGCATCTTCTGTACCCGTTTATATCTCAAATTCAGGCTCAAAACTCCGAAAATTCGATATTTTTGCGTCCCTTAAGCGATCTGCACATGCCAACTCAGTGTTAGAATGTTCTTAAAATACAGGCTTAAAACATGCTATAAATCGGTATTTTAGGTGTGAAAAGTCGATATGTGCATGCATCTTCTGTACCCGTTTATATCTCAAATTCAGCCTCAAAACACCCAAAAAATCGATATTTTTGGGTCCCAGAAGCGATCTGTACATGCCTACTCCGTGTTAGAGTATTTTCAAAATACAGGCCCAAAACATACTGAAAATCTATATTTTAGGTGCCCAAAGTCAATATGTGTATGCATCTTCTGTACCCGTCTATATCCCAAATTCAGGTTCAAAACACCAGAAAATTCGGTATTTTTGGGTACCAGAGGCGACCTGTACATGCCTACTCCTTCCTAGAATGTTTTCAAGATACAGACCCAAAACATGCTTAAAATCTATATTTTAGGTGCAAAAAGTCGATATGTGCATCCATCCTCTGTACCCGGTTATATCCCAAATTCTGGCTCAAAACCCCCGAAAATTCGATATTTTTGGGTCCCAGAAGCGATCTGTACATGCCTACTCAGTGCTAAAATATTTTCAAATTATACGCCCAAAACATACTAAAAATCGATATTTTGGGTGCTAAAGTCGATATGTGCATGCATCTTCTGTACCCGTTTATATCTCAAATTCAGGCTCAAAACACCCAAAAAGTCGATATTTTTGTGTCCCAGAAGCGATCTGTACATGTCTACACCGTGTTTGAGTATTTTCAAAATACAGGCCCAAAACATGCTCAAAATCGATATTTTAGGTGCCCAAAGTCGATATGTGCATGCATCTTCTGTACCTGTTCATATCTCAAATTCAGGCTCAGAACAACCGAAAATTCGATTTATTTGGGTTCCAGAAGCGATCTGTACGTGTCTACTCCGTGTTAGAGTATTTTAAAAATACAGGCTTAAAACATGCTCAAAATAGATATTTTGGGTGCCCAAAGTCGATATGTGCATGCATCTTCTGTATCCGTTTATATCTCAAATTCATACTCAAAACACCCGAATATTCGATATTTTTGGGTCCCAAAAGCCATCTGTACATGCATACTCCGTGTTAGAGTATTTTTATAATACAGGCCTAAAAAATGCTGTAAATCGATATTTTAGCTGCCCAAAGTCAATATGTGTATGCATCTTCTGTACCCGTCTATATCCCAAATTCATGTTCAAAACACCAGAAAATTCGGTATTTTTGGGTCCCAGAAGCGATCTGCACATTTCTACTCAGTGCTAGAATGTTTTTAAAATACAGGCTTAAAACATGCTATAAATCGAAATTTTAGGTGTGAAAAGTCGATATGTGCATGCATCTTCTGTACCCGTTTATATCTCAAATTCAGGCTCAAAACACCCAAAAAATCGATATTGTTGTGTCCCAGAAGCGATCTGTACATGCATACTCCGTGTTAGAGTATTATCAAAATACAGGCCCAAAACATACTCAAAATCGATATTTTAGGTGCTCAAAGTCGATATGTGCATGCATCCTCTGTACCCGGTTATATCCCAAATTCTGGCTCAAAACCCCCGAAAATTCGATATTTTTGGGTCCCAGAAGCGATCTGTACATGCCTACTCAGTGCTAGAATATTTTCAAATTATACGCCAAAAACATACTAAAAATCGATATTTTGGGTGCCAAAGTCGATATGTGCATGCATCTTCTGTACCCGTTTATATCTCAAATTCAGGATCAAAACACCCAAAAAATCGATATTTTTGTATCCCAGAAGCGATCTGTACATGTCTACACCGTGCTATAGTATTTTCAAAATACAGGCCCAAAACATGCTCAAAATCGATATTTTAGGTGCCCAAAGTCGATATGTGCATGCATCTTCTGTACCCGTTTATCTCTCAAATTCAGGCTCAGAACACCCTAAAATTTGATTTATTTGGGTTCCAGAAGCGATCTGTACGTGTCTACTCAGTATTAGAGTATTTTAAAAATACAGGCCCAAAACATACTAAAATCGATATTTTGGGTGCTAAAGTCGATATGTGCATGCATCTTCTGTACCCGTTTATATCTCAAATTCAGGCTCAAAACACCCAAAAAGTCGATATTTTTGTGTCCCAGAAGCGATCTGTACATGTCTACACCGTGTTTGAGTATTTTCAAAATACAGGCCCAAAACATGCTCAAAATCGATATTTTAGGTGCCCAAAGTCGATATGTGCATGCATCTTCTGTACCTGTTCATATCTCAAATTCAGGCTCAGAACAACCGAAAATTCGATTTATTTGGGTTCCAGAAGCGATCTGTACGTGTCTACTCCGTGTTAGAGTATTTTAAAAATACAGGCTTAAAACATGCTCAAAATAGATATTTTGGGTGCCCAAAGTCGATATGTGCATGCATCTTCTGTATCCGTTTATATCTCAAATTCATACTCAAAACACCCGAATATTCGATATTTTTGGGTCCCAAAAGCCATCTGTACATGCATACTCCGTGTTAGAGTATTTTTATAATACAGGCCTAAAAAATGCTGTAAATCGATATTTTAGCTGCCCAAAGTCAATATGTGTATGCATCTTCTGTACCCGTCTATATCCCAAATTCATGTTCAAAACACCAGAAAATTCGGTATTTTTGGGTCCCAGAAGCGATCTGCACATTTCTACTCAGTGCTAGAATGTTTTTAAAATACAGGCTTAAAACATGCTATAAATCGAAATTTTAGGTGTGAAAAGTCGATATGTGCATGCATCTTCTGTACCCGTTTATATCTCAAATTCAGGCTCAAAACACCCAAAAAATCGATATTGTTGTGTCCCAGAAGCGATCTGTACATGCATACTCCGTGTTAGAGTATTATCAAAATACAGGCCCAAAACATACTCAAAATCGATATTTTAGGTGCTCAAAGTCGATATGTGCATGCATCCTCTGTACCCGGTTATATCCCAAATTCTGGCTCAAAACCCCCGAAAATTCGATATTTTTGGGTCCCAGAAGCGATCTGTACATGCCTACTCAGTGCTAGAATATTTTCAAATTATACGCCAAAAACATACTAAAAATCGATATTTTGGGTGCCAAAGTCGATATGTGCATGCATCTTCTGTACCCGTTTATATCTCAAATTCAGGATCAAAACACACAAAAAATCGATATTTTTGTGTCCCAGAAGCGATCTGTACATGTCTACACCGTGCTATAGTATTTTCAAAATACAGGCCCAAAACATGCTCAAAATCGATATTTTAGGTGCCCAAAGTCGATATGTGCATGCATCTTCTGTACCCGTTTATCTCTCAAATTCAGGCTCAGAACACCCTAAAATTTGATTTATTTGGGTTCCAGAAGCGATCTGTACGTGTCTACTCAGTATTAGAGTATTTTAAAAATACAGGCCCAAAACATACTAAAAATCGATATTTTGGGTGCCAAAGTCGATATGTGCATGCATCTTCTGTACCCGTTTATATCTCAAATTCAGGATCAAAACACCCAAAAAATCGATATTTTTGTGTCCCAGAAGCGATCTGTACATGTCTACACCGTGCTATAGTATTTTCAAAATACAGGCCCAAAACATGCTCAAAATCGATATTTTAGGTGCCCAAAGTCGATATGTGCATGCATCTTCTGTACCCGTTTATATCTCAAATTCAGACTCAAAATACCCGAATATTCGATATTTTTGGGTCCCAAAAGCGATCTGTACATGCCTACTCAGTGCCATAATATTTTCAAATTATACGCAAAAAACATACTAAAAATCAATATTTTGGGTGCCAAAGTCGATATGTGCATGCATCTTCTGTACCCGTTTATATCTCAAATTCAGGCTCAAAACACAAAAAAATTCGATGTTTTTGTGTCCCAGAAGCGATCTGTACATGTCTACACAGTGTTATAGTATTTTTAAAATACAGGCCCAAAACATGCTCAAAATCGATGTTTTAGGTGCCAAAGTCGATATGTGCATGCATCTTCTGTACCCGTTTATATCTCAAATTCAGGTTCAAAACACCCGAAAATTCGATATTTTTGAGTCCCCGAAGCGATCTGTACATGCCTACTCCGTGTTAGAGTATTTTCAAAATACAGGCCCAAAACATGCTCAAAATCGATATTTTAGGTGCAGAAAGTCGATATGTGCATGCATCTTCTGTATCCGTTTATATCTCAAATTTAGGCTCAAAACACCCGAAAATTCAATGTTTTTGGGTCCCAGAAGCGATCTGTACGTGCATACTCCGTGTTAGAGTGTTTTTAAAATACAGGCCCAAAACATGCTGAAAATCGATATTTTATGTGCCCAAAGTCAATATGTGTATGCATCTTCTGTACCCGTCTATATCCCAAATTCAGGTTCAAAACACCAGAAAATTCGATATTTTTGGGTCCCAGAAGCGATCTGTACATGCCTACTCCATGCTAGAATGTTTTCAAGATACAGACCCAAAACATGCTCAAAATCGATATTTTATGTGCACAAAGTCGATATGTGCATGCATCTTCTGTACCCGTTTATATCTAAAATTCAGGCTCAAAACTCCTAAAATTCGATATTTTTGGGTCCCTTAAGCGATCTGCACATGCCTACTCAGTGCAAGAATGTTTTTAAAATACAGGCCTAAAACATGCTATAAATCGATATTTTAGGTGTGAAAGTCGATATGTGCATGCATCTTCTGTACCTGTTTATATCTCAAATTCAGGTTCAAAACACCAGAAAATTCGGTATTTTTGGGTCCCAGAAGCGACCTGTACATACCTACTCCTTCCTAGAATGTTTTCAAGATACAGACCCAAAACATGCTTAAAATCGATATTTTAGTTGCAAAAAGTCGATATGTGCATGCATCCTCTGTACCCGGTTATATCCCAAATTCTGGCTCAAAACCCCTGAAAATTCGATATTTTTGGGTCCCAGAAGCGATCTGTACATGCCTACTCAGTGCTAGAATATTTTCAAATTATACGCCCAAAACATACTAAAAATCGATATTTTGGGTGCCAAAGTCGATATGTGCATGCATCTTGTGTACCCGTTTATATCTCAAATTCAGGCTCAAAACACCCAAAAAATCGATATTTTTGTGTCCCAGAAGCGATTTGTACATGTCTACACCGTGCTATAGTATTTTCAAAATACAGGCCCAAAACATGCTCAAAATCGATATTTTGGGTGCCCAAACTCGATATGTGCATGCATCTTCTGTACCCGTTTATATCTCAAATTCAGACTCAAAACACCCGAATATTCGATATTTTTGGGTCCCAAAAGCAATGTGTACATGCATACTCCGTGTTAGAGTATTTTCAAAATACAGGCCTAAAACATGCAGAAAATCGATATTTAAGGTGCCCAAAGTCAATAGGTGTATGTATCTTCTGTACGCGTCTATATCCCAAATTCAGGTTCAAAACACTAGAAAATTCGATATTTTTGGGTCCCAGAAGCGATCTGTACATGCCTACTTCTTGCTAGAATGTTTTCAAGATACAGACCCAAAACATGCTCAAAATCGATATTTTAAGTGCAGAAAGTCGATATGTCCAAGCATCTTCTGTACCCGTTTATATCTCAAATTCAGGCTTAAAACTCCGAAAATTCGATATTTTTGGGTCCCTTAAGCGATCTGCACATACCTACTCAGTGCTAGAATGTTTTTAAAATACAGGCTTAAAACATGCTATAAATCGATATTTTAGGTGTGAAAAGTCGATATGTGCATGCATCTTCTGTACCCGTTTATATCTCAAATTCAGGCTCAAAACACCCAAAAAATCGATATTTTTGGGTCCCCGAAGCGATCTGTACATGCCTACTCAGTACTAGAATATTTTCAAATTATACGCCTAAAACATACTAAAAATCGATATTTTAGGTGCCAAAGTCGATATGTGCATGCATCTTCTGTACCCGTTTATATCTCAAATTCAGGCTCAAAACACCCGAAAATTCGATATTTTTGGATCCCAGAAGCAATCTGTACATGCCTACTCCGTGTTAGAGTATTTTCAAAATACAGACCCAAAACATGCTCAAAATCGATATTTTAGGTGCAAAAAGTTGATATGTGCATGCATCTTCTGTACCCGTTCATATCTCAAATTCAGGCTCAGAACACCCGAAAATTCGATTTATTTGGGTCCCAGAAGCGATCTGTACGTGTCTACTCAGTGTTAGAGTATTTTAAAAATTCAGGCTTAAAACATGCTTAAAATCGATATTTTGGGTGCCCAAAGTCGATATGTGCATGCATCTTCTGTACCCGTTTATATCTCAAATTCAGGCTCAAAACACCCGAAAATTCAATGTTTTTGGGTCCCAGAAGCGATCTGTACGTGCATACTCCGTGTTAGAGTGTTTTAAAAATACAGGCCCAAAACATGCTGAAAATCGATATTTTATGTGCCCAAAGTCAATATGTGTATTCATCTTCTGTACCCGTGTATATCCCTAATTCTGGTTCAAAACACCAGAAAATTCGATATATTTGTGTCCTAGAAGCGATCTGTACATGCCTACTCAGTGCTAGAATATTTTCAAATTATACGCCCAAAACATACTAAAAATCGATATTTTTGGTGCCAAAGTCGATATGTGCATGCATCTTCTGTACCCGTTTATATCTCAAATTCAGGCTCAAAACACCCAAAAAATCGATATTTATGTGTCCCAGAAGCGATCTGTACATGTCTACACCGTGCTATAGTATTTTCAAAATACAGGCCCAAAACATGCTCCAAATCGATATTTTGGGTGCCCAAAGTCGATATGTGCATGCATCTTCTGTATCCGTTTATATCTCAAATATAGAATCAAAACACCCGAATATTCGATATTTTTGGGTCCCAAAAGCAATGTGTACATGCCTACTCAGTGTTAGAGTATTTTCAAAATACAGACCCAAAACATGCTTAAAATCGATATTTTAGGTGCAAAAAGTCGATATGTGCATGCATCCTCTGTACCCGGTTATATCCCAAATTCTGGCTCAAAACCCCCGTAAATTCGATATTTTTGTGTCCCAGAAGCGATCTGTACATGCCTACTCAGTGCTAGAATATTTTCATATTATACGCCCAAAACATACTAAAAATCGATATTTTAGGTGCCCAAATTCAATATGTGTATGCATCTTCTGTACCGGTCTATATCCCAAATTCTGGTTCAAAACACCAGAAAATTCGATATTTTTGGGTCCCAGAAGCGACCTGTACATGCCTACTTCTTGCTAGAAAGTTTTCAAGATACAGGCCCAAAACATGCTCAAAATCGATATTTTAGGTGCAAAAAGTCGATATGTGCATGCATCTTCTGTACTCGTTTATATCTCAAATTCAGGCTCAAAACACCTAAAAAATCGATATTTTTGTGTCCCAGAAGCGATCTGTACATGTATACTCCGTGTTAGAGTATTTTCAAAATACAGGCCCAAAACATGCTCAAAATCGATATTTTAGGTGCCCAAAGTCGATATGTGCATGCATCTTCTGTACCCGTTTATATCTCAAATTCAGGCTCAAAACACCCGAAAAGTCGATATTTTTGGGTCCTCGAAGCGATCTGTACATGCCTACTCCGTGTTAATGTATTTTCAAAATACAGGCCCAAAACATGCTAAAAATCGATATTTTAGGTGCCCAAAGTCAATATGTGTATGCATATTCTGTACCCGTCTATATCCCAAATTCAGGTTCAAAACACCAGAAAATTCGATATTTTTGGGTCCCAGAAGCGACCTGTACATGCCTACTCCTTGCTAGAATGTTTTCAAGATACAGACCCAAAACATGCTTAAAATCGATATTTTAGGTGCAAAAAGTCGATATGTGCATGCATCCTCTGTACCCGGTTATATCCCAAATTCTGGCTCAAAACCCCCGAAAATTCGATATTTTTGAGTCCCAGAAGCGATCTGTACATGCCTACTCCGTGCTAGAATATTTTCAAATTATACGCCCAAAACATACTAAACATCGATATTTTAGGTGCCCAAAGTCAATATGTGTATGCATCTTCTGTACCGGTCTATATCCCAAATTCTGGTTCAAAACACCAGAAAATTCGATATTTTTGGGTCCCAGAAGCGACCTTTACATGCCTACTTCTTGCTAGAAAGTTTTCAAGATACAGGCCCAAAACATGCTCAAAATCGATATTTTAGGTGCAAAAGGTCAATATGTGCATGCATCTTCTGTACTCGTTTATATCTCAAATTCAGGCTCAAAACACAAAAAAAATCGATATTTTTGTGTCCCAGAAGCGATCTGTACATGCATACTCCGTGTTAGAGTGTTTTTAAAATGCAGGCCCAAAACATTCTGAAAATTGATATTTTAGGTGCACAAAATCAATATGTGTATGCATTCTCTGTACCCGGTTATATCTCAAATTCAGGCTCAAAACACCCGAAAATTCAATATTTTTGGGTCCCAGAAGCGATCTGTACATGCCTACTCAGTGCTAGAATGTTTTCAAAATAGAGGCTCAGAACATGCTAAAAATCGGTATTTTGGGTTCCCAAAGTCGATATGTGCATGCATCTTCTGTACCCGTTTATATCTCAAATTTGGGCTCAAAAAACCCAAAAATTCGATATTTTTGTGTCCCAGAAGCGATCTGTACGTGTCTACTCCGTGTTAGAGTTTTTTAAACTTACAGGCCCAAAATATGCTCAAAATCGATATTTTGGGTGCCCAAAGTTGATATGTGAATGCATCTTCTGTACTCTTTTATGTCTCAAATTCAGACTCAAAACACCCGAATATTCGATATTTTTGGGTCCCACAAGCGATCTGTACATGCCTACTCCGTGTTAAAGTATTTTCAAAATTCAGGCCCAAAACATGCTGAAAATCTATATTTTAGGTGCCCAAAGTCAATATGTGTATGCATCTTCTGTACCCGTCTATATCCCAAATTCAGGTTCAAAACACCAGAAAATTCGATATTTTTGGGTCCCAGAAGTGATCTGTACATGCCTACTCCTTGCTAGAATGTTTTCAAGATACAGACCCAAAACATGCTCAAAATCGATATTTTAGGTGCAAAAAGTCGATATGTGCACGCATTCTCTGTACACGGTTATATCCCAAATTCTGGCTCAAAACACCCGAAAAATCGATATTTTTGGGTCCCAGAAGCGATCTGTACATGCCTACTCAGTGCTAGAATATTTTCAAATTATACGCCCAAAACATACTAAAAATCGATATTTTGGGTGCTAAAGTCGATATGTGCATGCATCTTATGTACCCGTTTATATCTCAAATTCAGGCTCAAAACGCCCAAAAAATCGATATTTTTGTGTCCCAGAAGCGATCCGTACATGTCTACACCGTGTTTGAGTATTTTCAAAATACAGGCCCAAAACATGCTCAAAATCGATATTTTAGGTGCCCGAAGTCGATATGTGCATGCATCTTCTGTATCCGTCTATATCCCAAATTCAGGTTCAAAATACCCGAAAATTCAATGTTTTTGGGTCCCAGAAGCGATCTGTACGTGCATACTCCGTGTTAGAGTGTTTTAAAAATACAGGCCCAAAACATGCTGAAAATCGATATTTTATGTGCCCAAAGTCAATATGTGTATTCATCTTCTGTACCCGTGTATATCCCTAATTCTGGTTCAAAACACCAGAAAATTCGATATATTTGTGTCCTAGAAGCGATCTGTACATGCCTACTCAGTGCTAGAATATTTTCAAATTATACGCCCAAAACATACTAAAAATCGATATTTTTGGTGCCAAAGTCGATATGTGCATGCATCTTCTGTACCCGTTTATATCTCAAATTCAGGCTCAAAACACCCAAAAAATCGATACTTATGTGTCCCAGAAGCGATCTGTACATGTCTACACCGTGCTATAGTATTTTCAAAATACAGGCCCAAAACATGCTCCAAATCGATATTTTGGGTGCTTAAAGTCGATATGTGCATGCATCTTCTGTATCCGTTTATATCTCAAATTCAGACTCAAAACACCCGAATATTCGATATTTTTGGGTCCCAAAAGCAATGTGTACATGCATACTCCGTGTTAGGGTATTTTCAAAATACAGGCCTAAAACATGCTGAAAATCGATATTTTAGCTGCCCAAAGTCAATATGTGTATGCATCTTCTGTACCCGTCTATATCCCAAATTCAGGTTCAAAACACTCGAAAATTCGATAGTTTTGGGTCCCAGAAGCAATCTGCCTACTTCTTGCTAGAGTATTTTCAAAATACAGGCCCAAAACATGCTCAAAATCGATATTTTAGGTGCAAAAAGTCGATATGTGCATGCATCTTCTGTATCCGTCTATATCCCAAATTCAGGTTCAAAATACCCGAAAATTCGATAATTTTGGGACCCTGAAGCGATCTGTACATACCTACTCCTTGCTAGAATTTTTTCAAGATACAGACCCAAAACATGCTCAAAATCGATATTTTAGGTGCAAAAAGTCGATATGTGCATGCATCCTCTGTACCCGGTTATATCCCAATTTCTGGCTCAAAACACCCGCAAATTCGATATTTTTGGGTCTCAGAAGCGATCTGTACATGACTACTCAGTACTAAAATATTTTCAAATTATACGCCCAAAACATACTAAAAATCGATATTTTGGGTGCCAAAGTCGATATGTGCATGCATCTTCTGTACCCGTTTATATCTCAAATTCAGGCTCAAAACTCCAAAAATTCGATATTTTTAGGTCCCTTAAGCGATCTGCATATGCCTACTCAGTGCTAGAATTTTTTTTAAAATACAGGCTTAAAACATGCTCAAAAATGATATTTTAGGTGTGAAAAGTCGATATGTGCATGCATCTTCTGTACCCGTTTATATCTCAAATTCAGGCTCAAAACTCCGAAAATTCGTTATTTTTGTGTCCCAGAAGCGATCTGTACATGCATACTCCGTGTTAGAGTGTTTTTAAAATGCAGGCCCAAAACATTCTGAAAATTGATATTTTAGGTGCACAAAGTCAATATGTGTATGCATTCTCTGTACCCGGTTATATCTCAAATTCAGGATAAAAACACCCGAAAATTCAAAATTTTTGGGTTCCAGAAGCGATCTGTACATGCCTACTCAGTGCTAGAATGTTTTCAAAATAGAGGCTCAGAACATGCTAAAAATCGGTATTTTGGGTTCCCAAAGTCGATATGTGCATGCATCTTCTGTACCCGTTTATATCTCAAATTCAGGCTCAAAACACCCGAAAAGTCGATATTTTTGGGTCCTCGAAGCGATCTGTACATGCCTACTCCGTGTTAATGTATTTTCAAAATACAGGCCCAAAACATGCTGAAACTCGATATTTTAGGTGCCCAAAGTCAATATGTGTATGCATATTCTGTACCCGTCTATATCCCAAATTCAGGTTCAAAACACCAGAAAATTCGATATTTTTGGGTCCCAGAAGCGACCTATACATGCCTACTCCTTGCTAGAATGTTTTCAAGATACAGACCCAAAACATGCTTAAAATCGATATTTTAGGTGCAAAAAGTCGATATGTGCATGCATCCTCTGTACCCGGTTATATCCCAAATTCTGGCTCAAAACCCCCGAAAATTCGATATTTTTGAGTCCCAGAAGCGATCTGTACATGCCTACTCAGTGCTAGAATATTTTCAAATTATACGCCCAAAACATACTAAACATCGATATTTTAGGTGCCCAAAGTCAATATGTGTATGCATCTTCTGTACCGGTCTATATCCCAAATTCTGGTTCAAAACACCAGAAAATTCGATATTTTTGGGTCCCAGAAGCGACCTTTACATGCCTACTTCTTGCTAGAAAGTTTTCAAGATACAGGCCCAAAACATGCTCAAAATCGATATTTTAGGTGCAAAAAGTCGATATGTGCATGCATCTTCTGTACTCGTTTATATCTCAAATTCAGGCTCAAAACTCCGAAAATTCGTTATTTTTGTGTCCCAGAAGCGATCTGTACATGCATACTCCGTGTTAGAGTGTTTTTAAAATGCAGGCCCAAAACATTCTGAAAATTGATATTTTAGGTGCACAAAGTCAATATGTGTATGCATTCTCTGTACCCGGTTATATCTCAAATTCAGGATAAAAACACCCGAAAATTCAAAATTTTTGGGTTCCAGAAGCGATCTGTACATGCCTACTCAGTGCTAGAATGTTTTCAAAATAGAGGCTCAGAACATGCTAAAAATCGGTATTTTGGGTTCCCAAAGTCGATATGTGCATGCATCTTCTGTACCCGTTTATATCTCAAATTCAGGCTCAAAACACCCGAAAATTCGATTTATTTGGGTCCCAGAAGCGATCTGTACGTGTCTACTCAGTGTTAGAGTACTTTAAAAATTCAGGCCCAAAACATGCTCAAAATCGATATTTTGGGTGCCCAAAGTCGATATGTGCATGCATCTTCTGTACCCGTTTATATCTCAAATTCAGGCTCAAAACACTCGAAAATTCAATGTTTTTGGGTCCCAGAAGCGATCTGTACATGCCTACTCCGTGTTAAAGTATTTTCAAAATTCAGGCCCAAAACATGCTCAAACTCTATATTTTAGGTGCCCAAAGTCAATATGTGTATGCATCTTCTGTACCCGTCTATATCCCAAATTCAGGTTCAAAACACCAGAAAATTCGATATTTTTGGGTCCCAAAAGTGATCTGTACATGCCTACTCCTTGCTAGAATGTTTTCAAGATACAGACCCAAAACATGCTCAAAATCGATATTTTAGGTGCAAAAAGTCGATATGTGCACGCATTCTCTGTACACGGTTATATCCCAAATTCTGGCTCAAAACACCCGAAAATTCGATATTTTTGGGTCCCAGAAGCGATCTGTACATGCCTACTCAGTGCTAGAATATTTTCAAATTATACGCCCAAAACATACTAAAAATCGATATTTTGGGTGCTAAAGTCGATATGTGCATGCATCTTATGTACCTGTTTTTATCTCAAATTCAGGCTCAAAACGCCCAAAAAATCGATATTTTTGTGTCCCAGAAGCGATCCGTACATGTCTACACCGTGTTTGAGTATTTTCAAAATACAGGCCCAAAACATGCTCAAAATCGATATTTTAGGTGCCCGAAGTCGATATGTGCATGCATCTTCTGTACCTGTTCATATCTCAAGTTCAGGCTCAGAACAACCAAAAATTCGATTTATTTGGGTCCCAGAAGCGATCTGTACGTGTCTACTCCGTGTTAGAGTATTTTAAAAATACAGGCTCAAAACATGCTCTAAATCGATATTTTGGGTGCCCAAAGTCGATATGTGCATGCATCTTCTGTACCCGTTTATATCTTAAATTCAGGCTCAAAACACCCGAAAAGTCGATATTTTTGGGTCCCCGAAGCGATCTGTACATGCCTACTCCGTGTTAATGTATTTTCAAAATACAGGCTTAAAACATGCTGTAAGTCGATATTTTAGCTGCCCAAAGTCAATATGTGTATGCATCTTCTGTACCCGTGTATATCCCTAATTCTGGTTCAAAACACCAGAAAATTCGATATTTTTGGGTCCCAGAAGCGATCTGTACATGCCTACTCCTTGCTAGAATGTTTTCAAGATACAGACCCAAAACATGCTCAAAATCGATATTTTAAGTGCAAAAAGTCGATATGTGCATGCATCTTCTGTACACGTTTATATCTCAAATTCAGGCTCAAAACTCCAAAAATTCGATATTATTAGTTCCCTAAAGCGATCTGCATATGCCTACTCAGTGCTAGAATGTTTTTAAAATACAGGCTTAAAACATGCTCAAAAATGATATTTTAGGTGTGTAAAGTCGATATGTGCATGCATCTTCTGTACCCGTTTATATCTCAAATTCAGGCTCAAAACACCTAAAAAATCGATATTTTTGTGTCCCAGAAGCGATCTGTACATGCATACTCCGTGTTAGAGTATTTTCAAAATACAGGCCCAAAACATGCTCAAAATCGATATTTTAGGTGCCCATAGTCGATATGTGCATGCATCTTCTGTACCCGTTTATATCTTAAATTCAGGCTCAAAACACCCGAAAAGTCGATATTTTTGGGTCCCCGAAGCGATCTGTACATGCCTACTCCGTGTTAATGTATTTTCAAAATACAGGCCCAAAATATGCTGAAAATCGATATTTTAGGTGCCCAAAGTCAATATGTGTATGCATCTTCTGTACCGGTCTATATCCCAAATTCTGGTTCAAAACACCAGAAAATTCGATATTTTTGGGTCCCAGAAGCGACCTTTACATGCCTACTTCTTGCTAGAAAGTTTTCAAGATACAGGCCCAAAACATGCTCAAAATCGATATTTTAGGTGCAAAAAGTCGATATGTGCATGCATCTTCTGTACTCGTTTATATCTCAAATTCAGGCTCAAAACTCCGAAAATTCGATATTTTTGTGTCCCAGAAGCGATCTGTACATGCATACTCCGTGTTAGAGTGTTTTTAAAATGCAGGCCCAAAACATTCTGAAAATTGATATTTTAGGTGCACAAAGTCAATATGTGTATGCATTCTCTGTACCCGGTTATATCTCAAATTCAGGTTCAAAACACCCGAAAATTCAATATTTTTGGGTCCCAGAAGCGATCTGTACATGCCTACTCAGTGCTAGAATGTTTTCAAAATAGAGGGTCAGAACATGCTAAAAATCGGTATTTTGGGTTCCCAAAGTCGATATGTGCATGCATCTTCTGTACCCGTTTATATCTCAAATTCAGGCTCAAAACACCCAAAAATTCGATATTTTTGTGTCCCAGAAGCGATCTGTACGTGTCTACTCCGTGTTAGAGTATTTTAAATTTACAGGCACAAAATATGCTCAAAATCGATATTTTGGTCGCCCAAAGTTGATATGTGAATGCATCTTCTGTACCCTTTTATGTCTCAAATTCAGACTCAAAACACCCGAATATTCGATATTTTTGGGTCCCAGAAGCGATCTGTACATGTCTACACCGTGTTTGAGTATTTTCAAAATACAGGCCCAAAACATGCTCAAAATGGATATTTTAGGTGCAAAAAGTCGATATGTGCATGCATCTTCGGTATCCGTCTATATCCCAAATTCAGGTTCAAAACACCCGAAAATTCGATAATTTTGGGTCCCAGAAGCGATCTGTACATGCCTACTCCTTGCTAGAATTTTTTCAAGATACAGACCCAAAACATGCTCAAAATCGATATTTTAGGTGCAAAAAGTCGATATGTGCATGCATCCTCTGTACCCAGTTATATCCCAATTTCTGGCTCAAAACAACCGAAAATTCGATATTTTTGGGTCCCAAAAGCGATCTGTACATGCCTACTCAGTGCTAGAATATTTTCAAATTATACGCAAAAAACATACTAAAAATCAATATTTTGGGTGCCAAAGTCGATATGTGCATGCATCTTCTGTACCCGTTTATATCTCAAATTCAGGCTCAAAACACAAAAAAAATCGATATTTTTGTGTCCCAGAAGCGATCTGTACATGTCTACACAGTGTTATAGTATTTTTAAAATACAGGCCCAAAACATGCTCAAAATCGATGTTTTAGGTGCCAAAGTCGATATGTGCATGCATCTTCTGTACCCGTACATATCTCAAATTCAGGCTCAGAACACCCGAAAATTCGATTTATTTGGGTCCCAGAAGCGATCTGTACGTGTCTACTCAGTGTTAGAGTACTTTAAAAATTCAGGCCCAAAACATGCTCAAAATCGATATTTTGGGTGCCCAAAGTCGATATGTGCATGCATCTTCTGTACCCGTTTATATCTCAAATTCAGGCTCAAAATACTCGAAAATTCAATGTTTTTGGGTCCCAGAAGCGATCTGTACATGCCTACTCCGTGTTAAAGTATTTTCAAAATACAGGCCCAAAACATGCTGAAAATCTATATTTTAGGTGCCCAAAGTCAATATGTGTATGCATCTTCTGTACCCGTCTATATCCCAAATTCAGGTTCAAAACACCAGAAAATTCGATATTTTTGGGTCCCTAAAGTGATCTGTACATGCCTACTCCTTGCTAGAATGTTTTCAAGATACAGACCCAAAACATGCTCAAAATCGATATTTTAGGTGCAAAAAGTCGATATGTGCACGCATTCTCTGTACACGGTTATATCCCAAATTCTGGCTCAAAACACCCTAAAATTCGATATTTTTGGGTCCCAGAAGCGATCTGTACATGCCTACTCAGTGCTAGAATATTTTCAAATTATACGCCCAAAACATACTAAAAATCGATATTTTGGGTGCTAAAGTCGATATGTGCATGCATCTTATGTACCTGTTTATATCTCAAATTCAGGCTCAAAACGCCCAAAAAATCGATATTTTTGTGTCCCAGAAGCGATCTGTACATGTCTACACCGTGTTTGAGTATTTTCAAAATACAGGCCCAAAACATGCTCAAAATCGATATTTTAGGTGCCCGAAGTCGATATGTGCATGCATCTTCTGGACCTGTTCATATCTCAAATTCAGGCTCAGAACAACCGAAAATTCGATTTATTTGTGTCCCAGAAGCGATCTGTACGTGTCTACTCCGTGTTAGAGTATTTTAAAAATACAGGCTCAAAACATGCTCAAAATCGATATTTTGGGTGCCCAAAGTCGATATGTGCATGCATCTTCTGTACTCGTTTATATCTCAAATTCAGACTGAAAACACCCGAATATTCGATATTTTTGGGTCTTAAAAGCCATCTGTACATGCATACTCCGTCTTAGAGTATTTTTAAAATACAGGCTTAAAACATGCTGTAAGTCGATATTTTAGCTGCCCAAAGTCAATATGTGTATGCATCTTCTGTACCCGTGTATATCCCTAATTCTGGTTCAAAACACCAGAAAATTCGATATTTTTGGGTCCCAGAAGCGATCTGTACATGCCTACTTCTTGCTAGAATGTTTTCAAGATACAGACCCAAAACATGCTCAAAATCGATATTTTAAGTGCAAAAAGTCGATATGTGCATGAATCTTCTGTACCCGTTTATATCTCAAATTCAGGCTCAAAACTCCAAAAATTCGATATTATTAGTTCCCTAAAGCGATCTGCATATGCCTACTCAGTGCTAGAATGTTTTTAAAATACAGGCTTAAAACATGCTCAAAAATGATATTTTAGGTGTGAAAAGTCGATATGTGCATGCATCTTCTTTACCCGTTTATATCTCAAATTCAGGCTCAAAACACCTAAAAAATCGATATTTTTGTGTCCCAGAAGCGATCTGTACATGCATACTCCGTGTTAGAGTATTTTCAAAATACAGGCTCAAAACATGCTCAAAATCGATATTTTAGGTGCCCAAAGTCGATATGTGCATGCATCTTCTGTACCCGTTTATATCTTAAATTCAGGCTCAAAACACCCGAAAAGTCGATATTTTTGGGTCCCCGAAGCGATCTGTACATGCCTACTCCGTGTTAATGTATTTTCAAAATACAGGCCCAAAACATGCTGAAAATCGATATTTTAGGTGCCCAAAGTCAATATGTGTATGCATCTTCTGTACCGGTCTATATCCCAAATTCTGGTTCAAAACACCAGAAAATTCGATATTTTTGGGTCCCAGAAGCGACCTTTACATGCCTACTTCTTGCTAGAAAGTTTTCAAGATACAGGCCCAAAACATGCTCAAAATCGATATTTTAGGTGCAAAAAGTCGATATGTGCATGCATCTTCTGTACTCGTTTATATCTCAAATTCAGGCTCAAAACTCCGAAAATTCGATATTTTTGTGTCCCAGAAGCGATCTGTACATGCATACTCCGTGTTAGAGTGTTTTTAAAATGCAGGCCCAAAACATTCTGAAAATTGATATTTTAGGTGCACAAAGTCAATATGTGTATGCATTCTCTGTACCCGGTTATATCTCAAATTCAGGTTCAAAACACCCGAAAATTCAATATTTTTGGGTCCCAGAAGCGATCTGTACATGCCTACTCAGTGCTAGAATGTTTTCAAAATAGAGGGTCAGAACATGCTAAAAATCGGTATTTTGGGTTCCCAAAGTCGATATGTGCATGCATCTTCTGTACCCGTTTATATCTCAAATTCAGGCTCAAAACACCCAAAAATTCGATATTTTTGTGTCCCAGAAGCGATCTGTACGTGTCTACTCCGTGTTAGAGTATTTTAAATTTACAGGCCCAAAATATGCTCAAAATCGATATTTTGGGTGCCCAAAGTTGATATGTGAATGCATCTTCTGTACCCTTTTATGTCTCAAATTCAGACTCAAAACACCCGAATATTCGATATTTTTGGGTCCCAGAAGCGATCTGTACATGTCTACACCGTGTTTGAGTATTTTCAAAATACAGGCCCAAAACATGCTCAAAATCGATATTTTAGGTGCCCGAAGTCGATATGTGCATGCATCTTCTGGACCTGTTCATATCTCAAATTCAGGCTCAGAACAACCGAAAATTCGATTTATTTGTGTCCCAGAAGCGATCTGTACGTGTCTACTCCGTGTTAGAGTATTTTAAAAATACAGGCTCAAAACATGCTCAAAATCGATATTTTGGGTGCCCAAAGTCGATATGTGCATGCATCTTCTGTACTCGTTTATATCTCAAATTCAGACTGAAAACACCCGAATATTCGATATTTTTGGGTCTTAAAAGCCATCTGTACATGCATACTCCGTCTTAGAGTATTTTTAAAATACAGGCTTAAAACATGCTGTAAGTCGATATTTTAGCTGCCCAAAGTCAATATGTGTATGCATCTTCTGTACCCGTGTATATCCCTAATTCTGGTTCAAAACACCAGAAAATTCGATATTTTTGGGTCCCAGAAGCGATCTGTACATGCCTACTTCTTGCTAGAATGTTTTCAAGATACAGACCCAAAACATGCTCAAAATCGATATTTTAAGTGCAAAAAGTCGATATGTGCATGAATCTTCTGTACCCGTTTATATCTCAAATTCAGGCTCAAAACTCCAAAAATTCGATATTATTAGTTCCCTAAAGCGATCTGCATATGCCTACTCAGTGCTAGAATGTTTTTAAAATACAGGCTTAAAACATGCTCAAAAATGATATTTTAGGTGTGAAAAGTCGATATGTGCATGCATCTTCTTTACCCGTTTATATCTCAAATTCAGGCTCAAAACACCTAAAAAATCGATATTTTTGTGTCCCAGAAGCGATCTGTACATGCATACTCCGTGTTAGAGTATTTTCAAAATACAGGCTCAAAACATGCTCAAAATCGATATTTTAGGTGCCCAAAGTCGATATGTGCATGCATCTTCTGTACCCGTTTATATCTTAAATTCAGGCTCAAAACACCCGAAAAGTCGATATTTTTGGGTCCCCGAAGCGATCTGTACATGCCTACTCCGTGTTAATGTATTTTCAAAATACAGGCCCAAAACATGCTGAAAATCGATATTTTAGGTGCCCAAAGTCAATATGTGTATGCATCTTCTGTACCGGTCTATATCCCAAATTCTGGTTCAAAACACCAGAAAATTCGATATTTTTGGGTCCCAGAAGCGACCTTTACATGCCTACTTCTTGCTAGAAAGTTTTCAAGATACAGGCCCAAAACATGCTCAAAATCGATATTTTAGGTGCAAAAAGTCGATATGTGCATGCATCTTCTGTACTCGTTTATATCTCAAATTCAGGCTCAAAACTCCGAAAATTCGATATTTTTGTGTCCCAGAAGCGATCTGTACATGCATACTCCGTGTTAGAGTGTTTTTAAAATGCAGGCCCAAAACATTCTGAAAATTGATATTTTAGGTGCACAAAGTCAATATGTGTATGCATTCTCTGTACCCGGTTATATCTCAAATTCAGGTTCAAAACACCCGAAAATTCAATATTTTTGGGTCCCAGAAGCGATCTGTACATGCCTACTCAGTGCTAGAATGTTTTCAAAATAGAGGGTCAGAACATGCTAAAAATCGGTATTTTGGGTTCCCAAAGTCGATATGTGCATGCATCTTCTGTACCCGTTTATATCTCAAATTCAGGCTCAAAACACCCAAAAATTCGATATTTTTGTGTCCCAGAAGCGATCTGTACGTGTCTACTCCGTGTTAGAGTATTTTAAATTTACAGGCCCAAAATATGCTCAAAATCGATATTTTGGGTGCCCAAAGTTGATATGTGAATGCATCTTCTGTACCCTTTTATGTCTCAAATTCAGACTCAAAACACCCGAATATTCGATATTTTTGGGTCCCAGAAGCGATCTGTACATGTCTACACCGTGTTTGAGTATTTTCAAAATACAGGCCCAAAACATGCTCAAAATGGATATTTTAGGTGCAAAAAGTCGATATGTGCATGCATCTTCGGTATCCGTCTATATCCCAAATTCAGGTTCAAAACACCCGAAAATTCGATAATTTTGGGTCCCAGAAGCGATCTGTACATGCCTACTCCTTGCTAGAATTTTTTCAAGATACAGACCCAAAACATGCTCAAAATCGATATTTTAGGTGCAAAAAGTCGATATGTGCATGCATCCTCTGTACCCAGTTATATCCCAATTTCTGGCTCAAAACAACCGAAAATTCGATATTTTTGGGTCCCAAAAGCGATCTGTACATGCCTACTCAGTGCTAGAATATTTTCAAATTATACGCAAAAAACATACTAAAAATCAATATTTTGGGTGCCTAAGTCGATATGTGCATGCATCTTCTGTACCCGTTTATATCTCAAATTCAGGCTCAAAACACAAAAAAAATCGATATTTTTGTGTCCCAGAAGCGATCTGTACATGTCTACACAGTGTTATAGTATTTTTAAAATACAGGCCCAAAACATGCTCAAAATCGATATTTTAGGTGCCCGAAGTCGATATGTGCATGCATCTTCTGGACCTGTTCATATCTCAAATTCAGGCTCAGAACACCCGAAAATTCGATTTATTTGGGTCCCAGAAGCGATCTGTACGTGTCTACTCAGTGTTAGAGTACTTTAAAAATTCAGGCCCAAAACATGCTCAAAATCGATATTTTGGGTGCCCAAAGTCGATATGTGCATGCATCTTCTGTACCCGTTTATATCTCAAATTCAGGCTCAAAACACTCGAAAATTCAATGTTTTTGGGTCCCAGAAGCGATCTGTACATGCCTACTCCGTGTTAAAGTATTTTCAAAATACAGGCCCAAAACATGCTGAAAATCTATATTTTAGGTGCCCAAAGTCAATATGTGTATGCATCTTCTGTACCCGTCTATATCCCAAATTCAGGTTCAAAACACCAGAAAATTCGATATTTTTGGGTCCCTAAAGTGGTCTGTACATGCCTACTCCTTGCTAGAATGTTTTCAAGATACAGACCCAAAACATGCTCAAAATCGATATTTTAGGTGCAAAAAGTCGATATGTGCACGCATTCTCTGTACACGGTTATATCCCAAATTCTGGCTCAAAACACCCGAAAATTCGATATTTTTGGGTCCCAAAAGCGATCTGTACATGCCTACTCAGTGCTAGAATATTTTCAAATTATACGCCCAAAACATACTAAAAATCGATATTTTGGGTGCTAAAGTCGATATGTGCATGCATCTTATGTACCTGTTTATATCTCAAATTCAGGCTCAAAACGCCCAAAAAATCGATATTTTTGTGTCCCAGAAGCGATCTGTACATGTCTACACCGTGTTTGAGTATTTTCAAAATACAGGCCCAAAACATGCTCAAAATCGATATTTTAGGTGCCCGAAGTCGATATGTGCATGCATCTTCTGGACCTGTTCATATCTCAAATTCAGGCTCAGAACAACCGAAAATTCGATTTATTTGTGTCCCAGAAGCGATCTGTACGTGTCTACTCCGTGTTAGAGTATTTTAAAAATACAGGCTCAAAACATGCTCAAAATCGATATTTTGGGTGCCCAAAGTCGATATGTGCATGCATCTTCTGTACTCGTTTATATCTCAAATTCAGACTGAAAATACCCGAATATTCGATATTTTTGGGTCTTAAAAGCCATCTGTACATGCATACTCCGTCTTTGAGTATTTTTAAAATACAGGCTTAAAACATGCTGTAAATCGATATTTTAGCTGCCTAAAGTCAATATGTGTATGCATCTTCTGTACCCGTGTATATCCCTAATTCTGGTTCAAAACACCAGAAAATTCGATATTTTTGGGTCCCAGAAGCGATCTGTACATGCCTACTCCTTGCTAGAATGTTTTCAAGATACAGACTCAAAACATGCTCAAAATCGATATTTTAAGTGCAAAAAGTCGATATGTGCATGCATCTTCTGTACCCGTTTATATCTCATATTCAGGCTCAAAACTCCAAAAATTCGATATTTTTAGTTCCCTTAAGCGATCTGCATATGCCTACTCGGTGATAGAATGTTTTTAAAATACAGGCTTAAAACATGCTCAAAAATGATATTTTAGGTGTGAAAAGTCGATATGTGCATGCATCTTCTGTACCCGTTTATATCTCAAATTCAGGCTCAAAACACCTAAAAAATCGATATTTTTGTGTCCCAGAAGCGATCTGTACATGCATACTCCGTGTTAGAGTATTTTCAAAATACAGGCCCAAAACATGCTCAAAATCGATATTTTAGGTGCCCAAAGTCGATATGTGCATGCATCTTCTGTACCTGTCTATATCCCAAATTCAGGTTCAAAACACTCGAAAAGTCGATATTTTTGAGTCCCAGAAGCAATCTGTACATGCCTACTTCTTGCTAGAAAGTTTTCATGATACAGACCCAAAACATGCTCAAAATCGATATTTTAGGTGCCCAAAGTCGATATGTGCATGCATCTTCTGTACCCGTTTATATCTCAAATTCAGGCTCAAAACACCCAAATAATCGATATTTTTGTGTCCCAGATGCGATCTGTACATGTCTACACCGTGTTATAGTATTTTCAAAATACAGGCCCAAAACATGCTCAAAATCGATGTTTTAGGTGCCCAAAGTCGATATGTGCATGCATCTTCTGTACCCGTTCATATCACAAATTCAGGCTCAGAACACACGAAAATTCGATTTATTTGGGTCCCAGAAGCGATCTGTACGTGCATACTCCGTGTTAGAGTGTTTTTAAAATACAGGCCCAAAACATGCTGAAAATCGATATTTTAAGTGCCCAAAGTCAATATGTGTATGCATCTTCTGTACACGTGTATATCCCTAATTCTGGTTCAAAACACCAGAAAATTCGATAATTTTGGGTCCCAGAAGCGACCTGTACATACCTACTCATTGCTAGAATGTTTTCAAGATACAGACCCAAAACATGCTTAAAATCGATATTTTAGGAGCAAAATGTCGATATGTGCATGCATCCTCTGTACACGGTTATATCCCAAATTCTGGCTCAAAACCCCCGAAAATTCGATATTTTTGGGTCCCAGAAGCGATCTGTACATGCATACTCCGTGTTAGAGTGTTTTTAAAATGCAGGCCCAAAACATGCTGAAAATTGATATTTTAGGTGCACAAAGTCAATATGTGTATGCATTCTCTGTACCCGGTTATATCTCAAATTCAGGCTCAAAACACCCGAAAATTCAATATTTTTGGGTCCCAGAAGCGATCTGTACATGCCTACTCAGTGCTAGAATGTTTTCAAAATAGAGGCTCAGAACATGCTAAAAATCGATATTTTGGGTTCCCAAAGTCGATATGTGCATGCATCTTCTGTACCCGTTTATATCTCAAATTCAGGCTCAAAACACCCAAAAATTCGATATTTTTGTGTCCCAGAAGCGATCTGTACGTGTCTACTCCGTGTTAGAGTATTTTAAAAATTCAGGCCCAAAATATGCTCAAAATCGATATTTTAGGTGCAAAAAGTCGATATGTGTATGCATCTTCTGTACCCGTCTATATCCCAAATTCAGGTTCAAAACACCAGAAAATTCGATGTTTTTGGGTCCCAGAAGTGATCTGTACATGCCTACTCCGTGTTAAAGTATTTTCAAAATACAGGCCCAAAACATGCTGAAAATCTATATTTTAGGTGCAAAAAGTCGATATGTGTATGCATCTTCTGTACCCGTCTATATCCCAAATTCAAACTCAAAACACCCGAATATTCGATATTTTTGGGTCCCAGAAGCGATCTGCACATGCCTACTCCGTGTTAAAGTATTTTCAAAATACAGGCCCAAAACATGCTGAAAATCTATATTTTAGGTGCCTAAAGTCAATATGTGTATGCATCTTCTGTACCCGTCTATATCCCAAATTCAGGTTCAAAACACCAGAAAATTCGATGTTTTTGGGTCCCAGAAGTGATCTGTACATGCCTACTCCTTGCTAGAATGTTTTCAAGATACTGACCCAAAACATGCTCAAAATCGATATTTTAGGTGCAAAAAGTCGATATGTGCACGCATCCTCTGTACACGGTTATATCCCAAATTCTGGCTCAAAACACCCGAAAATTCGATATTTTTGGGTCCCAGAAGCGATTTGTACATGCCTAATCAGTGCTAGAATATTTTCAAATTATACGCCCAAAACATACTAAAAATCGATATTTTGGGTGTCAAAGTCGATATGTGCATGCATCTTCTGTACCCGTTTATATCTCAAATTCAGGCTCAAAACACCCAAAAAATCGATATTTTTGTGTCCCAGAAGCGATCTGTACATGTCTACACCGTGTTAAAGTATTTTCAAAATACAGGCCCAAAACATGCTCTAAATCGATACTTTAGGTGCCCAAAGTCGATATGTGCATGCATCTTCTGTACCCGTTCATATCTCAAATTCAGGCTCAAAACACCCGAAAATTCGATTTATTTGGGTCCCAGAAGCGATCTGTACGTGTCTACTCCGTGTTAGAGTATTTTAAAAATTCAGGCCCAAAACATGCTCAAAATCGATATTTTGGGTGACCAAAGTCGATATGTGCATGCATCTTCTGTACCCGTTTATATCTCTAATTCAGACTCAAAACACCCGAATATTCGATATTTTTGGGTCCCAAAAGCGATCTGTACATGCCTACTCCGTGTTTTAGTATTTTCAAAATACAGGCCTAAAACATGCTGTAAATCGATATTTTAGCTGCCCAAAGTCAATATGTGTATGCATCTTCTGTACCTGTCTATATCCCAAATTCAGGTTCAAAACACTCGAAAATTCGATATTTTTGGATCCCAGAAGCAATCTGTACATGCCTACTTCTTGCTAGAAAGTTTTAAAATACAGACCCAAAACATGCTCAAAATCGATATTTTAGGTGCAAAGAGTCGATATGTGTATGCATCTTCATTACCTGTTTACATATCAAATTCAGGCTCAAAACACCCGAAAATTCAATATTTTTGTGTTCCAAAAGCGATCTGTACATGCCTACTCAGTGCTAGAATGTTTTCAAAATATAGGCTCTAAACATGCTAAAAATCGATATTTTAGGTGTCCAAAGTCGATATGTGCATCCATGTTCTGTGCCCGTTTATATCTCAAATTCAGGCTCAAAACACCCGAAAATTCGATATTTTTGGGTCCCAGACGCGATCTGTACATGCCTACTCCGTGTTAGAGTATTTTTAAAATACATGCCCAAAACATGCTGAAAATCGATATTTTAGCTGCCTATAGTTGATAAGTGCATGCATCTTCTGTACCCTTTTATATCTTAAATTCAGGGTCAAAACCCCCGAAAATTTGATATTTTGGGGACCCAGAAGCAATCTGTATATGCCTACTCCGTGTTAGAGTACTTTCAAAATACAGGCCCAAAACAAGCTGAAAATCGATATTTTAGGTGCCCAAAGTCGATATGTGCATGCATGTTCTGTACCCTTTTATATCCCAAATTCAGGCTTAAAACACCCTAAAATTTGATATTTTTGGACCCCAGAAGAGATCTGCACATATCTACTCAGTGCTGGAATGTTTTCAAAATATAGGCTTAAAACATGCTAAAATTCGATATTTTAGGTGTCCAAAGTCGATATGTGCATACATCTTTTGTACCCGTTTATATCCCAAATTCAGGCTCAAAACACCCGAAAATTTAATGTTTTTGGGTCACAGAAGCTATCTGTACATGCTTACTTAGTGATAGAATATTTTCAAAATATTGGCCCAAAACATACTAAAAATCGATATTTTGGGTGCCCAAAGTCGATATGTGCCTGCATCTTCTGTACCCGTTTATATCTCAAATTCAGGCTCAAAACACCCGAAAATTAGATATTTTTGTGTCCCAGAAGCGATATGTCTATGCCTACTCCTTACTAGAATGTTTTTAAGATACAGACCCAAAACAAGCTCAAAATCAATATTTTGGGTGCAAAAAGTCGATATGTGCCTGCATCTTCAGTACCCGTTTATATCTTAAATTCAGGCTCAAAACACACGAAAATTCGATATTTTTGGGTCCCAGAAGCGATCTGTACATGCCTACTCAGTGCTAGAATATTTTCAAAATATAGGCCCAATACATGCTAAAAATCGATATTTTAAGTGCTTAATGTCGATATGTGCATGCATGTTCTGTACACGTTTATATCTAAAATTTAGGCTCAAAACACCCGAAAATTCGATATTTTTGGCTCCCAGAAGCGATCTGTACTTGTCTACTCCGTGTTAGAGTACTTTCAAAATACAGGCCATAAAACATACTGAAAATCGATATTTTAGGTGCCCAAAGTCGATATGTGCATGAATCTTCTGTACCCGTTTATATCTTAAATTCAGGCTCAAAACACCCTAAAATTTGAGATTTTTGGGTCCCAGAAGCGATCTGTACATGTCTACTCCGTGTTAGAGTATTTTCAAAATACATGCCCAAAACATGCAGAAAATCGATATTTTAGCTCCACATAGTCGATATGTGCATGCATCTTCTGTACCCGTTTATATCTTAAATTCAGGCTCAAAACACCCTAAAATTCGATATTTTTGGGTCCTAGAAGCGATCTGTACATGCCTACTCCGTATTAGAGTACTTTCAAAATTCAGGCCCAAAACATGCTGAGAATCGATATCTTAGGTGCCCAAAGTTGATATGAGCATGCATCTTCTGTACCCGATTATATCTCAAATTCAGGCTCAAAATACCCGAAAATTCAACGTTTTTGGGTCCTAAAAGCAATCTGTACATGCCTATTCCGTGTTAGAGTATTTTAAAATTACAGACCCAAAACATGCTGAAAATCAATATTTGAGGTTCCCAAAGTCAATATGTGTATGCATCTTCTGTACACGTTTATATCCCAAATTCAAGCTCAAAACACCCGAAAACTCGATATTTTTGAGTCACAGAAGATATCTGTACATGTCTACTCCGTGTTAGAGTATTTTCAAAATACATGCCCAAAACATGCAGAAAATCGATATTTTAGCTCCACATAGTCGATATGTGCATGCATCTTCTGTACCCGTTTATATCTCAAATTCAGGCTCAAAACACCCGAAAATTCGATATTTTTGGGCCCCAGAAGCGATCTGTACATGCCTACTCCGTATTAGAGTACTTTCAAAATTCAGGCCCAAAACATGCTGAGAATCGATATCTTAGGTGCCCAAAGTGGATATGAGCATGCATCTTCTGTACCCGATTATATCTCAAATTCAGGCTCAAAATACCCGAAAATTCAACGTTTTTGGGTTCTAGAAGCAATCTGTACATGCCTATTCCGTGTTAGAGTATTTTAAAAATACAGACCCAAAACATGCTGAAAATCAATATTTGAGGTTCCCAAAGTCAATATGTGTATGCATCTTCTGTACACGTTTATATCCCAAATTCAGGCTCAAAACACCCGAAAACTCGATATTTTTGTGTCACAGAAGATATCTGTACATGCCTACTTCGTTTTAGAGTATTTTCAAAATACAGACCAAAAAACAAGCTCAAAATCGATATTTTAGGTGCAAAAAGTCGATATGTGCCTGCATCTTCAGTACCCGTTTATATCTCAAATTCAGGCTCAAAACAACCAAAAATTCAATATTCTTGGGTCCCAGAAGCGATCTGTACATGTCTACTCAGTACTAGACTGTTTTCAAAATATAGGCTTAAAACATGCTAAATATCGATATTTTAGGTGTCCAAAGTCGATATGTGCATACATCTTTTGTACCCGTTTATATCCCAAATTCAGGCTCAAAACACCCTTAAAATTTATATTTTTTGGTCCCAGAAGCGATATGTACATGCCTATTCAGTGCTAGAATATTTTAAAAATATAGGCCCAATACATGCTAAAAATCGATATTTTATGTGTCCCAAGTCGATATGAGCATGCTTGTTCTGTACCGTTTTATATCCCAAATTCAGGCTTAAAACACCAGAAAATTCGATATTTTTGGATCCGAGAAGCGATCTGTTCATATCTACTCAGTGCTAGAATGTTTTCAAAATATAGGCTTAAAACATGCTAAAATTCGATATTTTAGGTGTCCAAAGTCGATATGTGCATATATCTTTTGTACCCGTTTATATCTCGAATTTAGGCTCAAAACACCCGAAAATTTAATTTTTTTTTGTCCCAGAAGCGATATGTACATGCCTACTCAGTGCTAGAATATTTTCAAAATATAGGCCCAATACATGCTAAAAATCGATATTTTAGGTGCCCAATGTCGATATGTGCATGCATCTTCTGTACCCGTTTATATCTCGAATTCAGGCTCAAAATACCCAAAAATTTGACATTTTTGTGTCACAGAAGATATCTGTACATGCCTACTTCGTGTTAGAGTATTTTCAAAATACATGCCCAAAACATGCTGAAAATCGATATTTTGGGTGCGCAAAGTCGATATGTGCATGCATCTTCTGTACCCGTTTATATCTCAAATTCAGACTCAAGACACCCGAAAATTCGATATTTTTGGGTCCCAGAAGCGACTTGTACATGCCTACTCTTTGCTATAATGTTTTCAAGATACAGACCCAAAATATGCTCAAAACCGATATTTTAGGTGAAAAAAGTCGATATATGCATGCATCTTCAGTACCCGTTTATATCTCAAATGCAGGCTCAAAACACCCAAAAATTCAATATTTTTTGGTGCCCGAAGGGATCTGTACATGTCTACTTAGTGCTAGACTGTTTTCAAAACATAGGCTTAAAACATGCTAAAAATCGATATTTTACGTGTCCAAAGTCGATATGTGCATACATCTTTTGTACCCGTTTATATCCCAAATTACGGCTCAAAACACCCGAAAATTCGATATTTTTGGGTCACAGAAGCTATCTGTACATGCCTACTCAGTGAAAGAATATTTTCAAAATATAGGCCCAAAACAAGCTAAAAATCGATATTTTAGGTGCCCAATGTCGATATGTGCATGCATATGCTGTACCCGTTTATATCTCAAATTCAGGCTCAAAATACCCGAAAATTTAATATTTTT
Organism: Petrolisthes cinctipes; assembly: GCA_033782935.1. Lineage (NCBI taxonomy): Eukaryota > Metazoa > Arthropoda > Malacostraca > Decapoda > Porcellanidae > Petrolisthes > Petrolisthes cinctipes. The sequence continues at coordinate 467,640 of JAWQEG010000731.1, read as the reverse complement.
GGGTCCCAGAAGCGATCTGTACATGCCTACTCCGTGTTAGAGTACTTTCAAAATACAGGCCATAAAACATGCTGAAAATCGATATTTTAGGTGCCCAAAGTCGATATGTGCATGCATCTTCTGTACCCGTTTATATCTCAAATTCAAGCTCAAAACAACCGAAAATTCGATATTTTTGGGTCCTAGAAGCGATCTGTACATGCCTACTCCGTGTTTGAGTACTTTCAAAATAAAGGCCCAAAACATGCTAAAAATCGATATTTTAGGTGCCCAAAGTGGATATGAGCATGCATCTTCTGTACCCGATTATATCTCAAATTCTGGCTCAAAATTCCCGAAAATTCGATGTTTTTGGGTCCCAGAAGCAATCTGTACATGCCTACTCCGTGTTAGAGTATTTTCAAAATACAGGCCCAAAACATGCTGAAAATCGATATTTGAGGTGCCCAAAGTCAATATGTGTATGCATCTTCTGTACCCGTTTATATCCCAAATTCAGGCTCAAAACACCCGAAAATTCGATATTTTTGGGTCCCAGAAGCTATCTGTACATGCCTACTCTGTGTTAGAGTATTTTCAAAATATAGGCCCAAAACATGCTAAATATAGATATCTTGGGTGCCAAAAGTTGATATCTGCATGCATCTTCAGTACCCGTTTATATCTCAAATTCAGGCTCAAAACGACGGAAAATTCAATATTTTTGGGTCCCAGAAGCGATCTGTACATGCCTACTCAGTGCTAGAATGTTTTCAAAATATAGGCTCAAAACATGCTAAAAATCGATATTTTAGGTGCCCAAAGTCGATATGTGCATGCATCTTCTGTACCCGTTTATATCTCAAATTAAGGCCCAAAACACCCGAAAATTCGATATTTTTGGGTCCTAGAAGCGATCTGTACATGCCTACTCCGTGTTTGAGTACTTTCAAAATAAAGGCCCAAAACATGCTAAAAATCGATATTTTAGGTGCCCAAAGTGGATATGAGCATGCATCTTCTGTACCCGATTATATCTCAAATTCTGGCTCAAAATTCCCGAAAATTCGATGTTTTTGGGCCCCAGAAGCAATCTGTACATGCCTACTCCGTGTTAGAGTATTTTCAAAATACAGGCCCAAAACATGCTGAAAATCGATATTTGAGGTGCCCAAAGTCAATATGTGTATGCATCTTCTGTACCCGTTTATATCCCAAATTCAGGCTCAAAACACCCGAAAATTCGATATTTTTGGGTCCCAGAAGCTATCTGTACATGCCTACTCTGTGTTAGAGTATTTTCAAAATATAGGCCCAAAACATGCTAAATATCGATATCTTGGGTGCCAAAAGTTGATATCTGCATGCATCTTCAGTACCCGTTTATATCTCAAATTCAGGCTCAAAACGACGGAAAATTCAATATTTTTGGGTCCCAGAAGCGATCTGTACATGCCTACTCAGTGCTAGAATGTTTTCAAAATATAGGCTCAAAACATGCTAAAAATCGATATTTTAGGTGCCCAAAGTCGATATGTGCATGCATCTTCTGTACCCGTTTATATCTCAAATTAAGGCTCAAAACACCCGAAAATTCGAGATTTTTGGGTGCCAGAAGCAATCTGTACATGCCTTCTCCGTGTTAGAGTATTTTCAAAATACATGCCCAAAACATGCTGAAAATTGATATTTTACCTCCACATAGTCGATATGTGCATGCATCTTCTGTACCCGATTATATCTCAAATTGAGGCTCAAAATTCCCGAAAATTCGATGTTTTTGGGCCCCAAAAGCAATCTGTACATGCCTATTCCGTGTTAGAGTATTTTCAAAATACAGGCCCAAAACATGCTAAAAATCGATATTTTAGGTGCCCAAAGTCGATATGAGAATGCATCTTCTGTACCAGTTTATATCTCAAATTCAGGCTCAAAATTCTCGAAAATTCTATATTTTTGGGTCCAAGAAGCGATCTGTACATGCCTACTCTGTGTTAGAGTATTTTCAAAATATAGGCTTGAAACATGCTAAATATCGTTATTTTAAGTGTCCAAAGTCGATATGTGCATACATCTTTTGTACCCATTTATATCCCAAATTCAGGCTCAAAACACCCAAAATTTCTATATTTTTGGGTCACAGAAGCGATCTGTACATGCCTACTCAGTGCTAGAATGTTTTCAAAATATAGGCTCAAAACATGCTCAAAATCGATATTTTAAGTGCATAAAGTCGATATGTGCATGCATCTTCTGAACCCATTTATATCTCAAATTCAGACTCAAAACACCCGAAAATTCGAGATTTTTGGGTCCCAGAAGCGATCTGTACATGCCTACTCCGTGTTTGAGTATTTTCAAAATTCAGGCCCAAAACATACTGAAAATCGATATTTTAGCTCCACATAGTCGCTATGTGCATGCATCTTCTGTACCCGTTTATATCTCAAATTCAGGCTCAAAACACCAGAAAATTCGATATTTCTGGGTCAGACAAGCGATCTGTACATGCCTACTCAGTAATAAAATTTTTTTTAAATATAGGCCCAAAACAAGCTAAAAATCGATAGTTTAGGTGCCCAAAGTCGATATGTGCATGCATCTTCTGTACCCGTTTATATCTTAAATTCAGGCTCAAAACACCCGAAAATTCGATATTTTTGTGTCCCAGAAGCGATATGTACATGCCTACTTCTTGTTAGAGTATTTTCACAATACAGACCCAAAACATGCTCAAAATCGATATTTTAGGTGCAAAGAGTCGATATGTGCATGCATCTTCATTACCTGTTTACATATCAAATTCAGGCTCAAAATACCCGAAAATTCAATTTTTTTGGGTTCCAGAAGCGATCTGTACATGCCTACTCAGTGCTAGAATGTTTCCAAAATAAAGGCTTAAAACATGCTAAAAATCGATATTTTAGGTGTCCCAAGTCAATAAGTGCATGCATGTTCTGTACCCGTTTATATCTCAAATTCAAGCTCTAAACACCCGAAAATTCGATGTTTTTGGGTCCCAGAAGCGATCTGTACAAGTTTACTCTGTGTTAGAGTATTTTCAAAATACATGCCCAATACATGCAAAAAATCGATATTTTAGCTGCCCATAGTCGATAAGTGCATGCATCTTCTGTACCCGTTTATATCCCAAATTCATGCTCAAAACACCCGTAAATTCGATATTTTTAGGTCCCAGAAGCAATCTGTACATGTCTACTCCGTGTTAGAGTATTTTCAAATTATAGGCTCAAAACATGCTCAAAATCGATATTTTGGGTGCCCAATGTCAATATGTGCATGCATCTTCTGTACCCGTTTATATCTCAAATTCAGGCTCAAAACACCCGAAAATTCAATATTTTTGGGTCCAAGAAGTGATCTGTACATGCCTACTCAGTGCTAGAATATTTTCAAAATATAGGCTCAAAACATGCTAAAAATCGATATTTTATGTTTTCCAAGTCGATATGTGCATGCATGTTCAGTACCCGTTTATATCTCAAATTTAGGCTCAAAACACCCGAAAATTCGATATTTTTGGGTCCCAGAAGCGATCTGTATATCCCTACTCCGTGTTTGAGTATTTTCAAAATACATGCCCAAAACATGCTGAAAATCGAAATTTTAGCTGCCCAAATTCGATATGTGCATGCATCTTCTGTACCCGTTTATATCTCAAATTCAGGCTTAAAACACCCGAAAATTCGATATTTTTGGGTCCCAGAAGCGATCTGTACATGCCTACTCCGTGTTAGAGTATTTTCAAAATACATGCCCAAAACATGCTGAAAATCGATATTTTTGCTCCACATAGTCGATATGTGCATGCATCTTCTGTACCCGTTTCTATCTCAAATTCAGCTCAAACCCCCCGAAATTTCGATATTTTGGGGTCCCAGAAGCGATCTGTACATGCCTACTCTGTGTTAGAGTATTTTCAAAATATAAGCCCAAAACATGCTAAAATCGATATTTTGGGTGCCCAAACTTGATATCAGCATGCATCTTCAGTACCCGTTTATATCTCATATTCAGGCTCAAAACAACGGAAAATTCAAAAGTTTTGGGTCCCCGCAGCGATCTGTACATGACTACTTCGTGTTAGTGTATTTTCAAAATACAGGCCGAAAACATGCTCAAAATCGATATTTTGGGTGCCTTAAAGACGATATGTGCATGCATCTTCTGTACCCGTTTATATATGAAATACCAGGCTCAAAACAACAGTAAATTCAATATTTTTAGGTCCCAGAAGCGACTTGTACATGCCTACTCTTTGCTAGAATTTTTTCAAGATACAGACCCAAAACATCCTCAAAATCGATATTTTAAGTGCAAAAAGTCGATATGTGCATGCATCTTCAGTACTCGTTTATATCTCAAAAGCAGGCTCAAAATACCCGAAAATTCAATATTTTTGGGTCCCAGAAGCGATCTGTACATGCCTACTTCGTGTTAGAGTATTTTCAAAATACAGGCCAAAAACATGCTGAAAATCGATATTTGAGGTGCGCAAAGTCAATATGTGTATGCATGTTCTGTACCCTTTTATATCCAAAATTCAGGCTCAAAACACCCGAAAATTCGATATTTTTGGGTCCCAGAAGCGATTTGTACATGTCTACTCAGTGCTAGAATGTTTTCAAAATATAGGCTTAAAACATGCTGAAATTCGATATTTTAATTGTCCAAAGTCGATATGTGCATGCATATGCTGTACCCGTTTATATCTCAAATTCAGGCTCAAAACACCCGAAAATTCGATATTTTTGGGTCCCAGAAGCTATCTGTACATGCCTACTCTGTGTTAGAGTATTTTCAAAATATAGGCCCAAAACATGCTAAATATCGATATCTTGGGTGCCAAAAGTTGATATCTGCATGCATCTTCAGTACCCGTTTATATCTCAAATTCAGGCTCAAAACGACGGAAAATTCAATATTTTTGGGTCCCAGAAGCGATCTGTACATGCCTACTCACTGCTAGAATGTTTTCAAAATATAGGCTCATAACATGCTAAAAATCGATATTTTAGGTGCCCAAAGTCGATATGTGCATGCATCTTCTGTACCCGTTTATATCTCAAATTAAGGCTCAAAACACCCGAAAATTCGAGATTTTTGGGTGCCAGAAGCAATCTGTACATGCCTACTCCGTGTTAGAGTATTTTCAAAATACATGCCCAAAACATGCTGAAAATTGATATTTTACCTCCACATAGTCGATATGTGCATGCATCTTCTGTACCCGATTATATCTCAAATTGAGGCTCAAAATTCCCGAAAATTCGATGTTTTTGGGCCCCAAAAGCAATCTGTACATGCCTATTCCGTGTTAGAGTATTTTCACAATACAGGCCCAAAACATGCTAAAAATCGATGTTTTAGGTGCCCAAAGTCGATATGTGCATGCATCTTCTGTACCCGATTATATCTCAAATTCAGGCTCAAAATTCTCGAAAATTCTATATTTTTGGGTCCAAGAAGCGATCTGTACATGCCTACTCTGTGTTAGAGTATTTTCAAAATATAGGCTTGAAACATGCTAAATATCGTTATTTTACGTGTCCAAAGTCGATATGTGCATACATCTTTTGTACCCGTTTATATCCCAAATTCAGGCTCAAAACACCCAAAAATTCTATATTTTTGGGTCACAGAAGCGGTCTGTACATGCCTACTCAGTGCTAGAATGTTTTCAAAATATAGGCTCAAAACATGCTCAAAATCGATATTTTAAGTTCATAAAGTCGATATGTGCATGCATCTTCTGAACCCATTTATATCTCAAATTCAGACTCAAAACACCCGAAAATTCGAGATTTTTGGGTCCCAGAAGCGATCTGTACATGCCTACTCCGTGTTTTAGTATTTTCAAAATTCAGGCCCAAAACATACTGAAAATCGATATTTTAGCTCCACATAGTCGCTATGTGCATGCATCTTCTGTACCCGTTTATATCTCAAATTCAGGCTCAAAACACCAGAAAATTCGATATTTTTGGGTCAGACAAGCGATCTGTACATGCCTACTCAGTAATAGAATTTTTTTTAAATATAGGCCCAAAACAAGCTAAAAATCGATAGTTTAGGTGCCCAAAGTCGATATGTGCATGCATCTTCTGTACCCGTTTATATCTTAAATTCAGGCTCAAAACACCCGAAAATTCGATATTTTTGTGTCCCAGAAGCGATATGTACATGCCTACTTCTTGTTAGAGTATTTTCACAATACAGACCCAAAACATGCTCAAAATCGATATTTTAGGTGCAAAGAGTCGATATGTGCATGCATCTTCATTACCTGTTTACATATCAAATTCAGGCTCAAAACACCCGAAAATTCAATTTTTTTGGGTTCCAGAAGCGATCTGTACATGCCTACTCAGTGTTAGGATGTTTCCAAAATACAGGCTTAAAACATGCTAAAAATCGATATTTTAGGTGTCCCAAGTCAATAAGTGCATGCATGTTCTGTACCCGTTTATATCTCAAATTCAAGCTCTAAACACCCGAAAATTCGATGTTTTTGGGTCCCAGAAGCAATCTGTACAAGTTTACTCTGTGTTAGAGTATTTTCAAAATACATGTCCAATACATGCTAAAAATCGATATTTTAGCTGCCCATAGTCGATAAGTGCATGTATCTTCTGTACCCGTTTATATCCCAAATTCATGCTCAAAACACCCGTAAATTCGATATTTTTAGGTCCCAGAAGCAATCTGTACATGCCTACTCCGTGTTAGAGTATTTTCAAATTATAGGCTCAAAACATGCTCAAAATCGATATTTTGGGTGCCCAAAGTCGATATGTACATGTAATTTCTGTACCCGATTATATCTCAAATTCAGGCTCAAAACCCCCGAAAATTCGATATTTTTGTGTCCCAGAAGCGATCTGTACATGCCTACTCCGTGTTAGAATACTTTCAAAATATAGGTATAAAACATGCTCAAAATCGATCTTTTAGGTGCCCAATGTCAATATGTGCATGCATCTTCTGTACCCGTTTATATCTCAAATTCAGGCTCAAAACACCCGAAAATTCAATATTTTTGGGTCCAAGAAGTGATCTGTACACGCCTACTCAGTGCTAGAATATTTTCAAAATATATTCTCAAAACATGCTAAAAATCGATATTTTATGTTTCCCAAGTCGATATGTGCATGCATGTTCAGTACCCGTTTATATCTCAAATTTAGGCTCAAAACACCCGAAAATTCGATATTTTTGGGTCCCAGGAGCGATCTGTATATCTCTACTCCGTGTTTGAGTATTTTCAAAATACATGCCCAAAACATGCTGAAAATCGAAATTTTAGCTGCCCAAATTCGATATGTGCATGCATCTTCTGTACCCGTTTATATCTCAAATTCAGGCTTAAAACACCCGAAAATTCGATATTTTTGGGTCCCAGAAGCGATCTGTACATGCCTACTCCGTGTTAGAGTATTTTCAAAATACATGCCCAAAACATGCTGAAAATCGATATTTTTGCTCCACATAGTCGATATGTGCATGCATCTTCTGTACCCGTTTCTTTCTCAAATTCAGCTCAAACCCCCCGAAATTTCGATATTTTGGGGTCCCAGAAGCGATCTGTACATGCCTACTCTGTGTTAGAGTATTTTCAAAATATAAGCCCAAAACATGCTAAAATCGATATTTTGGGTGCCCAAACTTGATATCAGCATGCATCTTCAGTACCCGTTTATATCTCAAATTCAGGCTCAAAACAACGGAAAATTCAAAAGTTTTGGGTCCCCGCAGCGATCTGTAAATGACTACTTTGTGTTAGTACATTTTCAAAATACAGGCCCAAAACATGCTCAAAATCGATATTTTGGGTGCCTTAAAGACGATATGTGCATGCATCTTCTGTACCCGTTTATATATGAAATACCAGGCTCAAAACAACGGGAAATTCAATATTTTTAGGTCCCAGAAGCGACTTGTACATGCCTACTCTTTGCTAGAATTTTTTCAAGATACAGACCCAAAATATCCTCAAAATCGATATTTTAAGTGCAAAAAGTCGATATGTGCATGCATCTTCAGTACTCGTTTATATCTCAAAATGCAGGCTCAAAATACCCGAAAATTCAATATTTTTGGGTCCCAGAAGCGATCTGTACATGCCTACTTCGTGTTAGAGTATTTTTAAAATACAGGCCAAAAACATGCTGAAAATCGATATTTGAGGTGCCCAAAGTCAATATGTGTATGCATGTTCTGTACCCTTTTATATCCAAAATTCAGGCTCAAAACACCCGAAAATTCGATATTTTTGGGTCCCAGAAGCGATTTGTACATGTCTACTCAGTGCTAGAATGTTTTCAAAATATAGGCTTAAAACATGCTAAAATTCGATATTTTAATTGTCCAAAGTCGATATGTGCATGCATATGCTGTACCCGTTTATATCTCAAATTCAGGCTCAAAACAACCGAAAATTCGATATTTTTGGGTCCCAGAAGATATCTGTACATGCCTATTCCGTGTTAGAGTACTTTCAAAATTCAGGCCCAAAACATGCTGAAAATCTATATCTTAGGTGCCCAAAGTGGATATGAGCATGCATCTTCTGTACCCGATTATATCTCAAATTCAGGCTCAAAATACCCGAAAATTCGATATTTTTGGGTCCCAGAAGCAATCTGTACATGCCTATTCCGTTTTAGAATATTTTCAAAATACAGGCCCAAAACATGCTGAAAATCGATATTTGAGGTGCCCAAAGTCAATATGTGTATGCATCTTCTGTACCCGTTTATATCCCAAATTCAGGCTCAAAACACCCGAAAATTCGATTTTTTTGGGTCCCAGAAGTGATCTGTACATGCCTACTCTGTGTTAGAGTATTTTTAAATTATAGGCCCAAAACATGCTAAAAATCGATATCTTGGGTGCCGAAAGTTGATATCTGCATGCATCTTCAGTACCCGTTTATATCTCAAATTCAGGCTCAAAAAGACGGAAAATTCAATATTTTTGGGTCCAAGAAGCGATCTGTACATGCCTACTCAGTGCTAGAATGTATTCGAAATATAGGCTCAAAACATGCTAAAAATCGATAATTTAGGTGTCCAAAGTCGATATGTGCATGCATCTTCTATACCCGTTTATATCTCAAATTCAGACTCAAGAAACCCGAAAATTCGATATTTTTGGGTCAGAGAAGCGATCTGTACATGCCTACTCAGTAACAGAATATTTTTAAAATATAGGCCCAAAACAAGCTACAAATCGAGAATTTAGGTGCCCAAAGTCGATATGTGCATTCATCTTCTGTACCCGTTTATATCTCAATTTCAGGCTCAAAACACCCGAAAATTCGATATTTTTGTGTCCCAGAAGCGATCTGTAAATGCCTACTTCTTGTTAGAGTATTTTCACAATACAGACACAAAACATGCTCAAAATCGATATTTTAGGTGCAAAGAGTCGATATGATTATGCATCTTCATTACTTGTTTACATATCAAAATCAGGCTAAAAACACCCGAAAATTCAATATTTTTGGGTTCCAGAAGCGATCTGTACATGCCTATTCCGTGTTAGAGTATTTTAAAAATACAGACCCAAAACATGCTGAAAATCAATATTTGAGGTTCCCAAAGTCAATATGTGTATGCATCTTCTGTACACGTTTATATCCCAAATTCAGGCTCAAAACACCCGAAAACTCGATATTTTTGTGTCACAGAAGATATCTGTACATGCCTACTTCGTTTTAGAGTATTTTCAAAATACAGACCAAAAAACAAGCTCAAAATCGATATTTTAGGTGCAAAAAGTCGATATGTGCCTGCATCATCAGTACCCGTTTATATCTCAAATTCAGGCTCAAAACAACCAAAAATTCGATATTTTTGGACCCCAGAAGCAATCTGTACATGTCTACTCAGTACTAGACTGTTTTCAAAATATAGGCTTAAAACATGCTAAATATCGATATTTTAGGTGTCCAAAGTCGATATGTGCATACATCTTTTGTACCCGTTTATATCCCAAATTCAGGCTCAAAACACCCTTAAAATTTATATTTTTTGGTCCCAGAAGCGATATGTACATGCCTATTCAGTGCTAGAATATTTTAAAAATATAGGCCCAATACATGCTAAAAATCGATATTTTATGTGTCCCAAGTCGATATGAGCATGCATGTTCTGTACCGTTTTATATCCCAAATTCAGGCTTAAAACACCCGAAAATTCGATATTTTTGGATCCGAGAAGCGATCTGTACATATCTACTCAGTGCTAGAATGTTTTCAAAATATAGGCTTAAAACATGCTAAAATTCGATATTTTAGGTGTCCAAAGTCGTTATGTGCATACATCTTTTGTACCCGTTTATATCTCGAATTTAGGCTCAAAACACCCGAAAATTTAATTTTGTTGTGTCCCAGAAGCGATATGTACATGCCTACTCAGTGCTAGAATATTTTCAAAATATAGGCCCAATACATGCTAAAAATCGATATTTTAGGTACCCAATGTCGATATGTGCATGCATCTTCTGTACCCGTTTATATCTCGAATTCAGGCTCAAAATACCCAAAAATTTGATATTTTTGTGTCACAGAAGATATCTGTACATGCCTACTTCGTGTTAGAGTATTTTCAAAATACATGCCCAAAACATGCTGAAAATCGATATTTTGGGTGCGCAAAGTCGATATGTGCATGCATCTTCTGTGCCCGTTTATATCTCAAATTCAGACTCAAGACACCCGAAAATTCGATATTTTTGGGTCCCAGAAGCGACTTGTACATGCCTACTCTTTGCTAGAATGTTTTCAAGATACAGACCCAAAATATGCTCAAAATCGATATTTTAGGTGAAAAAAGTCGATATATGCATGCATCTTCAGTACCCGTTTATATCTCAAATGCAGGCTCAAAACACCCAAAAATTCAATATTTTTTGGTGCCCGAAGGGATCTGTACATGTCTACTTAGTGCTAGACTGTTTTCAAAACATAGGCTTAAAACATGATAAAAATCGATATTTTACGTGTCCAAAGTCGATATGTGCATACATCTTTTGTACCCGTTTATATCCCAAATTCAGGCTCAAAACACCCGAAAATTCGATATTTTTGGGTCACAGAAGCTATCTGTACATGCCTACTCAGTGAAAGAATATTTTCAAAATATAGGCCCAAAACAAGCTAAAAATCGATATTATAGGTGCCCAATGTCGATATGTGCATGCATATGCTGTACCCGTTTATATCTCTAATTCAGGCTCAAAATACCCGAAAATTTAATATTTTTGGGTCCCAGAAGCGATCTGTACATGCCTACTCCGTGTTAGAGTACTTTCAAAATACAGGCCATAAAACATGCTGAAAATCGATATTTTAGGTGCCCAAAGTCGATATGTGCATGCATCTTCTGTACCCGTTTATATCTCAAATTCAAGCTCAAAACACCCGAAAATTCGAGATTTTTGGGTCCCAGAAGCGATCTGTACATGCCTACTCCGTGTTAGAGTATTTTCAAAATACATGCCCAAAACATGCTGAAAATTGATATTTTAACTCCACATAGTCGATATGTGCATGCATCTTCTGTACCCGATTATATCTCAAATTGAGGCTCAAAATTCCCGAAAATTCGATGTTTTTGGGCCCCAAAAGCAATCTGTACATGCCTATTCCGTGTTAGAGTATTTTCAAAATACAGGCCCAAAACATGCTAAAAATCGATATTTTAGGTGCCCAAAGTCGATATGAGCATGCATCTTCTGTACCCGATTATATCTCAAATTCAGGCTCAAAATTCTCGAAAATTCTATATTTTTGGGTCCAAGAAGCGATCTGTACATGCCTACTCTGTGTTAGAGTATTTTCAAAATATAGGCTTGAAACATGCTAAATATCGTTATTTTACGTGTCCAAATTCGATATGTGCATACATCTTTTGTACCCGTTTATATCCCAAATTCAGGCTCAAAACACCCAAAAATTCTATATTTTTGGGTCACAGAAGCGATCTGTACATGCCTACTCAGTGAAAGAATATTTTCAAAATATAGGCCCAAAACATGCTCAAAATCGATATTTTAAGTGCATAAAGTCGATATGTGCATGCATCTTCTGAACCCATTTATATCTCAAATTCAGACTCAAAACACCCGAAAATTCGAGATTTTTGGGTCCCAGAAGCGATCTGTACATGCCTACTCCGTGTTTGAGTATTTTCAAAATTCAGGCCCAAAACATACTGAAAATCGATATTTTAGCTCCACATAGTCGCTATGTGCATGCATCTTCTGTACCCGTTTATATCTCAAATTCAGGCTCAAAACACCAGAAAATTCGATATTTTTGGGTCAGACAAGTGATCTGTACATGCCTACTCAGTAATAAAAAATATTTTAAATATAGGCCCAAAACAAGCTAAAAATCGATAGTTTAGGTGCCCAAAGTCGATATGTGCATGCATCTTCTGTACCCGTTTATATCTTAAATTCAGGCTCAAAACACCCGAAAATTCGATATTTTTGTGTCCCAGATGCGATATGTACATGCCTACTTCTTGTTAGAGTATTTTCACAATACAGACCCAAAACATGCTCAAAATCGATATTTTAGGTGCAAAGAGTCGATATGTGCATGCATCTTCATTACCTGTTTACATATCAAATTCAGGCTCAAAACACCCGAAAATTCAATTTTTTTGGGTTCCAGAATCGATCTGTACATGCCTACTCAGTGCTGGAATGTTTCCAAAATACAGGCTTAAAACATGCTAAAAATCGATATTTTAGGTGTCCCAAGTCAATAAGTGCATGCATGTTCTGTACCCGTTTATATCTCAAATTCAAGCTCTAAACACCCGAAAATTCGATGTTTTTGGGTCCCAGAAGCAATCTGTACAAGTTTACTCTGTGTTAGAGTATTTTCAAAATACATGCCCAATACATGCAAAAAATCGATATTTTAGCTGCCCATAGTCGATAAGTGCATGCATCTTCTGTACCCGTTTATATCCCAAATTCATGCTCAAAACACCCGTAAATTCGATATTTTTAGGTCCCAGAAGCAATCTGTACATGCCTACTCCGTGTTAGAGTATTTTCAAATTATAGGCTCAAAACATGCTCAAAATCGATATTTTGGGTGCCCAAAGTCGATATGTACATGTAATTTCTGTACCCTATTATATCTCAAATTCAGGCTCAAAACACCCGAAAATTCGATATTTTTGTGTCCCAGAAGCGATCTGTACATGCCTACTCCGTGTTAGAATACTTTCAAAATATAGGTATAAAACATGCTCAAAATCGATCTTTTAGGTGCCCAATGTCAATATGTGCATGCATCTTCTGTACCCGTTTATATCTCAAATTCAGGCTCAAAACACCCGAAAATTCAATATTTTTGGGTCCAAGAAGTGATCTGTACATGCCTACTCAGTGCTAGAATATTTTCAAAATATAGGCTCAAAACATGCTAAAAATCGATATTTTATGTTTCCCAAGTCGATATGTGCATGCATGTTCAGTACCCGTTTATATCTCAAATTTAGGCTCAAAACACCCGAAAATTCGATATTTTTGGGTCCCAGAAGCGATCTGTATATCCCTACTCAGTGTTTGAGTATTTTCAAAATACATGCCCAAAACATGCTGAAAATCGAAATTTTAGCTGCCCAAATTCGATATGTGCATGCATCTTCTGTACCCGTTTATATCTCAAATTCAGGCTTAAAACACCCGAAAATTCGATATTTTTGGGTCCCAGAAGCGATCTGTACATGCCTACTCCGTGTTAGAGTATTTTCAAAATACATGCCCAAAACATGCTGAAAATCGATATTTTTGCTCCACATAGTTGATATGTGCATGCATCTTCTGTACCCGTTTCTATCTCAAATTCAGCTCAAACCCCCCGAAATTTCGATATTTTGGGGTCCCAGAAGCGATCTGTACATGCCTACTCTGTGTTAGAGTATTTTCAAAATATAAGCCCAAAACATGCTAAAATCGATATTTTGGGTGCCCAAACTTGATATCAGCATGCATCTTCAGTACCCGTTTATATCTCATATTCAGGCTCAAAACAACGGAAAATTCAAAAGTTTTGGGTCCCCGCAGCGATCTGTACATGACTACTTCGTGTTAGTGTATTTTCAAAATACAGGCCCAAAACATGCTCAAAATCGATATTTTGGGTGCCTTAAAGACGATATGTGCATGCATCTTCTGTACCCGTTTATATATGAAATACCAGGCTCAAAATAACGGGAAATTCAATATTTTTAGGTCCCAGAAGCGACTTGTACATGCCTACTCTTTGCTAGAATTTTTTCAAGATACAGACCCAAAATATCCTCAAAATCGATATTTTAAGTGCAAAAAGTCGATATGTGCATGCATCTTCAGTACTCGTTTATATCTCAAAAGCAGGCTCAAAATACCCGAAAATTCAATATTTTTGGGTCCCAGAAGCGATCTGTACATGCCTACTTCGTGTTAGAGTATTTTCAAAATACAGGCCAAAAACATGCTAAAAATCGATATTTGAGGTGCTCAAAGTCAATATGTGTATGCATGTTCTGTACCCTTTTATATCCAAAATTCAGGCTCAAAACACCCGAAAATTCGATATTTTTGGGTCCCAGAAGCGATTTGTACATGTCTACTCAGTGCTAGAATGTTTTCAAAATATAGGCTTAAAACATGCTAAAATTCGATATTTTAATTGTCCAAAGTCGATATGTGCATGCATATGCTGTACCCGTTTATATCTCAAATTCAGGCTCAAAACACCCGAAAATTCGATATTTTTTGGTCCCAGAAGCTATCTGTACATGCCTACTCTGTGTTAGAGTATTTTCAAAATATAGGCCCAAAACATGCTAAATATCGATATCTTGGGTGCCAAAAGTTGATATCTGCATGCATCTTCAGTACCCGTTTATATCTCAAATTCAGGCTCAAAACGACGGAAAATTCAATATTTTTGGGTCCCAGAAGCGATCTGTACATGCCTACTCAGTGCTAGAATTTTTTCAAAATATAGGCTCAAAACATGCTAAAAATCGATATTTTAGGTGCCCAAAGTCGATATGTGCATGCATCTTCTGTACCCGTTTATATCTCAAATTAAGGCTCAAAACACCCGAAAATTCGAGATTTTTGGGTGCCAGAAGCAATCTGTACATGCCTACTCCGTGTTAGAGTATTTTCAAAATACATGCCCAAAAACATGCTGAAAATTGATATTTTACCTCCACATAGTCGATATGTGCATGCATCTTCTGTACCCGATTATATCTCAAATTGAGGCTCAAAATTCCCGAAAATTCGATGTTTTTGGGCCCCAAAAGCAATCTGTACATGCCTATTCCGTGTTAGAGTATTTTCAAAATACAGGACCAAAACATGCTAAAAATCGATGTTTTAGGTGCCCAAAGTCGATATGAGCATGCATCTTCTGTACCCGATTATATCTCAAATTCAGGCTCAAAATTCTCGAGAATTCTATATTTTTGGGTCCAAGAAGCGATCTGTACATGCCTACTCTGTGTTAGAGTATTTTCAAAATATAGGCTTGAAACATGCTAAATATCGTTATTTTACGTGTCCAAAGTCGATATGTGCATACATCTTTTGTACCCGTTTATATCCCAAATTCAGGCTCAAAACACCGAAAAATTCTATATTTTTGGGTCACAGAAGCGATCTGTACATGCCTACTCAGTGCTAGAATGTTTTCAAAATATAGGCTCAAAACATGCTCAAAATCGATATTTTAAGTGCATAAAGTCGATATGTGCATGCATCTTCTGAACCCATTTATATCTCAAATTCAGACTCAAAACACCCGAAAATTCGAGATTTTTGGGTCCCAGAAGCGATCTGTACATGCCTACTCCGTGTTTGAGTATTTTCAAAATTCAGGCCCAAAACATACTGAAAATCGATATTTTAGCTCCACATAGTCGCTATGTGCATGCATCTTCTGTACCCGTTTATATCTCAAATTCAGGCTCAAAACACCAGAAAATTCGATATTTTTGGGTCAGACAAGCGATCTGTACATGCCTACTCAGTAATAGAATTTTTTTTAAATATAGGCCCAAAACAAGCTAAAAATCGATAGTTTAGGTGCCCAAAGTCGATATGTGCATGCATCTTCTGTACCCGTTTATATCTTAAATTCAGGCTCAAAACACCCGAAAATTCGATATTTTTGTGTCCCAGAATCGATATGTACATGCCTACTTCTTGTTAGAGTATTTTCACAATATAGACCCAAAACATGCTCAAAATCGATATTTTAGGTGCAAAGAGTCGATATGTGCATGCATCTTCATTACCTGTTTACATATCAAATTCAGGCTCAAAACACCCGTAAATTCGATATTTTTAGGTCCCAGAAGCAATCTGTACATGCCTACTCCGTGTTAGAGTATTTTCAAATTATAGGCTCAAAACATGCTCAAAATCGATATTTTGGGTGCCCAAAGTCGATATGTACATGTAATTTCTGTACCCGATTATATCTCAAATTCAGGCTCAAAACACCCGAAAATTCGATATTTTTGTGTCCCAGAAGCGATCTGTACATGCCTACTCCGTGTTAGAATACTTTCAAAATATAGGTATAAAACATGCTCAAAATCGATCTTTTAGGTGCCCAATGTCAATATGTGCATGCATCTTCTGTACCCGTTTATATCCCAAATTCAGGCTCAAAACACCGAAAATTCAATATTTTTGGGTCCAAGAAGTGATCTGTACATGCCTACTCAGTGCTAGAATATTTTCAAAATATAGGCTCAAAACATGCTAAAAATCGATATTTTATGTTTCCCAAGTCGATATGTGCATGCATGTTCAGTACCCGTTTATATCTCAAATTTAGGCTCAAAACACCCGAAAATTCGATATTTTTGGGTCCCAGAAGCGATCTGTATATCCCTACTCCGTGTTTGAGTATTTTCAAAATACATGCCCAAAACATGCTGAAAATCGAAATTTTAGCTGCCCAAATTCGATATGTGCATGCATCTTCTGTACCCGTTTATATCTCAAATTCAAGCTTAAAACACCCGAAAATTCGATATTTTTGGGTACCAGAAGCGATCTGTACATGCCTACTCCGTGTTAGAGTATTTTCAAAATACATGCCCAAAACATGCTGAAAATCGATATTTTTGCTCCACATAGTCGATATGTGCATGCATCTTCTGTACCCGTTTCTATCTCAAATTCAGCTCAAACCCCCCGAAATTTCGATATTTTGGGGTCCCAGAAGCGATCTGTACATGCCTACTCTGTGTTAGAGTATTTTCAAAATATAAGCCCAAAACATGCTAAAATCGATATTTTGGGTGCCCAAACTTGATATCAGCATGCATCTTCAGTACCCGTTTATATCTCAAATTCAGGCTCAAAACAACGGAAAATTCAAAAGTTTTGGGTCCCCGCAGCGATCTGTACATGACTACTTTGTGTTAGTGCATTTTCAAAATACAGGCCGAAAACATGCTCAAAATCGATATTTTGGGTGCTTTAAAGACGATATGTGCATGCATCTTCTGTACCCGTTTATATATGAAATACCAGGCTCAAAACAACGGGAAATTCAATATTTTTAGGTCCCAGAAGCGACTTGTACATGCCTACTCTTTGCTAGAATTTTTTCAAGATACAGACCCAAAATATCCTCAAAATCGATATTTTAAGTGCAAAAAGTCGATATGTGCATGCATCTTCAGTACTCGTTTATATCTCAAAATGCAGGCTCAAAATACCCGAAAATTCAATATTTTTTTGTCCCAGAAGCGATCTGTACATGCCTACTTCGTGTTAGAGTATTTTCAAAATACAGGCCAAAAACATGCTGAAAATCGATATTTGAGGTGCCCAAAGTCAATATGTGTATGCATGTTCTGTACCCTTTTATATCCAAAATTCAGGCTCAAAACACCCGAAAATTCGATATTTTTGGGTCCCAGAAGCGATTTGTACATGTCTACTCAGTGCTAGAATGTTTTCAAAATATAGGCTTAAAACATGCTAAAATTCGATATTTTAATTGTCCAAAGTCGATATGTGCATGCATATGCTGTACCCGTTTATATCTCAAATTCAGGCTCAAAACAACCGAAAATTCGATATTTTTGGGTCCCAGAAGATATCTGTACATGCCTATTCCGTGTTAGAGTACTTTCAAAATTCAGGCCCAAAACATGCTGAAAATCTATATCTTAGGTGCCCAAAGTGGATATGAGCATGCATCTTCTGTACCCGATTATATCTCAAATTCAGGCTCAAAATACCCGAAAATTCGATATTTTTGGGTCCCAGAAGCAATCTGTACATGCCTATTCCGTTTTAGAATATTTTCAAAATACAGGCCCAAAACATGCTGAAAATCGATATTTGAGGTGCCTAAAGTCAATATGTGTATGCATCTTCTGTACCCGTTTATATCCCAAATTCAGGCTCAAAACACCCGAAAATTCGATTTTTTTGGGTCCCAGAAGCGATCTGTACATGCCTACTCTGTGTTAGAGTATTTTTAAAATATAGGCCCAAAACATGCTAAAACTCGATATCTTGGGTGCCGAAAGTTGATATCTGCATGCATCTTCAGTACCCGTTTATATCTCAAATTCAGGCTCAAAACGACGGAAAATTCAATATTTTTGGGTCCAAGAAGCGATCTGTACATGCCTACTCAGTG
The DNA here is from genome assembly GCA_033782935.1 of Petrolisthes cinctipes. Classification (NCBI taxonomy): domain Eukaryota; kingdom Metazoa; phylum Arthropoda; class Malacostraca; order Decapoda; family Porcellanidae; genus Petrolisthes; species Petrolisthes cinctipes. The sequence continues at coordinate 448,943 of JAWQEG010000731.1, read as the reverse complement.
CTAGAATGTATTCGAAATATAGGCTCAAAACATGCTAAAAATCGATAATTTAGGTGTCCAAAGTCGATATGTGCATGCATCTTCTATACCCGTTTATATCTCAAATTCAGACTCAAGAAACCCGAAAATTCAATATTTTTTGGTCCCATAAGCGATTTGTACATGCCTACTCTTTGCTAGAATGTTTTCAAGATACAGACCCAAAATATGCTCAAAATCGATATTTTAGGTGCAAAAAGTGGATATGTGCATGCATCTTCAGTACCCGTTTATATCTCAAATGCAGGCTCAAAACACCCAAAAATCCAATATTTTTGGGTCCCCGAAGCGATCTGTACATGTCTACTCAGTGCTAGAATGTTTTCAAAATATTGGCATAAAACATGCTAGAAATCGATATTTTACGTGTCCAAAGTCGATATGTGCATACATCTTTTGTACCTGTTTATATCCCAAATTCAGGCTCAAAACACCCGAAAATTCTACATTTTTGGGTCACAGAAACGATCTGTACATGCCTACTCAGTGCTAGAATATTTTTAAAATATAGGCCCAAAACAAGCTAAAAATCGATATTTTTATAGGTGCCCAATGTCGATATGTGCATGCATATGCTGTACCTGTTTATATCTCAAATTCAGGCTCAAAACACCCGAAAATTTAATATTTTTGGGTCCCAGAAGATATCTGTACATGCCTACTCCGTGTTAGAGTACTTTCAAAATACAGGCCATAAAACATGCTGAAAATCGATATTTTAGGTGCCCAAAGTCGATATGTGCATGCATTTTCTGTACCTGTTTATATCTCAAATTCAGGCTCAAAACCCCCGAAAATTTGAGATTTTTGGGTCCCAGAAGCGATCTGTACATGCCTACTCCGTGTTAGAGTATTTTCAAAATACATGCCCAAAACATGCTGAAAATCGATATTTTAGCTCCACATAGTCGATATGTGCATGCATCTTCTGTACCCATTTATATCCCAAATTCTGGCACGAAACAAACAAAAATTCGATATTTCTGGGTCACAGAAGCGATCTGTACATGCCTATTCAGTGATAGAATATTTTTAAAATATAGGCCCAAAACAAGCTAAAAATCGATATTATAGGTGCCCAATGTCAATATGTGCATGCATATGCTGTACCCGTTTTTATCTCAAATTCAGGCTCAAAACACCCGAAAATTTAATATTTTGGTGTCCCAGATGCGATTTGTACATGCCTACTCTGTGTTAGAGTACTTTCAAAATACAGGCCATAAAAGATGCTGAAAATCGATATTTTAGGTGCCCAAAGTCGATATGTGCATGTATCTTCTGTACCCGTTTATATCTCAAATTCAGGCTCAAAACCCCCGAAAATTCGAGATTTTTGGGTCCCAGAAGCGATCTGTAGATGCCTACTCCGTGTTAGAGTACTTTCAAAATACAGGCCCAAAACATGCTGAAAATCGATATTTTAGGTGACCAAAGTGGATATTAGCATGCATCTTCTGTACCCGATTATATCTCAAATTCATGCTCAAAATTCCCGAAAATTCGATGTTTTTTGGCCCCAGAAGCAATCTGTACATGCCTATTCCGTGAAAGAGTATTTTCAAAATACAGGCCTAAAACATGCTGAAAATCGATATTTTAGCCCCACATAGTCAAAATGTGCATGCATCTTCTGTACCCGTTTATATCTCAAATTCAGGCTCAAAACACCCGAAAATTTGAGATTTTTGGGTCCCAGAAGCGATCTGTATATGAATACTCTGTGTCAGAGTATTTTCAAAATATATTCCCTAAACATGCTAAAAATCGATATTTTGGGTGCCAAAAGTTGATATCTGCATGCATCTTAAGTACTCGTTTATATCTCAAATTCAGGCTCAAAACGACGGAAAATTCAATATTTTTTGGTCCCAGAAGCGATCTGTACATGCCTACTCACTGCTAGAATCTTTTCAAAATATAGACTCAAAACATGCTAAAAATCGATAATTTAGGTGTCCAAAGTCGATATGTGCATGCATCTTCTGTACCCGTTTATATCCCAAATTCAGGCTCAAAACACCCGAAAATTGGATATTATTGTGTCACAGAAGATATCTGTACATGCCTAATTCGTGTAAGAGTATTTTCAAAATACATGCCCAAAACATGCTGAAAATCAATATTTTGGGTGCCCAAAGTCGATATGTGCATGCATCTTCTGTACCCGTATATATCTAAAATTCAGACTCAAGACACCCAAAAATTCGATATTTTTGGGTCCCAGAAGCGACTTGTACATGCCTACTCTTTACTAGAATGTTTTCAAGATACAGACCCAAAATATGCTCAAAATCGATATTTTTGGTGCAAAAAGTCGATATGTGCATGCATTTTCAGTAGCCGTTTATATCTCAATTGCAGGCTCAAAACACCCGAAAATTCGATATTTTTGTGTCCCAGAAGCGATCTGTAAATGCCTACTTCTTGTTAGAGTATTTTCACAATACAGACACAAAACATGCTCAAAATCGATATTTTAGGTGCAAAGAGTCGATATGATTATGCATCTTCATTACTTGTTTACATATCAAAATCAGGCTCAAAACACCCGAAAATTCAATATTTTTGGGTTCCAGAAGCGATCTGTACATGCCTACTCAGTCCTAGAATGTTTTCAAAATATAGGCTCAAAACATGCTAAAAATCGATATTTTAGGTGTCCCAAGTCAATAAGTGCATGCATGTTCTGTACTCGTTTATATCTCAAATTCAAGCTGAAAACACTCGAAAATTCGTTATTTTTGGATCCCAGAAGCAATCTGTACATGCCTACTCCGTATTAGAGTATTTTCAAAATACATGCCCAAAACATGCTGAAAATCGATATTTTAGCTGCACATAGTCGATAAGTGCATGCATCTTCTGTACCCGATTATATCTCAAATTCAGTCTCAAAATTCCCGAAAATTCGATATTTTTGGACCCCAGAAGCAATCTGTACATGCCTATTCCGTGTTAGAGTATTTTCAAAATACATGCCCAAAACATGCTGATAATCGATATTTGAGGTGCCCAAAGTCAATATGTGTATGGATCTTCTGTACCCGTTTATATCCCAAATTCATGCTCAAAACACCCGAAAATTCGATATTTTTGTGTCACAGAAGCTATCTGTACATGCCTACTCCGTGTTAGAGTATTTTCAAATTATAGACCGAAAACATGCTCAAAATCGATATTTTTGGTGCAAAAAAGTCCATATGTACATGTATTTTCTGTACCCGATTATATCTCAAATTCAGGCCCAAAACACCCGAAAATTCGATATTTTTGTGTCCCAGAAGCGATCTGTACATGCCTACTCCGTGTTAGAATACTTTCAAAATATAGGCCCAAAACATGCTCAAAATCGATATTTTGGGTGCCCAAAGTCGATATGTCTATGCATCTTCTGTACCCGTTTATATCTCAAATTCAGGCTCAAAACACCCGAAAATTCGGTATTTTTGTGTCCCAGAAGCGATCTGTACATGCCTACTCAGTGCTAGAATTTCTTTCAAAATATAGGCTTAAAACATGCTAAAAATCGATATTTTAGGTGCAAAAAGTCGATATGTGCCTGCATCTTCAGTACTCGTTTATATCTCAAATTCAGGCTCAAAACACCCAAAAATTCAATATTTTTGGGTCCCAGAAGCGATCTGTACATGCCTACTCAGTGCTAGAATAATTTCAAAATATTGGCCCAAAACATGCTAAAAATCGATATTATGGGTGCCCAATGTCGATATGTGCATGCATCCTCTGTACCCGTTTATATTTCAAATTCAGGCTCAAAACACCCGAAAATTCGATATTTTTAGGAACGAGAAGCGATATGTACATGCCTACGCCGTGTTAGAGTATTTTCAAAATACAGGTCCAAAACAATCTCAAAATCGATATTTTGGGTGCCCAAAGTCGATATGTGCATGCATCTTCTGTACGCGTTTTTTATATTTCAAATTCAGGCTCAAAACACCCGAAAATTCGATATTATTGGATCCCAGAAACAATCTGTACATGCCTACTCCTTGCTTGAATATTTTCAAGATACAGACCCAAAACATGCTCAAAATCGATAATTTAGGTGCAAAAAGTCGATATGTGCATGTTTCTTCAGTACCGGTTTATATCTCAAATTCAGGCTCAAAACACCCCAATATTCAATAGTTTTAGGTTCCAGAAGCGATCTGTACATGTCTACTCAGTGCTAGAATGTTTTTAAAATATAGGTTTAAAACATGCTAAAAATCGATATTTTAGGTGCAAAAAGTCGATATGTGCCTGCATCTTCAGTACTCGTTTATATCTCAAATTCAGGCTCAAAACACCCAAAAATTCAATATTTTTGGGTCCCAGAAGCGATCTGTACATGCCTACTCAGTGCTAGAATAATTTCAAAATATTGGCCCAAAACATGCTAAAAATCGATATTTTGGGTGCCCAAAGTCGATATGAGCATGCATCTTCTGTACCCGATTATATCTCAAATTCAGGCTCAAAATTCTCGAAAATTCTATATTTTTGGGTCCAAGAAGCGATCTGTACATGCCTACTCTGTGTTAGAGTATTTTCAAAATATAGGCTTGAAACATGCTAAATATCGTTATTTTACGTGTCCAAAGTCGATATGTGCATACATCTTTTGTACCCGTTTATATCCCAAATTCAGGCTCAAAACACCCAAAAATTCTATATTTTTGGGTCACAGAAGCGATCTGTACATGCCTACTCAGTGCTAGAATGTTTTCAAAATATAGGCTCAAAACATGCTCAAAATCGATATTTTAAGTGCATAAAGTCGATATGTGCATGCATCTTCTGAACCCATTTATATCTCAAATTCAGACTCAAAACACCCGAAAATTCGAGATTTTTGGGTCCCAGAAGCGATCTGTACATGCCTACTCCGTGTTTGAGTATTTTCAAAATTCAGGCCCAAAACATACTGAAAATCGATATTTTAGCTCCACATAGTCGCTATGTGCATGCATCTTCTGTACCCGTTTATATCTCAAATTCAGGCTCAAAACACCAGAAAATTCGATATTTTTGGGTCAGACAAGCGATCTGTACATGCCTACTCAGTAATATAATTTTTTTTAAATATAGGCCCAAAACAAGCTAAAAATCGATAGTTTAGGTGCCCAAAGTCGATATGTGCATGCATCTTCTGTACCCGTTTATATCTTAAATTCAGGCTCAAAACACCCGAAAATTCGATATTTTTGTGTCCCAGAAGCGATATGTACATGCCTACTTCTTGTTAGAGTATTTTCACAATACAGACCCAAAACATGCTCAAAATCGATATTTTAGGTGCAAAGAGTCGATATGTGCATGCATCTTCATTACCTGTTTACATATCAAATTCAGGCTCAAAACACCCGAAAATTCAATTGTTTTGGGTTCCAGAAGCGATCTGTACATGCCTACTCAGTGCTAGAATGTTTCCAAAATACAGGCTTAAAACATGCTAAAAATCGATATTTTAGGTGTCCCAAGTCAATAAGTGCATGCATGTTCTTTACCCGTTTATATCTCAAATTCAAGCTCTAAACACCCGAAAATTCGATGTTTTTGGGTCCCAGAAGCAATCTGTACAAGTTTACTCTGTGTTAGAGTATTTTCAAAATACATGCCCAATACATGCTAAAAATCGATATTTTAGCTGCCCATAGTCGATAAGTGCATGCATCTTCTGTTCAGGCTTAAAACACCCGAAAATTCGATATTTTTGGGTCCCAGAAGCGATCTGTACATGCCTACTCCGTGTTAGAGTATTTTCAAAATACATGCCCAAAACATGCTGAAAATCGATATTTTTGCTCCACATAGTCGATATGTGCATGCATCTTCTGTACCCGTTTCTATCTCAAATTCAGCTCAAACCCCCCGAAATTTCGATATTTTGGGGTCCCAGAAGCGATCTGTACATGCCTACTCTGTGTTAGAGTATTTTCAAAATATAAGCCCAAAACATGCTAAAATCGATATTTTGGGTGCCCAAACTTGATATCAGCATGCATCTTCAGTACCCGTTTATATCTCAAATTCAGGCTCAAAACAACGGAAAATTCAAAAGTTTTGGGTCCCCGCAGCGATCTGTACATGACTACTTTGTGTTAGTGCATTTTCAAAATACAGGCCCAAAACATGCTCAAAATCGATATTTTGGGTGCCTTAAAGACGATATGTGCATGCATCTTCTGTACCCGTTTATATATGAAATACCAGGCTCAAAACAACGGGAAATTCAATATTTTTAGGTCCCAGAAGCGACTTGTACATGCCTACTCTTTGCTAGAATTTTTTCAAGATACAGACCCAAAATATCCTCAAAATCGATATTTTAAGTGCAAAAAGTCGATATGTGCATGCATCTTCAGTACTCGTTTATATCTCAAAATGCAGGCTCAAAATACCAGAAAATTCAATATTTTTGGGTCCCAGAAGCGATCTGTACATGCCTACTTCGTGTTAGAGTATTTTCAAAATACTGGCCAAAAACATGCTGAAAATCGATATTTGAGGTGCCCAAAGTCAATATGTGTATGCATGTTCTGTACCCTTTTATATCCAAAATTCAGGCTCAAAACACCCGAAAATTCGATATTTTTGGGTCCCAGAAGCGATTTGTACATGTCTACTCAGTGCTAGAATGTTTTCAAAATATAGGCTTAAAACATGCTAAAATTCGATATTTTAATTGTCCAAAGTCGATATGTGCATGCATATGCTGTACCCGTTTATATCTCAAATTCAGGCTCAAAACAACCGAAAATTCGATATTTTTGGGTCCCAGAAGATATCTGTACATGCCTATTCCGTGTTAGAGTACTTTCAAAATTCAGGCCCAAAACATGCTGAAAATCTATATCTTAGGTGCCCAAAGTGGATATGAGCATGCATCTTCTGTACCCGATTATATCTCAAATTCAGGCTCAAAATACCCGAAAATTCGATATTTTTGGGTCCCAGAAGCAATCTGTACATGCCTATTCCGTTTTAGAATATTTTCAAAATACAGGCCCAAAACATGATGAAAATCGATATTTGAGGTGCCCAAAGTCAATATGTGTATGCATCTTCTGTACCCGTTTATATCCCAAATTCAGGCTCAAAACACCCGAAAATTCGATTTTTTTGGGTCCCAGAAGCGATCTGTACATGCCTACTCTGTGTTAGAGTATTTTTAAAATATAGGCCCAAAACATGCTAAAAATCGATATCTTGGGTGCCGAAAGTTGATATCTGCATGCATCTTCAGTACCCGTTTATATCTCAAATTCAGGCTCAAAACGACGGAAAATTCAATATTTTTGGGTCCAAGAAGCGATCTGTACATGCCTACTCAGTGCTAGAATGTATTCGAAATATAGGCTCAAAACATGCTAAAAATCGATAATTTAGGTGTCCAAAGTCGATATGTGCATGCATCTTCTATACCCGTTTATATCTCAAATTCAGACTCAAGAAACCCGAAAATTCGATATTTTTTGGTCCCATAAGCGATTTGTACATGCCTACTCTTTGCTAGAATGTTTTCAAGATACAGACCCAAAATATGCTCAAAATCGATATTTTAGGTGCAAAAAGTGGATATGTGCATGCATCTTCAGTACCCGTTTATATCTCAAATGCAGGCTCAAAACACCCAAAAATCCAATATTTTTGGGTCCCCGAAGCGATCTGTACATGTCTACTCAGTGCTAGAATGTTTTCAAAATATTGGCATAAAACATGCTAAAAATCGATATTTTACGTGTCCAAAGTCGATATGTGCATACATCTTTTGTACCTGTTTATATCCCAAATTCAGGCTCAAAACACCCGAAAATTCTACATTTTTGGGTCACAGAAACGATCTGTACATGCCTACTCAGTGCTAGAATATTTTTAAAATATAGGCCCAAAACAAGCTAAAAATCGATATTTTTATAGGTGCCCAATGTCGATATGTGCATGCATATGCTGTACCTGTTTATATCTCAAATTCAGGCTCAAAACACCCGAAAATTTAATATTTTTGGGTCCCAGAAGATATCTGTACATGCCTACTCCGTGTTAGAGTACTTTCAAAATACAGGCCATAAAACATGCTGAAAATCGATATTTTAGGTGCACAAATTCGATATGTGCATGCATTTTCTGTACCTGTTTATATCTCAAATTCAGGCTCAAAACCCCCGAAAATTTGAGATTTTTGGGTCCCAGAAGCGATCTGTACATGCCTACTCCGTGTTAGAGTATTTTCAAAATACATGTCCAAAACATGCTGAAAATCGATATTTTAGCTCCACATAGTCGATATGTGCATGCATCTTCTGTACCCGTTTATATCCCAAATTCTGGCACGAAACAAACAAAAATTCGATATTTCTGGGTCACAGAAGCGATCTGTACATGCCTATTCAGTGATAGAATATTTTTAAAATATAGGCCCAAAACAAGCTAAAAATCGATATTATAGGTGCCCAATGTCAATATGTGCATGCATATGCTGTACCCGTTTTTATCTCAAATTCAGGCTCAAAACACCCGAAAATTTAATATTTTGGTGTCCCAGATGCGATTTGTACATGCCTACTCTGTGTTAGAGTACTTTCAAAATACAGGCCATAAAAGATGCTGAAAATCGATATTTTAGGTGCCCAAAGTCGATATGTGCATGTATCTTCTGTACCCGTTTATATCTCAAATTCAGGCTCAAAACCCCCGAAAATTCGAGATTTTTGGGTCCCAGAAGCGATCTGTAGATGCCTACTCCGTGTTAGAGTACTTTCAAAATACAGGCCCAAAACATGCTGAAAATCGATATTTTAGCCCCACATAGTCAAAATGTGCATGCATCTTCTGTACCCGTTTATATCTCAAATTCAGGCTCAAAACACCCGAAAATTTGAGATTTTTGGGTCCCAGAAGCGATCTGTATATGAATACTCTGTGTCAGAGTATTTTCAAAATATATTCCCTAAACATGCTAAAAATCGATATTTTGGGTGCCAAAAGTTGATATCTGCATGCATCTTAAGTACCCGTTTATATCTCAAATTCAGGCTCAAAACGACGGAAAATTCAATATTTTTTGGTCCCAGAAGCGATCTGTACATGCCTACTCACTGCTAGAATCTTTTCAAAATATAGACTCAAAACATGCTAAAAATCGATAATTTAGGTGTCCAAAGTCGATATGTGCATGCATCTTCTGTACCCGTTTATATCCCAAATTCAGGCTCAAAACACCCGAAAATTGGATATTATTGTGGCACAGAAGATATCTGTACATGCCTAATTCGTGTAAGAGTATTTTCAAAATACATGCCCAAAACATGCTGAAAATCAATATTTTGGGTGCCCAAAGTCGATATGTGCATGCATCTTCTGTACCCGTATATATCTAAAATTCAGACTCAAGACACCCAAAAATTCGATATTTTTGGGTCCCAGAAGCGACTTGTACATGCCTACTCTTTACTAGAATGTTTTCAAGATACAGACCCAAAATATGCTCAAAATCGATATTTTTGGTGCAAAAAGTCGATATGTGCATGCATTTTCAGTAGCCGTTTATATCTCAAATGCAGGCTCAAAACACCCGAAAATTCGATATTTTTGGGTCAGAGAAGCGATCTGTACATGCCTACTCAGTAACAGAATATTTTTAAAATATAGGCCCAAAACAAGCTACAAATCGAGAATTTAGGTGCCCAAAGTCGATATGTGCATTCATCTTCTGTACCCGTTTATATCTCAATTTCAGGCTCAAAACACCCGAAAATTCGATATTTTTGTGTCCCAGAAGCGATCTTTAAATGCCTACTTCTTGTTAGAGTATTTTCACAATACAGACACAAAACATGCTCAAAATCGATATTTTAGGTGCAAAGAGTCGATATGATTATGCATCTTCATTACTTGTTTACATATCAAAATCAGGCTCAAAACACCCGAAAATTCAATATTTTTGGGTTCCAGAAGCGATCTGTACATGCCTACCCAGTCCTAGAATGTTTTCAAAATATAGGCTCAAAACATGCTAAAAATCGATATTTTAGGTGTCCCAAGTCAATAAGTGCATGCATGTTCTGTACTCGTTTATATCTCAAATTCAAGCTGAAAACACTCGAAAATTCGTTATTTTTGGATCCCAGAAGCGATCTGTACATGCCTACTCCGTATTAGAGTATTTTCAAAATACATGCCAAAAACATGCTGAAAATCGATATTTTAGCTGCACATAGTCGATAAGTGCATGCATCTTCTGTACCCGATTATATCTCAAATTCAGTCTCAAAATTCCCGAAAATTCGATATTTTTGGACCCCAGAAGCAATCTGTACATGCCTATTCCGTGTTAGAGTATTTTCAAAATACATGCCCAAAACATGCTGATAATCGATATTTGAGGTGCCCAAAGTCAATATGTGTATGGATCTTCTGTACCCGTTTATATCCCAAATTCATGCTCAAAACACCCGAAAATTCGATATTTTTGTGTCACAGAAGCTATCTGTACATGCCTACTCCGTGTTAGAGTATTTTCAAATTATAGACCGAAAACATGCTCAAAATCGATATTTTTGGTGCAAAAAAGTCCATATGTACATGTATTTTCTGTACCCGATTATATCTCAAATTCAGGCCCAAAACACCCGAAAATTCGATATTTTTGTGTCCCAGAAGCGATCTGTACATGCCTACTCCGTGTTAGAATACTTTCAAAATATTGGCCCAAAACATGCTCAAAATCGATATTTTGGGTGCCCAAAGTCGATATGTCTATGCATCTTCTGTACCCGTTTATATCTCAAATTCAGGCTCAAAACACCCGAAAATTCGGTATTTTTGGGTCCCAGAAGCGATCTGTACATGCCTACTCAGTGCTAGAATTTTTTTCAAAATATAGGCTTAAAACATGCTAAAAATCGATATTTTAGGTGCAAAAAGTCGATATGTGCCTGCATCTTCAGTACTCGTTTATATCTCAAATTCAGGCTCAAAACACCCAAAAATTCAATATTTTTGGGTCCCAGAAACGATCTGTACATGCCTACTCAGTGCTAGAATAATTTCAAAATATTGGCCCAAAACATGCTAAAAATCGATATTTTGGGTGTCCAATGTCGATATGTGCATGCATCCTCTGTACCCGTTTATATTTCAAATTCAGGCTCAAAACACCCGAAAATTCGATATTTTTAGGAACGAGAAGCGATATGTACATGCCTACGCCGTGTTAGAGTATTTTCAAAATACAGGTCCAAAACAATCTCAAAATCGATATTTTGGGTGCCCAAAGTCGATATGTGCATGCATCTTCTGTACGCGTTTTTTATATTTCAAATTCAGGCTCAAAACACCCGAAAATTCGATATTATTGGATCCCAGAAACAATCTGTACATGCCTACTCCTTGCTTGAATATTTTCAAGATACAGACCCAAAACATGCTCAAAATCGATAATTTAGGTGCAAAAAGTCGATATGTGCATGTATCTTCAGTACCGGTTTATATCTCAAATTCAGGCTCAAAACACCCCAATATTCAATAGTTTTAGGTTCCAGAAGCGATCTGTACATGTCTACTCAGTGCTAGAATGTTTTTAAAATATAGGTTTAAAACATGCTAAAAATCGATATTTTAGGTGCAAAAAGTCGATATGTGCCTGCATCTTCAGTACTCGTTTATATCTCAAATTCAGGCTCAAAACACCCAAAAATTCAATATTTTTGGGTCCCAGAAGCGATCTGTACATGCCTACTCAGTGCTAGAATAATTTCAAAATATTGGCCCAAAACATGCTAAAAATCGATATTTTGGGTGCCCAAAGTCGATATGAGCATGCATCTTCTGTACCCGATTATATCTCAAATTCAGGCTCAAAATTCTCGAAAATTCTATATTTTTGGGTCCAAGAAGCGATCTGTACATGCCTACTCTGTGTTAGAGTATTTTCAAAATATAGGCTTGAAACATGCTAAATATCGTTATTTTACGTGTCCAAAGTCGATATGTGCATACATCTTTTGTACCCGTTTATATCCCAAATTCAGGCTCAAAACACCCAAAAATTCTATATTTTTGGGTCACAGAAGCGATCTGTACATGCCTACTCAGTGCTAGAATGTTTTCAAAATATAGGCTCAAAACATGCTCAAAATCGATATTTTAAGTGCATAAAGTCGATATGTGCATGCATCTTCTGAACCCATTTATATCTCAAATTCAGACTCAAAACACCCGAAAATTCGATATTTTTGGGTCCCAGAAGCGATCTGTACATGCCTACTCCGTGTTTGAGTATTTTCAAAATTCAGGCCCAAAACATACTGAAAATCGATATTTTAGCTCCACATAGTCGCTATGTGCATGCATCTTCTGTACCCGTTTATATCTCAAATTCAGGCTCAAAACACCAGAAAATTCGATATTTTTGGGTCAGACAAGCGATCTGTACATGCCTACTCAGTAATATAATTTTTTTTAAATATAGGCCCAAAACAAGCTAAAAATCGATAGTTTAGGTGCACAAAGTCGATATGTGCATGCATCTTCTGTACCCGTTTATATCTTAAATTCAGGCTCAAAACACCCGAAAATTCGATATTTTTGTGTCCCAGAAGCGATATGTACATGCCTACTTCTTGTTAGAGTATTTTCACAATACAGACCCAAAACATGCTCAAAATCGATATTTTAGGTGCAAAGAGTCGATATGTGCATGCATCTTCATTACCTGTTTACATATCAAATTCAGGCTCAAAACACCCGAAAATTCAATTGTTTTGGGTTCCAGAAGCGATCTGTACATGCCTACTCAGTGCTAGAATGTTTCCAAAATACAGGCTTAAAACATGCTAAAAATCGATATTTTAGGTGTCCCAAGTCAATAAGTGCATGCATGTTCTTTACCCGTTTATATCTCAAATTCAAGCTCTAAACACCCGAAAATTCGATGTTTTTGGGTCCCAGAAGCAATCTGTACAAGTTTACTCTGTGTTAGAGTATTTTCAAAATACATGCCCAATACATGCTAAAAATCGATATTTTAGCTGCCCATAGTCGATAAGTGCATGCATCTTCTGTACCCGTTTATATCCCAAATTCATGCTCAAAACACCCGTAAATTCGATATTTTTAGGTCCCAGAAGCAATCTGTACATGCCTACTCCGTGTTAGAGTATTTTCAAATTAAAGGCTCAAAACATGCTCAAAATCGATATTTTGGGTGCCCAAAGTCGATATGTACATGTAATTTCTGTACCCGTTTATATCTCAAATTCAGGCTCAAAACACCTGAAAATTCAATATTTTTGGGTCCAAGAAGTGATCTGTACATGCCTACTCAGTGCTAGAATATTTTCAAAATATAGGCCCAAAACATGCTAAAAATCGATATTTTATGTTTCCCAAGTCAATATGTGCATGCATGTTCAGTACCCGTTTATATCTCAAATTTAGGCTCAAAACCCCCGAAAATTTGAGATTTTTGGGTCCCAGAAGCGATCTGTACATGCCTACTCCGTGTTAGAGTATTTTCAAAATACATGCCCAAAACATGCTGAAAATCGATATTTTAGCTCCACATAGTCGATATGTGCATGCATCTTCTGTACCCGTTTATATCCCAAATTCTGGCACGAAACAAACAAAAATTCGATATTTCTGGGTCACAGAAGCGATCTGTACATGCCTATTCAGTGATAGAATATTTTTAAAATATAGGCCCAAAACAAGCTAAAAATCGATATTATAGGTGCCCAATGTCAATATGTGCATGCATATGCTGTACCCGTTTTTATCTCAAATTCAGGCTCAAAACACCCGAAAATTTAATATTTTGGTGTCCCAGATGCGATTTGTACATGCCTACTCTGTGTTAGAGTACTTTCAAAATACAGGCCATAAAAGATGCTGAAAATCGATATTTTAGGTGCCCAAAGTCGATATGTGCATGCATCTTCTGTACCCGATTATATCTCAAATTCATGCTCAAAATTCCCGAAAATTCGATGTTTTTTGGCCCCAGAAGCAATCTGTACATGCCTATTCCGTGAAAGAGTATTTTCAAAATACAGGCCTAAAACATGCTGAAAATCGATATTTTAGCCCCACATAGTCAAAATGTGCATGCATCTTCTGTACCCGTTTATATCTCAAATTCAGGCTCAAAACACCCGAAAATTTGAGATTTTTGGGTCCCAGAAGCGATCTGTATATGAATACTCTGTGTCAGAGTATTTTCAAAATATATTCCCTAAACATGCTAAAAATCGATATTTTGGGTGCCAAAAGTTGATATCTGCATGCATCTTAAGTACCCGTTTATATCTCAAATTCAGGATCAAAACGACGGAAAATTCAATATTTTTTGGTCCCAGAAGCGATCTGTACATGCCTACTCACCGCTAGAATCTTTTCAAAATATAGGCTCAAAACATGCTAAAAATCGATAATTTAGATGTCCAAAGTCGATATGTGCATGCATCTTCTGTACCCGTTTATATCCCAAATTCAGGCTCAAAACACCCGAAAATTGGATATTATTGTGTCACAGAAGATATCTGTACATGCCTAATTCGTGTAAGAGTATTTTCAAAATACATGCCCAAAACATGCTGAAAATCAATATTTTGGGTGCCCAAAGTCGATATGTGCATGCATCTTCTGTACCCGTATATATCTAAAATTCAGACTCAAGACACCCGAAAATTCGATATTTTTGGGTCCCAGAAGCGACTTGTACATGCCTACTCTTTACTAGAATGTTTTCAAGATACAGACCCAAAATATGCTCAAAATCGATATTTTTGGTGCAAAAGTCGATATGTGCATGCATTTTCTGTAGCCGTTTATATCTCAAATGCAGGCTCAAAACACCCGAAAATTCGATATTTTTGGGTCAGAGAAGCGATCTGTACATGCCTACTCAGTAACAGAATATTTTTAAAATATAGGCCCAAAACAAGCTACAAATCGAGAATTTAGGTGACCAAAGTCGATATGTGCATTCATCTTCTGTACCCGTTTATATCTCAATTTCAGGCTCAAAACACCCGAAAATTCGATATTTTTGTGTCCCAGAAGCGATCTGTAAATGCCTACTTCTTGTTAGAGTATTTTCACAATACAGACACAAAACATGCTCAAAATCGATATTTTAGGTGCAAAGAGTCGATATGATTATGCATCTTCATTACTTGTTTACATATCAAAATCAGGCTCAAAACACCCGAAAATTCAATATTTTTGGGTTCCAGAAGCGATCTGTACATGCCTACTCAGTCCTAGAATGTTTTCAAAACATAGGCTCAAAACATGCTAAAAATCGATATTTTAGGTGTCCCAAGTCAATAAGTGCATGCATGTTCTGTACTCGTTTATATCTCAAATTCAAGCTGAAAACACTCGAAAATTCGTTATTTTTGGATCCCAGAAGCGATCTGTACATGCCTACTCCGTATTAGAGTATTTTCAAAATACATGCCAAAAACATGCTGAAAATCGATATTTTAGCTGCACATAGTCGATAAGTGCATGCATCTTCTGTACCCGATTATATCTCAAATTCAGTCTCAAAATTCCCGAAAATTCGATATTTTTGGACCCCAGAAGCAATCTGTACATGCCTATTCCGTGTTAGAGTATTTTCAAAATACATGCCCAAAACATGCTGATAATCGATATTTGAGGTGCCCAAAGTCAATATGTGTATGGATCTTCTGTACCCGTTTATATCCCAAATTCATGCTCAAAACACCCGAAAATTCGATATTTTTGTGTCACAGAAGCTATCTGTACATGCCTACTCCGTGTTAGAGTATTTTCAAATTATAGACCGAAAACATGCTCAAAATCGATATTTTGGGTGCAAAAAAGTCCATATGTACATGTATTTTCTGTACCCGATTATATCTCAAATTCAGGCTCAAAACACCCGAAAATTCGATATTTTTGTGTCCCAGAAGCGATCTGTACATGCCTACTCCGTGTTAGAATACTTTCAAAATATAGGCCCAAAACATGCTCAAAATCGATATTTTGGGTGCCCAAAGTCGATATGTCTATGCATCTTCTGTACCCGTTTATATCTCAAATTCAGGCTCAAAACACCCGAAAATTCGGTATTTTTGGGTCCCAGAAGCGATCTGTACATGCCTACTCAGTGCTAGAATTTTTTTCAAAATATAGGCTTAAAACATGCTAAAAATCGATATTTTAGGTGCAAAAAGTCGATATGTGCCTGCATCTTCAGTACTCGTTTATATCTCAAATTCAGGCTCAAAATACCCAAAAATTCAATATTTTTGGGTCCCAGAAGCGATCTGTACATGCCTACTCAGTGCTAGAATAATTTCAAAATAAAAGCCCAATACATGCTAAAAATCGATATTTTTGGTGCCCAATGTCGATATGTGCATGCATCTTCTGTACACGTTTATATCTCAAATTCAGGCTCAAAACACCCGAAAATTCGATATTTTTGGGTCCAAGAAGAGATCTGTAC
Organism: Petrolisthes cinctipes; assembly: GCA_033782935.1. Lineage (NCBI taxonomy): Eukaryota > Metazoa > Arthropoda > Malacostraca > Decapoda > Porcellanidae > Petrolisthes > Petrolisthes cinctipes. The sequence goes on along the minus strand of JAWQEG010000731.1, from coordinate 432,409 downwards.
ATGCCTACTCAGTGATAGAATGTTTGCAAAATATAGGCTCAAAATATGCTAAAAATCGATATTTTAAGTGTCCCAAGTCGATGTGTGCATAGATATTCTGTACCAGTTTATATCTCAAATATAGGCTCAAAACACCCGAAAATTCGATGTTTTTGGGTCCTAGATGCAATCTGTATATGCCTACTCCGTGTTTAAGTATTTTCAAAATACATGCACAAAGCATGCTGAAAATCGATATTTTAGATGCCCATAGTCAATATGTGCATGAATCTTCTGTACCCGATTATATCTTAAATTCAGGCTCTAAACACCCGAAAATTCGGTATTTTTGCGTCCCAGAAGCGATCTGGTATACATGCCTACTCAGTGTTAGAGTACTTTAAAAATACAGGCCATAAAACATGCTGAAAATCGATATTTTAGGTGCCCAAAGTCGATATGTGCATGCATCTTCTGCACCCGATTATATCTCAAATTCAGGCTCAAAACACCCGAAAATTCGATATTTTGAGGTCCCAGAAGCGATCTGTACATGCCTACTTCTTGCTAGAATGTTTTCAAGATACAGACCCAAAACAAGCTTAAAATCGATATTTTAGGTTCAAAAAGTCGATATGTGCATGTATCTTCAGTACCGGTTTACATCTCAAATTCAGGCTCAAACACCCGAATATTCAATAGTTTTAAGTTCCAGAAGCGATTTGTACATGTTTACTCAGTGCTAGAATATTTTTAAAATATAGGTTTAAAACATGCTAAAAATTTATATTTTAGGTGTCCCAAGTCGATATGTGCATGCATCTTCTGTACTCGTTTATATCTCAAATTCAGGCTCAAAACACCCGAAAATTCGTTATTTTTTGGTCCCAGAAGCAACCTGTATATGCCTACTCCATGCTAAAATGTTTTCAAGATACAGACCCAAAACTTGCCCAAAATCGATATTTTAGGTGCAAAAAGTCGATATGTGCATGCATCTTCAGTACCCGTTTATATCTTAAATTTGGGATCAAAACACCCGAAAATTCGATATTTTTGGGTCCCAAAAGCGATCGGTATATGCCTACGCAGTGCTAAAATGTTTTCAAAATATAGACTCAAAACATGCTAAAAATCGATATTTTGGGTGCACAAAGTCGATATGTACATGTATTTTCTGTACCCGATTATATCTCAAATTTAGGCTCAAAACACCCGAAAATTCGATATTTTTGTGTCCCAGAATCGATCTGTACATGCTTACTCCGTGTTAGAATACTTTCAAAATATATGCCCAAAACATGCTCAAAATCGATATTTTGGGTGCCCAATGTCGATATGTGCATGCATCTTCTGTACACGTTTATATCTCAAATTCAAGCTCAAAACACCCAAAAATTCGATATTTTTGGGTCCAAGAAGAGATCTGTACATGCTTACTCAGTGCTAGAATGTTTGCAAAATATAGGCTCAAAATATGCTAAAAATCGATATTTTAGGTGTCCCAAGTCGATGTGTGCATAGATATTCTCTAGCAGTTTATATCTCAAATTTAGGGTCAAAACACCCGAAAATTCGATGTTTTTGGGTCCTAGATGCAATCTGTATATGCCTACTCCGTGTTTAAGTATTTTCAAAATACATGCCTAAAACATGCTGAAAATCGATATTTTAGCTGCCCATAATCAATATGTGCATGCATCTTCTGTAAACGTTTATATCTTAAATTCAGTATCTAAACATCCGAAAATTCGGTATTTTTGGGTTCCAGAAGCGATCTGGTATACATGCCTTCTCAGTGTTAGAGTACTTTAAAAATACAGGCAATAAAACATGCTGAAAATCGATATTTTAGGTGCCCAAAGTCGATATGTGCATGCATCTTTTGCACCCGTTTATATAATAAATTCAGGCTCAAAACACCGGAAAATTCGAAATTTTTTGGTCCCAGAAGCAACCTGTATTTGCCTACTCCATGTTAGAATGTTTTCAAGATACAGACCCAAAACATGCCCAAAATCGATATTTTAGGTGCAAAATGTCGATATGTGCATGCATCTTCAGTACCCGTTTATATCTCAAATTCAGGCTCAAAACACCCTTAAATTCGGTATTTTTGTGTTCCAGAAGCGATCTGTACATCCCTACCTCTTACTAGAATGTTTTCAAGATACAGACCCAAAACATGCTAAAAATCGATATTTTAGATGCCCAAAGTCGATATGTGCATGCATCTTCTGTACTGTACCCGTTTATATCTCAAATTCAGGCTCAAAACACCCGAAAATTCAATATTTTTGTGTCACGGAAGCGATCTGTACATGCCTACTCCGTGTTAGAGTACTTTCAAAATACAGGCCCATAACATGCTTAAAAATCAATAGTTTGGGTGCCCAAAGTCGATATGTGCATGCATCTTCTGTACCCGTTTATATCTCAAATTCAGGCTCAAAACACACAAAAATTCGGTATTTTTGGGTCCCGGAAGCGATCTGTGCATGCCTACTCAGTGCTACAATAATTTCAAAATATTGGCCCAAAACATGCTAAAAATCGATATTTTAGGTGTCCAAAGTCGATATGTGCATACATCTTTTGTACCCGTTTATATCCCAAATTCAGGCTCAAAACACCCGAAAATTCGATATTTTTGGGTCCAAGAAGAGATCTGTACATGCCTACTCAGTGCTAGAATGTTTTCAAAATATAGGCTCAAAACATGCTAATAATCGATATTTTAGGTGTCCCAAGTCGTTATGTGCATGGATGTTCTGTACCAGTTTATATCTCAAATTTAGGCTCAAAACACCCGAAAATTCGATATTTTTGGGTCGCAGATGCAATCTGTATATGCCTACTCCGTGTTTAAGTATTTTCAAAATACATGCCCAAAACATGCTCAAAATCGATATTTTAGCTGCCGATAGTCAATATGTGCATGCATCTTCAGTACCCGTTTATATCTTAATTTCAGGCTCAAAACACCCACAAATTCGATATTTTTGGGTCCCAGAAGCGATCTGTACATGCCTAATCGGTGTTAGAGTATTTTCAAAATACAGGCCCAAAATATGCTCAAAATCGTTATTTTAGGTGCCCATAGTCGATATGTGCATGCATCGTATGTATCCGTTAATATCTCAAATTCAGGCTCAAAACACCCGAAAATTCGATATTTTTGGGTCCCAGAAATGATCTGTACATGCCTACTCAGTGCTAGAATAATTTCAAGATATTGGCCCAAAACATGCTAAAAATCGATATTTTGGGTGCCCAAAGTCGATATGTGCATTCATCTACTGTACGCGTTTTTTATATTTCAAATTCAGGCTCAAAACACCCGAAAATTCGATATTTTTGTGTCCCAGAAGCGATCTGTACATGCCTACTCCGTGTTAGAGTACTTTTAAAATACAGGCCCAAAACATGCTCAAAATCGATATTTTGGGTGCCGAAAGTCGATATGTGCATGCATCTTCTGTACCCGTTTATATCTCAAATTCAGGCTCAAAACACCCGAAAATTCGATATTTTTGGGTCCAAGAAGAGATCTGTACATGCCTACTCAGTGCTAGAATGTTTTCAAAATATAGGCTTAAAACATGCTAAAAATCGATATTTTAGGTGCAAAAAGTCGATATGTGCCTGCATCTTCAGTACCCGTTTATATCTCAAATTCAGACTCAAAAAACCCAAAAATTCAATATTTTTGAGTCTCAGAAGCGATCTGTACATGCCTACTCAGTGCTAGAATAATTTCAAAATATTGGCCAAAAACATGCTAAAAGTCGATATTTTGGTTGCCAAAAGTCGATATGTGCATGCATCTTCTGTACCCGTTTATATCTCAAATTCAGGCTCAAAACACCCGAAAATTCGATATTTTTGGGTCCCAGAAGCGATTTGTACATGCCTACTACGTTTTAAAATATTTTCGAAATACAGGCCCAAAATATGCTCAAAATCGATATTTTAGGTGCCTATAGTTGATATGTGCATTCATCTTCAGTATCCGTTTATATCTCAAATTCATTCTCAAAACACCCGAAAATTCGGTATTTTTGGGTCCCAGATGCGACCTGTACATGCCTACTTTTTGCTAGAATGTTTTCAAGATACAGACCCAAAACAATCTTAAAATCGATATTTTAGGTGCCCAAAGTCGATATGTGCATGTATCTTCAGTACCGGTTTACATCTCAAATTCAGGCTCAAAACACCCGAAAATTCAATATTTTTGTGTCCCAGAAGCGATCTGTAGATGAATACTCCGTGTTAGAATACTTTCAAAATACAGGCTCAAAACATGCTGAAAATTGATATTTTAGGTGCACAAAGTCAATATGTGTATGAATTCTCTGTACCCGGTTATATCTCAAATTCAGGCTCAAAACACCCTAAAATTCAATATTTTTGGGTCCCAGAAGCGATCTGTTTTTTGCCTACTCAGTGCTAGAATGTTTTCAAAATAGAGGTTTAGAACATGCTAAAAATCGATATTTTAGGTGTCCAAAGTCTATAAGTGCATGCATCTTCAGTATCCGTTTAGATCTCAAATTCAGGCTCAAAACACCCGAAAATTCGGTATTTTTGCGTCCCATAAGCGATCTGTACATGCCTACTCAGTGCTAGAATAATTTCAAGATATTGGCTTAAAACATGCTAAAAATCGATATTTTGGGTGCCCAAATTCAAAATGAGCATGCATGCTCTGTACCCGTTTATATCTCAAATTCAGGCTCAAAACACCTGAAAATTCGATATTTTTGGGTCCCAGGAGCGATCTGTACATGCCTAATCCTTGCTAGAATGTTTTCAAGATACAGACCCAAAACATGCTAAAAATCGATATTTTAGATGCAAAAAGTCGATATGTGAATGCATCTTCTGTACCCGTTTATATCTCAAATTCAAGCTCAAAACACCCGAAAATTCCAATTTTTTGGGTCCCTTAAGCGATCTGTACATGCATGCTCAGTGCTAGAATGTTTTCAAAATGTAGGCTCAAAACATGCTAAAAACCGATATTTTAGGTGCCCAAAGTCGATATGTGCATGCATCTTCAGTACCCGTTTATATCTCAAATTCAGGCTCAAAACACCATAAAATTCAATATTTTTGAATCCCAGGAGCGATCTGTACATGCGTACTCAGTGATAGAATATTTTCAAAATATAGGCCCAAAACATACTAAAAATCGATATTTTGGCTGCAAAAGTCGTTATGTGCATGCATCTTATGTACCCGTTTATATCTCAAATTCAGGCTCAAAACACCCGAAAATTCGATATTTTTGGGTCCCAGAAGCGATCTGTACATGCCTACTCCGTGTTAGAGTATTTTCAAAATACAGGCCCAAAACATGCTCAAAATCGATATTTTAGGTGCCAAAAGTCGATATTTGCATGCATCTTCTGTATCCGTCTATATCCCAAATTCAGGTTCAAAACACCCGAAAATTCGATATTTTTGGGTCCCAGGAGCGATCTGTACATACCTACTCCTTGCTAGAATTTGTTCAAGATACAGACCCAAAACAAAAGATCAAAATCGATATTTTAGGTGCAAAAAGTCGATATGTGCATGCATCTTCTGTACCCGTTTATATCTCAAATTCAGGCTCAAAACTCCGAAAAAATCGATATTTTTGGGTCCCTTAAGCGATCTGCACATACCTACTCAGTGCTAGAATGTTTTTAAAATAGTGGCTTAAAACATGCTATAAATCGATATTTTAGGTGTCCAAAGTCGATATGAGCATGCATCTTCTGTACCCTTTTATATCTCAAATTCAGGCTCAAAACACCCGAAAATTCGATATTTTTGGGTCCCAAAAGCGACCTGTACATGCCTACTCCGTGTTAAAGTATTTTCAAAATACAGGCCCAAAACATGCTGAAAATCTATATTTTAGGTGCCCAAAGTCAATATGTGTATGCATCTTCTGTACCCATCTATATCCCAAATTCAGGTTCAAAACTCCAGAAAATTCGATATTTTTTGGTCCCAGAAGCGATCTGTACATGCCTACTCCTTGCTAGAATGTTTTCAAGATACAGACCCAAAACATGCTCAAAATCGATATTTTAGGTGCAAAAAGTCGATATGTGCATGCATCCTCTGTACCCGGTTATATCCCAAATTCTGGCTCAAAACCCCCGAAAATTCGATATTTTTGGGTCCCAGAAGCGATCTATACATGCCACACTCAGTGCTAGAATATTTTCAAATTATACGCCGAAAACATACTAAAAATCGATATTTTGGGTGCCAAAGTCGATATGTGCATGCATCTTCTGTACCCGTTTATATCTCAAATTCAGGCTCAAAACACCCAAAAAATCGATATTTTTTTGTCCCAGAAGCGATTTGTACATGTCTAAACCGTGTTAGAGTATTCTCAAAATACAGGCCCGAAACATGCTCAAAATCGATATTTTAGGTGTAAAAAGTCGATATGTGCATGCATCTTCTGTACCCGTCTATATCCCAAATTCAGGTTCAAAACATTCGAAAATTCGAAATTTTAGGTCCCAAAAGCCATCTGTACATGCATACTCCGTGTTAGAATAATTTCAAAATACAGGCCTAAAACATGCTGAAAATCGATATTTTAGCTGCCCAAAGTTAATATGTGTATGCATCTTCTGTACCCGTCTATATCCCAAATTCAGGCTCAAAACACCCGAAAATTTGATATTTTGGGGTCCCAAAAGCGATCTGTACATGCCTACTCCGTGTTAGAGTATTTCCAAATTACAGGCCCAAAACATGCTAAAAATCGATATTTTAGGTGCCCAAAGTCAATATGTGCAGGCATCTTCTGTACCCGTTTATATCTCAAACTCATTCTCAAAACACTCAAAAATTCGATATTTTTGTGTCCCAGAAGCAATCTGTACATGCCTACTCCATGTTAGAGTGTTTTAAAAATACATGCCCAAAACATGCTCAAAATCGATATTTGGGGTGCCCAAAGTCAATATGTGTATGAATCTTCTGTACCCGTCTATATCCCAAATTCAGGTTCAAAACATTCGAAAATTCGATATTTTTGTGTCCCAGAAGCGATCTATACATGCCTACTTCTTGCTAGAAAGTTTTCAAGATACAGACCCAAAACATGCACAAAATCGATATTTTAGGTGCAAAAAGTCGATATGTGCATACATCTTCTGTACCCGTTTATATCTCAAATTCAGGCTCAAAACACCCGAAAATTCGATATTTTTGGGTCCCAGAAGCGATCTGTACATGCCTACTCCGTGTTAGAGTATTTTCAAAATACAGGCCCAAAACATGCTCAAAATCGATATTTTAGGTGCCAAAAGTCGATATGTGCATGCATCTTCTGTATCCGTCTATATCCCAAATTCAGGTTCAAAACACCCGAAAATTCGATATTTTTGGGTCCCAGGAGCGATCTTTACATGCCTCCTCCTTGCTAGAATTTGTTCAAGATACAGACCCAAAACAAGATCAAAATCGATATTTTAGGTGCAAAAAGTCAATATGTGCATGCATCTTCTGTACCCGTTTATATCTCAAATTCAGGCTCAAAACTCCGAAAAAATCGATATTTTTGGGTCCCTTAAGCGATCTGCACATGCCTACTCAGTGCTAGAATGTTTTTAAAATAGTGGCTTAAAACATGCTATAAATCGATATTTTAGGTGTCCAAAGTCGATATGTGCATGCATCTTCTGTACCCGTTTATATCTCAAATTCAGGCTCAAAACACCCGAAAATTCGATATTTTTGGGTCCCAAAAGCGACCTGTACATGCCTACTCCGTGTTAAAGTATTTTCAAAATACAGGCCCAAAACATGCTGAAAATCTATATTTTAGGTGCCCAAAGTCAATATGTGTATGCATTTTCTGTACCCATCTATATCCCAAATTCAGGTTCAAAACTCCAGAAAATTCGATATTTTTTGGTCCCAGAAGCGATCTGTACATGCCTACTCCTTGCTAGAATGTTTTCAAGATACAAACCCAAAACATGCTCAAAATCGATATTTTAGGTGCAAAAAGTCGATATGTGCATGCATCCTCTGTACACGGTTATATCCCAAATTCAGGCTCAAAACACCCGAAAATTTGATATTTTTGGGTTCCAAAAGCCATCTGTACATGCCTTCTCAGTGCTAGAATATTTTCAAAATATATCCCCGAAACATACTGAAAATCGATATTTTAGGTGCCCAAAGTCGATATGTGCATGCATCTTCTGTACCCGTCTATATCCAAATTCAGGTTCTAAACATTCGAAAATTCGATATTTTTGGGTCCCAAAAGCCATCTGTACATGCATACTCCGTGTTAGAATAATTTCAAAATAGAGGCCTAAAACATGCTGAAAATCGATATTTTAGCTGCCCAAAGTTAATATGTGTATGCATCTTCTGTACCCGTCTATATCCCAAATTCAGGTTCAAAACACTCGAAAATTCGATATTTTTTGGTCCCAGAAGCAATCTGTACATGCCTACTTCTTGCTAGAATGTTTTCAAGATACAGACCCAAAACATGCAATAAATCGATATTTTAGGTGCAAAAAGTCGATATGTGCATGCATCTTCTGTACCCGTTTATATCTCAAATTCAGGCTCAAAAATACCGAAAATTCGATATTTTTGGGTCCACGAAGCGATCTGTACATGCCTACTCCGTGTTAGAGTATTTTCAAAATACAGGCCCAAAACATGCTCAAAATCGATATTTTAGGTGCCCAAAGTCATTATGTGCATGCATCTTCTGTATCCGTCTATATCCCAAATTCAGGTTCAAAACACCCGAAAATTCGATATTTTTGGGTCCCAGAAGCGATCTGTATATGCCTACTCCTTGCTAGAATGTTTTCAAGATACAGACCCAAAACATGCTCAAAATCGATATTTTAGGTGCAAAAAGTCGATATGTGCATGCATCCTCTGTACCCGGTTATATCCCAAATTCTGGCTCAAAACCCCCGAAAATTCGATATTTTTGGGTCCCAGAAGCGATCTATACATGCCTACTCAGTGCTAGAATATTTTCAAATTATACGCCGAAAACATACTAAAAATCGATATTTTGGGTGCCAAAGTCGATATGTGCATGCATCTTCTGTACCCGTTTATATCTCAAATTCAGGCTCAAAACACCCAAAAAATCGATATTTTTTTGTCCCAGAAGCGATTTGTACATGTCTAAACCGTGTTAGAGTATTCTCAAAATACAGGCCCGAAACATGCTCAAAATCGATATTTTAGGTGTAAAAAGTCGATATGTGCATGCATCTTCTGTACCCGTCTATATCCCAAATTCAGGTTCAAAACATTCGAAAATTCGATATTTTTGGGTCCCAAAAGCCATCTGTACATGCATACTCCGTGTTAGAATAATTTCAAATGACAGGCCTAAAACATGCTGAAAATCGATATTTTAGCTGCCCAAAGTTAATATGTGTATGCATCTTCTGTACCCGTCTATATCCCAAATTCAGGCTCAAAACACCCGAAAATTTGATATTTTGGGGTCCCAAAAGCGATCTGTACATGCCTACTCCGTGTTAGAGTATTTCCAAATTACAGGCCCAAAACATGCTAAAAATCGATATTTTAGGTGCCCAAAGTCAATATGTGCATGCATCTTCTGTACCCGTTTATATCTCAAACTCATTCTCAAAACACTGAAAAATTCGATATTTTTGTGTCCCAGAAGCAATCTGTACATGCCTACTCCATGTTAGAGTGTTTTAAAAATACATGCCCAAAACATGCTCAAAATCGATATTTGGGGTGCCCAAAGTCAATATGTGTATGAATCTTCTGTACCCGTCTATATCCCAAATTCAGGTTCAAAACATTCGAAAATTCGATATTTTTTTGTCCCAGAAGCGATCTGTACATGCCTACTTCTTGCTAGAAAGTTTTCAAGATACAGACCCAAAACATGCACAAAATCGATATTTTAGGTGCAAAAAGTCGATATGTGCATACATCTTCTGTACCCGTTTATATCTCAAATTCAGGCTCAAAACACCCGAAAATTCGATATTTTTGGGTCCCAGAAGCGATCTGTACATGCCTACTCCGTGTTAGAGTATTTTCAAAATACAGGCCCAAAACATGCTCAAAATCGATATTTTAGGTGCCAAAAGTCGATATGTGCATGCATCTTCTGTATCCGTCTATATCCCAAATTCAGGTTCAAAACACCCGAAAATTCGATATTTTTGTGTCCCAGGAGCGATCTTTACATGCCTCCTCCTTGCTAGAATTTGTTCAAGATACAGACCCAAAACAAGATCAAAATCGATATTTTAGGTGCAAAAAGTCGATATGTGCATGCATCTTCTGTACCCGTTTATATCTCAAATTCAGGCTCAAAACTCCGAAAAAATCGATATTTTTGGGTCCCTTAAGCGATCTGCACATGCCTACACAGTGCTAGAATGTTTTTAAAATAGTGGCTTAAAACATGCTATAAATCGATATTTTAGGTGTCCAAAGTCGATATGTGCATGCATCTTCTGTACCCGTTTATATCTCAAATTCAGGCTCAAAACACCCGAAAATTCGATATTTTTGGGTCCCAAAAGCAACCTGTACATGCCTACTCCGTGTTAAAGTATTTTCAAAATACAGGCCCAAAACATGCTGAAAATTTATATTTTAGGTGCCCAAAGTCAATATGTGTATGCATTTTCTGTACCCATCTATTTCCCAAATTCAGGTTCAAAACTCCAGAAAATTCGATATTTTTTGGTCCCAGAAGCGATCTGTACATGCCTACTCCTTGCTAGAATGTTTTCAAGATACAAACCCAAAACATGCTCAAAATCGATATTTTAGGTGCAAAAAGTCGATATGTGCATGCATCCTCTGTACACGGTTATATCCCAAATTCAGGCTCAAAACACCCGAAAATTCGATATTTTTGGGTCCCAAAAGTTATCTGTACATGCCTTCTCAGTGCTAGAATATTTTCAAAATATATCCCCGAAACATGCACAAAATCGATATTTTAGGTGCCCAAAGTCGATATGTGCATGCATCTTCTGTACCGGTTTATATCTCAAATTCAGGCTCAAAACACCCAAAAATTCAATATTCTTGAATCCCAGGAGCGATCTGTACATGCCTACTCAGTGCTAGAATATTTTCAAAATATAGGCCCAAATCATACTAAAAATCGATATTTTGGCTGCAAAAGTCGATATGTGCATGCATCTTCTGTACCCGTTTATATCTCAAATTCAGGCTCAAAACACCCAAAAATTCAATATTTTTGGGTCCCAGAAGCGATCTGTACATGCCTACTCCGTGTTAAGTATTTTCAAAATACAGGCCCAAAACATGCTGAAAATCTAAATATTAGGTGCCCAAAGTCAATATGTGTATGCATCTTCTGTACCCGTCCATATCCCAAATTCAGGTTCAAAACACCCGATAATTCGATATTTTTGGGTCCCAAAAGCCATCTGTACATGCATACTCCGTGTTAGAATAATTTCAAAAATAGAGGCCTAAAACATGCTGAAAATCGATATTTTAGCTGCCCAAAGTTAATATGTGTATGCATCTTCTGTACCCGTCTATATCCCAAATTCAGGTTCAAAACACTCGAAAATTCGATATTTTTTGGCCCCAGAAGCAATCTGTACATGCCTACTTCTTGCTAGAATGTTTTCAAGATACAGACCCAAAACATGCAATAAATCGATATTTTAGGTGCAAAAAGTCGATATGTGCATGCATCTTCTGTACCCGTTTATATCTCAAATTCAGGCTCAAAACACCCGAAAATTCGATATTTTTGGGTCCCAAAAGCAACCTGTACATGCCTACTCCGTGTTAAAGTATTTTCAAAATACAGGCCCAAAACATGCTGAAAATTTATATTTTAGGTGCCCAAAGTCAATATGTGTATGCATTTTCTGTACCCATCTATATCCCAAATTCAGGTTCAAAACTCCAGAAAATTCGATATTTTTTGGTCCCAGAAGCGATCTGTACATGCCTACTCCTTGCTAGAATGTTTTCAAGATACAAACCCAAAACATGCTCAAAATCGATATTTTAGGTGCAAAAAGTCGATATGTGCATGCATCCTCTGTACACGGTTATATCCCAAATTCAGGCTCAAAACACCCGAAAATTCGATATTTTTGGGTCCCAAAAGTTATCTGTACATGCCTTCTCAGTGCTAGAATATTTTCAAAATATATCCCCGAAACATGCACAAAATCGATATTTTAGGTGCCCAAAGTCGATATGTGCATGCATCTTCTGTACCGGTTTATATCTCAAATTCAGGCTCAAAACACCCAAAAATTCAATATTCTTGAATCCCAGGAGCGATCTGTACATGCCTACTCAGTGCTAGAATATTTTCAAAATATAGGCCCAAATCATACTAAAAATCGATATTTTGGCTGCAAAAGTCGATATGTGCATGCATCTTCTGTACCCGTTTATATCTCAAATTCAGGCTCAAAACACCCAAAAATTCAATATTTTTGGGTCCCAGAAGCGATCTGTACATGCCTACTCCGTGTTAAGTATTTTCAAAATACAGGCCCAAAACATGCTGAAAATCTAAATATTAGGTGCCCAAAGTCAATATGTGTATGCATCTTCTGTACCCGTCCATATCCCAAATTCAGGTTCAAAACACCCGATAATTCGATATTTTTGGGTCCCAAAAGCCATCTGTACATGCATACTCCGTGTTAGAATAATTTCAAAAATAGAGGCCTAAAACATGCTGAAAATCGATATTTTAGCTGCCCAAAGTTAATATGTGTATGCATCTTCTGTACCCGTCTATATCCCAAATTCAGGTTCAAAACACTCGAAAATTCGATATTTTTTGGCCCCAGAAGCAATCTGTACATGCCTACTTCTTGCTAGAATGTTTTCAAGATACAGACCCAAAACATGCAATAAATCGATATTTTAGGTGCAAAAAGTCGATATGTGCATGCATCTTCTGTACCCGTTTATATCTCAAATTCAGGCTCAAAATCCCCGAAAATTCGATATTTTTGGGTCCACGAAGCGATCTGTACATGCCTACTCCGTGTTAGAGTATTTTCAATATACAGGCCCAAAACATGCTCAAAATCGATATTTTAGGTGCCCAAAGTAAATATGTGCATGCATCTTCTGTATCCGTCTATATCCCAAATTCAGGTTCAAAACACCCGAAAATTCGATATTTTTGGGTCCCAGAAGCGATCTGTATATGCCTACTCCTTGCTAGAATTTTTTCAAGATACAGACCCAAAACATGATCAAAATCGATATTTTAGGTGCAAAAAGTCGATATGTGCATGCATCTTATGTACCCGTTTATATCTCAAATTCAGGCTCAAAACACTCGAAAATTCCATATTTTTGGGTCCCTTAAGCGATCTGTACATGCATACTCAGTGCTAGAATGTTTTCAAAATATAGGCTCAAAACATGCTCAAAATCGATATTATAGGTGTCCAAACTCGATATGTGCATGCATCTTCTGTACCCGTTTATATCTCAAATTCAGGCTCAAAACACCCGAAAATTCAATATTATTGGGTCCCAGAAGCGATCTGTACGTGCATACTCCGTGTTAGAGTTTTTTTAAAATACAGGCCCAAAACATGCTGAAAATCGATATTTTATGTGCCCAAAGTCAATATGTGTATGCATCTTCTGTACCCGTGTATATCCCTAATTCCGGTTCAAAACACCAGAAAATTCGATATTTTTGGGTCCCAGAAGCGATCTGTACATGCCTACTCCTTGCTAGAATGTTTTCAAGATACAGACCCAAAACATGTTAAAAATCGATATTTTAAGTGCAAAAAGTCTATATGTGCATGCATCTTCTGTACCCGTTTATATCTCAAATTCAGGCTCAAAACACCCAAAAAATTGATATTTTTGTGTCCCAGAAGCGATCTGTACATGCCTACTCCGTGTTAAAGTATTTTCAAAATACAGGCCCAAAACATGCTGAAAATCTATATTTTAGGTGCCCAAAGTCAATATGTGTATGCATCTTCTGTACCCGTCTATATCCTAAATTCAGGTTCAAAACACCCAAAAATTCGATATTTTTGGGTCCCAGAAGCGATCTGTACGTGCATATTCCTTGCTAGAATGTTTTCAAGATACAGACCCAAAACATGCTCAAAATCGATATTTTAGGTGCAAAAAGTCGATATGTGCATGCATTCTCCGTAACCGGTTATATCCCAAATTCTGGCTCAAAACCCCCGAAAATTCGATATTTTTGGGTCCCAGAAGCGATCTGTACATGTCTACTCTGTGCTAGAATATTTTCAATTTATACGCCCAAAACATACTAAAAATCGATATTTTGGGTGCCAAAGTCGATATGTGCATGCATCTTTTGTACCCGTTTATATCTCAAATTCAGGCTCAAAACACCCGAAAATTCGATATTTTTGGGTCCCAAAAACTATCTGTACATGCCTACTCCGTGTTAAAGTATTTTCAAAATACAGGCCCAAAACATGCTGAAAATCTATATTTTAGGTGCCCAAAGTCAATATGTGTATGCATCTTCTGTGCCCGTCTATATCCTAAATTCAGGTTCAAAACACCCAAAAATTCGATATTTTTGGGTCCCAGAAGCGATCTGTACGTGCATATTCCTTGCTAGAATGTTTTCAAGATACAGACCCAAAACATGCTCAAAATCGATATTTTAGGTGCAAAAAGTCGATATGTGCATGCATTCCCCGTACCCGGTTATATCCCAAATTCTGGCTCAAAACCCCCGAAAATTCGATATTTTTGGGTCCCAGAAGCGATCTGTATATGTCTACTCAGTGCTAGAATATTTTCAAATTATACGCCCAAAACATACTAAAAATCGATATTTTGGGTGCCAAAGTCGATATGTGCATGCATCTTTAGTACCCGTTTATATCTCAAATTCAGGGTCAAAACACCCAAAAAATCGATATTTTTGTGTCCCAGAAGCGATCTGTACGTGCATACTCCGTGGTAGAGTGTTTTTAAAATACAGGCCCAAAACATGCTAAAAATCGATATTTTATGTGAATAAAGTCAATATGTGTATGCATCTTCTGTATCCGTCTATATCCTAAATTCAGGTTCAAAACACCCAAAAATTCGATATTTTTGGGTCCCAGAAGCGATCTGTATTTGCCTACTCCTTGCTAGAATGTTTTCAAGATACAGACCCAAAACATGCTCAAAATCGATATTTTAAGTGCCCAAAGTCGATATGTGCATGCATCTTCTGTACCCGTTTATATCTCAAATTCAGGCTTAAAACACCCGAAAATTCAATGTTTTTGGTCCCAGAAACGATCTGTACGTGCATACTCCGTGTTAGAGTGTTTTTAAAATACAGGCCCAAAACATGCTGAAAATCGATATTTTATGTACCCAAAGTCAATATGTGTATGCATCTTCTGTACCCGTGTATATCCCTAATACTGGTCAAAACACCAGAAAATTCGATATTTTTGGGTCCCTGAAGCGATCTGTAAATGCATACTCTGTGTTAGAGTGTTTTTAAAATACAGGCCCAAAACATGCTAAAAAACTATTATTTTAGGTTCACAAGGTCAATATGTGTATGTATTCTCTGTACCCGGTTATATCTCAAATTCAGGCTCAAAACTCCCGAAAATTCAATATTTTTGGGTCCCAAAAGCGATCTGTACATGCCTACTCAGTGCTAGAACGTTTTCAAAATATAGGCTCAGAACATGCTAAAAATCGATATTTTGGGTGCCTAAAGTCGATATGTGCATGCATCTTCTGTACACGTTTATATCTCAAATTCAGACTCAAAACACCCGAAAATTCGATATTTTTGGGTCCCAGAAGCGATCTGTACATGCCTACTCAGTTCTAGAATGTTTTCAAATTATACGCCCAAAACATACTAAATATCGATATTTTGGGTGCCAAAGTCGATATGTGCATGCATCTTCTGTACCTGTTTATATCTCAAATTCAGGCTCAAAACACCCAAAAAATCCATATTTTTGTGTCCCAGAAGCGATCTGTACATGTCTACTCCGTGTTAGGGTATGTTCAAAATACAGGCCTAAAACATGCTGTAAATCGATATTTTAGCTGCCCAAAGTCAATATGTGCATTCATCTTCTGTACCCGTTTATATCTCAAATTCATGCTCAAAACACCCGAAAATTCAATGTTTTTGGGTCCCAGAAGCGATCTGTACATGCCTACTCCTTGCTAGAATGTTTTCAAGATACAGACCCAAAACATGCTCAAAATCGATATTTTAAGTGCAAAAAGTCGATATGTGCCTGCATCTTCTGTACCCGTCTATATCTCAAATTCAGGTTCAAAACACCAGAAAATTCGGTATTTTTGGGTCCCAGAAGCGATCTGTACATGCCTACTTCTTGCTAGAATGTTTTCAAGATACAGACCCAAAACATGATCAAAAGCGATATTTTAGGTGCAAAAAGTCGTTATGTGCATGCATCTTCTGTACACGTTTATATCTCAAATTCAAGCTCAAAACACCCGAAAATTCGATATTTTTGGGTCCCTTATGCGATCTGTACATGCATACTCAGTGCTAGAATGTTTTCAAAATACAGGCCCAAAACATGCTCAAAATCGATATTTTAGGTGCCCAAAGTCGATATGTGCATGCATCTTCTGTACCCATTTATATCCCAAATTCAGACTCAAAACATCCGAATATTCGATATTTTTGGGTCCCAAAAGCTATCTGTACATGCATACTCCGTGTTAGAGTATCTTCAAAATACAGGCTTAAAACATGCTGTAAATCGATATTTTAGCTGCCCAAAGTCAATATGTGTATGCATCTTCTGTACCCGTCTATATCCCAAATTCAGGTTCAAAACACTCGAAAATTCGATATTTTTGGGTCCCAGAAGCGATCTGTACATGCATACTCCGTTTTAGTGTGTTTTTAAAATACAGGCCCAAAACCTGCTGAAAATTGATATTTTAGGTGCACAAATTCAATATGTGCATGCATTCTCTGTACCCGGTTATATCTCAAATTTAGGCTCAAAACACCCGAAAATTCAATATTTTTGGGTCCCAGAAGCGATCTGTACGTGTGTACTCCGTGTTAGAGTATTTTCAAAATACAAGCCTAAAACATGCTGAAAATCGATATTTTAGCTGCCCAAAGTCAATATGTGTATGCATCTTCTGTACCCGTCTATATCCCAAATTCAGGTTCAAAACATTCGAAAATTCTATATTTTTGGGTCCCAGAAGCAATCTGTACATGCCTACTTCTTGCTAGAATATTTTCAAGATACAGACCCAAAACATGCTCAAAATCGATATTTTATGTGCCCAAAGTCGATATGTGCATGCATCTTCTGTATCCGTCTATATCCCAAATTCAGTTTCAAAACACCCGAAAATTCGATATTTTTGGGTCCCAGGAGCGATCTGTACATGCCTACTCCTTGCTAGAATTTTCTCAAGATACAGACCCAAAACAAGATCAAAATCGATGTTTTAGGTGCAAAAAGTCGATATGTACATGCATCTTCTGTACCCGTTTATATCTCAAATTCAGGCTCAAAAAACCCGAAAATTCGATATTTTTGGGTCCCAAAAGCGATCTGTACATGTCTACTCCGTGTTAGAGTATTTTTACAATTCAGGCCCAAAACATACTAAAAATCGATATTTTAGGTGTCCAAAGTCGATATGTGCATGCATCTTCTGTACCCGTTTATATCTCAAATTCAGGCTCAAAACACCCAAAAAATCCATATTTTTGTGTCCCAGAAGCGATCTGTACATGCCTACTCCGTGGTACAGTATTTTCAAAATACAGGCCCAAAACATGCTCAAAATCTATATTTTAGGTGCCCAAAGTCAATATGTGTATGCATCTTCTGTACCCGTCTATATCTCAAATTCAGGTTGAAAACACCAGAAAATTCGGTATTTTTGGGTCCCAGAAGCGATCTGTACATGCCTACTCCTTGCTAGAATGTTTTCAAGATACAGACCCAAAACATGCTCAAAATCGATATTTTAAGTGCAAAAAGTCGATATGTGCATGCATCTTCTGTACCCGTTTATATCTCAAATTCAGGTCCAAAACTCCGAAAATTCGATATTTTTGGGTCCCAGGAGCGATCTGTACATGCCTACTCCTTGCTAGAATTTTTTCAAGACACAGACCCAAAACATGATCAAAATCGTTATTTTAGGTGCAAAAAGTCGATATGTGTATGCATCTTCTGTACCTGTTTATATCTCAAATTCAAGCTCAAAACACCCGAAAATTCCATATTTTTGGGTCCCTTAAGCGATCTGTACATGCATACTCAGTGCTAGAATGTTTTCAAAATGTAGGCTCAAAACATGCTAAAAACCGATATTTTAGGTGTCCAAAGTCGATATGTGCATGCATCTTCTGTACCCGTTTATATCTCAAATTAAGGCTCAAAACACCAGAAAATTCGATATTTTTGGGTACCTTAAGCGATCTGCACATGCCTACTTAGTGCTAGAATGTTTTTAAAATAGAGGCTTAAAACATGCTATAAATCGATATTTAAGGTGTCCAAAGTCGATATGAGCATGCATCTTCCGAACCCGTTTATATCTCAAATTCAGGCTCAAAACACCCGAAAATTCGATATTTTTGGGTCCCAGAAGCGATCTGTACATGCCTACTCCGTGTTAAAGTATTTTCAAAATACAGGCCCAAAACATGCTGAAAATCTATATTTTAGGTGCCCAAAGTCAATATGTGTATGCATCTTCTGTACCCATCTATATCCCAAATTCAGGTTCAAAACACCAGAAAATTCGATATTTTTAGGTCCCAGAAGCGATCTGTACATGCCTACTCCTTGCTAGAATGTTTTCAAAATACAGGCCCAAAACATGCTCCAAATCGATATTTTAGGTGCCCAAAGTCGATATGTGCATGCATCTTCTGTACCCATTTATATCCCAAATTCAGACTCAAAACACCCGAATATTCGATATTTTTGGGTCCCAAAAGCCATCTGTACATACATACTCCGTGTTAGAGTATGTTCAAAATACAGGCCTAAAACATGCTGTAAATCGACATTTTAGGTGCCCAAAGTCAATATGTGTATGCATCTTCTGTACCCGTCTATATCCCAAATTCAGGTTCAAAACACTCGAAAATTCGATATTTTTGGGTCCCAGAAGCAATCTGTACATGCCTACTCAGTGCTAGAACATTTTCAAATTATACGCCCAAAACATACTAAAAATCGATATTTTGGGTGACAAAGTCGATATGTGCATGCATCTTCTGTACCCGTTTATATCTCAAATTCAGGCTCAAAACATCCGAAAATTCAATGTTTTCGGGTCCCAGAAGCGATCTGTACGTGCATACTCCATGTTAGAGTGTTTTTAAAATACGGGCCCAAAACATGCTGAAAATCGATGTTTTATGTGCCCAAAGTCAATATGTGTATGCATCTTCTGTACCCATGTATATCCCTAATTCTGGTTCATAACACCAGAAAATTCGATATTTTTGGGTCCCAGAAGCGATCTGTACATGCCTACTCAGTGCTAGAACATTTTCAAATAATACGCCCAAAACATACTAAAAATCGATATTTTGGGTGCCAAAGTCGATATGTGCATGCATCTTCTGTACCCGTTTATATCACAAATTCATTCTCAAAACACCCAAAAAATTGATATTTTTTGGTCCCAGAAGCGATCTGTACATGTCTACACCGTGTTAGAGTATTTTCAAAATACAGGCCCAAAACATGCTTAAAATCGATATTTTAGGTGCCCAAAGTCGATATGTGCATGCATCTTCTGTACCCGTTTATATCTCAAATTCAGGCTCAAAACACCCAAAAATTCGATATTTTTGGGTCCCAGAAGCGATCTGTACATGTCTACTCCGTGTTAGAGTATTTTTAAAATACAGGCCCAAAACATACTAAAAATCGATATTTTAAGTGCCCAAAGTCGATATGTGCATGCCTCTTCTGTACCCGTTTATATCTCAAATTCAGGCTCAAAACACCCGAAAATTCCATATTTTTGGGTCCCAGAAGCGATCTGTACGTGCATACGCAGTGTTAGAGTGTTTTTAAAATGCAGGCCCAAAACATGCTAAACATCGATATTTTATGTGCCCAAAGTCAATATGTGTATGCATCTTCTGTACCCGTGTATATCCCTAATTCAATTTGAAAACACCAGAAAATTCGATATTTTTGGTTACAAGAAGCGATCTGTACAGTCCTACTCCTTGTTAGAATGTTTTCAAGATACAGACCCAAAACATGCTCAAAATCGATATTTTAAGTGCAAAAAGTCGATATGTGCATTCATCTTCTGTACCCGTTTATATCTCAAATTCAGGCTCAAAACTCCGAAAATTCGATATTTTTGGGTCCCTTAAGCAATCTGCACATGCCTACTCAGTGCTAGAATGTTTTTAAAATACCGGCGTAAAACATGCTATAAATCGATATTTTAGATGTCCAAAGTCGATATGTGCATGCATCTTCTGTACCAGTTTATATCTCAAATTCAGGCTCAAAACACCCAAAAAATCAATATTTTTGTGTCCCAGAAGCGATCTGTACATGCCTACTCCGAGTTAGAGTATTTTCAAAATACAGGCCCAAAACATGCTCCAAATCGATATTTTAGGTGCCCAAAGTCGATATGTGCATGCATCTTCTGTACCCATTTATATCCCAAATTCAGACTCAAAACACCCGAATATTCGATATTTTTTGGTCCCAAAAGCCATCTGTACATACATACTCCGTGTTAGAGTATGTTCAAAATACAGGCCTAAAACATGCTGTAAATCGACATTTTAGGTGCCCAAAGTCAATATGTGTATGCATCTTTTGTACCCGTCTATATCCCAAATTCAGGTTCAAAACACTCGAAAATTCGATATTTTTGGGTCCCAGAAGCAATCTGTACATGCCTACTCAGTGCTAGAACATTTTCAAATTATACGCCCAAAACATACTAAAAATCGATATTTTGGGTGCCAAAGTCGATATGTGCATGCATCTTCTGTACCCGTTTATATCACAAATTCAGGCTCAAAACACCCAAAAAATTGATATTTTTTGGTCCCAGAAGCGATCTGTACATGTCTACACTGTGTTAGAGTATTTTCTAAATACAGGCCCAAAACATGCTTAAAATCGATATTTTAGGTGCCCAAAGTCGATATGTGCATGCATCTTCTGTACCCGTTTATATCTCAAATTCAGGCTCAAAACACCCAAAAATTCGATATTTTTGGGTCCCAGAAGCGATCTGTACATGTCTACTCCGTGTTAGAGTATTTTTAAAATACAGGCCCAAAACATACTAAAAATCGATATTTTAAGTGCCCAAAGTCGATATGTGCATGCCTCTTCTGTACCCGTTTATATCTCAAATTCAGGCTCAAAACACCCGAAAATTCCATATTTTTGGGTCCCAGAAGCGATCTGTACGTGCATACGCAGTGTTAGAGTGTTTTTAAAATGCAGGCCCAAAACATGTTAAACATCGATATTTTATGTGCCCAAAGTCAATATGTGTATGCATCTTCTGTACCCGTGTATATCCCTAATTCAATTTGAAAACACCAGAAAATTCGATATTTTTGGTTACAAGAAGCGATCTGTACAGTCCTACTCCTTGTTAGAATGTTTTCAAGATACAGACCCAAAACATGCTCAAAATCGATATTTTAAGTGCAAAAAGTCGATATGTGCATTCATCTTCTGTACCCGTTTATATCTCAAATTCAGGCTCAAAACTCCGAAAATTCGATATTTTTGGGTCCCTTAAGCAATCTGCACATGCCTACTCAGTGCTAGAATGTTTTTAAAATACCGGCGTAAAACATGCTATAAATCGATATTTTAGATGTCCAAAGTCGATATGTGCATGCATCTTCTGTACCAGTTTATATCTCAAATTCAGGCTCAAAACACCCAAAAAATCAATATTTTTGTGTCCCAGAAGCGATCTGTACATGCCTACTCCGAGTTAGAGTATTTTCAAAATACAGGCCCAAAACATGCTCAAAATCGATATTTTAGGTGCCCAAAGTCGATATGTGCATGCATCTTCTGTATCCGTTTATATCTCAAATTCAGGCTCAAAACACCCGAAAATTCGATATTTTTGGGTCCCAGATGCGATCTGTACGTGCACACTCCGTGTTAGAGTGTTTTTAAAATACAGGCCCTAAACATGCTGAAAATCGATATTTTATGTGCCCAAAGTCAATATGTGTATGCATCTTCTGTACCCGTGTATATCCCTAATTCTGGTTCATAACACCAGAAAATTCGATATTTATGGGTCCCAGAAGCGATCTGTACATGCCTACTCCTTGCTAGAATGTTTTCAAGATACAGGCCCAAAACATACTCAAAATCGATATTTTAATTGCAAAAAGTCGATATGTGCATGCATCTTCTGTACCCGTTTATATCTCAAATTCAGGCTAAAAACTCCAATAATTCGATATTTTTGGGTCCCTTAAGCAATCTGCACATGCCTACTCAGTGCTAGAATGTTTTTAAAATACAGGCTTAAAACATGCTATAAATAGATATTTTAGGTGTCCTAAGTCGATATGTGCATGCATCTTCTGTACCCGTTTATATCTCAAATTCAGGCTCAAAACGCCCAAAAAATCGATATTTTTGTGTCCCAGAGGCGATCTGTACATGCCTACTCCGTGTTAGAGTATTTTCAAAATACAGGCCCAAAAAATGCTCAAAATCGATATTTTAGGTGCCCAAAGTCGATATGTGCATGCATCTTCTGTATCCGTTTATATCTCAAATTCAAGCTCAAAACCCCCGAAAATTCAATATTTTTGGGCCCCAGAAGCGATCTGTACATTCATACTCCGTGTTAAAGTATTTTCAAAATACAGGCCCAAAACATGCTGAAAATCTATATTTTAGGTGCCCAAAGTCAATATGTGTATGCATCTTCTGTACCCGTCTATATCCCAAATTCAGGTTCAAAACACCAGTAAATTCGGTATTTTTGGGTCCCAGAAGCGATCTGTACATGCCTACTCCTTGCTAGAATGTTTTCAATATACAGACCCAAAACATGCTCAAAATCGATATTTTAGGTGCAAAAAGTCGATATGTGCATGCATCTTCTGTACCCGTTTATATCTCAAATTCAGGCTCAAAACACCCAAAAAATCAATATTTTTGTGTCCCAGAAGCGATCTTTACATGCCTACTCCGAGTTAGAGTATTTTCAAAATACAGGCCCAAAACATGCTCAAAATCGATATTTTAGGTGCCCAAAGTCGATATGTGCATGCATCTTCTGTGCCCGTTTATATCACAAATTCAGGCTCAAAACACCCAAAAAATCGATATTTTTGTGTCCCAGAGGCGATCTGTACATGTCTACACAGTGTCAGAGTATTTTCAGAATACAGGCCCAAAACATGCTACAAATCGATATTTTAGGTGCCCAAAGTCGATATGTGCATGCATCTTCTGTACCCGTGTATATCCCTAATTCAGGTTCAAAACACCAGAAAATTCGATATTTTTGGTTCCCAAAAGCGATCTGTACATGCCTACTCCATGCTAGAATGTTTTCAAGATACAGACCCAAAACCTGTCAAAATCGATATTTTAAGTGTAAAAAGTCGATATGTGCATGCATCTTCTGTACCCGTTTATATCTCAAATTCAGGCTCAAAACTCCGAAAATTCGATATTTTTGGGTCCCTTAAGCAATCTGCACATGCCTACTCAGTGCTAGAATGTTTTTAAAATACAGGCTTAAAACATGCTATAAATCGATATTTTAGGTGTCCAAAGTCGATATGTGCATGCATCTTCTGTACCCGTTTATATCTCAAATTCAGGCTCAAAACACCCAAAAAATCAATATTTTTGTGTCCCAGAAGCAATCTGTACATGTCTACACCGTGTTTTAGTATTTTCAAGATACAAAACCCAAAACATGCTCAAAATCGATATTTTAAGTGCTAAAAGTCGATATGTGCATGCATCTTCTGTACCCGTTTATATCTCAAATTCAGGCTCAAAACATCCGAAAATTCAATGTTTTTGGGTACCAAAAGCAATGTGTACATGCATACTCCGTGTTAGAGTATTTTCAAAATACGGGCCTAAAACATGCTGAAAATCGATATTTTAGCTGCCGAAAGTCAATATGTGTATTTATCTTCTGTACCCGTCTATATCCCAAATTCAGGTTCAAAACACTCGAAAATTCGATATTTTTGGGTCCCAGAAGCAATCTTTACATGCCTACTTCTTGCTAGAATGTTTTCAAGATACAGACCCAAAACATGCTCAAAATCGATATTTTACGTGCAAAAAGTCGAAATGTGTATGCATCTTCTGTACCTGTTTATATCTCAAATTCAGGCTCAAAACACCCGAAAATTCCATATTTTTGGGTTCCCGAAGCGATCTGTACATGCCTATTCCGTGTTAGAGTATTGTCAAAATACGGGCCCAAAACATGCTGAAAATCGATATTTTAGCTGCCCAAAGTCGATATGTGCATGCATCTTCTGTATCCGTCTATATCCCAAATTCAGGTTCAAAACACCCGAAAATTCGATATTTTTGGGTCCCAGAAGCGATCTGTACATGCCTACTCCTTACTAGAATTTTTTCAAGATACAGACCCAAAACATGCTCAAAATCGATATTTTAGGTGCAAAAAGTCGATATGTGCATGCATCTTCTGTACCCGTTTATATCTCAAATTCAGGCTCAAAACACCGGAAAATTCCATATTTTTGGGTCCCTTAAGCCATCTGTACATGCATACTTAGTGCTAGAATGTTTTCAAAATATATGCTCAAAACATGCTGAAAATCGATATTTTAGGTGTCCAAAGTCGATATGTGCATGCATTTTCTGTACCCGTTTATATCTCAAATTCAGGCTCAAAACACCCAAAAATTCGATATTTTTGGGTCCCAAAAGCGATCTGTACATGTCTACTCCGTGTTAGAGTATTTTCAAAATACAGGCCCAAAACATGCTCAAAATCGATATTTTAGGTGCCCAAAGTCGATATGTGCATGCATCTTCTGTACCCGTTCATATCTGAAATTTAGGCTCAGAACAACCAAAAATTCGATTTATTTAGGTTCCAGAAGCGATCTGCACATGCCTACTCAGTGCTAGAGTATTTTAAAAATACATGCCCAAAACATGCTCAAAATCGATATTTTGGGTGCTCAAAGTCGATATTTGCATGCATCTTCTGTACCCGTTTATATCTCAAATTCAGACTCAAAACACCCGAATATTCGATATTTTTGTGTCCCGGAAACGATCTGTACATGCCTACTCCGTGTTAGAGTATTTTCAAAATACAGGCCCAAAACATGCTCAAAATCGATATTTTAGGTGCAAAAAGTCGAAATGTGCATGCATCTTCTGTACCCGTTTATATCTCAAATTCAGGCTCAAAACACCCGAAAATTCGATATTTTTGTGTCCCAGAAGCGATCTGTACATGCCTACTTCTTGCTAGAATGTTTTCAAGATACAGACCCAAAACATGCTCAAAATCGATATTTTAAGTGCAAAAAGTCGATATGTGTATGCATCTTCTGTACCCGTTTATATCTCAAATTCAGGCTCAAAACATCCGAAAATTCAATGTTTTTGGGTACCAAAAGCAATGTGTACATGCATACTCCGTGTTAGAGTATTTTCAAAATACGGGCCCAAAACATGCTGAAAATCGATATTTTAGCTGCCCAAAGTCAATATGTGTATGCATCTTCTGTACCCGTCTATATCCCAAATTCAGGTTCAAAACACTCGAAAATTCGATATTTTTGGGTCCCAGAAGCAATCTTTACATGCCTACTTCTTGCTAGAATGTTTTCAAGATACTGACCCAAAACATGCTCAAAATCGATATTTTACGTGCAAAAAGTCGAAATGTGTATGCATCTTCTGTACCCGTTTATATCTCAAATTCAGGCTCAAAACACCCGAAAATTCAAAATTTTTGGGTTCCCGAAGCAATCTGTACATGCCTACTCCGTGTTAGAGTATTGTCAAAATACGGGCCCAAAACATGCTGAAAATCGAAATTTTATGTGCCCAAAGTCGATATGTGCATGCATCTTCTGTACCCGTTTATATCTCAAATTCAGGCTCAAAACACCCGAAAATTCAATATTTTTGGGTCCCAGAAGCGATCTGTACGTGCCTACTCCATGCTAGAATGTTTTCAAGATACAGACCCAAAACATGCTCAAAATTGATATTTTAAGTGCACAAAGTCGATATGTGCATGCATCTTCTGTACCCGTTTATGTCTCAAATTCAGGCTCAAAACTCCTAAAATTCGATATTTTTGGGTCCCTTAAGCGATCTGCACATGCCTATTCAGTGCTAGAATGTTTTTAAAATACAGGCTTAAAACATGCTATAAATCGATATTTTAGGTGTGAAAAGTCGATATGTGCATGCATCTTCTGTACCCGTTTATATCTCAAATTCAGGCTCAAAACTCCGAAAATTCGATATTTTTGGGTCCCTTAAGCAATCTGCACATGCCTACTCAGTGCTAGAATGTTTTTAAAATACAGACTTAAAACATGCTATAAATCGATATTTTAGGTGTCCAAAGTCGATATGTGCATGCATCTTCTGAACCCGTTTATATCTAAAATTCAGGCTCAAAACACCCAAAAAATCGATATTTTTGTGTCCCAGAAGCGATCTGTACATGCCTACTCCGAGTTAGAGTATTTTTAAAATACAGGCCCAAAACATGCTCAAAATCGATATTTTAGGTGCAAAATTCGATATGTGCATGCATCTTCTGTATCCGTTTATATTTCAAATTCAGGCTCAAAACACCCGAAAATTCAAAAATTTTTAGTCGAAGATGCGATCTGTACATGCCTACTCCGTGTAATGTATTTTCAAAATACAGGCCCAAAACATGCTGAAAATCGATATTTTAGGTGCCCAATGTCAATATGTGTATGCATCTTCTGTACCCGTCTATATCCCAAATTCAGGTTCAAAACACCAGAAAATTCGGTATTTTTGGGTCCCAGAAGCGATCTGTACATGCCTACTCCTTGCTAGAATTTTCTCAAGATACAGACCCAAAACATGCTCGAAATCGATATTTTAGGTGCAAAAAGTCGATATGTGCATGCATCCAATGTACCCGGTTATATCCCAAATTCTGGCTCAAAACCCCCGAAAATTCGATATTTTTGTGTCCCAGAAGCGATCTGTACATGCCTACTCAGTGCTAGAATATTTTCTAGTTATACGCCGAAAACATACTAAAAATCGATATTTTGGGTGCCAAAATCGATATGTGAATGCATCTTCTGTACCCGTTTATATCTCAAATTCAGGCTCAAAACACCCAAATAATCGATATTTTTGTGTCCCAGAAGCGATCTGTACATGTCTACACCGTGCTATAGTATTTTCAAAATACAGGCCCAAAACATGCTCAAAATCGATATTTTAGGTGCCCAAAGTCGATATGTGCATGCATCTTCTGTACTCGTTCATATCTCAAATTCAGGCTCAGAACAACCTAAAATTCGATATTTTTGTGTCCCGGAAGCGATCTGTACATGCCTACTCCGTGTTAGAGTATTTTTAAAAATACAGTCCCAAAACATGCTCAAAATCGATATTTTAGGTGCCTAAAGTCGATATGTGCATGCATATTCTGTCCCCGTCTATATCCCAAATTCAGGTTCAAAACACTCGAAAATTCGATATTTTTGGGTCCCAGAAGCAATCTTTACATGCCTACTTCTTGCTAGAATGTTTTCAAGATACTGACCCAAAACATGCTCAAAATCGATATTTTACGTGCAAAAAGTCGAAATGTGTATGCATCTTCTGTACCCGTTTATATCTCAAATTCAGGCTCAAAACACCCGAAAATTCAATATTTTTGGGTTCCCGAAGCGATCTGTACATGCCTACTCCGTGTTAGAGTATTGTCAAAATACGGGAACAAAACATGCTGAAAATCGATATTTTAGGTGCCCAAAGTCGATATGTGCATGCATCTTCTGTACCCGTTTATATCTCAAATTCAGGCTCAAAACACCCGAAAATTCCATATTTTTGGGTCCCAGAAGCGATCTGTACGTGCCTACTCCATGCTAGAATGTTTTCAAGATACAGACCCAAAACATGCTCAAAATCGATATTTTAAGTGCACAAAGTCGATATGTGCATGCATCTTCTGTACCCGTTTATATCTCAAATTCAGGCTCAAAACTCCTAAAATTCGATATTTTTGGGTCCCTTAAGCGATCTGCACATGCCTATTCAGTGCTAGAATGTTTTTAAAATACAGGCTTAAAACATGCTAAAAATCGATATTTTAGGTGTGAAAAGTCGATATGTGCATGCATCTTCTGTACCCGTTTATATCTCAAATTCAGGCTCAAAACTCCGAAAATTCGATATTTTTGGGTCCCTTAAGCAATCTGCACATGCCTACTCAGTGCTAGAATGTTTTTAAAATACAGGCTTAAAACATGCTATAAATCGATATTTTAGGTGTCCAAAGTCGATATGTGCATGCATCTTCTGAACCCGTTTATATCTCAAATTCAGGCTCAAAACACCCAAAAAATCGATATTTTTGTGTCCCAGAAGCGATCTGTACATGCCTACTCCGAGTTAGAGTATTTTTAAAATACAGGCCCAAAACATGCTCAAAATCGATATTTTAGGTGCAAATGTCGATATGTGCATGCATCTTCTGTATCCGTTTATATCTCAAATTCAGGCTCAAAACACCCGAAAATTCAATATTTTTTGGTCGAAGATGCGATCTGTACATGCCTACTCAGTGCTAGAATATATTCTAGTTATACGCCGAAAACATACTAAAAATCGATATTTTGGGTGCCAAAATCGATATGTGCATGCATCTTCTGTACCCGTTTATATCTCAAATTCAGGCTCAAAACACCCAAATAATCGATATTTTTGTGTCCCAGAAGCGATCTGTACATGTCTACACCGTGCTATAGTATTTTCAAAATACAGGCCCAAAACATGCTCAAAATCGATATTTTAGGTGCCCAAAGTCGATATGTGCATGCATCTTCTGTACCCGTTCATATCTCAAATTCAGGCTCAGAACAACCTAAAATTCGATATTTTTGTGTCCCGGAAGCGATCTGTACATGCCTACTCCGTGTTAGAGTATTTTTAAAAATACAGTCCCAAAACATGCTCAAAATCGATATTTTAGGTGCCTAAAGTCGATATGTGCATGCATATTCTGTATCCGTCTATATCCCAAATTCAGGTTCAAAACACCCGAAAATTCGATATTTTTGGGTCCCAGAAGCGATCTGTACATGCCTACTCCTTGCTAGAATTTTTTAAGATACAAACCAAAGACATGCTCAAAATCGATGTTGTAGGTGTCCAAAGTCGATATGTGCATGCATCTTCTGTACCCGTTTATATCTCAAATTCAGGCTCAAAACACCAGAAAATTCGATATTTTTGGGTCCCTTAAGCAATCTGCACATGCCTCCTCAGTGCTAGAATGTTTTTAAAATGCAGGCTTAAAACATGCTATAAATCGATATTTTAGGTGTACAAAGTCGATATGTGCATGCATCTTCTGTACCCGTTTATATCTCAAATTCAGGCTCAAAACACCCGAAAATTCGATCTTTTTGGGTCCCAAAAGCGATCTGTGCATGTCTACTCCGTGTTAGAGTATTTTTAAAATACAGGCCCAAAACATGCGAAAAATCGATATTTTAGGTGCCCAAAGTCGATATGTGCATGCATCTTCTGTACCCGATTATATCTCAAATTCAGGCTCAAAACACCCGAAAATTAAATATTTTTGGGTCCCAGAAGCATTCTGTACGTGCATACTCCGTGTTAGAGTGTTTTTAAAAAACAGGCCCAAAACATGCTGAAAATCGATATTTTATGTGCCCAAAGTCAATATGTGTATGCATCTTCTGTACCCGTTTATATCTCAAATTCAGGCTCAAAACACCCGAAAATTCAATATTTTTGGGTCCCAAAAGCGATCTGTACATGCCTACTCCTTGCTAGAATGTTTTCAAGATACAGACCAAAAACATGCTCAAAATCGATATTTTAAGTGAAAAAAGTCGATATGTGCATGCATCTTCTATACCCGTTTATATTTCAAATTCAGGCTCAAAACTCCGAAAATTCGATATTTTTGGGTCCATTAAGCAATCTGCACATGCCTACTCAGTGCTAGAATGTTTTTAAAATACAGGCTTAAAACATGCTACAAATCTATATTTTAGGTGTCCAAAGTCGATATGTGCATGCATCTTCTGTACCCGTCAATATCCCAAATTCAGGTTCAAAACACCAGAAAATTCGATCTTTTTGTGTCCCAGAAGCGATCTGTACATGCCTACTCCTTGATAGAATTTTCTCAAGATACAGACCCAAAACATGCTCAAAATCGATATTTTAGGTGCAAAAAGTCGATATGTGCATGCATCCAATGTACCCGGTTATATCCCAAATTCTGGCTCAAAACCCCCGAAAATTCGATATTTTTGGGTCCCAGAAGCGATCTGTACATGCCTACTCAGTGCTAGAATATTTTCAAATTATACGCCGAAAACATACTAAAAATCGATATTTTGGGTGCCAAAATCGATATGTGCATGCTACTTCTGTACCCGTTTATATCTCAAATTCAGGCTCAAAACACCCAAAAAATCGATATTTTTGGGTCCCAGAAGCGATTTGTACATGTCTACACCGTGCTATAGTATTTTCAAAATACAGGCCCAAAACATGCTCAAAATCGATATTTTAGGTGCCCAAAGTCGATATGTGCATGCATCTTCTGTACCCGTTTGTATCTCAAATTCAGACTCAAAACACCCGAATATTCGATATTTTTGTGTCCCGGAAGCGATCTGTACATGCCTACTCCGTGTTAGAGTATTTTCAAAATACAGGCCCAAAACATGCTTAAAATCGATATTTTAGGTGCAAAAAGTCGAAATGTGCATGCATCTTCTGTACCCGTTTATATCTCAAATTCAGGCTCAAAACTCCCGAAAATTCAATATTTTTGGGTCCCAGAAGCGATCTGTACGTGCCTACTCCTTGCTAGAATGTTTTCAAGATACAGACCCAAAACATGCTCAAAATCGATATTTTAAGTGCACAAAGTCGATATGTGCATGCATCTTCTGTACCCGTTTATATCTCAAATTCATGCTCAAAACTCCTAAAATTCGATATTTTTGGGTCCCTTAAGCGATCTGCACATGCCTATTCAGTGCTAGAATGTTTTTAAAATACAGGCTTAAAACATGCTATAAATCGATATTTTAGGTGTGAAAAGTCGATATGTGCATGCATCTTCTGTACCCGTTTATATCTCAAATTCAGGCTCAAAACTCCGAAAATTCGATATTTTTGGGTCCCTTAAGCAATCTGCACATGCCTACTCAGTGCTAGAATGTTTTTAAAATACAGGCTTAAAACATGCTATAAATCAATATTTTAAGTGTCCAAAGTCGATATGTGCATGCATCTTCTGAACCCGTTTATATCTCAAATTCAGGCTCAAAACACCCAAAAAATCGATATTTTTGTGTCCCAGTAGCGATCTGTACATGCCTACTCCGAGTTAGAGTATTTTTAAAATACAGGCCCAAAACATGCTCAAAATCGATATTTTAGGTGCAAAAGTCGATATGTGCATGCATCTTCTGTATCCGTTTATATCTCAAATTCAGGCTCAAAATACCCGAAAATTCAATATTTTTGGGTCGAAGATGCGATCTGTACATGCCTACTCCGTGTAATGTATTTTCAAAATACAGGCCCAAAACATGCTGAAAATCGATATTTTAGGTGCCAAAAGTCAATATGTGTATGCATCTTCTGTACCCGTCTATATCCCAAATTCAGGTTCAAAACACCAGAAAATTCGGTATTTTTGGGTCCCAGAAGCGATCTGTACATGCCTACTCCTTGCTAGAATTTTCTCAAGATACAGACCCAAAACATGCTCGAAATCGATATTTTAGGTGCAAAAAGTCGATATGTGCATGCATCCAATGTACCCGGTTATATCCCAAATTCTGGCTCAAAACCCCCGAAAATTCGATATTTTTGTGTCCCAGAAGCGATCTGTACATGCCTACTCAGTGCTAGAATATTTTCTAGTTATACGCCGAAAACATACTAAAAATCGATATTTTGGGTGCCAAAATCGATATGTGCATGCATCTTCTGTACCCGTTTATATCTCAAATTCAGGCTCAAAACACCCAAATAATCGATATTTTTGTGTCCCAGAAGCGATCTGTACATGTCTACACCGTGCTATAGTATTTTCAAAATACAGGCCCAAAACATGCTCAAAATCGATATTTTAGGTGCCCAAAGTCGATATGTGCATGCATCTTCTGTACCCGTTCATATCTCAAATTCAGGCTCAGAACAACCTAAAATTCGATATTTTTGTGTCCCGGAAGCGATCTGTACATGCCTACTCCGTGTTAGAGTATTTTTAAAAATACAGTCCCAAAACATGCTCAAAATCGATATTTTAGGTGCCTAAAGTCGATATGTGCATGCATATTCTGTATCCGTCTATATCCCAAATTCAGGTTCAAAACACCCGAAAATTAGATATTTTTGGGTCCCAGAAGCGATCTGTACATGCCTACTCCTTGCTAGAATTTTTTAAGATACAAACCAAAGACATGCTCAAAATCGATGTTGTAGGTGTCCAAAGTCGATATGTGCATGCATCTTCTGTACCCGTTTATATCTCAAATTCAGGCTCAAAACACCAGAAAATTCGATATTTTTGGGTCCCAAAAGCGATCTGTACATGCCTACTCCTTGCTAGAATGTTTTCAAGATACAGAACAAAAACATGCTCAAAATCGATATTTTAAGAGCAAAAAGTCGATATGTGCATGCATCTTCTGTACCCGTTTATATCTTAAATTCAGGCTCAAAACTCCGAAAATTCGATATTTTTGGGTCCCTTAAGCAATCTGCACATGCCTCCTCAGTGCTAGAATGTTTTTAAAATGCAGGCTTAAAACATGCTATAAATCGATATTTTAGGTGTCCAAAGTCGATATGTGCATGCATCTTCTGTACCCGTTTATATCTCAAATTCAGGCTCAAAACACCCGAAAATTCGATCTTTTTGGGTCGCAAAAGCGATCTGTGCATGTCTACTCCGTGTTAGAGTATTTTTAAAATACAGTCCCAAAACATGCGAAAAATCGATATTTTAGGTGCCCAAAGTCGATATGTGCATGCATCTTCTGTACCCGATTATATCTCAAATTCAGGCTCAAAACACCCGAAAATTAAATGTTTGTGGGTCCCAGAAGCAATCTGTACGTGCATACTCCGTGTTAGAGTGTTTTTAAAAAACAGGCCCAAAACATGCTGAAAATTGATATTTTATGTGCCCAAAGTCAATATGTGTATGCATCTTCTGTACCCGTTTATATCTCAAATTCAGGCTCAAAACGCCCGAAAATTCGATATTTTTATGTCCTTTAAGCAATCTGCACATGCCTACTCAGTGCTAGAATGTTTTTAAAATACAAGCTTAAAACATGCTATAAATCTATATTTTAGGTGTCCAAAGTCGATATGTGCATGCATCTTCTGTACCCGTCTATATCCCAAATTCAGGTTCAAAACCCCCGAAAATTCGATATTTTTGTGTCCCAGAAGCGATCTGTACATGCCTACTCAGTGCTAGAATATTTTCAAATTATACGCCGAAAACATACTAAAAATCGATATTTTGGGTGCCAAAATCGATATGTGCATGCATCTTCTGTACCCGTTTATATCTCAAATTCAGGCTCAAAACACCCAAAAAATCGATATTTTTGGGTCCCAGAAGCGATTTGTACATGTCTACACCGTGCTATAGTATTTTCAAAATACAGGCCCAAAACATGCTCAAAATCGATATTTTAGGTGCCCAAAGTCGATATGTGCATGCATCTTCTGTACCCGTTCATATCTGAAATTTAGGCTCAGAACAACCAAAAATTCAATTTATTTGGGTTCCAGAAGCGATCTGCACATGCCTACTCAGTGCTAGAGTATTTTAAAAATACATGCCCAAAACATGCTCAAAATCGATATTTTGGGTGCTCAAAGTCGATATGTGCATGCATCTTCTGTACCCGTTTGTATCTCAAATTCAGACTCAGAACACCCGAATATTCGATATTTTTGTGTCCCGTAAGCGATCTGTACATGCCTACTCCGTGTTAGAGTAATTTCAAAATACAGGCCCAAAACATGCTTAAAATCGATATTTTAGGTGCAAAAAGTCGAAATGTGCATGCATCTTCTGTACCCGTTTATATCTCAAATTCAGGCTCAAAACACCCGAAAATTCGATATTTTTGGGTCCCAAAAGCGATCTGTACATGCCTACTCCTTGCTAGAATGTTTTCAAGATACAGACGAAAAACATGCTCAAAATCGATATTTTAAGTGCAAAAAGTCGATATGTGCATGCAGCTTCTGTACCCGTTTATATCTCAAATTCATGCTCAAAACTCCGAAAATTCGATATTTTTGGGTCCCTTAAGCAATCTGCACATGCCTACTCAGTGCTAGAATGTTTTTAAAATACAGGCTTAAAACATGCTATAAATCGATATTTTAGGTGTCCAAAGTCGATATGTGCATGCATCTTCTGTACACGTTTATATCTCAAATTCAGGCTCAAAACACCCGAAAATTCAATATTTTT
Organism: Petrolisthes cinctipes; assembly: GCA_033782935.1. Lineage (NCBI taxonomy): Eukaryota > Metazoa > Arthropoda > Malacostraca > Decapoda > Porcellanidae > Petrolisthes > Petrolisthes cinctipes. Next base: position 397,600 of record JAWQEG010000731.1, on the reverse strand, counting down.
GGGTCCCAGAAGCGATATGTACGTGCATACTCCGTGTTAGAGTGTTTTTAAAACACAGGCCCAAAACATGCTGAAGATCGATATTTTATGTGCCCAAAGTCAATATGTGTATGCATCTTATGTACACGTGTATATCCCTAATTCAAATTCAAAACACTAGAAAATTCGATATTTTTGGGTCCCAGAAGCAATCTGTACATGCCTACTCCTTGCTAGAATGTTTTCAAGATACAGAACAAAAACATGCTCAAAATCGATATTTTAAGTGCAAAAAGTCGATATGTGCATGCATCTTCTGTACCCGTTTATATTTCAAATTCATTCTCAAAACTCCGAAAATTCGATATTTTTGGGTCCTTTAAGCAATCTGCAAATGTCTACTCAGTGCTAGAATGTTTTTAAAATACAGGCTTAAAATACAAGCCCAAAACATGCTAAAAATCGATATTTTAGGAGCCCAAAGTCGATATGTGCATGCATTATCTGTACCCGTTTATATCTCAAATTCAGGCTCAAAACACCCGAAAATTCAATATTTTTGGGTCCCAGAAGCGATCTGTACGTGCACACTCCGTGTTAGAGTGTTTTTAAAATACAGTCCCAAAACATGCTGAAAATCGATATTTTATGTGCCCAAAGTAAAAATGTGTATGCATCTTCTGTACACGTGTATATCCCTAATTCAGGTTCAAAACACCAGAAAATTCGATTTTTTTGGGTCCCAGAAGCGATCTGTACGTGTCTACTCAGTGTTAGAGTATTTTAAAGATACAGGCCCAAAACATGTTCAATATCGATATTTTGGGTGCCCAAAGTCGATATGTGCATGCATCTTCTGTATCCGTTTATATCTCAAATTCAGGCTCAAAACACCCGAAAATTCGGTATTTTTGGGTCCCAGAAGCGATCTGTACATGCCTACTCCTTGCTAGAATTTTCTCAAGATACAGACCCAAAACATGCTCAAAATCGATATTTTAGGTGCAAAAAGTCGATATGTGCATGCATCCAATGTACCCGGTTATATCCCAAATTCTGGCTCAAAACCCCCGAAAATTCGATATTTTTGGGTCCCAGAAACGATCTGTACATGCCTACTCAGTGCTAGAATATTTTCAAATTATACGCCGAAAACATACTAAAAATCGATATTTTGGGTGCCAAAATCGATATGTGCATGCATCTTCTGTACCCGTTTATATCTCAAATTCAGGCTCAAAACACCCAAAAAATCGATATTTTTGTGTCCCAGAAGCGATTTGTACATGTCTACACCGTGCTATAGTATTTTCAAAATACAGGCCCAAAACATGCTCAAAATCGATATTTTAGGTGCCCAAAGTCGATATGTGCATGCATCTTCTGTACCCGTTCATATCTGAAATTTAGGTTCAGAACAACCAAAAATTCGATTTATTTGGGTTCCAGACGCGATCTGTACATGTCTACTCCGTGTTAGAGTATTTTTAAAATACAGGCCCAAAACATGCTAAAAATCGATATTTTAGGTGCCCAAAGTCGATATGTGCATGAATCTTCTGTACCCGTTTATATCTCAAATTCAGGCTCAAAACACCCGAATATTCGATAATTTAGGGTCCCAGAAGCGATCTGTACATGCCTACTAATTGCTAGAATTTTTTAAGATACAAACCCAGGACATGCTCAAAATCGATGTTTTAGGTGTCCAAAGTCGATATGTGCATGCATCTTCTGTACCCGTTTATATCTCAAATTCAGGCTCAAAACACCAGAAAATTCGATATTTTTGGGTCCCAAAAGCGATCTGTACATGCCTACTCCTTGCTAGAATGTTTTCAAGATACAGACCAAAAACATGCTCAAAATCGATATTTTAAGTGCAAAAAGTCGATATGTGCATGCTACTTCTGTACCCGTTTATATCTCAAATTCAGGCTCAAAACTCCGAAAATTCGATATTTTTGGGTCCCTTAAGAAATCTGCACATGCCTACTCAGTGCTAGAATGTTTTTAAAATACAGGCTTAAAACATGCTATAACTCGATATTTTAGGTGTCCAAAGTCGATATGTGCATGCATCATCTGTACCCGTTTATATCTCAAATTCAGGCTCAAAACTCCCGAAAATTCGATCTTTTTGGGTCCCAAAAGCGATCTGTACATGTCTACTCCGTGTTAGAGTATTTTTAAAATACAGGCCCAAAACATGCTAAAAATCGATATTTTAGGTGCCCAAAGTCGATATGTGCATGCATCTTCTGTACACGTTTATATCTCAAATTCAGGCTCAAAACACCCGAAAATTCAATATTTTTGGGTCCCAGAAGCGATCTGTACGTGCATACTCCGTGTTAGAGTGTTTTTAAAAAACAGGCCCAAAACATGCTGAAGATCGATATTTTATGTGCCCAAAGTCAATATGTGTATGCATCTTCTGTACACGTGTATATCCCTAATTCAAATTCAAAACACTAGAAAATTCGATATTTTTGGGTCCCAAAAGCGATCTGTACATGCCTACTCCTTGCTAGAATGTTTTCAAGATACAGACCAAAAACATGCTCAAAATCGATATTTTAAGTGCAAAAATTCGATATGTGCATGCATCTTCTGTACCCGTTTATATTTCAAATTCAGGCTCAAAACACCCGAAAATTCAATATTTTTGGGTCCCAGAAGCGATCTGTACGTGCACACTCCGTGTTCGAGTGTTTTTAAAATACAGTCCCAAAACATGCTGAAAATCGATATTTTATGTGCCCAAAGTAAAAATGTGTATTCATCTTCTGTACACGTGTATATCCCTAATTCAGGTTCAAAACACCAGAAAATTCGATTTTTTTGGGTCCCAGAAGCGATCTGTACGTGTCTACTCAGTGTTAGAATATTTTAAAGATACAGGCCCAAAACATGTTCAAAATCGATATTTTGGGTGCCCAAAGTCGATATGTGCATGCATCTTCTGTATCCGTTTATATCTCAAATTTAGGCTCAAAACACCCGAAAATTCAATATTTTTGTGTCCCAGAAGCGATCTGTACATGCCTACTCCGTGTTAATGTATTTTCAAAATACAGTCCCAAAACATGCTGAAAATCGATATTTTAGGTGCCCAAAGTCAATATGTGTATGCATCTTCGGTACCCGTCTATATCCCAAATTCAGGTTCAAAACACCAGAAAATTCGGTATTTTTGGGTCCCAGAAGCGATCTGTACATGCCTACTCCTTGCTAGAATTTTCTCAAGATACAGACCCAAAACATGCTCAAAATCGATATTTTAGGTGCAAAAAGTCGATATGTGCATGCATCCATTGTACCCGGTTATATCCCAAATTCTGGCTCAAAACCCCCGAAAAATCGATATTTTTGGGTTCCAGAAGCGATCTGTACATGCCTACTCAGTGCTAGAATATTTTCAAATTATACTCCGAAAACATACTAAAAATCGATATTTTGGGTGCCAAAATCGATATGTGCATGCATATTCTGTACCCGTTTATATCTCAAATTCAGGCTCAAAACACCCAAAAAATCGATATTTTTGTGTCCCAGAAGCGATTTGTACATGTCTACACCGTGCTATAGTATTTTCAAAATACAGGCCCAAAACATGCTCAAAATCGATATTTTAGGTGCCCAAAGTCGATATGTGCATGCATCTTCTGTACCCGTTCATATCTCAAATTCAGGCTCAGAACAACCAAAAATTCGATTTATTTGGGTTCCAGAAGCGATCTGCACATGCCTACTCAGTGCTAGAGTATTTTAAAAATACAGGCCCAAAACATGCTCAAAATCGATATTTTGGGTGCCCAAAGTCGATATGTGCATGCATCTTCTGTACCCGTTTATATCTCAAATTCAGGCTCAAAACACCCGAATATTCGATATTTTTGTGTCCCGGAAGCGATCTGTACATGCCTACTCCGTGGTAGAGTATTTTCAAAATACAGGCCCAAAACATGCTCAAAATCGATATTTTAGGTGCCTAAAGTCGATATGTGAATGCATCTTCTGTATCCGTCTATATCCCAAATTCAGGTTCAAAACACCCGAAAATTCGATATGTTTGGGTCCCATAAGCGATCTGTACATGCCTACTCCTTGCTAGAATTTTTTCAAGATACAAAACCAAAACATGCTCAAAATCGATATTTTAGGTGCAAAAAGTCGAAATGTGCATGCATCTTCTGTACCCGTTTATATCTCAAATTCAGGCTCAAAACACCCGAAAATTCGATATTATTGTGTCCCCGAAGCGATCTGTACATGCCTACTTCGTGTTAGAGTATTTTCAAAATACAGGCCCAAAACATGCTCAAAATCGATATTTTAGGTGCCCAAAGTCGATATGTGCATGCATCTTCTGTATCCGTCTATATCCCAAATTCAGGTTCAAACACCCGAAAATTCGATATTTTTGGGTCCCAGAAGCGATCTGTACATGCCTACTCCTTGCTAGAATTTTTTAAGATACAAACCCAAGACATGCTCAAGATCGATGTTTTAGGTGTCAAAAGTCGATATGTGCATGCATCTTCCGTACCCGTTTATATCTCAAATTCAGGCTCAAAACACCAGAAAATTCGATATTTTTGGGTCCCAGAAGTGATCTGTACATGCCTACTCAGTGCTAGAATATTTTCAAATTATACGCCGAAAACATACTAAAAATCGATATTTTGGGTGCCAAAATCGATATGTGCATGCATCTTCTGTACCCGTTTATATCTCAAATTCAGGCTCAAAACACCCAAAAAATCGATATTTTTGTGTCCCATAAGCGATTTGTACATGTCTACACCGTGCTATAGTATTTTCAAAATACAGGCCTAAAACATGCTCAAAATCGATATTTTAGGTGCCCAAAGTCGATATGTGCATGCATCTTCTGTACACGTTCATATCTCAAATTCAGGCTCAGAACAACCAAAAATTCGATTTATTTGGGTTCCAGAAGCGATCTGCACATGCCTACTCAGTGCTAGAGTATTTTAAAAATACAGGCTCAAAACATGCTCAAAATCGATATTTTGGGTGCCCAAAGTCGATATGTGAATGCATCTTCTGTACCCGTTTATATCTCAAATTCAGACTCAAAACACCCGAATATTCGATATTTTTGTGTCCCGGAAGCGATCTGTACATGCCTACTCCGTGTTAGAGTATTTTCAAAATACAGGCCCAAAACATGCTCAAAATCGATATTTTAGGTGCCTAAAGTCGATATGTGAATGCATCTTCTGTATCCGTCTATATCCCAAATTCAGGTTCAAAACACCCGAAAATTCGATATGTTTGGGTCCCATAAGCGATCTGTACATGCCTACTCCTTGCTAGAATTTTTTCAAGATACAAAACCAAAACATGCTCAAAATCGATATTTTAGGTGCAAAAAGTCGAAATGTGCATGCATCTTCTGTACCCGTTTATATCTTAAATTCAGGCTCAAAACACCCGAAAATTCGATATTATTGTGTCCCCGAAGCGATCTGTACATGCCTACTTCGTGTTAGAGTATTTTCAAAATACAGGCCCAAAACATGCTCAAAATCGATATTTTAGGTGCCCAAAGTCGATATGTGCATGCATCTTCTGTATCCGTCTATATCCCAAATTCAGGTTCAAAACACCCGAAAATTCGATATTTTTGGGTCCCAAAAGCGATCTGTACATGCCTACTCCTTGCTAGAATTTTTTAAGATACAAACCCAAGACATGCTCAAGATCGATGTTTTAGGTGTAAAAAGTCGATATGTGCATGCATCTTCCGTACCCGTTTATATCTCATATTCAGGCTCAAAACACCAGAAAATTCGATATTTTTGGGTCCCAAAAGCGATCTGTACATGCCTACTCCTTGCTAGAATGTTTTCAATATACAGACCAAAAACATGCTCAAAAACGATATTTTAAGTGCAAAAAGTCGATATGTGCATGCAGCATCTGTACCCGTTTATATCTCAAATTCAGGCTCAAAACTCCGAAAATTCGATATTTTTGGGTCCCTTAAGCAATCTGCACATGCCTACTCAGTGCTAGAATGTTTTTAAAATACAGGCTTAAAACATACTATAAATCGATATTTTAGGTGTCCAAAGTCGATATGTGCATGCATCTTCTGTACCCGTTTATATCTCAAATTCAGGCTCAAAACACCCGAAAATTCAATATTTTTGGGTCCCAGAAGCGATCTGTACGTGCATACTCCGTGTTAGAGTGTTTTTTAAAAACAGGCCCAAAACATGCTGAAAATCGATATTTTATGTGCCCATAGTCAATATGTGTATGCATCTTCTGTAAACGTGTATATCCCTAATTCAGGTTCAAAACACCAGAAAATTCGATTTTTTTGGGTCCCAGAAGCGATCTGTACATGCCTACTCCTTGCTAGAATTTTTTCAAGATACAGACCCAAAGCATGCTCAAAATCGATATTTTAGGTGCAAAAAGTTGATATGTGCATGCATCTTCTGTACCCGTTTATATCTCAAATTCAGGCTCAAAACACCCAAAAAATCGATATTTTTGGGTCCCAGAAGCGATTTGTACATGTCTACACCGTGCTATAGTATTTTCAAAATACAGGCCTAAAACATGCTCAAAATCGATATTTTAGGTGCCCAAAGTCGATATGTGCATTCATCTTCTGTACCCGTTCATATCTCAAATTCAGGCTCAGAACAACCAAAAATTCGATTTATTTGGGTTCCAGAAGCGATCTGCACATGCCTACTCAGTGCTAGAGTATTTTAAAAATACAGGCCCAAAACATGCTCAAAATCGATATTTTGGGTGCCCAAAGTCGATATGTGAATGCATCTTCTGTACCCGTTTATATCTCAAATTCAGACTCAAAACACCCGAATATTCGATATTTTTGTGTCCCGGAAGCGATCTGTACATGCCTACTCCGTGTTAGAGTATTTTCAAAATACAGGCCCAAAACATGCTCAAAATCGATATTTTAGGTGCCTAAAGTCGATATGTGAATGCATCTTCTGTATCCGTCTATATCCCAAATTCAGGTTCAAAACACCCGAAAATTCGATATGTTTGGGTCCCATAAGCGATCTGTACATGCCTACTCCTTGCTAGAATTTTTTCAAGATACAAAACCAAAACATGCTCAAAATCGATATTTTAGGTGCAAAAAGTCGAAATGTGCATGCATCTTCTGTACCCGTTTATATCTCAAATTCAGGCTCAAAACACCCGAAAATTCGATATTATTGTGTCCCCGAAGCGATCTGTACATGCCTACTTCGTGTTAGAGTATTTTCAAAATACAGGCCCAAAACATGCTCAAAATCGATATTTTAGGTGCCCAAAGTCGATATGTGCATGCATCTTCTGTATCCGTCTATATCCCAAATTCAGGTTCAAAACACCCGAAAATTCGATATTTTTGGGTCCCTTAAGCAATCTGCACATGCCTACTCAGTGCTAGAATGTTTTTAAAATACAGGCTTAAAACATGCTATAAATCGATATTTTAGGTGTCCAAAGTCGATATGTGCATGCATCTTCTGTACCCGTTTATATCTCAAATTCAGGCTCAAAACACCCGAAAATTCAATATTTTTGGGTCCCAGAAGCGATCTGTACGTGCATACTCCGTGTTAGAGTGTTTTTTAAAAACAGGCCCAAAACATGCTGAAAATCGATATTTTATGTGCCCAAAGTCAATATGTGTATGCATCTTCTGTACACGTGTATATCCCTAATTCAGGTTCAAAACACCAGAAAATTCGATTTTTTTGGGTCCCAGAAGCGATCTGTACATGCCTACTCCTTGCTAGAATTTTTTCAAGATACAGACCCAAAGCATGCTCAAAATCGATATTTTAGGTGCAAAAAGTCGATATGTGCATGCATCTTCTGTACCCGTTTATATCTCAAATTCAGGCTCAAAACACCCGAAAATTCAATATTTTTGGGTCCCAGAAGTGATATGTACGTGCATACTCCGTGTTAGAGTGTTTTTAAAATACAGGCCCAAAACATGCTATAAATCGATATTTTATGTGCCCAAAGTCAATATGTGTATGCATCTTCTGTACACGTTTATATCCCTAATTCAGGTTCAAAACACCAGAAAATTCGATTTTTTTGAGTCCCAGAAGCGATCTGTACATGCCTACTCCTTGCTAGAATTTTTTCAAGATACAGACCCAAAGCATGCTCAAAATCGATATTTTAGGTGCAAAAAGTCGATATGTGCATGCATCTTCTGTACCCGTTTATATCTCAAATTCAGGCTCAAAACTCCGAAAATTCGATATTTTTGGGTCCCTTAAGCAATCTGCACTTGCCTACTCAGTGCTAGAATGTTTTTAAAATACAGGCTTAAAACATAATATAAATCGATATTTTAGGTGTCCAAAGTCGATATGTGCATGTATCTTCTGAACCCGTTTATATCTCAAATTCAGGCTCAAAACACCCAAAAAATCGATATTTTTGTGTCCCAGAAGCGATCTGTACATGCCTACTCCGTGTTAGAGTATTTTCAAAATACAGGCCCAAAACATGCTCAAAATCGATATTTTAGGTGCCCAAAAACGACATGTGCATGCATCTTCTGTATCCGTTTATATCTCGAATTCAGGCTCAAAACACCCTAAAATTCAATATTTTTGTGTCCCAGAAGCGATCTGTACATGCCTACTCCGTGTTAATGTATTTTGAAAATACAGGCCCAAAACATGCTAAAAATCGATATTTTAGGTGCCCAAAGTCAATATGTGTATGCATCTTCTGTACCCGTCTATATCCCAAATTCAGGTTCAAAACACCAGAAAATTCGGTATTTTTGGGTCCCAGAAGCGATCTGTACATGCCTACTCCTTGCTAGAATTTTCTCAAGATACAGACCCAAAACATGCTCAAAATCGATATTTTGGGTGCCAAAATCGATATGTGCATGCATCTTCTGTACCCGTTTATATCTCAAATTCAGGCTCAAAACACCCAAAAAATCGATATTTTTGTGTCCCAGAAGCGATCTGTACATGTCTAAACCGTGCTATAGTATTTTCAAAATACAGGCCCAAAACATGCTCAAAATCGATATTTTAGGTGCCCAAAGTCGATATGTGCATTCATCTTCTGTACCCGTTCATATCTCAAATTCAGGCTCAGAACAACCTAAAATTCGATTTATTTGGGTTCCAGAAGCGATCTGCACATGCCTACTCAGTGCTAGAGTATTTTAAAAATACAGGCCCAAAACATGCTCAAAATCGATATTTTGGGTGCCCAAAGTCGATATGTGCATGCATCTTCTGTATCCGTTTATATCTCAAATTCAGACTCAAAACACCCGAATATTCGATATTTTTGTGTCCCGGAAGCGATCTGTACATGCCTACTCCGTGTTAGAGTATTTTCAAAATACAGGCCCAAAACATGCTCAAAATCGATATTTTAGGTGCCTAAAGTCGATATGTGCATGCATCTTCTGTATCCGTCTATATCTCAAATTCAGGTTCAAAACACCCGAAAATTCTATATTTTTGGGTCCCATAAACGATCTGTACAGGCCTACTCCTTGCTAGAATTTTTTCAAGATACAAAACCAAAACATGCTCAAAATCGATATTTTAGGTGGAAAAAGTCGAAATGTGCATGCATCTTCTGTACCCGTTTATATCTCAAATTCAGGCTCAAAACACCCGAAAATTCGATATTATTGTGTCCACGAAGTGATCTGTACATGCCTACTTCGTGTTAGAGTATTTTCAAAATACAGGCCCAAAACATGCTAAAAATCGATATTTTAGGTGCCCAAAGTCGATATGTGCATGCATCTTCTGTATCCGTCTATATCCCAAATTCAGGTTCAAAACACCCGAAAATTCGATATTTTTGTGTCCCGGAAGCGATCTGTACATGCCTACTCCGTGTTAGAGTATTTTCAAAATACAGGCCCAAAACATGCTCAAAATCGATATTTTAGGTGCCTAAAGTCGATATGTGAATGCATCTTCTGTATCCGTCTATATCCCAAATTCAGGTTCAAAACACCCGAAAATTCGATATGTTTGGGTCCCATAAGCGATCTGTACATGCCTACTCCTTGCTAGAATTTTTTCAAGATACAAAACCAAAACATGCTCAAAATCGATATTTTAGGTGCAAAAAGTCGAAATGTGCATGCATCTTCTGTACCCGTTTATATCTCAAATTCAGGCTCAAAACACCCGAAAATTCGATATTATTGTGTCCCCGAAGCGATCTGTACATGCCTACTTCGTGTTAGAGTATTTTCAAAATACAGGCCCAAAACATGCTCAAAATCGATATTTTAGGTGCCCAAAGTCGATATGTGCATGCATCTTCTGTATCCGTCTATATCCCAAATTCAGGTTCAAAACACCCGAAAATTCGATATTTTTGGGTCCCTTAAGCAATCTGCACATGCCTACTCAGTGCTAGAATGTTTTTAAAATACAGGCTTAAAACATGCTATAAATCGATATTTTAGGTGTCCAAAGTTGATATGTGCATGCATCTTCTGTACCCGTTTATATCTCAAATTCAGGCTCAAAACACCAGAATATTCAATATTTTTGGGTCCCAGAAGCGATCTGTACGTGCATACTCCGTGTTAGAGTGTTTTTTAAAAACAGGCCCAAAACATGCTGAAAATCGATATTTTATGTGCCCAAAGTCAATATGTGTATGCATCTTCTGTACACGTGTATATCCCTAATTCAGGTTCAAAACACCAGAAAATTCGATTTTTTTGAGTCCCAGAAGCGATCTGTACATGCCTACTCCTTGCTAGAATTTTTTCAAGATACAGACCCAAAGCATGCTCAAAATCGATATTTTAGGTGCAAAAAGTCGATATGTGCATGCATCTTCTGTACCCGTTTATATCTCAAATTCAGGCTCAAAACACCCGAAAATTCAATATTTTTGGGTCCCAGAAGCTATCTGTACGTGCACACTCCGTGTTAGAGTATTTTTAAAATACAGGCCTAAAAAATGCTGAAAATCGATATTTTATGTGCCCAAAGTAAAAATGTGTATGCATCTTCTGTACACGTGTATATCCCTAATTCAGGTTCAAAACACCAGAAAATTCGATTTTTTTGGGTCCCAGAAGCGATCTGTACATGCCTAATCCTTGCTAGAATTTTTTCAAGATACAGACCCAAAACATGCTTAAAATCGATATTTTAGGTGCAAAAAGTCGATATGTGCATGCATCCAATGTACCCGGTTATATCCCAAATTCTGGCTCAAAACCCCCGAAAATTCGATATTTTTGGGTCCCCGAAGCGATCTGTACATGCCTACTCAGTTCTAGAATATTTTCAAATTATACCCGAAAACATACTAAAAATCGATATTTTGGGTGCCAAAATCGATATGTGCATGCATCTTCTGTACCCGTTTATATCTCAAATTCAGGCTCAAAACAATCAAAAAATCGATATTTTTGTGTCCGAGAAGCGATCTGTACATGTCTACACCGTGCTATAGTATTTTCAAAATACAGGCCCAAAACATGGTCAAAATCGATATTTTAGGTGCCGAAAGTCGATATGTGCATGCATCTTCTGTACCCGTTCATATCTCAAATTCAGGCTCAGAACACCCTAAAATTCGATTTATTTGGGTTCCAGAAGCGATCTGCACATGCCTGTTCAGTGCTAGAGTATTTTAAAAATACAGGCCCAAGACATGCTCAAAATCGATATTTTGGGTGCCCAAAGTCGATATGTGCATGCATCTTCTGTACCCGTTTATATCTCAAATTCAGACTCAAAACACTCGAATATTCGATATTTTTGTGTCCCGGAAGCGATCTGTACATGCCTACTCCGTTTTAGAGTATTTTCAAAACACAGTGGGCGCCCAAAACATGCTCAAAATTGATATTTTAGGTGCCTAAAGTCGATATGTGCATGCATCTTCTGTATCCGTCTATATCCCAAATTCAGGTTCAAAACACCCGAAAATTCGATATTTTTGGGTCCCAGAAGCGATCTGTACATGCCTACTCCTTGCTAGAATTTTTTAAGATACAAACCCAAGACATGCTCAAAATCGATGTTTTAGGTGTCCAAAGTCTATATGTGCATGCATCTTCTGTACCCGTTTATATTTCAAATTCAGGCTCAAAACTCCGAAAATTCGATATTTTTGGGTCCTTTAATCAATCTGCACATGCCTACTCAGTGCTAGAATGTTTTTAAAATACAGGCTTAAAACATGCTATAAATCGATATTTTAGGTGTCCAAAGTCGATATGTTCATGCATCTTCTGAACCCGTTTTTATCTCAAATTCAGGCTCAAAACACCAGAATATTCGATATTTTTGGGTCCCAAAAGCCATCTGTACATGCATACTCCGTGTTAGAGTATTTTTAAAATACAGGCCCAAAACATGCTGAAAATCAATATTTTATGTGCCCAAAGTCAATATGTGTATGCATTTTCTGTACCCGGTTATATCCCAAATTCTGGCTCAAAACCCCCGAAAATTCGATATTTTTGGGTCCCAGAAGCGATCTGTACATGCCTACTCAGTGCTAGAATATTTTTAAATTATACGCCGAAAACATACTAAAAATCGATATTTTGGGTGCCAAAGTCGATATGTGCATGCATCTTCTGTACCCGTATATATCTCAAATTCAGGCTCAAAACACCAGAATATTCGATATTTTTGGGTCCCAAAAGCCATCTGTACATGCATACTCCGTGTTAGAGTATTTTTAAAATACAGGCCCAAAACATGCTGAAAATCAATATTTTATGTGCCCAAAGTAAAAATGTGTATGCATCTTCTGTACACGTGTATATCCCTAATTCAGGTTCAAAACACCAGAAAATTCGATTTTTTTGGGTCCCAGAAGCGATCTGTACATGCCTACTCCTTGCTAGAAATTTTGAAGATACAGACCCAAAACATTCTCAAAATCGATATTTTAGGTGCAAAAAGTCGATATGTGCATGCATCCAATGTACCCGGTTATATCCCAAATTCTGGCTCAAAACCCCCGAAAATTCGATATTTTTGGGTCCCAGAAGCGATCTGTACATGCCTACTCAATTCTAGAATATTTTCAAATTATACGCCGAAAACATACTAAAAATCGATATTTTGGGTGCCTAAAGTCGATATGTGCATGCATCTTCTGTACTCGTTTATATCTCAAATTCAGGCTCAAAACACCCAAAAAATCGATATTTTTGTGTCCCAAAAGCGATCTGTACATGTCTACACCGTGCTATAGTATTTTCGAAATACAGTCCCAAAACATGCTCAAAATCGATATTTTAGGTGCCCAAAGTCGATATGTGCATGCATCTTCTGTACCCGTTCATATCTCAAATTCAGGCTCAGAACACCCTAAAATTCGATTTATTTGGGTTCCAGAAGCGATCTGCACATGCCTGTTCAGTGCTAGAGTATTTTAAAAATACAGGCCCAAAACATGCTCAAAATCGATATTTTAGGTGCCCAAAGTCGATATGTGCATGCATCTTCTGTACCCGTTTATATCTCAAATTCAGACTCAAAACACCCGAATATTCGATATTTTTGTGTCCCGGAAGCGATCGGTACATGCCTACTCCGTTTTAGAGTATTTTCAAAATACAGGCCCAAAACATGCTCAAAATCGATATTTTAGGTGTCTAAAGTCGATATGTGCATGCATCTTCTGTATCCGTCTATATCCCAAATTCAGGTTCAAAACACCCGAAAATTCGATATTTTTGGGTCCCATAAGCGATCTGTACATGCATACTCCTTGCTAGAATTTTTTCAAGATACAAAACCAAAACATGCTCAAAATCGATATTTTAGGTGCAAAAAGTCGAAATGTGCATTCATCTTCTGTACCCGTTTATATCTCAAATTCAGGCTCAAAACACCCGAAAATTCGATATTATTGTTTCCCCGAAGTGATCTGTACATGCCTACTCCGTGTTAGAGTATTTTCAAAATACAGGCCCAAAACATGCTCAAAATCGATATTTTAGGTGCCCAAAGTCGATATGTGCATGCATCTTCTGTATCCGTCTATATCCCAAATTCAGGTTCAAAACACCCGAAAATTCGATATTTTTGGGTCCCAGAAGCGATCTGTACATGCCTACTCCTTGCTAGAATTTTTTAAGATACAAACCCAAGACATGCTCAAAATCGATGTTTTAGGTGTCCAAAGTCTATATGTGCATGCATCTTCTGTACCCGTTTTTATCTCAAATTCAGGCTCAAAACACCCGAAAATTAAATATTTGTGGGTCCCAGAAGCGATCTGTACGTGCATACTCCGTGTTAGAGTGTTTTTAAAATACAGGCCCAAAACATGCTGAAAATCGATATTTAATGTGCCCTAAGTCAATATGTGTATGCATCTTCTGTACACGTGTATATCCCTAATTCAAGTTCAAAACACCCGAAAATTCGATAATTTTGGGTCCCAAAAGCAATCTGTACATGCCTACTCCTTGCTAGAATGTTTTCAAGATACAAACCAAAAACATGCTCAAAATCGATATTTTAAGTGCAAAAAGTCGATATGTGCATGCATCTTCTGTACCCGTTTATATTTCAAATTCAGGCTCAAAACTCCGAAAATTCGATATTTTTGTGTCCTTTAAGCAATCTGCACATGCCTACTCAGTGCTAGAATGTTCTTAAAATACAGGCTTAAAACATGCTATAAATCGATATTTTAGGTGTCCAAAGTCGATATGTTCATGCATCTTCTGTACCCGTTTATATCTCAAATTAAGGCTCAAAACACCCGAAAAATCGATATTTTTGGGTCCCAAACCGATCTGTACATGTCTACTCCGTGTTAGAGTATTTTTAAAATACATGTTCAAAACATGCTAAAAATCGATATTTTAGGTGCCCAAAGACGATATGTTCATGCATCATCTGTACCCGTTTATATCTCAAATTCAGGCTCAAAACACCCGAAAATTCAATATTTTTGGGTCCCAGAAGCAATCTTTGCGTGCACACTCCGTGTTAGAATGTTTTTAAAATACAGTCCCAAAACATGCTGAAAATCGATATTTTATGTGCTCAAAGTCAAAATGTGTATGCATCTTCTGTACACGTATATATCCCTAATTCAGGTTCAAAACACCAGAAAATTCGATTTTTTTGGGTCCCAGAAGCGATCTGTACATGCCTACTCCTTGCTAGAATGTTTTCAAGATACAGACCCAAAACATGTTAAGAATCGATATTTTAAGTGCAAAAAGTCGATATGTGCATGCATCTTCTGTACCCGTTTATATCTCAAATTCAGGCTCAAAACTCCGAAAATTCTATTTTTTTGGGTCCCTGAAGCAATCTGCACATGCCTACTCAGTGCTAGAATGTTTTTAAAATACAGGCTTAAAAACATGCTATAAATCGATATTTTAGGTGTCCAAAGTCGATATGTGCATGCATCTTCTGAACCCGTTTATATCTCAAATTCAGGCTCAAAACACCCAAAAAATCGATATTTTTGTGTCCCAGAAACGATCTGTACATGCCTACTCCGTGTTAGAGTATTTTCAATATACAGGCCCAAAACATGCTCAAAATCGATATTTTAGGTGCACAAAGTCGATATGTGCATGCATCTTCTGTATCCGTTTATATCTCAAATTCAGGCTCAAAACACCCGAAAATTCGATATTTTTGGGTCCCAGAAGCGATCTGTACATGCCTACTCCGTGTTAATGTATTTTCAAAATACAGGCCCAAAACATGCTGAAAATCTATATTTTAGGTGCCCAAAGTCAATATGTGTATGCATCTTCTGTACCCAGTTATATCCCAAATTCTGGCTCAAAACCCCCGAAAATTCGATATTTTTGGGTCCCAGAAGCGATCTGTACATGCCTACTCATTGCTAGAATATTTTCAAATTATACGCCCAAAACATACTAAAAATCGATATTTTGGGTGCCAAAGTCGATATGTGCATGCATCTTCTGTACCCGTTTATATCTCAAATTCAGGCTCAAAACACCCATAAAATCGATATTTTTGTGTCCAAGAAGCGATCTGTACATGTCTACACCGTGCTATAGTATTTTCAAAATACAGGCCCAAAACATGCTCAAAATTGATATTTTAGGTGCCCAAAGTGGATATGTGCATGCATCTTCTGTACCCGTTCATGTCACAAAATCAGGCTCAGAACACCCTAAAATTCGATTTATTTGGGTTCCAGAAGCGATCTGTACGTGTCTACTCAGTGTAAGATTATTTTAAAAATACAGGCCCAAAACATGCTCAAAATCGATATTTTGGGTGCCCAAAGTCGATATGTGCATGCATCTTCTGTACCCGTTTATATCTCAAATTCAAGCTTAAAACCCCCGAAAATTCAATATTTTTGGGTCCCAGAAGCGATCTGTACGTGCACACTCCGTGTTAGAGTGTTTTTAAAATACAGGATCAAAACATGCTCAAAATCGATATATTATATGCCCAAAGTCAAAATGTGTATGCATCTTCTGTACACGTGTATATCCCTAATTCAGGTTCAAAACACCAGAAAATTCGATTTTTTTGGGTCCCAGAAGCGATCTGTACATGCCTACTCCTTGCTAAAATATTTTCAAGATACAGACCCAAAACATGATCAAAATCGATATTTTAAGTGCAAAAAGTCGATATGTGCATGTATCATCTGTACCCGTTTATATCTCAAATTCAGGCTCAAAACTCCGAAAACTCGATATTTTTGGGTCCCTTAAGCAATCTGCACATGCCTACTCAGTACTAGAATATTTTTAAAATACAGGCTCAAAACATGCTATAAATCGATATTTTAGGTGTCCAAAGTCGATATGTGCATGCATCTTCTGAACCCGTTTATATCTCAAATTCAGGCTCAAAACACCCAAAAAATCGATATTTTTGTGTCCCAGAAGCGATCTGTACATGTCTACTCCATGTTAGAGTATTTTCAAAATACAGGCCCAAAACATGCTCAAAATCGATATTTTAGGTGCCCCAAGTCGAAATGTGCATGCATCTTCAGTATCCGTTTATATCTCAAATTCAGGCTCAAAACACTCGAAAATTCGATATTTTTGGGTCCCAGAAGCGATCTGTACATGCCTACTCCGTATTAATGTATTTTCAAAATACAGGCCCAAAACATGCTGAAAATCTATATTTTAGGTGCCCAAAGTCAATATGTGTATGCATCTTCTGTACCCGTCTATATCCCAAATTCAGGTTCAAAACACCAGAAAATTCGGTATTTTTGGGTCCCAGAAGCGATCTGTACATGCCTACTCCTTGCTAAAAAAATTTCAAGATACAGACCCAAAACATGCTCAAAATCGATATTTTAGGTGCAAAAAGTCGATATGTGTATGCATCCTCTGTACAAGGTTATATCCCAATATCTGGCTCAGAACACCCGAAAATTCGATATTTTTGGGTCCCAGAAGCGATCTGTACATGCCTACTCAGTGCTAGAATATTTTCAAATTATACGCCGAAAACATACTAAAAATCGATATTTTGGGTGCCCAAAGTGGATATGTGCATGCATCTTCTGTACCCGTTTATATCTCAAATTCAGGCTCAAAACATCTAAAAAATCGATATTTTTGTGTCCCAGAATCGATCTGAATATATGTACACCGTGTTTGAGTATTTTAAAAATACAGGCCCAAAACATGCTCAAAATCGATATTATAGGTGCCCGAAGTCGATATGTGAATGCATCTTCTGTACCTGTTCAAATCTCAAATTCAGGCTCAGAACACCCTAAAATTCGATTTAATTGGGTCCCAGAAGCGATCTGTACATGTCTACACCGTGTTATAGTATTTTAAAAATACAGGCCCAAAACATGCTCAAATCGATATTTTGGGTGCCCAAAGTCGATATGTGAATGCATCTTCTGTACCCGTTTATATCTCAAATTCAGACTCAAAACACCCGAATATTCGATATTTTTGGGTCCCAAAAGCAATGTTTACATGCATACTCCGTGTTGGAGTATTTTCAAAATACAGGCCTAAAACATGCGGAAAATCGATATTTTAGGTGCCCAAAGTCAATATGTGTATACATCTTCTGTACCCGTCTATATCCCAAATTCAGGTTCAAAACACTCTAAAATTCGATATTTTTGGGTCCCAGAAGCAATCTGTACATGCCTACTTCTTGCTAGAATGTTTTCAAGATACAGACCCAAAATATGCTCAAAATCGATATTTTAGGTGCAAAAAGTCGAAATGTGCATGCATCTTCTGTACCCGTTTATATCTCAAATTCAGGCTCAAAACACCCGAAAATTCGATATTGTTGGGTCCCCGAAGCGATCTGTACATGCCTACTCCATGTTAGAGTATTTTCAAAATACAGGCCCAAAACATGATCAAAATCGATATTTTAGGTGCCCAATGTCGATATGTGCATGCATCTTCTGTATCCGTCTATATCCCAAATTCAGGTTCAAAACACCCGAAAATTTGATAATTTTTGGTCCCAGAAGCGATCTGTACATGCCTACTCCTTGCTAGAATTTTTTCAAGATACAGACCCAAAACATGCTCAAAATCGATATTTTAGGTGCAAAAAGTCGATATGTGCATGCATCCTCTGTACCCTGTTATATCCCAATTTCTGGCTCAAAACACCCGAAAATTCGATATTTTTGGTTCCCAGAAGCGATCTGTACATGCCTAGTCAGTGCTAGAATATTTTCAAATTATACGCCGAAAACATACTAAAAATCGATATTTTGGGTGCCCAAAGTCGATATGTGCATGCATCTTCTGTACCCGTTTATATCTCAAATTCAGGCTCAAAACACCCAAAAAATCGATATTTTTGTGTCCCAGAAGCGATCTGTACATGTCTACACCGTGTTTGAGTATTTTCAAAATACAGGCCCAAAACATGCTCAAAATCGATATTTTAGGTGCCCGAAGTCGATATGTGCATGAATCTTCTGTACCTGTTCATATATCAAATTCAGGCTCAGAACAACCGAAAATTCGATTTATTTGGGTCCCAGAAGCGATCTGTACGTGTCTACTCCGTGTTAGAGTATTTTAAAAATACAGGCTCAAAACATGGTCAAAATCGATATTTTGGGTGCCCAAAGTCGATATGTGCATGCATCTTCTGTACCCGTTTATATCTCAAATTCAGACTCAAAACACCCGAAAATTCGATATTTTTGGGTCCCAAAAGCCATCTGTACATGCATACTCCGTGTTAGAGTATTTTTAAAATACAGGCCTAAAACATGCTGTAAATCGATATTTTAGCTGCACAAAGTCAATATGTGTATGCATCTTCTGTACCCGTCTATATCCCAAATTCAGGTTCAAAACACTCGAAAATTCGATATTTTTGAGTCCCAGAAGCAATCTGTACATGCCTACTTCTTGCTAGTAAGTTTTCATGATACAGACCCAAAACATGCTCAAAATCGATATTTTAGGTGCAAAAAGTCGATATGTGCATGCATCTTCTATACCCGTTTATATCTCAAATTCAGGCTCAAAACACCCAAAAAATCGATATTTTTGTGTCTCAGAAGCGATCTGTACATGTCTACACCGTGTTATAGTATTTTCAAAATACAGGCCAAAAACATGCTCAAAATCGATATTTTAGGTGCCCAAAGTCGATATGTGCATGCATCTTCTGTACCCGTTTATATATAAAATTCAGGCTCAAAACACCCGAAAAGTCGATATTTTTGGGTCCCAGAAGTGATCTGTACATGCCTACTCCGTGTTAATGTATTTTCAAAATACAGGCCCAAAACATGCTGAAAATCAATATTTTAGGTGCCCAAAGTCAATATGTGTATGCATCTTCTGTACCCGTCTATATCCCAAATTCAGGTTCAAAACACCAGAAAATACGGTATTTTTGGATCCAAGAAGCGACCTGTACATGCCTACTCCTTCCTAGAATGTTTTCAAGATACAGACCCAAAACATGCCTAAAATCGATATTTTAGGTGCAAAAAGTCGATATGTGCATGCATCCTCTGTACCCGGTTATATCCCATATTCAGGCTCAAAACACCCAAAAAATCGATATTTTTGTGTCCCAGAAGCGATCTGTACATGTCTACACCGTGCTATAGTTTTTTCAAAATACAGGCCCAAAACATGCTCAAAATCGATATTTTATGTGCCCAAAGTCAATATGTGCATGCATCTTCTGTATCCGTTCATATCTCAAATTCAGGCTCAGAACACCCTAAAATTCGATTTATTTGGGTTCCAGAAGCGATCTGTACGTGTCTACTCAGTGTTAGAGTATTTTAAAAATACATGCCCAAAACATGCTCAAAATCAATATTTTGGGTGCCCAAAGTCGATATGTGCATGCATCTTCTGTACCCGTTTATATCTCAAATTCAGACTCAAAACACCCGAATATTCGATTTTTTTGGTTCCAAAAAGCAATGTGTACATGCATACTCCGTGTTAGAGTATTTTCAAAATACATGCCTAAAACATGCTGAAAATCGATATTTTAGATGCCCAAAGTCAATATGTGTATGCATCTTCTGTACCCGTCTATATCCCAATTTCTGGCTCAAAACACCAGAAAATTCGATATTTTTGGGTCCCAGAAGTGATCTGTACATGCCTACTCAGTGCTAGAATATTTTCAAATTATACGCCCAAAACATACTAAAAATCGATATATTGGGTGCCCAAAGTCGATATGTGAATGCATCTTCTGTACCCGTTTATATCTCAAATTCAGCCTCAAAACACCCAAAAAATCGATATTTTTGTGTCCCAG
Organism: Petrolisthes cinctipes; assembly: GCA_033782935.1. NCBI lineage: Eukaryota > Metazoa > Arthropoda > Malacostraca > Decapoda > Porcellanidae > Petrolisthes > Petrolisthes cinctipes. The sequence continues at coordinate 376,829 of JAWQEG010000731.1, read as the reverse complement.
AAGCGATCTGTACATGTCTACACCGTGTTTGAGTATTTTCAAAATACAGGCCCAAAACATGCTCAAAATCGATATTTTAGGTGCAAAAAGTCGATATGTGCATGCGTCTTCTGTACCTGTTCATATCTCAAATTCAGGCTCAGAACAACCGAAAATTCGATTTATTTGGGTCCCAGAAGCGATCTGTACGTGTCTACTCCGTGTTAGAGTATTTTAAAAATACAGGGTCAAAACATGCTCAAAATCTATATTTTGAATGCCCAAAGTCGATATGTGCATGCATCTTCTGTACCCGTTTATATCTCAAATTCAGACTCAAAACACCCGAATATTCGATATTTTTGGGTCCCAAAAGCCATCTGTACATGCTTACTCCGTGTTAGAGTATTTTTAAAATACAGGCCTAAAACATGCTGTAAATCGATATTTTAGCTGCATAAAGTCAATATGTGTATGCATCTTCTGTACCTGTCTATATCCCAAATTGAGGTTCAAAACACTCGAAAATTCGATATTTTTGAGTCCCAGAAGCAATCTTTACATGCCTACTTCTTGCTAGAAAGTTTTCATGATACAGACCCAAAACATGCTCAAAATCGATATTTTAGGTGTTAAAAGTCGTTATGTGCATGCATCTTTTGTTCCCGTTTATATCTCAAATTCAGGCTCAAAACACCCAAAAAATCGATATTTTTGTGTCCCAGAAGCAATCTGTACATGTCTACACCGTGTTATAGTATTTTCAAAATACAGGCCCAAAACATGCTCAAAATCGATATATTATGTACCCAAAGTCGATATGTGCATGCATCTTCTGTACCCGGTTATATCTCAAATTCAGCCTCAAAACACCAAAAAAATCGATATTTTTGTGTCCTAGAAGCGATCTGTACATGTCTACACCGTGTTTGAGTATTTTCAAAATACAGGCCCAAAACATGCTCAAAATCGATATTTTAGGTGCCCAAAGTCGATATGTGCATGCATCTTCTGTACCCGTTTATATCTCAAATTCAGACTCAAAACACCCGAATATTCGATTTTTTTGTTTCCAAAAAGCAATGTGTACATGCATACTCCGTGTTAGAGTATTTTCAAAATACATGCCTAAAACATGCTGAAAATCGATATTTTAGATGCCCAAAGTCAATATGTGTATGCATCTTCTGTACCCGTCTATATCCCAAATTCAGGTTCAAAACACTCGAAAATTCGATATTTTTGGGTCCCAGAAGCAATCTGTACATGCCTACTTCTTGCTAGAATGTTTTCGAGATACAGACCCAAAACATGCTCAAAATCGATATTTTAGGTGCAAAAAGTCGAAATTTGCATGCATCTTCTGTACCCGTTTATATCTCAAATTCAGGCTCAAAACACCCGAAATTTCGATATTTTTGGGTCCCCGAAGCGATATGTACATGCCTACTCAGTGTTAGAGTATTTTCAAAATACAGGCCAAAAACATGCTCAAAATCGATATTTTAGGTGCCCAAAGTCGATATTTGCATGCATCTTCTGTATCCGTCTATATCCCAAATTCAGGTTCAAAACACCCGAAAATTCGATTATTTTGGGTCCCAGAAGCGATCTGTACATGCCTACTCCTTGCTAGAGTTTTTTCAAGATACAGACCCAAAACATGCTCAAAATCGATATTTTAGGTGCAAAAAGTCGATATGTGCATGCATCCTCTGTACCCGGTTATATCCCAATTTCTGGCTCAAAACACCAGAAAATTCGATATTTTTGGGTCCCAGAAGTGATCTGTACATGCCTACTCAGTGCTAGAATATTTTCAAATTATACGCCCAAAACATACTAAAAATCGATATATTGGGTGCCCAAAGTCGATATGTGAATGCATCTTCTGTACCCGTTTATATCTCAAATTCAGCCTCAAAACACCCAAAAAATCGATATTTTTGTGTCCCAGAAGCGATCTGTACATGTCTACACCGTGTTTGAGTATTTTCAAAATACAGGCCCAAAACATGCTCAAAATCGATATTTTAGGTGCAAAAAGTCGATATGTGCATGCGTCTTCTGTACCTGTTCATATCTCAAATTCAGGCTCAGAACAACCGAAAATTCGATTTATTTGGGTCCCAGAAGCGATCTGTACGTGTCTACTCCGTGTTAGAGTATTTTAAAAATACAGGGTCAAAACATGCTCAAAATCTATATTTTGAATGCCCAAAGTCGATATGTGCATGCATCTTCTGTACCCGTTTATATCTCAAATTCAGACTCAAAACACCCGAATATTCGATATTTTTGGGTCCCAAAAGCCATCTGTACATGCTTACTCCGTGTTAGAGTATTTTTAAAATACAGGCCTAAAACATGCTGTAAATCGATATTTTAGCTGCATAAAGTCAATATGTGTATGCATCTTCTGTACCTGTCTATATCCCAAATTGAGGTTCAAAACACTCGAAAATTCGATATTTTTGAGTCCCAGAAGCAATCTGTACATGCCTACTTCTTGCTAGAAAGTTTTCATGATACAGACCCAAAACATGCTCAAAATCGATATTTTAGGTGTTAAAAGTCGTTATGTGCATGCATCTTTTGTTCCCGTTTATATCTCAAATTCAGGCTCAAAACACCCAAAAAATCGATATTTTTGTGTCCCAGAAGCAATCTGTACATGTCTACACCGTGTTATAGTATTTTCAAAATACAGGCCCAAAACATGCTCAAAATCGATATATTATGTACCCAAAGTCGATATGTGCATGCATCTTCTGTACCCGGTTATATCTCAAATTCAGCCTCAAAACACCAAAAAAATCGATATTTTTGTGTCCTAGAAGCGATCTGTACATGTCTACACCGTGTTTGAGTATTTTCAAAATACAGGCCCAAAACATGCTCAAAATCGATATTTTAGGTGCCCAAAGTCGATATGTGCAGGCATCTTCTGTACACGTTTATATCTCAAATTCAGGCTCAAAACACCCAAAAAATCGATAATTTTGGGTCCCAGAAGCGATCTGTACATGTCTACACCGTGTTATAGTATTTTCAAAATACAGGCCCAAAACATGCTCAAAATCGATATTTTAGGTGCAAAAAGTCGATATGTGCATGCATCTTCTGTACCCGTTCATATCTAAAATTCAGGCTCAGAACACCCGAAAATTCGACTTTTTTGGGTCCCAGAAGCGATCTGTACGTGTCTACTCAGTGTTAGAGTATTTTAAAAATTCAGGCCCAAAACATGCTCAAAATCGATAGTTTTGGTGCCCAAAGTCGATATGTGCATGCATCTTCTGTACCCGTTTATATCTCAAATTGAGGCTCAAAACACCCGAAAATTCAATGTTTTTGGGTCCCAGAAGCGATCTGTACGTGCATACTCCGTGTTAGAGTGTTTTTAAATTACAGGCCCAAATCATGCTGAAAATCGATATTTTATGTGCCCAAAGTCAATATGTGTATGCATCTTCTGTACCCGTGTATATCCCTAATTCTGGTTCAAAACACCCGAAAATTCGATATTTTTGGGTCCCAGAAGCGATCTGTACATGCCTACTCCTTGCTAGAATGTTTTCAAGATACAGACCCAAAACATGCTCAAAATCGATATTTTAAGTGCAAAAAGTCGATATGTGCATGCATCTTCTGTACCTGTTTATATCTCAAATTCAGGATCAAAACTCCGAAAATTCGATATTTTTGGGTCCCTTAAGCGATCTGCACATGCCTACTCAGTGCTAGAATGTTTTTAAAATACAGGCTTAAAACATGCTCAAAAATGATATTTTAGGTGTGAAAAGTCGATATGTGCATGCATCTTCTTTACCCGTTTATACCTCAAATTCAGGCTCAAAACACCCCAAAAATCGATATTTTTGTGTCCCAGAAGCGATCTGTACATGCCTACTCCGTGTTAATGTATTTTCAAAATACAGGCCCAAAACATGCTGAAAATCGATATTTTAGGTGCCCAAAGTCAATATGTGTATGCATCTTCTGTACCCATCTATTTCCCAAATTCAGGTTCAAAACACCAGAAAATTCGATATTTTTGGGTCCCAGAAGCGACCTGTACATGCCTACTACTTGCTAGAATGTTTTCAAGATATAGACCCAAAACATGCTTAAAATCGATATTTTAGGTGCAAAAAGTCGATATGTGCATGCATCCTCTGTACCCGGTTATATCCCATATTCTGGCTAAAAAACCCCGAAAATTCAATATTTTTGGGTCCCAGAAGCTATCTGTACATGCCTAGTCAGTGCTAGAATATTTTCAAATTATACGCCCAAAACATACTAAAAATCGATATTTTGGGTGCCAAAGTCGATATGTGCATGCATCTTCTGTACCCGTTTATATCTCAAATTCAGGCTCAAAACACCCAAAAAATCGATTTATTTGGGTCCCAGAAGTGATCTGTACGTGTCTACTCCGTGTTAGAGTGTTTTAAAAATACAGACCCGAAACATGCTATAAATCGATAATTTGGGTGCCCAAAGTGGATATGTGCATTCATATTCTGTACCTGTTTATATCTTAAATTCAGGCTCAAAACACCCGAAAATTCGATATTTTTGGGTCCCAAAAGCGATCTTTACATGTCTACTCCGTGTTAGAGTATTTTTAAAATACAGGCCCAAAACATACTAAAAATCGATATATTAGGTGCCCAAAGTCGATATGTGCATGCATCTTCTGTACTTGTTTATATCTCAAATTCTGGCTCAAAACTCCGAAAATTCGATATTTTTGTGTCCCAGAAGCGATCTGTACATGCATACTCCGTGTTAGAGTGTTTTTAAAATGCAGGCCCAAAACATGCTGAAAATTGATATTTTTGGTGCACAAAGTCAATATGTGTATGCTTTATCTGTACCCGGTTATATCTCAAATTCAGGCTCAAAACACCAGAAAAATCAATATTTTTGGGTCCCAGAATCGATCTGTACGTGCATACTCCGTGTTAGAGTGTTTTTAAAATACAGGCCCAAAACATGCTGAAAATCGATATTTTATGTGCCCAAAGTCAATATGTGTATGCATCTTCTGTACCCGTGTATATCCCTAATTCAGGTTCAAAACACCAGAAAATACGATATTTTGGGGTCCCAGAAGCGATCTGTACATGCCTACTCCTTGCTAGAATGTTTTCAAGATACAGAACCCAAAACATGCTCAAAATCGATATTTTGGGTGCCCAAAGTCGATAGTTGCATACATCTTCTGTACCCGTTTATATCTCAAATTCAGGCTCAAAACACTCAAAAAATCAAATATTTTTGTGTCCCAGAAGCGATCTGTACGTGTCTACTCCGTATTAGAGTATTTTAAAAATACAGACCCAAAATATGCTTAAAATCGATATTTTGGGTGCCCAAAGTCGATATGTGCATGCATCTTCTATACCAGTTTATGTCTCAAATTCAGACTCAAAACACCCGAATATTCGATATTTATGGGTCCCAAAAGCCATCTGTACATGCATACTCCGTGTTAGAGTTTTTTTAAAATACAGGCCTAAAACATGCTGAAAATCGATATTTTAGCTGCCCAAAGTCAATATGTGTATGCATCTTCTGTACCCATTTATATGTTATATTCAGGCTCAAAACACCCGAAATTTCGATATTTTTGGGTCCCAAAAGCGATCTGTACATGTCTACACCGTATTAGAGTATTTTTAAAATACAGGGCCAAAACATACTAAAAATCGATATTTTAGGTGCCCAAAGTCGATATGTGCATGCATCTTCTCTACCCGTTTATATCTCAAATTCAGGCTCAAAACACCCGAAAATTCAATGTTTTTGGGTCCCAGAATCGATCTGTACGTGCATACTCCGTGTTAGAGTGTTTTTAAAATATAGGCCCAAAACATGCTGAAAATCAATATTATATGTGCCCAAAGTCAATATGTGTATGCATCTTCTGTACCCGTGTATATCCCAAATTTAGGTTCAAAACACCAAAAAATTCGATATTTTTGGGTCCTAGAAGCGATCTGTACATGCCTACTCCTTGCTAGAATGTTTTCAAGATACAGACCCAAAACATTCTCAAAATCGATATTTTAAGTGCAAAAAGTCGATATGTGCATGCATCTTCTGTACCCATTTATATCTCAAATTCAGGCTCAAAACTCCGAAAATTCGATATTTTTGGGTCCATTAAGCGATCTGCACATGCCTACTCAGTGCTAGAATGTTTTCAAAATAGAGGCATAGAACATGCTAAAAATCGATATGTTGGGTGCCCAAAGTCGATATGTGCATGCATCTTCTGTACCCGTTTATATCTCAAATTCAGGCTCAAAACACCCCAAAAAATCGATATTTTTGTGTCCCAGAAGCGATCTGTACGTGTCTACTCTGTGTTAGAGTATTTTCAAGATACAGACACAAAACATGCTTAAAATCGATATTTTAGGTGCAAAAAGTTGAAATGTGCATGCATTTTCTGTACCCGTTTATATCTCAAATTCAGGCTCAAAACACCGAAAATTCGATATTTTTGGATCCCCGAAGCGATCTGTACATGCCTACTCCGTGTTCGAGTATTTTTCAAGATACAGACCCAAAACATGCTCAAAACCGATATTTTAGGTGCAAAAAGTCAATATGTGCATGCATCCTCTGTACCCGGTTATATCCCAAATTCTGGCTCAAAACCTCCGAAAATTCGATATTTTTGGGTCCCAGAAGCGATCTGTACAGACCCAAAACATGCTCAAAATCGATATTTTAGGTGCAAAAAGTCAATATGTGCATGCATCCTCTGTACCCGGTTATATCCCAAATTCTGGCTCAAAACCTCCGAAAATTCGATATTTTTGGGTCCCAGAAGCGATCTGTACATGCCTACTCAGTGCTAGAATATTTTCAAATTATACGCCCAAAACATACTAAATATCGATATTTTGGGTGCCAAAGTCGATATGTGCATGCATCTTCTGTACCCGTTTATATCTCAAATTCAGGCTCAAAACACCCAAAAAAAATCGATATTTTTGTGTCACAGAAGCGATTTGTACATGTCTACACCGTGTTAGAGTATTTTTAAAATACAGGCCCAAAACATACTAAAAATCGATATTTTAGGTGCCCAAAGTCGATATGTGCATGCATCTTCTGTACCCGTTTATATCTCAAATTCAGGCTCAAAACACCCGAAAATTCAATGTTTTTGGGTCCCAGAAGCGATCTTTACGTGCATACTCCGTGTTAGAGTGTTTTTAAAATAGAGGTCCAAATCATGCTGAAAATCGATATTTTATGTGCCCAAAGTCAATATGTGTATGCATCTTCTGTACCCGTGTATATCCCTAATTCTGGTTTAAAATACCAGAAAATTCGATATTTTTGGGTCCCAGAAGCGATCTGTACATGCCTCCTCCTTGCTAGAATGTTTTCAAGATACAGACCCAAAACATGCTCAAAATCGATATTTTAGGTGCAAAAAGTCGATATGTGCATGGATCTTCTGTACTCGTTTATATCTCAAATTCAGGCTCAAAACTCCGAAAATTCGATATTTTTGGGTCCCTTAAGCGATCTGCACATGCCTACTCCTTGCTAGAATGTTTTCAAGATACAGACCCAAAACATTCTCAAAATCGATATTTTAAGTGCAAAAAGTCGATATGTGCATGCATCTTCTGTACCCATTTATATCTCAAATTCAGGCTCAAAACTCCGAAAATTCGATACTTTTGGGTCCCATAAGCGAACTGTACATGCCTACTCCGTGTTAATGTATTTTCAAAATACAGGCCCAAAACATGCTGAAAATCGATATTTTAGGTGCCTAAAGTCAATATGTGTATGCATCTTCTGTACCCGTCTATATCCCAAATTCGGGTTCAAAACACCCGAAAATTCGATATTTTTGGGTCCCAGAAGCGACCTGTACATGCCTACTCCTTGCTAGAATGTTTTCAAGATACAGACCCAAAACATGCTAAAAATCGATATTTTGGGTGCCGAAAGTCGATATGTGCATGCATCTTCTGTACCCGTTTATATCTCAAATTCAGGCTCAAAACACCCAAAAAAATCGATATTTTTGTGTCCCAGAAGCAATCTGTACATGCCTACTCCGTGTTAGAGTATTTTCAAAATACAGGCCCAAAACGTGCTCAAAATCGATATTTTAGGTGCCCAAAGTCGATATGTGCATGCATCTTCTGTACCCGTCTATATCCCAAATTCAGGTTCAAAACACTCCAAAATTCGATATTTTTGGGTCCCAGAAGCAATCTGTACATGCCTACTCCTTGCTAGAATGTTTTCAAGATACAGACCCAAAACATGTTAAAAATCGATATTTTAGGTGCAAAAAGTCAATATGTGCATGCATCTTCTGTACCCGTGTATATCCCTAATTTAGGTTCAAAACCCCCGAAAATTCGATTTATTTGGGTCCCAGAAGCGATCTGTACATGCCTACTCAGTGCTAGAATATTTTCAAATTATACGCCCAAAACATACTAAATATCGATATTTTGGGTGCCAAAGTCGATATGTGCATGCATCTTCTGTACCCGTTTATATCTCAAATTCAGGCTCAAAACACCCAAAAAAATCGATATTTTTGTTTCCCAGAAGCGATCTGTACATGTCTACACCGTGTTAGAGTATTTTTAATATACAGACCCAAAACATACTAAAAATCGATATTTTGGGTGCCCAAAGTTGATATCTGCATGCATCTTCAGTACCCGTTTATATCTCAAATTCAGGCTAAAAACGACGGAAAATTCAATATTTTTGGTTCCCAAGAAGCGATCTGTACCTGCCTACTCAGTGCCAGAATGTTTTCAAAATATAGGCTCAAAACATGCTAAAAATCGATTATTTAGGTGTCCAATGTCGATATGTGCATGCATCTTCTGTACACGTTTATATCTAGTATTCAGGCTCAAAACACCCGAAAATTCGATATTTTTGTGTCACAGAAGATATCTGTACATGCCTACTTCGTGTTAGAGTATTTTCAAGATACATGTCCAAAACATGCTGAAAATCGATATTTTGGGTGCGCAAAGTCGATAATTATGTGCATTCATCTTCTGTACCCGTTTATATCTAGAATTCAGGCGCAAAACACCCGAAAATTCAAAATTTTTGTATCACAGAAGATATCTGTACATGCCTACTCCGTGTTAGAGTACTTTCAAAATACAGGCCATAAAACATGCTGAAAATCGATATTTTAGGTGCCCAAAGTCGATATGTGCATGCATATTCTGTACCCGTTTATATCTCAAATTCAGGCTCAAAACACCTAAAAATTTGATGTTATTGAATCCCAGAAGCGATCTGTACATGCCTACTCCGTGTTAGAATATTTTTAAAATACTGTCCCAAAATATGCTCAAAATCGATATTTTAGGTGCCCATAGTCGATATGTGCATGCATCTTCAGTATCCGTTAATATCTCAAATTCAAGCTCAAAACACCCGAAAATTCGGTATTTTTGGGTCCCAGAAGCGATCTGTACATGCCTACTTCTTGCTAAAATGTTTTCAAGATACATACCCAAAACAAGCTTAAAATCGTTATTTTAGGTGCAAAAAGTCGATATGTGCATGTATCTTCAGTACCGGTTTATATCTCAAATTCAGGCTCAAAACACCGGAATATCTAATAGTTTTAGGTTCCAGAAGCGATCTGTACATGTCTACTCAGTGCTAGAATGTTTTTAAAATTATATTATAGGTGTCCCAAGTCGATATGTGCATGCATCTTCAGTATCCGTTTATATCTCAAATTCAGGCTCAAAACACCCGAAAATTCGATATTTTTGGGTCTTAGAAGCGATCTGTACATGCCTACTCCGTGTTAGAGTATTTTCAAAATACAGGCCCAATATATGCTTAAAATCGATATTTTAGGTGCCCAAAGACAATATGTGCATGCATCTTCTGTACCCGTTTATAACTCAAATTCAGGCTCAAAACACCCGAAAATTCGATAATTTTGGGTCCAAGAAGCGATCTGTACATGCTTACTCCGTGTTAAACTATTTTCAAAATACATGCCCAAAACATACTGAAAATCGATATTTTAGGTGCCCAAAGTCGATTTGTGCATGCATCTTCTGTACCCGTTTATATCTCAAAATCAGGCTCAAAACACCCGAAAATTCGATATTTTTGAGTCCCAGAAGCGATCTGTACATGCCTACTCAGTGTTAGAGTATTTTCAAAATACAGGCCGAAAACATGCTCAAAATCAATATTTTAGTTGCCCAAAGTCAATATGTGCATGCTTCTTCTGTACCCGATTATATCTCAAATTCGGGCTCAAAAATATCCGAAAATTCGATATTTTGGGTCCCAGAAGCGATCTGTACATGCCTACTTCGTGTTAGAGTATTTTTAAAATAAAGGCCCAAAACATGCTAAAAATCGATATTTTTGGTGCCCAAAGTCGATATGTGCATGCATTATCTGTACCCGTTTATAACTCAAATTCAGGGTCAAAACATCCTAAAATTCGGTATTTTTGTGTCCCAGAAGCGATCTGTACATCCCTACTCCATGCTAGAATGTTTTCAAGATACAGACCCAAAACATGCTCAAAATCGATATTTTAGGTGCAAAAAGTCGATATGTGCATGTATCTTCAGTACCCGTTTATATCTCAAATTCAGGCTCAAAACACCCGAATATTCAATAGTTTTAGGTTCCAGAAGCGATCTGTACATGTCTACTCAGTGCAAGAATGTTTTTAAAATATAGGTTTAAAACATGCTAAAAATTTATATTTTAGGTGTCAAAAGTCGATATGTGCATGCATCTTCTGTACTCGTTTATATCTTAAATTCAGTCTCAAAACACCCGAAAATTCGATATTTTTGGGTCCCAGAAGCGACCTGTATATGCCTACTCCATGCTAGAATGTTTTCAAGATACAGACCCAAAACATGCCCAAAATCGATATTTTAGGTGCAAAAAGTCTAAATGTGCTTGCATCTTAAGTGCCCGTTTATATCTTAAATTCAGGCTTAAAACACCCAAAAATTCAATATTCTTGGGTCCCCGAAGCGATCTGTACATGTCTACTCAGTGCTAGAATGTTTTAAAATATAGGCTTAAAACATGCTAAAAATCAATATTTTACGTGTAAAAAGTCGATATGTGCATACATCTTTTGTACCTGTTTATATCCCAAATTCATGCTCAAAACACCCAAAATTCAAAATTTTGGGTCCCAGAAGCAATCTGTACATGCCTACTCAGTGATAGAATATTTTCTAAATATAGGCCCAAAACATGCAAAAAATCGATATTTTAGGTGCCCAATGTCGATATGTGCATGCATCTTCTGTACCCGTTTATATCTCAAATTCAGGCTCAAAACACCCGAAAAATCGATATTTTTGGGTTCCAGAACCGATCTGTACATGTCTACTCAGTGCTACAGAAGCGATCTGAACATGCCTACTCCGTGTTAGAGAATGTTTTAAAAATACAGGCCCAAAACATGATAAAAATCGATATTTTGTGTGCCCTAAGTCAATATGTGCATGCAACTTCTGTACCCGTTTATATCTCAAATTCAGGCTCAAAGCACCCTAAAATTCGGTATTTTTGTGTCCCAGAAGCGATCTGTACATCCCTAGTCCATGCTAGAATTTTTTCAAGATAAAGACCCAAAACATGCTCAAAATCGATATTTTAGGTGCAAAAAGTCGATATGTGCATGCATCTTCAGTATCCGTTTATATCTCAAATTCAGGCTCAAAACACCCAAAAATTCAATATGCTTGGGCCCCCGAAGCGATCTGTACATGTCTACTCAGTGCTACAATGTTTTAAAATATAGGCTTAAAACATGCAAAAAATCGATATTTTAAGTGTCCAAATTCGATATGTGCATGCATCATCTGTACCCGTTTATATCTCAAATTCAGGCTCAAAACACCCGAAAGTTCGATTTCTGTGTGTCCCAGACGCGATCTCTACATGCCTACTTCGTGTTAGAGTATTTTCAAAGTACAGGCCCAAAACATGCTCAAAATCGATATTTTGGGTGCCCAAAGTTGATATGTGCATGCATCTTCTGTACGCGATTATATATCAAATTCAGGCTCAAAATACCCGAAAATTCAATATTTTTGGGTCCCAGAAGCGATCTGAACATGCCTACTCCGTGTTTGAGTAATTTCAAAATACAGGCCCAAAACATGCTAAAAATCGATATTTTGGATGGTTAAAATCGATATGTGCATGCATCTTCTGTACCCCTCTATATCTCAAATTCAGGCTAAAAACACCCAAAAATTCGATATTTGGGGGTCCCAGAAGCGATCTGTACATGCCTACTCCGTGTTAGAGTATTTTCAAAATACAGGCCCAAAACATGCTGAAAATCGATATTTTAGGTGCCCAAAGTCAATATGTGTATGCATCTTCTATGCCCGTATACATCCCAATTTCACGCTCAAAACACCCGAAAATTCGATATTTTTGGGCCCCAGAAGCGATCTGTACATGCCTACTTAGTGCTTGAATAATTTCAAAATATTGGCCCAAAACATGCTAAAAATCGATACTTTTGGTGCCCAAAGTCGATATGTGCATGCATCTTCTGTACCCGTTTATATCCCAATTTCCGGCTCAAAACACCAGAAAATTCGATATTTTTGGGTCCGAGAATCGATCTGTACATGCCTACTCCTAGTTAGAATGTTTTCAAGATACAGAACCAAAACATGCTCAAAATCGATATTTTAGGTGCCCAAAAGTCGATATGTGCATGCATCTTCTGTACCCGTTTATATCTCAAATTCAGGCTCAAAACACCGGAAAATTCGATATTTTGGGTCCAAGAAGCGATCTGTACATGCCTACTCAGTGCTAGAATATTTTCAAAATACAGGCCCAAAACATGCTAAAAATCAATATTTTAGGTGCCCAAAGTCGATATCTCAAATTCAAGCCCAAAACACCCGAAAATTCGATATTTTGGGGTCCCAGAAGCGATCTGTACATGCCTACTCCTTGTTAGAGTATTTTTAATATACAGGCCCAAAACATACTGAAAATCGATCTTTTAGGTGCCCAAAAGTCGATATGTGTATGCATCTTCTGCACCCGTTTATATCCCAAATTCAACCTAAAAACACCCGAAAATTCGATATTTTTGGGTCCCAGAAGCGATCTGTACATGCCTAGTCAGTGCTAGAATGTTTTCAAAATATAGGCTCAAAACATGCTAAAAATCGATATTTTAAGTGTCCAAAGTCGATATGTGCATGCATCTTCTGTACCCGTTTATATCTCAAATTCAGGCTTGAAACACCCGAAAATTTGTTATTTTGGGGTCCCAGAAGTGATCTGTACATATCTACTTTGTGCTAGAATATTTTCAAAATATAGGCTCAAAACATGCTATAAAACAATATTTTAAGTGTCCAAAGTCGATATGTGTATGCATCTTCTGTACACGTTTATATATCAAATTCAGGCTCAAAACACTCGAAAAATCGGTATTTTTGGGTCCTAGAAGCGATCTGTACTTGCCTACTCCTAGTTAGAATTTTTTCAAGATACAGACTCAAAACATGCTCAAAATCGATATTTTAGGTGCCCAAAAGTCGATATGTTCATGCATCTTCAGTACCTGTTTATATCTCAAATTCAGGCTCAAAACCCCCGAAAATTCGACATTTTTGGGTCCCAGAAGCGATCTGTACATGCCTACTCAGTGCTAGAATATTTTCAAAATACAGGCCCAAAACATGCTAAAAATCGATATTTTAGGTGCCCAAAGTCGATATCTCAAATTCAAGCCCAAAACACCCGAAAATTCGATATTTTTTGGTCCCAGAAGCGATCTGTAGATGCCTACTCCTTGTTAGAGTATTTTTAATATACAGGCCCAAAACATACTGAAAATCGATCTTTTAGGTGCCCAAAAGTCGATATGTGTATGCATCTTCTGCACCCGTTTATATCCCAAATTCAACCTAAAAACACCCGAAAATCCGATATTTTGGGGTCCAAGAAGCTATCTGTACATGCCTACTCAGATACAGGCCCAAAACATGATAAAAATCGATCTTTTAGGTGCCCAAAAGTCGATATGTGTATGCATCTTCTGCACCCGTTTATATCCCAAATTCAACCTAAAATCACCCGAAAATTCGATATTTTTGGGTCCCAGAAGCGATCTGTACATGCCTAGTCAGTGCTAGAATGTTTTCAAAATATAGGCTCAAAACATGCTAAAAATCGATATTTTAAGTGTCCAAAGTCGATATGTGCATGCATCTTCTGTACCCGTTTATATCTCAAATTCAGGCTTGAAACACCCGAAAATTTGTTATTTTGGGGTCCCAGAAGTGATCTGTACATATCTACTTTGTGCTAGAATATTTTCAAAATATAGGCTCAAAACATGCTATAAAACAATATTTTAAGTGTCCAAAGTCGATATGTGTATGCATCTTCTGTACACGTTTATATATCAAATTCAGGCTCAAAACACTCGAAAAATCGGTTTTTTTGGGTCCTAGAAGCGATCTGTACTTGCCTACTCCTAGTTAGAATTTTTTCAAGATACAGATTCAAAACATGCTCAAAATCGATATTTTAGGTGCCCAAAAGTCGATATGTTCATGCATCTTCAGTACCTGTTTATATCTCAAATTCAGGCTCAAAACCCCCGAAAATTCGACATTTTTGGGTCCCAGAAACGATCTGTACATGCCTACTCAGTGCTAGAATATTTTCAAAATACAGGCCCAAAACATGCTAAAATCGATATTTTAGGTGCCCAAAGTCGATATCTCAAATTCAAGCCCAAAACACCCGAAAATTCGATATTTTGGGGTCCCAGAAGCGATCTGTAGATGCCTACTCCTTGTTAGAGTATTTTTAATATACAGGCCCAAAACATACTGAAAATCGATCTTTTAGGTGCCCAAAAGTCGATATGTGTATGCATCTTCTGCACCCGTTTATATCCCAAATTCAACCTAAAAACACCCGAAAATTCGATATTTTGGGGTCCAAGAAGCTATCTGTACATGCCTACTCAGATACAGGCCCAAAACATGCTGAAAATCGATATTTTAGATGCCCAAAGTCAATATGTGTATGCATCTTCTGCACCCGTTTATATCTCAAATTCAACCACAAAACACACGAAAATTCGATATTTTTCGGTCCCAGAAGCGATCTGTACATGCCTACTCAGTGCTAGAATGTTTTCAAAATAAAAGCTCAAAACATACTAAAAATCGATAATTTAAGTGTCCAAAGTCGATATGTGCATGCATCTTCTGTACCCGTTTATATCTCAAATTCAACCTCAAAACACCTGAAAATTCGATATTTTTCGGTCCCAGAAGCGATCTGTACATGCCTACTCAGTGCTAGAATGTTTTACAAAATATAGGCTCAAAACATGCTAAAAATCGATATTTTAAGTGTCCAAAGTCGATATGTGCATCAATCTTCTGTACCCGTTTATATCTCAAATTCAGGCTTAAAACACCCGAAAATTCAATATTTTGGGGTCCCAGAAGTGATCTGTACATATCTACTTTGTGCTAGAATATTTTCAAAATATAGGCCCAAAACATGCTTAAAATCGATATTTTAAGTATCCAAACTCGATATGTGCATGCATTATCTGTACCCATTTATATCTCAATTTCAGGCTCCAAACACCCGAAAATTTGATATTTTGTGGTCCCAGAAGTGATCTGTACATGCCTACTAAGATACAGGCCCAAAACATGCTGAAAATCGATATTTTAGGTGCCCAAAGTCAATATGTGTATGCATCTTCTGCACCCGTTTATATCCAAAATTCAACCACAAAACACCCGAAAATTCGATATTTTTCGGTCCCAGAAGCGATCTGTACATGGCTTCTCAGTACTAGAATGTTTTCAAAATATAGGCTCAAAACATGCTAAAAAACGATATTTTAAGTGTCCAAAGTCGATATGTGCATGCATCTTCTGTACACGTTTATATATCAAATACAGGCTCAAAACACTCGAAAAATCGGTATTTTTGGGTCCTAGAAGCGATCTGTACTTGCCTACTCCTAGTTAGAATTTTTTCAAGATACAGACTCAAAACATGCTCAAAATCGATATTTTAGGTGCCTAAAAGTCGATATGTTCATGCATCTTCAGTACATGTTTATATCTCAAATTCAGGCTCAAAACCCCCGAAAATTCGATATTTTTGGGTCCCAGAAGCGATCTGTACATGCCTACTCCGTGTTAGAGTATTTTCAAAATACAGGCCCAAAACATGCTGAAAATCGATATTTTAGGTGCCCAAAGTCAATATGTGCATGCATTTTCTGTACCCGTTTATATCTCAAATTCAGGCTCAAAACACCTGAAAATTCGAAATTTTGGGGGCCCAGAAGCGATCAGTACATGCTTACTCAGTGCTAGAATATTTTCAAAATATAGGCCCAAAACATGCTAAAAATCGATATTTTAGGTGCCCAAAGTCGATATCTCAAATTTATCCCCGAAACACCCGAAAATTCGATATTTTGGGGTCCCAGAAGCGATCTGTACATGCCTACTCCGTGTTAGAGTATTTTCAAAATACAGGCCCAAAACATACAGAAAATCGATATTTTAGGTGCCTAAAAGTCGATATGTGCATGAATCTTCTATACCCGTTTATATCTCAAATTCAGGCTCCATACACCCGAAAATGCGATATTTTTTGGTCCCAGAAGCGATCTGTACATGCCTAGTCAGATACAGGCCCAAAACATGCTGAAAATCGATATTTTAGGTGCCCAAAGTCAATATGTGTATGCATCTTCTGCACCCGTTTATATCTCAAATTCAACCACAAAACACCCGAAAATTCGATATTTTTCGGTCCCAGAAGCGATCTGTACATGCCTACTCAATGCTAGAATGTTTTCAAAATATAGGCTCAAAACATACTAAAAATCGATATTTTAAGTGTCCAAAGTCGATTTGTGCATGCATCTTCTGTACCCGTTTATATCTCAAATTCAGGCTCAAAACACCCGAAAATTCGATATTTTGAGGTCCCAGAAGCGATCTGTACATGCCTACTCAGTGCTAGAATATTTTCAAAATTCAGGGCCAAAACATGCTAAAAATCGATATTTTAGGTGCCCAAAGTCGATATCTCAAATTCAGGCCCAAAACACCCGCAAATTCGGTATTTTTGTGTCCAAGAAGCGATCTGTACATCCCTACTCCATGCTAGAATGTTTTCAAGATACAGACCCAAAACATGCTCAAAATCGATATTTTAGGTGCAAAAAGTCGATATCTGCATGCATCTTCAGTGCCCGTTTATATCTCAAATTCAGGCTCAAAACACCCAAAATTTCAATATGCTTGGGTCCCCGAAGCAATCTGTTCATGTCTACTCAGTGCTAGAATGTTTTAAAATATAGGCCTAAAACATGCTAAAAATCAATATTTTATGTGTCCAAAGTCGATATGTGCATACATCTTTTGTACCCGTGTATATCCCAAATTCATGCTCAAAACACCCGAAAATTCGAAATTTTTGGGTCCCAAAAGCGATCTGTACATGCCTACTCAGTGATAGAATATTTTCAAAATATAGGCCTAAAACATGCTAAAAATCGATATTTTAGGTGCCAAATGACGATATGTGCATGCATCTTCTGTACCCGTTTATATTTCAAATTCAGGCTCAAAACACCCGAAAAATCGATATTTTTGGGTTCCAGAACCGATCTGTACATGTCTACTCAGTGGTACAGAAGCGATCTGTACATGCCTACTCAGTGTTAGAGTATGTTTTAAAAATACAGGCCCAAAACATGATATAAATAAATATTTTGGGTGCCCAAAGTCGATATGTGCATGCAACTTCTGTACCCGTTTATATCTCAAATTCAGCCTCAAAACAACGGAAAATTCGATTTTTGTGTGTCCCAGACGCGATCTGTACATGCCTACTTCGTGTTAGAGTATTTTCAGAGTACAGGCCCAAAACATGCTCAAAATCGATATTTTGGGTTCCCAAAGTCGATATGTGCATGCATCTTCTGTACGCGATTATATATCAAATTCAGGCTCAAAATACCCGAAAATTCGATATTTTTGTGTTCCAGAAGCGATCTGTACATGCTTACTCCGTGTTAGAGTATTTTCAGAATACAGGCTAAAAACATGCTCAAAATCGATATTTTGGGTGCCCAAAGTCAATATGTGCATGCATCTTCTGTACCCGTTTATATCTCAAATTCAACCTCAAAACACCTGAAAATTCGATATTTTTGGGTCCCAGAAGCGATCTATACATGCCTACTCAGTGCTAGAATGTTTTACAAAATATAGGCTCAAAACATGCTAAAAATCGATATTTTAAGTGTCCAAAGTCGATATGTGCATGAATCTTCTGTACCCGTTTATATCTCAAATTCAGGCTTAAAACACCCGAAAATTCGATATTTTGGGGTCCCAGAAGTGATCTGTACATATCTACTTTGTGCTAGAATATTTTCAAAATATAGGCTCAAAACATGCTTAAAATCGATATTTTAAGTATCCAAACTCGATATGTGCATGCATTATCTGTACCCATTTATATCTCAATTTCAGGCTCCAAACACCCGAAAATTTGATATTTTGTGGTCCCAGAAGTGATCTGTACATGCCTACTAAGATACAGGCCCAAAACATGCTGAAAATCGATATTTTAGGTGCCCAAAGTCAATATGTGTATGCATCTTCTGCACCCGTTTATATCCAAAATTCAACCACAAAACACCCGAAAATTCGATATTTTTCGGTCCCAGAAGCGATCTGTACATGGCTTCTCAGTACTAGAATGTTTTCAAAATATAGGCTCAAAACATGCTAAAAAACGATATTTTAAGTGTCCAAAGTCGATATGTGCATGCATCTTCTGTACACGTTTATATATCAAATACAGGCTCAAAACACTCGAAAAATCGGTATTTTTGGGTCCTAGAAGCGATCTGTACTTGCCTACTCCTAGTTAGAATTTTTTCAAGATACAGACTCAAAACATGCTCAAAATCGATATTTTAGGTGCCTAAAAGTCGATATGTTCATGCATCTTCAGTACATGTTTATATCTCAAATTCAGGCTCAAAACCCCCGAAAATTCGATATTTTTGGGTCCCAGAAGCGATCTGTACATGCCTACTCCGTGTTAGAGTATTTTCAAAATACAGGCCCAAAACATGCTGAAAATCGATATTTTAGGTGCCCAAAGTCAATATGTGCATGCATTTTCTGTACCCGTTTATATCTCAAATTCAGGCTCAAAACACCTGAAAATTCGAAATTTTGGGGGCCCAGAAGCGATCAGTACATGCTTACTCAGTGCTAGAATATTTTCAAAATATAGGCCCAAAACATGCTAAAAATCGATATTTTAGGTGCCCAAAGTCGATATCTCAAATTTATCCCCGAAACACCCGAAAATTCGATATTTTGGGGTCCCAGAAGCGATCTGTACATGCCTACTCCGTGTTAGAGTATTTTCAAAATACAGGCCCAAAACATACAGAAAATCGATATTTTAGGTGCCTAAAAGTCGATATGTGCATGAATCTTCTATACCCGTTTATATCTCAAATTCAGGCTCCATACACCCGAAAATGCGATATTTTTTGGTCCCAGAAGCGATCTGTACATGCCTAGTCAGATACAGGCCCAAAACATGCTGAAAATCGATATTTTAGGTGCCCAAAGTCAATATGTGTATGCATCTTCTGCACCCGTTTATATCTCAAATTCAACCACAAAACACCCGAAAATTCGATATTTTTCGGTCCCAGAAGCGATCTGTACATGCCTACTCAATGCTAGAATGTTTTCAAAATATAGGCTCAAAACATACTAAAAATCGATATTTTAAGTGTCCAAAGTCGATTTGTGCATGCATCTTCTGTACCCGTTTATATCTCAAATTCAGGCTCAAAACACCCGAAAATTCGATATTTTGAGGTCCCAGAAGCGATCTGTACATGCCTACTCAGTGCTAGAATATTTTCAAAATTCAGGGCCAAAACATGCTAAAAATCGATATTTTAGGTGCCCAAAGTCGATATCTCAAATTCAGGCCCAAAACACCCGCAAATTCGGTATTTTTGTGTCCAAGAAGCGATCTGTACATCCCTACTCCATGCTAGAATGTTTTCAAGATACAGACCCAAAACATGCTCAAAATCGATATTTTAGGTGCAAAAAGTCGATATCTGCATGCATCTTCAGTGCCCGTTTATATCTCAAATTCAGGCTCAAAACACCCAAAATTTCAATATGCTTGGGTCCCCGAAGCAATCTGTTCATGTCTACTCAGTGCTAGAATGTTTTAAAATATAGGCCTAAAACATGCTAAAAATCAATATTTTATGTGTCCAAAGTCGATATGTGCATACATCTTTTGTACCCGTGTATATCCCAAATTCATGCTCAAAACACCCGAAAATTCGAAATTTTTGGGTCCCAAAAGCGATCTGTACATGCCTACTCAGTGATAGAATATTTTCAAAATATAGGCCTAAAACATGCTAAAAATCGATATTTTAGGTGCCAAATGACGATATGTGCATGCATCTTCTGTACCCGTTTATATTTCAAATTCAGGCTCAAAACACCCGAAAAATCGATATTTTTGGGTTCCAGAACCGATCTGTACATGTCTACTCAGTGGTACAGAAGCGATCTGTACATGCCTACTCAGTGTTAGAGTATGTTTTAAAAATACAGGCCCAAAACATGATATAAATAAATATTTTGGGTGCCCAAAGTCGATATGTGCATGCAACTTCTGTACCCGTTTATATCTCAAATTCAGCCTCAAAACAACGGAAAATTCGATTTTTGTGTGTCCCAGACGCGATCTGTACATGCCTACTTCGTGTTAGAGTATTTTCAGAGTACAGGCCCAAAA
Organism: Petrolisthes cinctipes; assembly: GCA_033782935.1. Classification (NCBI taxonomy): domain Eukaryota; kingdom Metazoa; phylum Arthropoda; class Malacostraca; order Decapoda; family Porcellanidae; genus Petrolisthes; species Petrolisthes cinctipes. Next base: position 355,907 of record JAWQEG010000731.1, on the reverse strand, counting down.
CATGCTCAAAATCGATATTTTGGGTTCCCAAAGTCGATATGTGCATGCATCTTCTGTACGCGATTATATATCAAATTCAGGCTCAAAATACCCGAAAATTCGATATTTTTGTGTTCCAGAAGCGATCTGTACATGCTTACTCCGTGTTAGAGTATTTTCAGAATACAGGCTAAAAACATGCTCAAAATCGATATTTTGGGTGCCCAAAGTCAATATGTGCATGCATCTTCTGTACCCGTTTATATCTCAAATTCAACCTCAAAACACCTGAAAATTCGATATTTTTGGGTCCCAGAAGCGATCTATACATGCCTACTCAGTGCTAGAATGTTTTACAAAATATAGGCTCAAAACATGCTAAAAATCGATATTTTAAGTGTCCAAAGTCGATATGTGCATGAATCTTCTGTACCCGTTTATATCTCAAATTCAGGCTTAAAACACCCGAAAATTCGATATTTTGGGGTCCCAGAAGTGATCTGTACATATCTACTTTGTGCTAGAATATTTTCAAAATATAGGCTCAAAACATGCTTAAAATCGATATTTTAAGTGTCCAAACTCGATATGTGCATGCATCATCTGTACCCATTTATATCTCAATTTCAGGCTCCAAACACCCGAAAATTTGATATTTTGTGGTCCCAGAAGTGATCTGTACATGCCTACTCAGATACAGGCACAAAACATGCTGAAAATCGATATTTTAGGTGCCCAAAGTCAATATGTGTATGCATCTTCTGCACCCGTTTATATCCCAAATTCAACCACAAAACACCCGAAAATTCGATATTTTTCGGTCCCAGAAGCGATCTGTACATGGCTACTCAGTGCTAGAATGTTTTCAAAATATAGGCTCAAAACATGCTAAAAAACGATATTTTAAGTGTCCAAAGTCGATATGTGCATGCATCTTCTGTACACGTTTATATATCAAATACATGCTCAAAACACTCGAAAAATCGGTATTTTTGGGTCCTAGAAGCGATCTGTATTTGCCTACTCCTAGTTAGAATTTTTTCAAGATACAGACTCAAAACATGCTCAAAATCGATATTTTAGGTGCCTAAAAGTCGATATGTTCATGCATCTTCAGTACATGTTTATATCTCAAATTCAGGCTCAAAACCCCCGAAAATTCGATATTTTTGGGTCCCAGAAGCGATCTGTACATGCCTACTCCGTGTTAGAGTATTTTCAAAATACAGGCCCAAAACATGCTGAAAATCGATATTTTAGGTGCCCAAAGTCAATATGTGCATGCATTTTCTGTACCCGTTTATATCTCAAATTCAGGCTCAAAACACCTGAAAATTCGAAATTTGGGGGGCCCAGAAGCGATCAGTACATGCTTACTCAGTGCTAGAATATTTTCAAAATATAGGCCCAAAACATGCTAAAAATCGATATTTTAGGTGCCCAAAGTCGATATCTCAAATTTATCCCCGAAACACCCGAAAATTCGATATTTTGGGGTCCCAGAAGCGATCTGTACATGCCTACTCCGTGTTATAGTATTTTCAAAATACAGGCCCAAAACATACAGAAAATCGATATTTTAGGTGCCTAAAAGTCGATATGTGCATGAATCTTCTATACCCGTTTATATCTCAAATTCAGGCTCCATACACCCGAAAATGCGATATTTTTTGGTCCCAGAAGCGATCTGTACATGCCTAGTCAGATACAGGCCCAAAACATGCTGAAAATCGATATTTTAGGTGCCCAAAGTCAATATGTGTATGCATCTTCTGAACCCGTTTATATCTCAAATTCAACCACAAAACACCCGAAAATTCGATATTTTTCGGTCCCAGAAGCGATCTGTACATGCCTACTCAATGCTAGAATGTTTTCAAAATATAGGCTCAAAACATACTAAAAATCGATATTTTAAGTGTCCAAAGTCGATTTGTGCATGCATCTTCTGTACCCGTTTATATCTCAAATTCAGGCTCAAAACACCCAAAAATTCGATATTTTGAGGTCCCAGAAGCGATCTGTACATGCCTACTCAGTGCTAGAATATTTTCAAAATTCAGGGCCAAAACATGCTAAAAATCGATATTTTAGGTGCCCAAAGTCGATATCTCAAATTCAGGCCCAAAACACCCGCAAATTCGGTATTTTTGTGTCCAAGAAGCGATCTGTACATCCCTACTCCATGCTAGAATGTTTTCAAGATACAGACCCAAAACATGCTCAAAATCGATATTTTAGGTGCAAAAAGTCGATATCTGCATGCATCTTCAGTGCCCGTTTATATCTCAAATTCAGGCTCAAAACACCCAAAATTTCAATATGCTTGGGTCCCCGAAGCAATCTGTTCATGTCTACTCAGTGCTAGAATGTTTTAAAATATAGGCCTAAAACATGCTAAAAATCAATATTTTATGTGTCCAAAGTCGATATGTGCATACATCTTTTGTACCCGTGTATATCCCAAATTCATGCTCAAAACACCCGAAAATTCGAAATTTTTGGGTCCCAAAAGCGATCTGTACATGCCTACTCAGTGATAGAATATTTTCAAAATATAGGCCTAAAACATGCTAAAAATCGATATTTTAGGTGCCAAATGACGATATGTGCATGCATCTTCTGTACCCGTTTATATTTCAAATTCAGGCTCAAAACACCCGAAAAATCGATATTTTTGGGTTCCAGAACCGATCTGTACATGTCTACTCAGTGCTACAGAAGCGATCTGTACATGCCTACTCAGTGTTAGAGTATGTATTAAAAATACAGGCCCAAAACATGATATAAATAAATATTTTGGGTGCCCAAAGTCGATATGTGCATGCAACTTCTGTACCCGTTTATATCTCAAATTCAGCCTCAAAACAACGGAAAATTCGATTTTTGTGTGTCCCAGACGCGATCTGTACATGCCTACTTCGTGTTAGAGTATTTTCAGAGTACAGGCCCAAAACATGCTCAAAATCGATATTTTGGGTTCCCAAAGTCGATATGTGCATGCATCTTCTGTACGCGATTATATATCAAATTCAGGCTCAAAATACCCGAAAATTCGATATTTTTGTGTTCCAGAAGCGATCTGTACATGCCTACTCCGTGTTATAGTATTTTCAAAATACAGGCTAAAAACATGCTCAAAATCGATATTTTGGGTGCCCAAAGTCAATATGTGCATGCATCTTCTGTACCCGTTTATATCTCAAATTCAGGCTCAAAACGCCCGAAAATTCGATATATTTGGGTCCCAGAAGCGATCTATACATGCCTACTCAGATACAGGCTCAAAACATGCTAAAAATCGCTATTTTAAGTGTCCAAAGTCGATATGTGCATGCATCTTCTGCACCCGTTTATATCCCAAATTCAGGCTCAATACAACCGAAAATTCGATATTTTTGGGTCCCAGAAGTGATCTGTACATGCCTCCTCCGTGTTAGAGTATTTTCCAAATATTGGCCCAAAACAAGCTAAAAATCGATATTGTGGGTGCCCAAAGTCGATATGTGCATGCATTTTCGGTACCCGTTTATATCTCAAATTCAGGCTCAAAACACCCGAAAATTCGATATTTTTGGGTCCCAGAAGCGATCTGTACATGCCTACTCCGTGTTAGAGTATTTTCAAAATACAGGCCAAAAACATGCTTAAAGATCGATATTTTGGGTGCCCAAAGTCTATATGTGCATGCATCTTCAGTACCCGTTTACATTCCAAATTGAAGTTCAAAACACCCGAAAATTCAATATTTTTGGGTCTCAAAAGCGATCTGTACATGCTTACTCTGTGCAAGAATATTTTACAAAATATAGGCCTAAAACATGCTGAAAATCGTTTTTTTTTCTGTGAAGAAAGTCGATATGGGCATGCATCTTCTGTACCCGTTTATATCCTAAATTCATTCTCAAAACACCAGAAAATTCGTTATTTTTGGGTCTTAGAATCGCTCTGTACATTCTTACCCAGTGCTAGATTAAATTCAAAATATAGGGCCAAAACATACTAAAAATTGATATTTTAGGTGCCCAAAGTCAAAATGTTCATGCATCTTCTGTACCCGTTTATATCCCAAATTCAGTCTCAAAACACCTGAAAATTCGATATTTTTGGATCCCAGAAGCAATCTCCACATGCATAGTCAGTGCTAGAATATTTTCAAAATACAGGCCCAAAACATGCTCAAAATCGATATTATAGGTGATCAAAGTCGATATCTGCATGCATCTTCTGTTCCCGTTTATATCCCAAATTCAGGCTAAAAACACCTGAAAATTCGATATTTTTGGGTCCCAGAATCGATCTGTACATGTCTACTCAGTGTTAGAATATTTTCAAAATACAGGCCCAAAATAAGCTGAAAACCGCAATTTTTGGTGCCCAAAATCGATATGTGCATGAATCATCAGCACTCGCTTGTATCACAAATTCAGGCTTAAAACACCTTAAAATTCGATACTTTTTGTTCCCAGAAGGGACCTGTAAATGCGTACTCAAAATTAAAATATTTTAAACATACAGACCCAAAACAAGCTGAAAACCGATATTTTATGTGCCTAAAAGTCGATATGTTCATGCATCTTCAGTACATGTTTATATCTCAAATTCAGGCTCAAAACCCCCGAAAATTCGATATTTTTGGGTCCCAGAAGCGATCTGTACATGCCTACTCCGTGTTAGAGTATTTTCAAAATACAGGCCCAAAACATGCTGAAAATCGATATTTTAGGTGCCCAAAGTCAATATGTGCATGCATTTTCTGTACCCGTTTATATCTCAAATTCAGGCTCAAAACACCTGAAAATTCGAAATTTTGGGGGCCCAGAAGCGATCAGTACATGCTTACTCAGTGCTAGAATATTTTCAAAATATAGGCCCAAAACATGCTAAAAATCGATATTTTAGGTGCCCAAAGTCGATATCTCAAATTTATCCCCGAAACACCCGAAAATTCAATATTTTGGGGTCCCAGAAGCGATCTGTACATGCCTACTCCGTGTTAGAGTATTTTCAAAATACAGGCCCAAAACATACAGAAAATCGATATTTTAGGTGCCTAAAAGTCGATATGTGCATGAATCTTCTATACCCGTTTATATCTCAAATTCAGGCTCCATACACCCGAAAATGCGATATTTTTTGGTCCCAGTAGCGATCTGTACATGCCTAGTCAGATACAGGCCCAAAACATGCTGAAAATCGATATTTTAGGTGCCCAAAGTCAATATGTGTATGCATCTTCTGCACCCGTTTATATCTCAAATTCAACCACAAAACACCCGAAAATTCGATATTTTTCGGTCCCAGAAGCGATCTGTACATGCCTACTCAATGCTAGAATGTTTTCAAAATATAGGCTCAAAACATACTAAAAATCGATATTTTAAGTGTCCAAAGTCGATTTGTGCATGCATCTTCTGTACCCGTTTATATCTCAAATTCAGGCTCAAAACACCCGAAAATTCGATATTTTGAGGTCCCAGAAGCGATCTGTACATGCCTACTCAGTGCTAGAATATTTTCAAAATTCAGGGCCAAAACATGCTAAAAATCGATATTTTAGGTGCCCAAAGTCGATATCTCAAATTCAGGCCCAAAACACCCGCAAATTCGGTATTTTTGTGTCCCAGAAGCGATCTGTACATCCCTACTCCATGCTAGAATGTTTTCAAGATACAGACCCAAAACATGCTCAAAATCGATATTTTAGGTGCAAAAAGTCGATATCTGCATGCATCTTCAGTGCCCGTTTATATCTCAAATTCAGGCTCAAAACACCCAAAATTTCAATATGCTTGGGTCCACGAAGCAATCTGTTCATGTCTACTCAGTGCTAGAATGTTTTAAAATATAGGCCTAAAACATGCTAAAAATCAATATTTTATGTGTCCAAAGTCGATATGTGCATACATCTTTTGTACCCGTGTATATCCCAAATTCATGCTCAAAAAACCCGAAAATTCGAAATTTTTGGGTCCCAAAAGCGATCTGTACATGCCTACTCAGTGATAGAATATTTTCAAAATATAGGCCTAAAACATGCTAAAAATCGATATTTTAGGTGCCAAATGACGATATGTGCATGCATCTTCTGTACCAGTTTATATTTCAAATTCAGGCTCAAAACACCCGAAAAATCGATATTTTTGGGTTCCAGAACCGATCTGTACATGTCTACTCAGTGCTACAGAAGCGATCTGTACATGCCTACTCAGTGTTAGAGTATGTTTTAAAAATACAGGCCCAAAACATGATATAAATAAATATTTTGGGTGCCAAAAGTCGATATGTGCATGCAACTTCTGTACCCGTTTATATCTCAAATTCAGCCTCAAAACAACGGAAAATTCGATTTTTGTGTGTCCCAGACGCGATCTGTACATGCCTACTTCGTGTTAGAGTATTTTCAAAGTACAGGCCCAAAACATGCTCAAAATCGATATTTTGGGTTCCCAAAGTCGATATGTGCATGCATCTTCTGTACGCGATTATATATCAAATTCAGGCTCAAAATACCCGAAAATTCGATATTTTTGTGTTCCAGAAGCGATCTGTACATGCCTACTCCGTGTTAGAGTATTTTCAAAATACAGGCTAAAAACATGCTCAAAATCGATATTTTGGGTGCCCAAAGTCAATATGTGCATGCATCTTCTGTACCCGTTTATATCTCAAATTCAGGCTCAAAACGCCCGAAAATTCGATATATTTGGGTCCCAGAAGCGATCTATACATGCTTACTCAGATACAGGCTCAAAACATGCTAAAAATCGCTATTTTAAGTGTCCAAAGTCGATATGTGCATGCATCTTCTGCACCCGTTTATATCCCAAATTCAGGCTCAATACAACCGAAAATTCGATATTTTTGGGTCCCAGAAGCGATCTGTACATGCCTCCTCCGTGTTAGAGTATTTTCCAAATATTGGCCCAAAACATGCTAAAAATCGATATTGTGGGTGCCCAAAGTCGATATGTGCATGCATTTTCGGTACCCGTTTATATCTCAAATTCAGGCTCAAAACACCCGAAAATTCGATATTTTTGGGTCCCAGAAGCGATCTGTACATGCCTACTCCGTGTTAGAGTATTTTCAAAATACAGGCCAAAAACATGCTTAAAGATCGATATTTTGGGTGCCCAAAGTCTATATGTGCATGCATCTTCAGTACCCGTTTACATTCCAAATTGAAGTTCAAAACACCCGAAAATTCAATATTTTTGGGTCTCAAAAGCGATCTGTACATGCTTACTCTGTGCAAGAATATTTTACAAAATATAGGCCTAAAACATGCTGAAAATCGTTTTTTTTTGTGTGAAGAAAGTCGATATGTGCATGCATCTTCTGTACCCGTTTATATCCTAAATTCATTCTCAAAACACCAGAAAATTCGGTATTTTTGGGTCTTAGAAGCGCTCTGTACATGCTTACCCAGTGCTAGATTAAATTCAAAATATAGGGCCAAAACATACTAAAAATTGATATTTTAGGTGCCCAAAGTCAAAATGTTCATGCATCTTCTGTACCCGTTTATATCCCAAATTCAGTCTCAAAACACCTGAAAATTCGATATTTTTGGATCCCAGAAGCAATCTCCACATGCATAGTCAGTGCTAGAATATTTTCAAAATACAGGCCCAAAACATGCTCAAAATCGATATTATAGGTGATCAAAGTCGATATCTGCATGCATCTTCTGTTCCCGTTTATATCCCAAATTCAGGCTAAAAACCCCTGAAAATTCGATATTTTTGGGTCCCAGAATCGATCTGTACATGTCTACTCAGTGTTAGAATATTTTCAAAATACAGGCCCAAAATAAGCTGAAAATCGCAATTTTTGGTGCCCAAAATCGATATGTGCATGAATCATCAGCACTCGCTTGTATCACAAATTCAGGCTTAAAACACCTTAAAATTCGATTCTTTTTGTTCCCAGAAGGGACCTGTAAATGCCTACTCAAAATTAAAATATTTTCAACATACAGACCCAAAACAAGCTGAAAACCGATATTTTATGTGCCCAAAATCCATATGTGCATTCATATTCTGTACCCGTTTATATCCCAAATTCAGGCTCAAAACCCCCGAAAATTCGATATTTTTGGGTCTCAGAAGCAATCTGAACATGCTTACACAATGCTAGAATACATTCAAAATATAGGGCCAAAACATCCTGAAAATCGATACTTCAGGTGACCAAAGTCGATATGTGCATGTAACTTCAGTACCGGTTTCTATCTCAAATTCAGGCTCAAAAAACCCGAAAATTCTATATTTTTTGGTCCTAGAAGCGATCTGTACATGCCTACTCCGTGTTAGAGTATTTTTAATATACAGGCCCAAAACATACTGAAAATCGATCTTTTAGGTGCCCAAAAGACGATATGTGTATTCATCTTCTGCACCCGTTTATATCCCAAATTCAACCTCAAAACACCCGAAAATTCGATATATTTGGGTCCCATAGGCGATCTGTACATGCCTACTCAGTGCTAGAATGTTTTCAAAATATAGGCTTAAAACATGCTAAAAATCGATATTTTAAGTGTCCAAAGTCGATATGTGCATTCATCTTCTGTACCCGTTTATATCTCAAATTCAGGCTTAAACCACCCGAAAATTCGATATTTTGGGGTCCCAGAAGTGATCTGTACATATATACTTTGTGCTAGAATATTTTCAAAATATTGGCTCAAAACATGCTAAAAATCGATATTTTATGTGTCCAAAGTCGATATGTCCATGCATCTTCTGTACCCGTTTATATCTCAAATTCAGGCTCCAAACACCCGAAAATTCGATATTTTTTGGTCCCAGAAGCGATCTGTACATGCCTACTCAGATACAGGCCCAAAACATGCTGAAAATCGATATTTTAGGTGCCCAAAGTCAATATGTGTATGCATCTTCTGCACCCGTTTATATCTCAAATTCAACCACAAAACACCCGAAAATTCGATATTTTTCGGTCCCAGAAGCGATCTGTACATGCCTACTCAGTGCCAGAATATTTTCAAAATATAGGCTCAAAACATGCTAAAAATCGATATTTTAAGTGTCCAAAGTCGATATGTGCATGTATCTTCTGTACCCGTTTATATCTCAAATTCAGGCTCAAAACACCCGAAAATTCTATATTTTTGGGTCCTAGAAGCGATCTGTACATGCCTACTCCTAGTTAGAATGTTTTTAAGATACAGACCCAAAACATGCTTAAAATCGATATTTTAGGTGCCCAAAAGTCGATATGTGCATGCATCTTCTGTTCCCGTTTATATCTCAAATTCAGGCTCAAAACACCCAAAAATTCGATATTTTGGGGTCCCAGAAGCGATCTGTACATGCCTACGCAGTGCTAGAATATTTTCAAAATACTGGCCAAAAACATGCTAAAAATCGATATTTTAGGTGTGTACATACCATAAAACCATTTAGAAAAGGGTCACTACTTCTAATCTGTTTACAAATCAGAAACAGGCCACCTGGGCAGGTTGGACACACACACACACACACACAGGTGCGGCGTCAGGTCATACAAAGACATTATTAACCTTTCCTACCTTCCCTTCGAAGGAGAGTAGGAAAGAGAGTAAAGGAGAGAGAGAGAGAGAGAGAGATAGGAAAGGGTTGGCCCACTTTCCCTTTCACACGAGAAGAGAGAAGTAGGTACAGAATCAAACTGACCATTCACAGGCAACACAGTCACACTCTAGCCATTCTGTAAACTATTGAGTTTGAAATGTATATAAGCAGAGGAGGTACACTAGGATTTAGGATACCACACTGACTCCCTAAGCGCTATAAACTGTCTCCATAGAGAGAGACATAATACCATATAAGACAAGGCACATCACGATAATACCCTGTATAGATAAGTACACACATTAATAAATTAAGCCTTAAGAAACTTGTGAAGTCAATCACCTAAGCAAACCTAAGAAAGCACCCCGTCTTCCACGTTACCTAAAACCACAACAACAACAACTACTACAACTACAACTCCAAGAATTACACACAAGTAACTTACCAGGTTCTGCCCAGAGTTCAAGCCTTCAGAACTGGTACAGGTGCCCAAAGTCGATATCTCAAATTCAGGCCCAAAAAACCCGAAAATTCGATATTTTGGGGTCCCAGAAGCAATTTGTACATGCCTACTCAGTGTTAGAGTATTTTTAATATACAGGCCCAAAACATACTAAAAATCGATCTTTTAGGTGCACAAAAGTCGATATGTGTATGCATCTTCTGCACCCGTTTATATCCCAAATTCAACCTCAAAACACCCGAAAATTCGATATTTTTGGGTCCCAGAAGCGATCTGTACATGCCTACTCAGTGCTAGAATGTTTTCAAAATATAGGCTCAAAACATGCTAAAAATCGATATTTTAAGTGTCCAAAGTCGATATGTCCATGCATCTTCTGTACCCGTTTATATCTCAAATTCAGGCTCCAAACACCCGGAAATACGATATTTTGGGGTCCCAGAAGCGATCTGTACATGCCTACTCAGATACAGGCCCAAAACATGCCGAAAATCGATATTTTAGGTGCCCAAAGTCAATATGTGTATGCACCTTCTGCTCCCGTTTATATCTCAAATTCAGCCACAAAACACCCGAAAATTCGATATTTTTCGGTCCCAGAAGCGATCTGTACATGCCTACTCAGTGCTAGAATGTTTTCAAAATATAGGCTCAAAACATGCTAATAATCGATATTTTAAGTGTCCAAAGTCGATATGTGCATGCATCTTCTGTACCCGTTTATATCTCAAATTCAGGCTCAAAACACCCGAAAATTCTATATTTTTGGGTCCTAGAAGCGATCTGTACATGCCTACTCCTAGTTAGAATGTTTTCAAGATACAGACCCAAAACATGCTCAAAATCGATATTTTAGGTGCCCAAAAGTGATATGTGCATTCATCTTCTGTACCCGTTTATATCTCAAATTCAGACTCAAAACACCCGAAAATTCGATATTTTGGGGTCCCAGAAGCGATCTGTACATGCCTACGCAGTGCTAGAATATTTTCAAAATATATGCCCAAAACATGCTGAGAATCGATATTTTAGGTGCCCAAAGTCGATATCTCAAATTTATCCCAAAAACACCCGAAAATTCGACATTTTGGGATCCCAGAAGCGATCTGTACATGCCTACTCCGTGTTAGAGTATTTTCAAAATACAGGCCCAAAACATACAGAAAATCGATATTTTAGGTGCCCAAAAGTCGATATGTGCATGCATCTTCTATACCCGTTTATATCTCAAATTCAGGCTTCAAACACCCGAAAATTCGATATTTTGGGGTCCCAGAAGCGATCTGTACATGCCTACTCAGATACAGGCCCAAAACATGCTGAAAATTGATATTTTAGGTGCCCAAAGTCAATATGTGTATGCATCATCTGCACCCGTTTATATCCCAAATTCAACCTCAAAACACCCGAAAATTCGATATTTTTGGATCCCAGAAGCGATCTGTACATGCCTACTCAGTGCTAGAATGTTTTCAAAATATAGGCTCAAAACATGCTAAAAATCGATATTTTAAGTGTCCAAAGTCGATGTGCATGCATCTTCTGTACCCGTTTATATCTCAAATTCAGGCTCAAAACACCCGAAAATTCGATATTTGGGGGTCCCAGAAGCGATCTGTACATGCCTAATTAGTGCTAGAATATTTTCAAAATTCAGGCCCAAAACATGCTAGAAATCGATATTTTAGATGCCCAAAGTCGATATCTCAAATTTAGGCCCAAAACACCCGAACATTCGCTATTTTGGGGTCCCAGAAGTGATCTGTACTTGCCTACTCCGTTTTAGAGTATTTTAAAAAAACAGGCCCAAAACATGCTGAGAATCGATATTTTAGGTGCCCAAAGTCAATATGTGCACGCATTTTTTGTACCCGTTTATATCTCAAATTCAGGCTCAAAACACCCGAAAATTCGATATTTTGGGGTCCCAGAAGCGATCTGTACATGCCTACTCAGTGCTAGAATATTTTCAAAATATAGGCCCAAAACATGCTAAAAATCGATATTTTAGGTGCCCAAAGTCGATATCTCAAATTTAGGCCCAAAACACCCGAACATTCGATATTTTGGGGTCCCAGAAGTGATCTGTACTTGCCTACTCCGTTTTAGAGTATTTTCAAAATACAGGCCCAAAACATGCTGAGAATCGATAATTTAGGTGCCCAAAGTCAATATGTGCACGCATTTTCTGTACCCGTTTATATCTCAAATTCAGGCTCAAAACACCCGAAAATTTGATATTTTGGGGTCCCATAAGCGATCTGTACATGCCTACTCAGTGCTAGAATATTTTCAAAATATATGCCCAAAACATGCTAAAAATCGATATTTTAGGTGCCCAAAGTCGATATCTCAAATTTATCCCAAAAACACCCGAAAATTCGACATTTTGGGATCCCAGAAGCGATCTGTACATGCCTACTCCGTGTTAGAGTATTTTCAAAATACAGGCCCAAAACATACAGAAAATCGATATTTTAGGTGCCCAAAAGTCGATATGTGCATGCATCTTCTATACCCGTTTATATCTCAAATTCAGGCTTCAAACACCCGAAAATTCGATATTTTGGGGTCCCAGAAGCGATCTGTACATGCCTACTCAGATACAGGCCCAAAACATGCTGAAAATTGATATTTTAGGTGCCCAAAGTCAATATGTGTATGCATCATTTGCACCCGTTTATATCCCAAATTCAACCTCAAAACACCCGAAAATTCGATATTTTTGGATCCCAGAAGCGATCTGTAGATGCCTACTCAGTGCTAGAATGTTTTCAAAATATAGGCTCAAAACATGCTAAAAATCGATATTTTAAGTGTCCAAAGTCGATGTGCATGCATCTTCTGTACCCGTTTATATCTCAAATTCAGGCTCAAAACACCCGAAAATTCGATATTTGGGGGTCCCAGAAGCGATCTGTACATGCCTAATTAGTGCTAGAATATTTTCAAAATTCAGGCCCAAAACATGCTAGAAATCGATATTTTAGGTGCCCAAAGTCGATATCTCAAATTTAGGCCCAAAACACCCGAACATTCGATATTTTCGGGTCCCAGAAGTGATCTGTACTTGCCTACTCCGTTTTAGAGTATTTTCAAAATACAGGCCCAAAACATGCTGAGAATCGATATTTTAGGTGCCCAAAGTCAATATGTGCACGCATTTTTTGTACCCGTTTATATCTCAAATTCAGGCTCAAAACACCCGAAAATTCGATATTTTGGGGTCCCAGAAGCGATCTGTACATGCCTACTCAGTGCTAGAATATTTTCAAAATATAGGCCCAAAACATGCTAAAAATCGATATTTTAGGTGCCCAAAGTCGATATCTCAAATTTAGGCCCAAAACACCCGAACATTCGATATTTTGGGGTCCCAGAAGTGATCTGTACTTGCCTACTCCGTTTTAGAGTATTTTCAAAATACAGGCCCAAAACATGCTGAGAATCGATAATTTAGGTGCCCAAAGTCAATATGTGCACGCATTTTCTGTACCCGTTTATATCTCAAATTCAGGCTCAAAACACCCGAAAATTTGATATTTTGGGGTCCCATAAGCGATCTGTACATGCCTACTCAGTGCTAGAATATTTTCAAAATATAGGCCCAAAACATGCTAAAAATCGATATTTTGGTGCCCAAAGTCGATATCTCAAATTCAGGCCCAAAACACCCGAAAATTCGATATTTTTTGGTCCCAGAAGCGATCTGTACATGCCTACTCAGATACAGGCTCAAAACATGCTAAAAAGCGATATTTTAGGTGCCCAAAGTCAGTATGTGTATGCATCTTCTGCACCCGTTTATATCTCAAATTCAACCACAAAACACCCGAAAATTCGATATTTTTCGGTCCCCGAAGCGATCTGTACATGCTTACTCAGTGCTAGAATGTTTTCAAAATATAGGCTAAAACATGCTAAAAATCGATATTTTAAGTGTCCAAAGTCGATATGTGCATGCATCTTCTGTACCTGTTTATATCTCAAATTCAGCCTCAAAACACCCGAAAATTCGGTATTTTTGGGTCCTAGAAGCGATCTGTACATGCCTACTCCTAGTTAGAATGTTTTCAAGATACAGACCTAAAACATGCTCAAAATCAATATTTTAGGTGCCCAAAAGTCGATATGTGCATGCATCTTCTGTACCCGTTTGTATCTCAAATTCAGGCTCAAAACACCCGAAAATTCGATATTTTTTGGTACCAGAAGGGATCTGTACATGCCTACTCAGTGCTAGAATATTTTCAAAATTCAGGCCCAAAACATGCTAAAATCGATATTTTAGGTGCCCAAAGTCGATATCTCAGATTCAGGCCCAAAACACCCGAAAATTCGATATTTTGGGGTCCCAGAAGCGATCTGTACATGCTTACTCCGTGTTAGAGTATTTTCAATATACAGGCCCAAAACATACTGAAAATCGATCTTTTAGGTGCCCAAAAGTCGATATGTGTATGCATCTTCTGCACCCGTTTATATCCCAAATTCAACCTCAAAACACCCGAAAATTCGATATTTTGGGGTCCCAGAAGCGATCTGTACATGCCTACTCAGTGCTAGAATGTTTTCAAAATAAAGGCTTAAAACATGCTAAAAATCGATATTTTAAGTGTCCAAAGTCGATATGTTCATGCATCTTCTGTACCCGTTTATATCTGAAATTCAGGCTTAAACCCCCCGAAAATTCGATATTTTGGGGTCCCAGAAGTGATCTGTACATATCTAATTTGTGCCAGAATATTTTCAAAATATAGGCTCAAAACATGCTAAAAATCGATATTTTAAGTGTCCAAAGTCGATATGTGCATGCATCTTCTGTACCCGTTTATATCTCAAATTCAGGCTCCAAACACCCGAAAATTAAATATTTTGGGGTCCCAGAAGCGATCTGTACATGCCTACTCAGATACAGGCCCAAAACATGCTAAAAATCGATATTTTAGGTGCCCAAAGTCAATATGTGTATGCATCTTCTGCACCCGTTTATATCTTAAATTCAACCACAAAACACCCGAAAATTCGATATTTTTCGGTCCCAGAAGCGATCTGTACATGCCTACTCAGTTCTAGAATGTTTTCAAAATATAGGCTCAAAACATGCTAAAAATCGATATTTTAAGTGTCCAAAGTCGATATGTGCATGCATCTTCTGTACCCGTTTATATCTCAAATTCAGGCTCAAAACACCCGAAAAATCGGTATTTTTGGGTCCTAGAAGCGATCTGGACTTGCCTACTCCTAGTTAGAATGTTTTCATTATACAGACCCAAAACATGCTCAAAATCGATATTTTAGGTGCCCAAAAGTCGATATGTGCATGCATCTTCAGTACTTGTTTATATCTCAAATTCAGGGTCAAAACACCCGAAAATTCGATATTTTGGGGTCCCAGAAGCGATCTGTACATGCCTACTCAGTGCTAGAATATTTTCAAAATATAGGCCCAAAACATGCTAAAAATCGATATTTTAGGTGCCCAAAGTCGATATCTCAAATTCAGGCCCAAAACATCCGAAAATTCGATATTTTTTGGTCCCAGAAGCGATCTGTACATGCCTACTCAGATACAGGCTCAAAACATGCTAAAATTCGATATTTTAAGTGTCCAAAGTCGATATGTGCATGCATCTTCTGCACCCGTTTATATCCCAAATTCATTCTCAAAACACCCGAAAATTCGATATTTTTGGGTCCCAGAAGCGATCTGTACATGCCTCCTCCGTGTTAGAGTATTTTCCAAATATTGGCCCAAAACATCCTAAAAATCGATATTGTTGGTGCCCAAAGTCGATATGTGCATGCATTTTCTGTACCCGTTTATATCTCAAATTCAGGCTTAAAACACCCGAAAATTAGACATTTTTGGGTCCCAGAAGCGATCTGTACATACCTACTCCGTGTTAGAGTATTTTCAAAATACAGGCCAAAAACATGCTCAAAATCGATATTTTGGGTGCCCAAAGTCGATATGTGCATGCATCTTCAGTAACCGTTTACATTCCAAATTTAGGTTCAAAACACCTAAAAATTCAATATTTTTGGATCCCAGAAGCAATCTGTACATGTTCACTCTGTGCAAGAATATTTTACAAAATATAGGCCTAAAACATGCTGAAAATAGTTTTTTTTGTGTGTAGAAAGTAGATATGTGCATGCATCTTCTGTACCCGTTTATATCCCAAATTCATTCTCAAAACACCAGAAAATTCGTTATTTTTGGGTCTTAGAAGCACTCTGTACATGCTTACCCAGTGCTAGATTAAATTCAAAATATAGGCTAAAACATGCTAAAAATCGATATTTTAAGTGTCCAAAGTCGATATGTGCATGCATCTTCTGTACCTGTTTATATCTCAAATTCAGCCTCAAAACACCCGAAAATTCGGTATTTTTGGGTCCTAGAAGCGATCTGTACATGCCTACTCCTAGTTAGAATGTTTTCAAGATACAGACCCAAAACATGCTCAAAATCGATATTTTAGGTGCCCAAAAGTGATATGTGCATTCATCTTCTGTACCCGTTTATATCTCAAATTCAGACTCAAAACACCCGAAAATTCGATATTTTGGGGTCCCAGAAGCGATCTGTACATGCCTACGCAGTGCTAGAATATTTTCAAAATATATGCCCAAAACATGCTGAGAATCGATATTTTAGGTGCCCAAAGTCGATATCTCAAATTTATCCCAAAAACACCCGAAAATTCGACATTTTGGGATCCCAGAAGCGATCTGTACATGCCTACTCCGTGTTAGAGTATTTTCAAAATACAGGCCCAAAACATACAGAAAATCGATATTTTAGGTGCCCAAAAGTCGATATGTGCATGCATCTTCTATACCCGTTTATATCTCAAATTCAGGCTTCAAACACCCGAAAATTCGATATTTTGGGGTCCCAGAAGCGATCTGTACATGCCTACTCAGATACAGGCCCAAAACATGCTGAAAATTGATATTTTAGGTGCCCAAAGTCAATATGTGTATGCATCATCTGCACCCGTTTATATCCCAAATTCAACCTCAAAACACCCGAAAATTCGATATTTTTGGATCCCAGAAGCGATCTGTACATGCCTACTCAGTGCTAGAATGTTTTCAAAATATAGGCTCAAAACATGCTAAAAATCGATATTTTAAGTGTCCAAAGTCGATGTGCATGCATCTTCTGTACCCGTTTATATCTCAAATTCAGGCTCAAAACACCCGAAAATTCGATATTTGGGGGTCCCAGAAGCGATCTGTACATGCCTAATTAGTGCTAGAATATTTTCAAAATTCAGGCCCAAAACATGCTAGAAATCGATATTTTAGATGCCCAAAGTCGATATCTCAAATTTAGGCCCAAAACACCCGAACATTCGCTATTTTGGGGTCCCAGAAGTGATCTGTACTTGCCTACTCCGTTTTAGAGTATTTTAAAAAAACAGGCCCAAAACATGCTGAGAATCGATATTTTAGGTGCCCAAAGTCAATATGTGCACGCATTTTTTGTACCCGTTTATATCTCAAATTCAGGCTCAAAACACCCGAAAATTCGATATTTTGGGGTCCCAGAAGCGATCTGTACATGCCTACTCAGTGCTAGAATATTTTCAAAATATAGGCCCAAAACATGCTAAAAATCGATATTTTAGGTGCCCAAAGTCGATATCTCAAATTTAGGCCCAAAACACCCGAACATTCGATATTTTGGGGTCCCAGAAGTGATCTGTACTTGCCTACTCCGTTTTAGAGTATTTTCAAAATACAGGCCCAAAACATGCTGAGAATCGATAATTTAGGTGCCCAAAGTCAATATGTGCACGCATTTTCTGTACCCGTTTATATCTCAAATTCAGGCTCAAAACACCCGAAAATTTGATATTTTGGGGTCCCATAAGCGATCTGTACATGCCTACTCAGTGCTAGAATATTTTCAAAATATATGCCCAAAACATGCTAAAAATCGATATTTTAGGTGCCCAAAGTCGATATCTCAAATTTATCCCAAAAACACCCGAAAATTCGACATTTTGGGATCCCAGAAGCGATCTGTACATGCCTACTCCGTGTTAGAGTATTTTCAAAATACAGGCCCAAAACATACAGAAAATCGATATTTTAGGTGCCCAAAAGTCGATATGTGCATGCATCTTCTATACCCGTTTATATCTCAAATTCAGGCTTCAAACACCCGAAAATTCGATATTTTGGGGTCCCAGAAGCGATCTGTACATGCCTACTCAGATACAGGCCCAAAACATGCTGAAAATTGATATTTTAGGTGCCCAAAGTCAATATGTGTATGCATCATTTGCACCCGTTTATATCCCAAATTCAACCTCAAAACACCCGAAAATTCGATATTTTTGGATCCCAGAAGCGATCTGTAGATGCCTACTCAGTGCTAGAATGTTTTCAAAATATAGGCTCAAAACATGCTAAAAATCGATATTTTAAGTGTCCAAAGTCGATGTGCATGCATCTTCTGTACCCGTTTATATCTCAAATTCAGGCTCAAAACACCCGAAAATTCGATATTTGGGGGTCCCAGAAGCGATCTGTACATGCCTAATTAGTGCTAGAATATTTTCAAAATTCAGGCCCAAAACATGCTAGAAATCGATATTTTAGGTGCCCAAAGTCGATATCTCAAATTTATCCCAAAAACACCCGAAAATTCGACATTTTGGGATCCCAGAAGCGATCTGTACATGCCTACTCCGTGTTAGAGTATTTTCAAAATACAGGCCCAAAACATACAGAAAATCGATATTTTAGGTGCCCAAAAGTCGATATGTGCATGCATCTTCTATACCCGTTTATATCTCAAATTCAGGCTTCAAACACCCGAAAATTCGATATTTTGGGGTCCCAGAAGCGATCTGTACATGCCTACTCAGATACAGGCCCAAAACATGCTGAAAATTGATATTTTAGGTGCCCAAAGTCAATATGTGTATGCATCATCTGCACCCGTTTATATCCCAAATTCAACCTCAAAACACCCGAAAATTCGATATTTTTGGATCCCAGAAGCGATCTGTACATGCCTACTCAGTGCTAGAATGTTTTCAAAATATAGGCTCAAAACATGCTAAAAATCGATATTTTAAGTGTCCAAAGTCGATGTGCATGCATCTTCTGTACCCGTTTATATCTCAAATTCAGGCTCAAAACACCCGAAAATTCGATATTTGGGGGTCCCAGAAGCGATCTGTACATGCCTAATTAGTGCTAGAATATTTTCAAAATTCAGGCCCAAAACATGCTAGAAATCGATATTTTAGATGCCCAAAGTCGATATCTCAAATTTAGGCCCAAAACACCCGAACATTCGCTATTTTGGGGTCCCAGAAGTGATCTGTACTTGCCTACTCCGTTTTAGAGTATTTTAAAAAAACAGGCCCAAAACATGCTGAGAATCGATATTTTAGGTGCCCAAAGTCAATATGTGCACGCATTTTTTGTACCCGTTTATATCTCAAATTCAGGCTCAAAACACCCGAAAATTCGATATTTTGGGGTCCCAGAAGCGATCTGTACATGCCTACTCAGTGCTAGAATATTTTCAAAATATAGGCCCAAAACATGCTAAAAATCGATATTTTAGGTGCCCAAAGTCGATATCTCAAATTTAGGCCCAAAACACCCGAACATTCGATATTTTGGGGTCCCAGAAGTGATCTGTACTTGCCTACTCCGTTTTAGAGTATTTTCAAAATACAGGCCCAAAACATGCTGAGAATCGATAATTTAGGTGCCCAAAGTCAATATGTGCACGCATTTTCTGTACCCGTTTATATCTCAAATTCAGGCTCAAAACACCCGAAAATTTGATATTTTGGGGTCCCATAAGCGATCTGTACATGCCTACTCAGTGCTAGAATATTTTCAAAATATATGCCCAAAACATGCTAAAAATCGATATTTTAGGTGCCCAAAGTCGATATCTCAAATTTATCCCAAAAACACCCGAAAATTCGACATTTTGGGATCCCAGAAGCGATCTGTACATGCCTACTCCGTGTTAGAGTATTTTCAAAATACAGGCCCAAAACATACAGAAAATCGATATTTTAGGTGCCCAAAAGTCGATATGTGCATGCATCTTCTATACCCGTTTATATCTCAAATTCAGGCTTCAAACACCCGAAAATTCGATATTTTGGGGTCCCAGAAGCGATCTGTACATGCCTACTCAGATACAGGCCCAAAACATGCTGAAAATTGATATTTTAGGTGCCCAAAGTCAATATGTGTATGCATCATTTGCACCCGTTTATATCCCAAATTCAACCTCAAAACACCCGAAAATTCGATATTTTTGGATCCCAGAAGCGATCTGTAGATGCCTACTCAGTGCTAGAATGTTTTCAAAATATAGGCTCAAAACATGCTAAAAATCGATATTTTAAGTGTCCAAAGTCGATGTGCATGCATCTTCTGTACCCGTTTATATCTCAAATTCAGGCTCAAAACACCCGAAAATTCGATATTTGGGGGTCCCAGAAGCGATCTGTACATGCCTAATTAGTGCTAGAATATTTTCAAAATTCAGGCCCAAAACATGCTAGAAATCGATATTTTAGGTGCCCAAAGTCGATATCTCAAATTTAGGCCCAAAACACCCGAACATTCGATATTTTCGGGTCCCAGAAGTGATCTGTACTTGCCTACTCCGTTTTAGAGTATTTTCAAAATACAGGCCCAAAACATGCTGAGAATCGATATTTTAGGTGCCCAAAGTCAATATGTGCACGCATTTTTTGTACCCGTTTATATCTCAAATTCAGGCTCAAAACACCCGAAAATTCGATATTTTGGGGTCCCAGAAGCGATCTGTACATGCCTACTCAGTGCTAGAATATTTTCAAAATATAGGCCCAAAACATGCTAAAAATCGATATTTTAGGTGCCCAAAGTCGATATCTCAAATTTAGGCCCAAAACACCCGAACATTCGATATTTTGGGGTCCCAGAAGTGATCTGTACTTGCCTACTCCGTTTTAGAGTATTTTCAAAATACAGGCCCAAAACATGCTGAGAATCGATAATTTAGGTGCCCAAAGTCAATATGTGCACGCATTTTCTGTACCCGTTTATATCTCAAATTCAGGCTCAAAACACCCGAAAATTTGATATTTTGGGGTCCCATAAGCGATCTGTACATGCCTACTCAGTGCTAGAATATTTTCAAAATATAGGCCCAAAACATGCTAAAAATCGATATTTTGGTGCCCAAAGTCGATATCTCAAATTCAGGCCCAAAACACCCGAAAATTCGATATTTTTTGGTCCCAGAAGCGATCTGTACATGCCTACTCAGATACAGGCTCAAAACATGCTAAAATTCGATATTTTAAGTGTCCAAAGTCGATATGTGCATGCATCTTCTGCACCCGTTTATATCCCAAATTCATTCTCAAAACACCCGAAAATTCGATATTTTTGGGTCCCAGAAGCGATCTGTACATGCCTCCTCCGTGTTAGAGTATTTTCCAAATATTGGCCCAAAACATCCTAAAAATCGATATTGTTGGTGCCCAAAGTCGATATGTGCATGCATTTTCTGTACCCGTTTATATCTCAAATTCAGGCTTAAAACACCCGAAAATTAGACATTTTTGGGTCCCAGAAGCGATCTGTACATACCTACTCCGTGTTAGAGTATTTTCAAAATACAGGCCAAAAACATGCTCAAAATCGATATTTTGGGTGCCCAAAGTCGATATGTGCATGCATCTTCAGTAACCGTTTACATTCCAAATTTAGGTTCAAAACACCTAAAAATTCAATATTTTTGGATCCCAGAAGCAATCTGTACATGTTCACTCTGTGCAAGAATATTTTACAAAATATAGGCCTAAAACATGCTGAAAATAGTTTTTTTTGTGTGTAGAAAGTAGATATGTGCATGCATCTTCTGTACCCGTTTATATCCCAAATTCATTCTCAAAACACCAGAAAATTCGTTATTTTTGGGTCTTAGAAGCACTCTGTACATGCTTACCCAGTGCTAGATTAAATTCAAAATATAGGCTAAAACATGCTAAAAATCGATATTTTAAGTGTCCAAAGTCGATATGTGCATGCATCTTCTGTACCTGTTTATATCTCAAATTCAGCCTCAAAACACCCGAAAATTCGGTATTTTTGGGTCCTAGAAGCGATCTGTACATGCCTACTCCTAGTTAGAATGTTTTCAAGATACAGACCCAAAACATGCTCAAAATCGATATTTTAGGTGCCCAAAAGTGATATGTGCATTCATCTTCTGTACCCGTTTATATCTCAAATTCAGACTCAAAACACCCGAAAATTCGATATTTTGGGGTCCCAGAAGCGATCTGTACATGCCTACGCAGTGCTAGAATATTTTCAAAATATATGCCCAAAACATGCTGAGAATCGATATTTTAGGTGCCCAAAGTCGATATCTCAAATTTATCCCAAAAACACCCGAAAATTCGACATTTTGGGATCCCAGAAGCGATCTGTACATGCCTACTCCGTGTTAGAGTATTTTCAAAATACAGGCCCAAAACATACAGAAAATCGATATTTTAGGTGCCCAAAAGTCGATATGTGCATGCATCTTCTATACCCGTTTATATCTCAAATTCAGGCTTCAAACACCCGAAAATTCGATATTTTGGGGTCCCAGAAGCGATCTGTACATGCCTACTCAGATACAGGCCCAAAACATGCTGAAAATTGATATTTTAGGTGCCCAAAGTCAATATGTGTATGCATCATCTGCACCCGTTTATATCCCAAATTCAACCTCAAAACACCCGAAAATTCGATATTTTTGGATCCCAGAAGCGATCTGTACATGCCTACTCAGTGCTAGAATGTTTTCAAAATATAGGCTCAAAACATGCTAAAAATCGATATTTTAAGTGTCCAAAGTCGATGTGCATGCATCTTCTGTACCCGTTTATATCTCAAATTCAGGCTCAAAACACCCGAAAATTCGATATTTGGGGGTCCCAGAAGCGATCTGTACATGCCTAATTAGTGCTAGAATATTTTCAAAATTCAGGCCCAAAACATGCTAGAAATCGATATTTTAGATGCCCAAAGTCGATATCTCAAATTTAGGCCCAAAACACCCGAACATTCGCTATTTTGGGGTCCCAGAAGTGATCTGTACTTGCCTACTCCGTTTTAGAGTATTTTAAAAAAACAGGCCCAAAACATGCTGAGAATCGATATTTTAGGTGCCCAAAGTCAATATGTGCACGCATTTTTTGTACCCGTTTATATCTCAAATTCAGGCTCAAAACACCCGAAAATTCGATATTTTGGGGTCCCAGAAGCGATCTGTACATGCCTACTCAGTGCTAGAATATTTTCAAAATATAGGCCCAAAACATGCTAAAAATCGATATTTTAGGTGCCCAAAGTCGATATCTCAAATTTAGGCCCAAAACACCCGAACATTCGATATTTTGGGGTCCCAGAAGTGATCTGTACTTGCCTACTCCGTTTTAGAGTATTTTCAAAATACAGGCCCAAAACATGCTGAGAATCGATAATTTAGGTGCCCAAAGTCAATATGTGCACGCATTTTCTGTACCCGTTTATATCTCAAATTCAGGCTCAAAACACCCGAAAATTTGATATTTTGGGGTCCCATAAGCGATCTGTACATGCCTACTCAGTGCTAGAATATTTTCAAAATATATGCCCAAAACATGCTAAAAATCGATATTTTAGGTGCCCAAAGTCGATATCTCAAATTTATCCCAAAAACACCCGAAAATTCGACATTTTGGGATCCCAGAAGCGATCTGTACATGCCTACTCCGTGTTAGAGTATTTTCAAAATACAGGCCCAAAACATACAGAAAATCGATATTTTAGGTGCCCAAAAGTCGATATGTGCATGCATCTTCTATACCCGTTTATATCTCAAATTCAGGCTTCAAACACCCGAAAATTCGATATTTTGGGGTCCCAGAAGCGATCTGTACATGCCTACTCAGATACAGGCCCAAAACATGCTGAAAATTGATATTTTAGGTGCCCAAAGTCAATATGTGTATGCATCATTTGCACCCGTTTATATCCCAAATTCAACCTCAAAACACCCGAAAATTCGATATTTTTGGATCCCAGAAGCGATCTGTAGATGCCTACTCAGTGCTAGAATGTTTTCAAAATATAGGCTCAAAACATGCTAAAAATCGATATTTTAAGTGTCCAAAGTCGATGTGCATGCATCTTCTGTACCCGTTTATATCTCAAATTCAGGCTCAAAACACCCGAAAATTCGATATTTGGGGGTCCCAGAAGCGATCTGTACATGCCTAATTAGTGCTAGAATATTTTCAAAATTCAGGCCCAAAACATGCTAGAAATCGATATTTTAGGTGCCCAAAGTCGATATCTCAAATTTATCCCAAAAACACCCGAAAATTCGACATTTTGGGATCCCAGAAGCGATCTGTACATGCCTACTCCGTGTTAGAGTATTTTCAAAATACAGGCCCAAAACATACAGAAAATCGATATTTTAGGTGCCCAAAAGTCGATATGTGCATGCATCTTCTATACCCGTTTATATCTCAAATTCAGGCTTCAAACACCCGAAAATTCGATATTTTGGGGTCCCAGAAGCGATCTGTACATGCCTACTCAGATACAGGCCCAAAACATGCTGAAAATTGATATTTTAGGTGCCCAAAGTCAATATGTGTATGCATCATCTGCACCCGTTTATATCCCAAATTCAACCTCAAAACACCCGAAAATTCGATATTTTTGGATCCCAGAAGCGATCTGTACATGCCTACTCAGTGCTAGAATGTTTTCAAAATATAGGCTCAAAACATGCTAAAAATCGATATTTTAAGTGTCCAAAGTCGATGTGCATGCATCTTCTGTACCCGTTTATATCTCAAATTCAGGCTCAAAACACCCGAAAATTCGATATTTGGGGGTCCCAGAAGCGATCTGTACATGCCTAATTAGTGCTAGAATATTTTCAAAATTCAGGCCCAAAACATGCTAGAAATCGATATTTTAGATGCCCAAAGTCGATATCTCAAATTTAGGCCCAAAACACCCGAACATTCGCTATTTTGGGGTCCCAGAAGTGATCTGTACTTGCCTACTCCGTTTTAGAGTATTTTAAAAAAACAGGCCCAAAACATGCTGAGAATCGATATTTTAGGTGCCCAAAGTCAATATGTGCACGCATTTTTTGTACCCGTTTATATCTCAAATTCAGGCTCAAAACACCCGAAAATTCGATATTTTGGGGTCCCAGAAGCGATCTGTACATGCCTACTCAGTGCTAGAATATTTTCAAAATATAGGCCCAAAACATGCTAAAAATCGATATTTTAGGTGCCCAAAGTCGATATCTCAAATTTAGGCCCAAAACACCCGAACATTCGATATTTTGGGGTCCCAGAAGTGATCTGTACTTGCCTACTCCGTTTTAGAGTATTTTCAAAATACAGGCCCAAAACATGCTGAGAATCGATAATTTAGGTGCCCAAAGTCAATATGTGCACGCATTTTCTGTACCCGTTTATATCTCAAATTCAGGCTCAAAACACCCGAAAATTTGATATTTTGGGGTCCCATAAGCGATCTGTACATGCCTACTCAGTGCTAGAATATTTTCAAAATATATGCCCAAAACATGCTAAAAATCGATATTTTAGGTGCCCAAAGTCGATATCTCAAATTTATCCCAAAAACACCCGAAAATTCGACATTTTGGGATCCCAGAAGCGATCTGTACATGCCTACTCCGTGTTAGAGTATTTTCAAAATACAGGCCCAAAACATACAGAAAATCGATATTTTAGGTGCCCAAAAGTCGATATGTGCATGCATCTTCTATACCCGTTTATATCTCAAATTCAGGCTTCAAACACCCGAAAATTCGATATTTTGGGGTCCCAGAAGCGATCTGTACATGCCTACTCAGATACAGGCCCAAAACATGCTGAAAATTGATATTTTAGGTGCCCAAAGTCAATATGTGTATGCATCATTTGCACCCGTTTATATCCCAAATTCAACCTCAAAACACCCGAAAATTCGATATTTTTGGATCCCAGAAGCGATCTGTAGATGCCTACTCAGTGCTAGAATGTTTTCAAAATATAGGCTCAAAACATGCTAAAAATCGATATTTTAAGTGTCCAAAGTCGATGTGCATGCATCTTCTGTACCCGTTTATATCTCAAATTCAGGCTCAAAACACCCGAAAATTCGATATTTGGGGGTCCCAGAAGCGATCTGTACATGCCTAATTAGTGCTAGAATATTTTCAAAATTCAGGCCCAAAACATGCTAGAAATCGATATTTTAGGTGCCCAAAGTCGATATCTCAAATTTAGGCCCAAAACACCCGAACATTCGATATTTTCGGGTCCCAGAAGTGATCTGTACTTGCCTACTCCGTTTTAGAGTATTTTCAAAATACAGGCCCAAAACATGCTGAGAATCGATATTTTAGGTGCCCAAAGTCAATATGTGCACGCATTTTTTGTACCCGTTTATATCTCAAATTCAGGCTCAAAACACCCGAAAATTCGATATTTTGGGGTCCCAGAAGCGATCTGTACATGCCTACTCAGTGCTAGAATATTTTCAAAATATAGGCCCAAAACATGCTAAAAATCGATATTTTAGGTGCCCAAAGTCGATATCTCAAATTTAGGCCCAAAACACCCGAACATTCGATATTTTGGGGTCCCAGAAGTGATCTGTACTTGCCTACTCCGTTTTAGAGTATTTTCAAAATACAGGCCCAAAACATGCTGAGAATCGATAATTTAGGTGCCCAAAGTCAATATGTGCACGCATTTTCTGTACCCGTTTATATCTCAAATTCAGGCTCAAAACACCCGAAAATTTGATATTTTGGGGTCCCATAAGCGATCTGTACATGCCTACTCAGTGCTAGAATATTTTCAAAATATAGGCCCAAAACATGCTAAAAATCGATATTTTGGTGCCCAAAGTCGATATCTCAAATTCAGGCCCAAAACACCCGAAAATTCGATATTTTTTGGTCCCAGAAGCGATCTGTACATGCCTACTCAGATACAGGCTCAAAACATGCTAAAAAGCGATATTTTAGGTGCCCAAAGTCAATATGTGTATGCATCTTCTGCACCCGTTTATATCTCAAATTCAACCACAAAACACCCGAAAATTCGATATTTTTCGGTCCCCGAAGCGATCTGTACATGCTTACTCAGTGCTAGAATGTTTTCAAAATATAGGCTAAAACATGCTAAAAATCGATATTTTAAGTGTCCAAAGTCGATATGTGCATGCATCTTCTGTACCTGTTTATATCTCAAATTCAGCCTCAAAACACCCGAAAATTCGGTATTTTTGGATCCTAGAAGCGATCTGTACATGCCTACTCCTAGTTAGAATGTTTTCAAGATACAGACCTAAAACATGCTCAAAATCGATATTTTAGGTGCCCAAAAGTCGATATGTGCATGCATCTTCTGTACCCGTTTGTATCTCAAATTCAGGCTCAAAACACCCGAAAATTCGATATTTTTTGGTACCAGAAGGGATCTGTACATGCCTACTCAGTGCTAGAATATTTTCAAAATTCAGGCCCAAAACATGCTAAAATCGATATTTTAGGTGCCCAAAGTCGATATCTCAGATTCAGGCCCAAAACACCCGAAAATTCGATATTTTGGGGTCCCAGAAGCGATCTGTACATGCTTACTCCGTGTTAGAGTATTTTCAATATACAGGCCCAAAACATACTGAAAATCGATCTTTTAGGTGCCCAAAAGTCGATATGTGTATGCATCTTCTGCACCCGTTTATATCCCAAATTCAACCTCAAAACACCCGAAAATTCGATATTTTTGGGTCCCAGAAGCGATCTGTACATGCCTACTCAGTGCTAGAATGTTTTCAAAATAAAGGCTTAAAACATGCTAAAAATCGATATTTTAAGTGTCCAAAGTCGATATGTTCATGCATCTTCTGTACCCGTTTATATCTGAAATTCAGGCTTAAAACACCCGAAAATTCGATATTTTGGGGTCCCAGAAGTGATCTGTACATATCTAATTTGTGCCAGAATATTTTCAAAATATAGGCTCAAAACATGCTAAAAATCGATATTTTAAGTGTCCAAAGTCGATATGTGCATGCATCTTCTGTACCCGTTTATATCTCAAATTCAGGCTCCAAACACCCGAAAATTAAATATTTTGG
Source organism: Petrolisthes cinctipes (assembly GCA_033782935.1). NCBI lineage: Eukaryota > Metazoa > Arthropoda > Malacostraca > Decapoda > Porcellanidae > Petrolisthes > Petrolisthes cinctipes. The sequence continues at coordinate 327,668 of JAWQEG010000731.1, read as the reverse complement.
GGTCCCAGAAGCGATCTGTACATGCCTACTCAGATACAGGCCCAAAACATGCTAAAAATCGATATTTTAGGTGCCCAAAGTCAATATGTGTATGCATCTTCTGCACCCGTTTATATCTTAAATTCAACCACAAAACACCCGAAAATTCGATATTTTTCGGTCCCAGAAGCGATCTGTACATGCCTACTCAGTTCTAGAATGTTTTCAAAATATAGGCTCAAAACATGCTAAAAATCGATATTTTAAGTGTCCAAAGTCGATATGTGCATGCATCTTCTGTACCCGTTTATATCTCAAATTCAGGCTCAAAACACCCGAAAAATCGGTATTTTTGGGTCCTAGAAGCGATCTGGACTTGCCTACTCCTAGTTAGAATGTTTTCATTATACAGACCCAAAACATGCTCAAAATCGATATTTTAGGTGCCCAAAAGTCGATATGTGCATGCATCTTCAGTACTTGTTTATATCTCAAATTCAGGGTCAAAACACCCGAAAATTCGATATTTTGGGGTCCCAGAAGCGATCTGTACATGCCTACTCAGTGCTAGAATATTTTCAAAATATAGGCCCAAAACATGCTAAAAATCGATATTTTAGGTGCCCAAAGTCGATATCTCAAATTCAGGCCCAAAACATCCGAAAATTCGATATTTTTTGGTCCCAGAAGCGATCTGTACATGCCTACTCAGATACAGGCTCAAAACATGCTAAAATTCGATATTTTAAGTGTCCAAAGTCGATATGTGCATGCATCTTCTGCACCCGTTTATATCCCAAATTCATTCTCAAAACACCCGAAAATTCGATATTTTTGGGTCCCAGAAGCGATCTGTACATGCCTCCTCCGTGTTAGAGTATTTTCCAAATATTGGCCCAAAACATCCTAAAAATCGATATTGTTGGTGCCCAAAGTCGATATGTGCATGCATTTTCTGTACCCGTTTATATCTCAAATTCAGGCTTAAAACACCCGAAAATTAGACATTTTTGGGTCCCAGAAGCGATCTGTACATACCTACTCCGTGTTAGAGTATTTTCAAAATACAGGCCAAAAACATGCTCAAAATCGATATTTTGGGTGCCCAAAGTCGATATGTGCATGCATCTTCAGTAACCGTTTACATTCCAAATTTAGGTTCAAAACACCTAAAAATTCAATATTTTTGGATCCCAGAAGCAATCTGTACATGTTCACTCTGTGCAAGAATATTTTACAAAATATAGGCCTAAAACATGCTGAAAATAGTTTTTTTTGTGTGTAGAAAGTAGATATGTGCATGCATCTTCTGTACCCGTTTATATCCCAAATTCATTCTCAAAACACCAGAAAATTCGTTATTTTTGGGTCTTAGAAGCACTCTGTACATGCTTACCCAGTGCTAGATTAAATTCAAAATATAGGCTAAAACATGCTAAAAATCGATATTTTAAGTGTCCAAAGTCGATATGTGCATGCATCTTCTGTACCTGTTTATATCTCAAATTCAGCCTCAAAACACCCGAAAATTCGGTATTTTTGGGTCCTAGAAGCGATCTGTACATGCCTACTCCTAGTTAGAATGTTTTCAAGATACAGACCCAAAACATGCTCAAAATCGATATTTTAGGTGCCCAAAAGTCGATATGTGCATGCATCTTCTGTACCCGTTTGTATCTCAAATTCAGGCTCAAAACACCCGAAAATTCGATATTTTTTGGTACCAGAAGCGATCTGTACATGCCTACTCAGTGCTAGAATATTTTCAAAATTCAGGCCCAAAACATGCTAAAATCGATATTTTAGGTGCCCAAAGTCGATATCTCAGATTCAGGACCAAAACACCCGAAAATTCGATATTTTGGGGTCCCAGAAGCGATCTGTACATGCTTACTCCGTGTTAGAGTATTTTCAATATACAGGCCCAAAACATACTGAAAATCGATCTTTTAGGTGCCCAAAAGTCGATATGTGTATGCATCTTCTGCACCCGTTTATATCCCAAATTCAACCTCAAAACACCCGAAAATTCGATATTTTTGGGTCCCAGAAGCGATCTGTACATGCCTACTCAGTGCTAGAATGTTTTCAAAATATAGGCTTAAAACATGCTAAAAATCGATATTTTAAGTGTCCAAAGTCGATATGTGCATGCATCTTCTGTACCCGTTTATATCTCAAATTCAGGCTTAAAACAACCGAAAATTCGATATTTTGGGGTCCCAGAAGTGATCTGTACATATCTAATTTGTGCCAGAATATTTTCAAAATATAAGCTCAAAACATGCTAAAAATCGATATTTTAAGTGTCCAAAGTCGATATGTGCATGCATCTTCTGTACCCGTTTATATCTCAAATTCAGGCTCCAAACACCCGAAAATTCGATATTTGGGGTCCCAGATGCGATCTGTACATGCCTACTCAGATACAGGCCCAAAACATGCTGAAAATCGATATTTTAGGAGCCCAAAGTCAATATGTGTATGCATCTTCTGCACCCGTTTATATCTCAAATTCAACCACAAAACACCCGAAAATTCGATATTTTTCGGTCTCAGAAGCGATCTGTACATGCCTACTCAGTGCTAGAATGTTTTCGAAATATAGGCTCAAAACATGCTAAAAATCGATATTTTAAGTGTCCAAAGTCGATATGTGCATGCATCTTCTGTACCCGTTTATATGCCAAATTCAGGCTCAAAACAACCGAAAAATCGGTATTTTTGGGTCCCAGAAGCGATCTGTACTTGCCTACTCCTAGTTAGAATGTTTTCAAGATACTGACCCAAAACATGCTCAAAATCGATATTTTAGGTGCCCAAAAGTCGATATGTGCATGCATCTTCAGTACCTGTTCATATCTCAAATTCAGGCTCAAAACACCCGAAAATTCAATACTTTTGGGTCCCTGAAGCGATCTGTACATGCCTACTCCGTGTTAGAATATTTTCAAAATACATGGCTAAAACATGCTGAAAATCGATATTTTAGGTGCCCAAAGTCAATATGTGCATTCATTTTCTGTACCCGTTTATATCTCAAATTCAGGCTCAAAACACCCGAAAATTCGATATTTTGGGGTCCCAGAAGCGATCTGTACATGCTTACTCAGTGCTAGAATATTTTCAAAATATATGCCCAAAACATGCAAAAAATCGATATTTTGGGTGCCCAAAGTCGATATCTCAAATTTATCCCCAAAACACCCGAAAATTCGATATTTTGGGGTCCCAGAAGCGATTTGTACATGCCTATTCCGTGTTAGAGTATTTTGAAATTACAGGCCCAAAACATACAGAAAATCGATATTTTAGGTGCCCAAAAGTCGATATGTGCATGCATCTTCTATACCCGTTTATTTCTCAAATTCAGGCTCCAAACACCCGAAAATTCCATATGTTTTGGTCCCAGAAGCGATCTGTACATGCCTACTCAGATACAGGCCCAAAACATGCTGAAAATCGATATTTTAGGTGCCCAAAGTCAATATGTGTATGCATCTTCTGCACCGGTTTATATCCAAAATTCAACCTCCAAACACCCGAAAATTCGATATTTTTGGGTCTCAGAAGCAATCTGAACATGCTTACACAATGCTAGAATACATTCAAAATATAGGGCCAAAACATCCTACAAATCGATACTTCAAGTGACCAAAGTCGATGAGTGCATGTATTTTCAGTACCGGTTTCTATCTCAAATTCAGGCTCAAAACACCCGAAAATTCTATATTTTTGGGTCCTAGAAGCGATCTGTACATGCCTACACCTAGTTAGAATGTTTTCAAAATAAAGACCCAAAACATGCTTAAAATCGATATTTTAGGTGCCCAAAAATCGATATGAGCATGCATCTTCTGTACCCTTTTATATCTCAAATTCAGGCTCAAAACACCCAAAAATTCGATATTTTGGGGTCCCAGAAGCGATCTGTACATGCCTACGCAGTGCTAGAATATTTTCAAAATACAGGCCCAAAACATGCTAAAAATCGATATTTTAGGTGCCCAAAGTCGATATCTCAAATTCAGGCCCAAAACACCCGAAAAATCGATATTTTTTTGTCCCACAAGCGATCTGTACATGCCTACATCGTGTTAGAGTATTTTTAATATACAGGCCCAAAACATACTGAAAATCGATCTTTTAGGTGCCCAAAAGTCGATATGTGTATGCATCTTCTGCACCCGTTTATATCCCAAATTCAACCTCAAAACACCCGAAAATTCGATATTTTTGGGTCCCAGAAGCGATCTGTACATGCCTACTCAGTGCTAGAATGTTTTCAATATATAGGCTCAAAACATGCTAAAAATCGATATTTTAATTGACCAAAGTCGATATGTGCATGCATCTTCTGTACCCGTTTATATCTCAAATTCAGGCTCAAAACACCCGAAAATTCGATATTTTTGGGTCCCAGAAGCGATCTGTACATGCCTGCTCCGTGTTAGAATATTTTCAAAATACAGGCCTAAAACATGCTGAAAATCGATATTTTAGGTGCCCAATGTCAATATGTGCATGCATTTTCTGTTTCCGTTTATATCTCAAATTCAGGCTCAAAACACCCGAAAATTCGATATCTTGGGGTCCCAGAAGCGATCTGTACATGCTTACTTAGTGCTAGAATATTTTCAAAATATATGCCCAAAACATGCTAAAAATCGAAATTTTTGGTGCCCAAAGTCGATATCTCAAATTTATCCCCAAAACACCCGAAAATTCGATATTTTGGGGTCCTAGAAGCGATCTGTACATGCCTACTCGGTGCTAGAATATTTTCAAAATTCAGGCCCAAAACATGCTATAAAATAGATATTTTAGGTGCCCAAAGTCGATATCTCAAATTCAGGCCCAATACACCCGAAAATTTGATATTTTGGGGTCCCAGAAGCGATCTGTACATGCTTACTCCGTGTTAGAGTATTTTCAATATACAGGCCCAAAACATACTGAAAATCGATCTTTTAGGTGGCCAAAAGTCGATATGTGGATGTATCTTCTGTACCCGTTTATATCTCAAATTGAGGCTCCAAACACCCAAAAATTCGATATTTTGGGGTCCCAGAAGCGATCTGTACATGCCTTCTCAGTGCTAGAATATTTTCAAAATATAGGCGCAAAACATGCTAAAAATCGATATTTTAGGTGCCCAAAGTCGATATCTTAAATTCAAGCCTAAAACTCCCGAAAATTCGATATTTTTTGGTCCCAGAAGCGATCTGTACATGCCTACTCAGAAACAGGCTTAAAACATGCTAAAAATCGATATTTTAAGTGTCCAAAGTCGATATGTGCATGCATCTTCTGCACCCGTTTATATCCCAAAATCAGGCTCAAAACACCCGACAATTCGATATATTTGGGTCCCAGAAGCGATCTGTACATGCCTACTCCGTGTTAGAGTATTTTGAAAATACAGGCCGAAAACATGCAGAAAATCGATATTTTAGGTGCCCAAAAGTCGATATGTGCATGCATCTTCTATACCCGTTTATTTCTCAAATTCAGGCTCCAAACACCCGAAAATTCCATATGTTTTGGTCCTAGAAGCGATCTGTACATGCCTACTCAGATACAGGCCCAAAACATGCTGAAAATCGATATTTTAGGTGCCCAAAGTCAATATGTGTATGCATCTTCTGCACCCGTTTATATCCCAAATTCAACCTCCAAACACCCGAAAATTCGATATTTTTGGGTCTCAGAAGCAATCTGAACATGCTTACACAATGCTAGAATACATTCAAAATATAGGTCCAAAACATCCTACAAATCGATACTTCAAATGAACAAAGTCGATGAGTGCATGTATTTTCAGTACCGGTTTCTATCTCAAATTCAGGCTCAAAACACCCGAAAATTCTATATTTTTGGGTCCTAGAAGCGATCTGTACATGCCTACACCTAGTTAGAATATTTTCAAAATACAGACCCAAAACATGTTTAAAATCGATATTTTAGGTGCCCAAAAGTCGATATGAGCATGCATCTTCTGTACCCTTTTATATCTCAAATTCAGGCTCAAAACACCCAAAAATTCGATATTTCGGGGTCCCAGAAGCGATCTGTACATGCCTACGCAGTGCTAGAATATTTTCAAAATACAGGCCCAAAACATGATAAAAATCGATATTTTAGGTGCCCAAAGTCGATATCTCAAATTCAGGCCCAAAACACCCGAAAAATCGATATTTTTTGGTCCCAGAAGCAATCTGTACATGCCAACTTCGAGTTAGAGTATTTTTAATATACAGGCCCAAAACATACTGAAAATCGATCTTTTATGTGCCCAAAAGTCGATATGTGTATGCATCTTCTGCACCAGTTTATATCCCAAATTCAACCTCAAAACACCCGAAAATTCGATATTTTTGGGTCCCAGAAGCGATCTGTACATGCCTACTCAGTGCTAGAATGTTTTCAAAATATAGGCTCAAAACATGCTAAAAATCGATATTTTAATTGTCTAAAGTCGATATGTGCATGCACCTTCTGAACCCGTTTATATCTCAAATTCAGGCTCGAAACACCTGATAATTCGATATTTGGGGTCCCAGAAGCGATCTGTACATGCCTACTCAGATACAGGCCCAAAACATGCTGAAAATCGATATTTTAGGTGCCCAAAGTCAATATGTGTATGCATCTTCTGCACCCGTTTATATCTCAAATTCAACCACAAAACACCCGAAAATTCGATATTTTTCGGTCTCAGAAGCGATCTGTACATGCCTACTCAGTGCTAGAATGTTTTCGAAATATAGGCTCAAAACATGCTAAAAATCGATATTTTAAGTGTCCAAAGTCGATATGTGCATGCATCTTCTGTACCCGTTTATATATCAAATTCAGGCTCAAAACACCGGAAAAATCGGTATTTTTGGGTCCCAGAAGCGATCTGTACTTGCCTAATCCTAGTTAGAATGTTTTCAAGATACTGACCCAAAACATGCTCAAAATCGATATTTTAGGTGCCCAAAAGTCGATATGTGCATGCATCTTCAGTACATGTTTATATCTCAAATTCAGGCTCAAAACACCCGAAAATTCGATACTTTTGGGTCCCTAAAGCGATCTGTACATGCCTACTCCGTGTTAGAATATTTTCAAAAAATAGGCCTAAAACATGCTGAAAATCGATATTTTAGGTGCCCAAAGTCAATATGTGCATGCATTTTCTGTACCCGTTTATATCTCAAATTCAGGCTCAAAACACCCGAAAAATCGATATTTTGGGGTCCCAGAAGCGATCTGTACATGCTTACTCTGTGCTAGAATATTTTCAAAATATATGCCCAAAACATGCTAAAAATCGATATTTTGGGTGCCCAAAGTCGATATCTCAAATTTATCCCCAAAACACCCGAAAATTCGATATTTTGGGGTCCCAGAAGCGATTTGTACATGCCTACTCCGTGTTAGAGTATTTTGAAAATACAGGCCCAAAACATACAGAAAATCGATATTTTAGGTGCCCAAAAGTCGATATGTGCATGCATCTTCTATACCCGTTTATTTCTCAAATTCAGGCCCCAAACATCCGAAAATTCCATATGTTTTGGTCCCAGAAGCGATCTGTACATGCCTACTCAGATACAGGCCCAAAACATGCTGAAAATCGATATTTTAGGTGCCCAAAGTCAATATGTGTATGCATCTTCTGCACCCGTTTATATCCCAAATTCAACCTCCAAACACCCGAAAATTCGATATTTTGGGGTCCCAGAAGCGATCTGTACATGCCTACGCAGTGCTAGAATATTTTCAAAATACAGGCACAAAACATGCTAAAAATCGATATTTTAGGTGCCCAAAGTCGATATCTCAAATTCAGGCCCAAAACACCCGAAAAATCGATATTTTTTGGTCCCACAAGCGATCTGTACATGCCTACATCGTGTTAGAGTATTTTTAATATACAGGCCCAAAACATACTGAAAATCGATCTTTTAGGTGCCAAAAAGTCGATATGTGTATGCATCTTCTGCACCCGTTTATATCCCAAATTCAACCTCAAAACACCCGAAAATTCGATATTTTTGGGTCCCAGAAGCGATCTGTACATGCCTACTCAGTGCTAGAATGTTTTCAATATATAGGCTCAAAACATGCTAAAAATCGATATTTTAATTGTCTAAAGTCGATATGTGCATTCACCTTCTGAACCCGTTTATATCTCAAATTCAGGCTCGAAACACCTGATAATTCGATATTTGGGGTCCCAGAAGCGATCTGTACATGCCTACTCAGATACAGGCCCAAAACATGCTGAAAATCGATATTTTAGGTGCCCAAAGTCAATATGTGTATGCATCTTCTGCACCCGTTTATATCTCAAATTCAACCACAAAACACCCGAAAATTCGATATTTTTCGGTCTCAGAAGCGATCTGTACATGCCTACTCAGTGCTAGAATGTTTTCGAAATATAGGCTCAAAACATGCTAAAAATCGATATTTTAAGTGTCCAAAGTCGATATGTGCATGTATCTTCTGTACCCGTTTATATATCAAATTCAGGCTCAAAACACCCGAAAAATCGGTATTTTTGGGTCTCAGAAGCGATCTGTACTTGCCTACTCCTAGTTAGAATGTTTTCAAGATACTGACCCAAAACATGCTCAAAATCGATATTTTAGGTGCCCAAAAGTCGATATGTGCATGCATCTTCAGTACCTGTTTATATCTCAAATTCAGGCTCAAAACACCCGAAAATTCGATACTTTTGGGTCCCTAAAGCGATCTGTACATGCCTACCCCGTGTTAGAATATTTTCAAAATATAGGCCTAAAACATGCTGAAAATCGATATTTTAGGTGCCCAAAGTCAATATGTGCATGCATTTTCTGTACCCGTTTATATCTCAAATTCAGGCTCAAAACACCCGAAAATTCGATATTTTGGGGTCCCAGAAGCGATCTGTACATGCTTACTCTGTGCTAGAATATTTTCAAAATATATGCCCAAAACATGCTAAAAATCGATATTTTGGGTGCCCAAAGTCGATATCTCAAATTTATCCCCAAAACACCCGAAAATTCGATATTTTGAGGTCCCAGAAGCGATTTGTACATGCCTACTCCGTGTTAGAGTATTTTGAAAATTCAGGCCCAAAACATACATAAAATCGGTATTTTAGGTGCCCAAAAGTCGATATGTGCATGCATCTTCTATACCCGTTTATTTCTCAAATTCAGGCTCCAAACACCCGAAAATTCCATATGTTTTGGTCCCAGAAGCGATCTGTACATGCCTACTCAGATACAGGCCCAAAACATGCTGAAAATCGATATTTTAGGTGCCCAAAGTCAATATGTGTATGCATCTTCTGCACCCGATTATATCCCAAATTCAACCTCCAAACACCCGAAAATTCGATATTTTTGGGTCTCAGAAGCAATCTTAACATGCTTACATAATGCTAGAATACATTCAAAATATTGGGCCAAAACATCCTACAAATCGATACTTCAAGTGACCAAAGTCGATGAGTGCATGTATTTTCAGTACCGGTTTCTATCTCAAATTCAGGCTCAAAACACCCGAAAATTCTATATTTTGGGGTCCTAGAAGCGATCTGTACATGCCTACACCTAGTTAGAATGTTTTCAAAATACAGACCCAAAACATGCTTAAAATCGATATTTTAGGTGCCCAAAAGTCGATATGAGCATGCATCTTCTGTACCCTTTTATATCTCAAATTCTGGCTCAAAACACCCAAAAATTCGATATTTTGGGGTCCCAGAAGCGATCTGTACATGCCTACGCAGTGCTAGAATATTTTCAAAATACAGGCCCAAAACATGCTAAAAATCGATATTTTAGGTGCCCAAAGTCGATATTTCAAATTCAGGCCCAAAACACCCGAAAAATCGATATTTTGTGGTCCCACAAGCGATCTGTACATGCCTACATCGTGTTAGAGTATTTTTAATATACAGGCCCAAAACATACTGAAAATCGATCTTTTAGGTGCCCAAAAGTCGATATGTGTATGCATCTTCTGCACCCGTTTATATCCCAAATTCAACCTCAAAACACCCGAAAATTCGATATTTTTGGGTCCCAGAAGCGATCTGTACATGCCTACTCAGTGCTAGAATGTTTTCAATATATAGGCTCAAAACATGCTAAAAATCGATATTTTAATTGTCCAAAGTCGATATGTGCATGCATCTTCTGTACCCGTTTATATCTCAAATTCAGGCTCAAAACACCCGAAAATTCGAAATTTTTGGGTCCCAGAAGCGATCTGTACATGCCTGCTCCGTGTTAGAATATTTTCAAAATACAGGCCTAAAACATGCTGAAAATCGATATTTTAGGTGCCCAATGTCAATATGTGCATGCATTTTCTGTTTCCGTTTATATCTCAAATTCAGGCTCAAAACACCCGAAAATTCGATATTTTGGGGTCCCAGAAGTGATCTGTACATGCTTACTCAGTGCTAGAATATTTTCAAAATATATGCCCAAAACATGCTAAAAATCGAAATTTTTGGTGCCCAAAGTCGATATCTCAAATTTATCCCCAAAACACCCGAAAATTCGATATTTTGGGGTCCTAGAAGCGATCTGTACATGCCTACTCGGTGCTAGAATATTTTCAAAATTCAGGCCCAAAACATGCTATAAAATAGATACTTTAGGTGCCCAAAGTCGATATCTCAAATTCAGGCCCAATACACCCGAAAATTTGATATTTTGGGGTCCCAGAAGCGATCTGTACATGCTTACTCCGTGTTAGAGTATTTTCAATATACAGGCCCAAAACATACTGAAAATCGATCTTTTAGGTGGCCAAAAGTCGATATGTGGATGCATCTTCTGTACCCGTTTATATCTCAAATTGAGGCTCCAAACACCCGAAAATTCGATATTTTGGGGTCCCAGAAGCGATCTGTACATGCCTTCTCAGTGCTAGAATATTTTCAAAATATAGGCCCAAAACATGCTAAAAATCGATATTTTAGGTGCCCAAAGTCGATATCTTAAATTCAAGCCCAAAACTCCCGAAAATTCGATATTTTTTGGTCCCAGAAGCGATCTGTACATGCCTACTCAGAAACAGGCTTAAAACATGCTAAAAATCGATATTTTAAGTGTCCAAAGTCGATATATGCATGCATCTTCTGCACCCGTTTATATCCCAAAATCAGGCTCAAAACACCCGAAAATTCGATATATTTTGGTCCCAGAAGCGATCTGTACATGCCTACTCCGTGTTAGAGTATTTTGAAAATACAGGCCGAAAACATGCAGAAAATCGATATTTTAGGTGCCCAAAAGTCGATATGTGCATGCATCTTCTATACCCGTTTATTTCTCAAATTCAGGCTCCAAACACCCGAAAATTCCATATGTTTTTGTCCCAGAAGCGATCTGTACATGCCTACTCAGATACAGGCCCAAAACATGCTGAAAATCGATATTTTAGGTGCCCAAAGTCAATATGTGTATGCATCTTCTGCACCCGTTTATATCCCAAATTCAACCTCCAAACACCCGAAAATTCGATATTTTTGGGTCTCAGAAGCAATCTGAACATGCTTACACAATGCTCGAATACATTCAAAATATAGGGCCAAAACATCCTAAAAATCGATACTTCAAGTGACCAAAGTCGATGTGTGCATGTATCTTCAGTACCGGTTTCTATCTCAAATTCAGGCTCAAAACACCCGAAAATTCTATATTTTGGGGTCCTAGAAGCGATCTGTACATGCCTACTCCTAGTTAGAATGTTTTCAAAATATAGACCCAAAACATGCTTAAAATCGATATTTTAGGTGCCCAAAAGTCGATATGAGCATGCATCTTCTGTACCCTTTTATATCTCAAATTCAGGCTCAAAACACCCAAAAATTCGATATTTTGGGATCCCAGAAGCGATCTGTACATGCCTACGCAGTGCTAAAATATTTTCAAAATACAGGCCCAACACATGCTAAAAATCGATATTTTAGGTGCCCAAAGTCGATATCTCAAATTCAGGCCCAAAACACCCGAAAAATCGATATTTTTTGGTCCCAGAAGCGATCTGTACATGCCTACTTCGTGTTAGAGTATTTTTAATATACAGGCCCAAAACATACTGAAAATCGATCTTTTAGGTGCCCAAAAGTCGATATGTGTATGCATCTTCTGCACCCGTTTATATCCCAAATTCAACCACAAAACACCCGAAAATTCGATATTTTTCGGTCTCAGAAGCGATCTGTTCATGCCTACTCAGTGCTAGAATGTTTTCGAAATATTGGCTCAAAACATGCTAAAAATCGATATTTTAAGTGTCCAAAGTCAATATGTGCATGCATCTTCTGTACCCGTTTATATATCAAATTCAGGTTTAAAACACCCGAAAAATCGGTATTTTTGGGTCCCAGAAGCGATCTGTACATGCCTACTCCGTGTTAGAATATTTTCAAAATACAGGCCTAAAACATGCTGAAAATCGATATTTTAGGTGCCCAAAGTCAATATGTGCATGCATTTTGTGTACCCGTTTATATCTCAAATTCAGGCTCAAAACACCCGAAAATTCGATATTTTGGGGTCCCAGAAGCGATCTGTACATGCTTACTCAGTGCTTGAATATTTTCAAAATATATGCTTAAAACATGCTAAAAATCGAAATTTTTGGTGCCCAAAGTCGATATCTCAAATTTATCCCCAAAACACCCGAAAATTCGATATTTTGGGGTCCCAGAAGCGATTTGTACATGCCTACTCCGTGTTAGAGTATTTTCAAAATACAGGCCCAAAACATACAGAAAATCGATATTTTAGGAGCCCAAAAGTCGATATGTGCATGCATCTTCTATACCCGTTTATTTCTCAAATTCAGGCTCCAAACACCCGAAAATTCCATATGTTTTGGTCCCAGAAGCGATCTGTACATGCCTACTCAGATACAGGCCCAAAACATGCTGAAAATCGATATTTTAGGTGCCCAAAGTCAATATGTGTATGCATCTTCTGCACCCGTTTATATCCCAAATTCAATCTCAAAACACCCGAAAATTCGATATTTTGGGGTCCCAGAAGCGATCTGTACATGCCTACTCAGTGCTAGAATGTTTTCAAAATATAGGCTCAAAATATACTAAAAATCGATATTTTAAGTGTCCAAAGTCGATATGGGCATGACTTTTCTGTACCCGTTTATATCTCAAATTCTGGCTCAAAACACCCGAAAATTCGGTATTTTTGGGTCTTAGAAGTGATCTGTACATGCCTACTCCTAGTTAGAATGTTTTCAAAATACAGACCCAAAACATGCTCAAAATCGATATTTTAGGTACCCAAAAGTCGATATGCGGATGCATCTTCTGTACCCGTTTATATCTCAAATTCAGGCTCCAAACACCCGAAAATTCGATATTTTGGGGTCCCAGAAGCGATCTGTACATGCCTTCTCAGTGCTAGAATATTTTAAAAATATAGGCCCAAAACATGCTAAAAATCGATATTTTAGGTGCCCAAAGTCGATATCTTAAATTCAAGCCCAAAACACCCGAAAATTCGATATGTTTTGGTCCCAGAAGCGATCTGTACATGCCTACTCAGAAACAGGCTTAAAACATGCTAAAAATCGATATTTTAAGTGTCCAAAGTCGATATGTGCATGCATCTTCTGCACCCGTTTATATCCCAAATACAGGCTCAAAACACCCGAAAATTCGATATTTTTGGGTCCCAGAAGCGATCTGTACATGCCTACTCCGTGTTAGAGTATTTTCAAAATACAGGCCCAAAACATGCTGACAATCGATATTTTAGGTGCCCAAAGTCAATATGTGGATGCATTTTCTGTACCCGTTTATATCTCAAATTCAGGCTCAAAACACCCTAAAATTCGATATTTTGGGTTCCCAGAAGCGATCTGTACATGCCTACTCAGTGCTAGAATATTTTCAAAATATAGGCCCAAAACATGCTAACAATCGATATTTTAGGTGCCCAAATTTGATATCTTAAATTCAAGCCCAAAACACCCGAAAATTCGATATTTTTTGGTCCCAGAAGCTATCTGTACATGCCTACTCAGAAACAGGCTGAAAACATGCTAAAAATCGATATTTTAGGTGCCCAAAGTCGATATCTCAAATTTATCCCCAAAACACCCGAAAATTCGATATTTTGGGTTCCCAGAAACGATCTGTACATGTCTACTCCGTGTTAGAGTATTTTCAAAATACAGGCCCAAAACATACAGAAAATCGATATTTTAGGTGCCCAAAAGTCGATATGTGCATGCATCTTCTATACCCGTTTATATCTCAAATTCAGGCTCCAAACACCCGAAAAATCGATATTTTTTGGTCCCAGAAGCGATCTGTACATGCCTACTCAGATACAGGCCCAAAAACATGCTGAAAATCGATATTTTAGGTGCCCAAAGTCAATATGTGTATGCATCTTCTGCACCCGTTTATATCCCAAATTCAACCTCAAAACACCCGAAAATTCGATATTTTTGGGTCTCAGAAGCAATCTGAACATGCTTACACAATGCTGGAATACATTCAAAATATAGGGCCAAAACATCCTAAAAATCGATACTTCAAGTGACCAAAGTCGATGTGTGCATGTATCTTCAGTACCGGTTTCTATCTCAAATTCAGGCTCAAAACACCCGAAAATTCTATATTTTTGGGTCCTAGAAGCGATCTGTACATGCCTACTCCTAGTTAGAATGTTTTCAAAATACAGACCCAAAACATGCTCAAAATCGATATTTTAGGTGCCCAAAAGTCGATATGAGCATGCATCTTCTGTACCCGTTTATATCTCAAATTCAGGCTCAAAACACCCTAGAATTCGATATTTTGGGGTCCCAGAAGCGATCTGTACATGCCTACGCAGTGCTAGAATATTTTCAAAATACAGGCCCAAAACATGCTAAAAATCGATATTTTAGGTGCCCAAAGTCGATATCTCAAATTCAGGCCCAAAACACCCGAAAAATCGATATTTTGGGGTCCCAGAAGCGATCTGTACATGCCTACTTCGTGTTAGAGTATTTTTAATATACAGGCCCAAAACATACTGAAAATCGATCTTTTAGGTGACCAAAAGTCGATATGTGTATGCATCTTCTGCACCCGTTTATATCCCAAATTCAACCTCAAAACACCCGAAAATTCGATATTTTTGGGTCCCCGAAGCGATCTGTACATGCCTACTCACTGCTAGAATGTTTTCAATATATAGGCTTAAAACATGCTAAAAATCGATATTTTAAGTGTCCAAAGTCGATATGTGCATTCATCTTCTGTACCCGTTTATATCTCAAATTCAGGCCCAAAACACCCGAAAATTCGATATTTTTTGGTCTCAGAAGCGATCTGTACATGCCTACTCAGATACAGGCTCAAAACATGCTAAAAATCGATATCTTAAGTGTCCAAAGTCAATATGTGCATGCATCTTCTGCACCCGTTTATATCCCAAATTCAGGCTCAAAACACCCGAAAATTCGATATTTTTGGGTCCCAGAAGCGATCTGTACATGCCTACTCCGTGTTAGAGTATTTTCAAAATACAGGCCCAAAACATGCTGAAAATCGATATTGTGGGTGCCCAAAGTCGATATGTGCATGCATTTTCTGTACCCGTTATATCTCAAATTCAGGCTCAAAACACCCGAAAATTCGATATTTTTGGATCCCAGAAGCGATCTGTACATGCCTACTCTGTGTTAGAGTATTTTAAAAATACAGGCCCAAAACATGATCAAAATCGATATTTTAGGTGCCCAAAGTCGATATCTCAAATTTATCCCCAAAACACCCGAAAATTCGATATTTTGGGTTCCCAGAAGCGATCTGTACATGCCTACCCCGTGTTAGAGTATTTTCAAAATACAGGCCAAAAACATACAGAAAATCGATATTTTAGGTGCCCAAAAGTCGATATGTGCATGCATCTTCTATACTCGTTTATATCTCAAATTCAGGCTCCAAACACCCGAAAATTCGGTATTTTTGGGTCCTAGAAGCGATCTGTACATGCCTACTCCTAGTTAGAATGATTCTAAAATACAGACCCAAAACATGCTCAAAATCGATATTTTAGGTGCCCAAAAGTCGATATGTGCATGCATCTTCTGTACCCGTTTATATCTCAAATTCAGGCTCAAAACACCCGAAAACTCGATATTTTGGGGTCCCAGAAGCGATCTGTACATGCCTACGCAGTGCTAGAATATTTTCAAAATACAGGCCCAAAACATGCTAAAAATCGATATTTTAGGTGCCCAAAGTCGATATCTCAAATTTATCCCCAAAACACCCGAAAATTCGATATTTTGGGTTCCCAGAAGCGATCTGTACATGCCTACTCCGTGTTAGAGTATTTTCAAAATACAGGCCCAAAACATACAGAAAATCGATATTTTAGGTGCCCAAAAGTCGATATGTGAATGCATTTTCTATACCCGTTTATATATCAAATTCAGGCTCCAAACGCCCGAAAATTCGATATTTTTGGGTCCCAGAAGCGGTCTGTACATGCCTACTCCGATACAGGCCCAAAACATGCTGAAAATCGATATTTTAGGTGCCCAAAGTCAATATGTGTATGCATCTTCTGCACCCGTTTTTATCCCAAATTCAACCTCAAAACACCCGAAAATTCGATATTTTTGGGTCCCAGAAGCGATCTCTACATGCCTACTCAGTGCTAGAATGTTTTCAAAATATAGGCTCAAAACATACTAAAAATTGATATTTTAAGTGTCCAAAGTAGGTATGTGCATGAATCTTCTATACCCGTTTATATCTCAAATTCAGGCTCAAAACACCGAAAATTCGATATTTTGGGGTCCCAGAAGTGATCTGTACATGCCTACTTAGTGTTAGAATATTTTCAAAATATAGGCCCAAAACATCCTAAAAATCGATATTTTAGGTGCCCAAAGTCGATATCTTAAATTCAGGCCCAAAACACCCAAAAATTCGATATTATGGGGTCCCAGAAGCGAACTTTACATGCCTACTCCGTGTTAGAGTATTTTCAAATTATAGGCCCAACACTTACTGAAAATCGATCTTTTAGATGCCCAAAAGTTGATATGTGCATGCATCTTCTGTACCCGTCTATATCTCAAATTCAGGCTCCAAACACCCGAAAATTCAATAATTTGGGTTCTCAGAAGCGATCTCTACATGCCTACTCAGATACAGGCCCAAAACATGCTGAAAATCGATATTTTAGGTGCCCAAAATTCAATATGTGTATGCATCTTCTGCACTCGTTTAAATCTCTAATTCAACCTCAAAACACCCATAAATTCGATATTTGTGGGTCCCAGAAGCGATCTGTACATGCCTACTCAGTGCTAGAATGTTTTCAAAATATAGGCTCAAAACATGCCAAAAATCGATATTTTAAGTGTCCAAAGTCGATATGTGCATGCCTCTTCTGTACCCGTTTATATCTCAAATTCAGGCTCAAAACACCCGAAAATTCGGTATTTTTGGGTAATTGAAGTTATATGTACATGCCTACTCCTAGTTAGAATGTTTCCAAGATACAGACCCAAAGCATGCTCAAAATCGATATTTTAGGTGCCCAAAAGTCTTCAGTACCTGTTTATATTTCAAATTCAGGCTCAAAACACCTGAAAAATCGGTATTTTTGGGTCCCAGAAGCGATCTGTACATGCCTACTCCGTGTTAGAATATTTTCAAAATATATGCTTAAAACATGCTAAAAATCGATATTTTAGGTGCCCAAAGTCGATATCTCAAATTTATCCCCAAAACACCCGAAAATTCGATATTTTGGGGTCCCAGAAGCGATTTGTACATGCCTACTCCGTGTTAGAGTATTTTCAAAATACAGGCCCAAAACATACAGAAAATCGATATTTTAGGTGCCCAAAAGTCGATATGTGCATGCATCTTCTATACCCGTTTATTTCTCAAATTCAGGCTCCAAACACCCGAAAATTCCATATGTTTTGGTCCCAGAAGCGATCTGTACATGCCTACTCAGATACAGGCCCAAAACATGCTGAAAATCGATATTTTAGGTGCCCAAAGTCAATATGTGTATGCATCTTCTGCACCCGTTTATATCCCAAATTCAACCTCAAAACACCCGAAAATTCGATATTTTTGGGTCTCAGAAGCAATCTGAACATGCTTACACAATGCTGGAATACATTCAAAATATAGGGCCAAAACATCCTAAATATCGATACTTCAAGTGACCAAAGTCGATGTGTGCATGTATCTTCAGTACCGGTTTCTATCTCAAATTCAGGCTCAAAACACCCGAAAATTCTATATTTTTGGGTCCTAGAAGCGATCTGTACATGCCTACTCCTAGTTAGAATGTTTTCAAAATACAGACCCAAAACATGCTCAAAATCGATATTTTAGGTGCCCAAAAGTCGATATGAGAATGCATCTTCTGTACCCGTTTATATCTCAGATTCAGGCTCAAAACACCCTAGAATTCGATATTTTGGGGTCCCAGAAGCGATCTGTACATGCCTACGCAGTGCTAGAATATTTTCAAAATACAGGCCCAAAACATGCTAAAAATCGATATTTTAGGTGCCCAAAGTCGATATCTCAAATTCAGGCCCAAAACACCCGAAAAATCGATATTTTGGGGTCCCAGAAGCGATCTGTACATGCCTACTTCGTGTTAGAGTATTTTTAATATACAGGCCCAAAACATACTGAAAATCGATCTTTTAGGTGACCAAAAGTCGATATGTGTATGCATCTTCTGCACCCGTTTATATCCCAAATTCAACCTCAAAACACCCGAAAATTCGATATTTTTGGGTCCCCGTAGCGATCTGTACATGCCTACTCACTGCTAGAATGTTTTCAATATATAGGCTTAAAACATGCTAAAAATCGATATTTTAAGTGTCCAAAGTCGATATGTGCATTCATCTTCTGTACCCGTTTATATCTCAAATTCAGGCCCAAAACACCCGAAAATTCGATATTTTTTGGTCTCAGAAGCGATCTGTACATGCCTACTCAGATACAGGCTCAAAACATGCTAAAAATCGATATCTTAAGTGTCCAAAGTCGATATGTGCATGCATCTTCTGCACCCGTTTATATCCCAAATTCAGGCTCAAAACACCCGAAAATTCGATATTTTTGGGTCCCAGAAGCGATCTGTACATGCCTACTCCGTGTTAGAGTATTTTCAAAATACAGGCCCAAAACATGCTGAAAATCGATATTGTGGGTGCCCAAAGTCGATATGTGCATGCATTTTCTGTACCCGTTATATCTCAAATTCAGGCTCAAAACACCCGAAAATTCGATATTTTTGGATCCCAGAAGCGATCTGTACATGCCTACTCCGTGTTAGAGTATTTAAAAAATACAGGCCCAAAACATGATCAAAATCGATATTTTAGGTGCCCAAAGTCGATATCTCAAATTTATCCCCAAAACACCTGAAAATTCGATATTTTGGGTTCCCAGAAGCGATCTGTACATGCCTACCCCGTGTTAGAGTATTTTCAAAATACAGGCCAAAAACATACAGAAAATCGATATTTTAGGTGCCCAAAAGTCGATATGTGCATGCATCTTCTATACTCGTTTTTATCTCAAATTCAGGCTCCAAACACCCGAAAATTCGGTATTTTTGGGTCCTAGAAGCGATCTGTACATGCCTACTCCTAGTTAGAATGATTCTAAAATACAGACCCAAAACATGCTCAAAATCGATATTTTAGGTGCCCAAAAGTCGATATGTGCATGCATCTTCTGTACCCGTTTATATCTCAAATTCAGGCTCAAAACACCCGAAAACTCGATATTTTAGGTGCCCAAAAGTCGATATGTGCATGCATCTTCTGTACCCGTTTATATCTCAAATTCAGGCTCAAAACACCCGAAAACTCGATATTTTGGGGTCCCAGAAGCGATCTGTACATGCCTACGCAGTGCTAGAATATTTTCAAAACAGAGGCCCAAAACATGCTAAAAATCGATATTTTAGGTGCCTAAAGTCGATATCTCAAATTCAGGCCCAAAACACCCGAAAAATCGATATTTTGGGGTCCGAGAAGCGATCTGTACATGCCTACTCCGTGTTAGAGTATTTTTAATATACAGGCCCAAAACATACTGAAAATCGATCTTTTAGGTGCCCAAAAGTCGATATGTGGATGCATCTTCTGTACCCGTTTATATCTCAAATTCAGCCTCCAAACACCCGAAAATTCGATATTTTGGGGTACCATAAGCGATCTGTACTTGCCTCCTCCGTTTTAGAGTATTTTCAAAATACAGGCCCAAAACATGCTGAGAATCGATATTTTAGGTGCCCAAAGTCAATATGTGCACGCATTTTCTGTACCCGTTTATATCTCAAATTCAGGCTCAAAACATCCGAAAATTCGATATTTTGGGGTCCCAAAAGCGATCTGTACATGCCTACTCAGTGCTAGAATATTTTCAAAATATAGGCCCAAAACATGCTAAAATCGATATTTTAGGTTCCCAAAGTCGGTATCTCAAATTCAGGCCCAAACCACCCGAAAATTCGATATTTTTTGGTCTCAGAAGCGATCTGTACATGCCTACTCAGATACAGGCTCAAAACATACTAAAAATCGATATTTTAAGTGTCCAAAGTCGATATGTGCATGCATTTTCTGCTCCCGTTTATATCCCAAATTCAGGCTCAAAACACCCGAAAATTCGATATTTTTGGGTCCCAGAAGCAATCTGTACATGCCTACTCCGTGTTAGAGTATTTTCAAAATACAGGCCCAAAACATGCTGAAAATCGATATTGTGGGTGCCCAAAGTCGATATGTGCATGCATTTTCTGTACCCGTTATATCTCAAATTCAGGCTCAAAACACCCAAAAATTCGACATTTTGGGGTCCCAGAAGCGATCTGTACATGCCTACTCAGTGCTAGAATATTTTCAAAATACAGGCCCAAAACATGCTAAAAATCGATATTTTAGGTGCCCAAAGTCGATATCTCAAATTTATCCCCAAAACACCCGAAAATTCGATATTTTGGGTTCCCAGAAGCGATCTGTACATGCCTACTCCGTGTTAGAGTATTTTCAAAATACAGGCCCAAAACATACAGAAAATCGATATTTTAGGTGCCCAAAAGTCGATATGTGAATGCATTTTCTATACCCGTTTATATATCAAATTCAGGCTCCAAACGCCCTAAAATTCGATATTTTTGGGTCCCAGAAGCGGTCTGTACATGCCTACTCCGATACAGGCCCAAAACATGCTGAAAATCGATATTTTAGGTGCCCAAAGTCAATATGTGTATGCATCTTCTGCACCCGTTTTTATCCCAAATTCAACCTCAAAACACCCGAAAATTCGATATTTTTGGGTCCCAGAAGCGATCTCTACATGCCTACTCAGTGCTAGAATGTTTTCAAAATATAGGCTCAAAACATACTAAAAATCGATATTTTAAGTGTCCAAAGTAGGTATGTGCATGAATCTTCTATACCCGTTTATATCTCAAATTCAGGCTCAAAACACCGAAAATTCGATATTTTGGGGTCCCAGAAGTGATCTGTACATGCCTACTTAGTGTTAGAATATTTTCAAAATATAGGCCCAAAACATCCTAAAAATCGATATTTTAGGTGCCCAAAGTCGATATCTTAAATTCAGGCCCAAAACACCCAAAAATTCGATATTATGGGGTCCCAGAAGCGAACTTTACATGCCTACTCCGTGTTAGAGTATTTTCAAATTATAGGCCCAACACTTACTGAAAATCGATCTTTTAGATGCCCAAAAGTCGATATGTGCATGCATCTTCTGTACCCGTCTATATCTCAAATTCAGGCTCCAAACACCCGAAAATTCAATAATTTGGGTTCTCAGAAGCGATCTCTACATGCCTACTCAGATACAGGCCCAAAACATGCTGAAAATCGATATTTTAGGTGCCCAAAATTCAATATGTGTATGCATCTTCTGCACTCGTTTAAATCTCTAATTCAACCTCAAAACACCCATAAATTCGATATTTGTGGGTCCAAGAAGCGATCTGTACATGCCTACTCAGTGCTAGAATGTTTTCAAAATATAGGCTCAAAACATGCCAAAAATCGATATTTTAAGTGTCCAAAGTCGATATGTGCATGCCTCTTCTGTACCCGTTTATATCTCAAATTCAGGCTCAAAACACCCGAAAATTCGGTATTTTTGGGTAATTGAAGTTATATGTACATGCCTACTCCTAGTTAGAATGTTTCCAAGATACAGACCCAAAGCATGCTCAAAATCGATATTTTAGGTGCCCAAAAGTCTTCAGTACCTGTTTATATTTCAAATTCAGGCTCAAAACATCCGAAAATTCGATATTTTTGGGCCCAAGAAGCGATCTGTAAATGCCTACTCCGTGTTAGAGTATTTTCAAAATACAGGCCCAAAACATGCTGAATATCGATATTTTAGGTGCCCAAAGTCAATATGTGCATGCATATTCTGTACCCGTTTATATCTCAAATTCAACCTCAAAACACTCGAAAATTCGATATTTTTGGGTCCCAGAAGCGATCTCTACATGCGTACTCAGATAAAAGCCCAAAACATGCTGAAAATCGATATTTTAAGTGCCCAAAGTCAATATGTGTATGCATCTTCTGCACTCGTTTATATCTCAAATTCAACCTCAAATAACTCGAAAATTCGATATTTTTGGGTCCCAGAAGCGATCTGTACATGCCTACTCAGTGCTAGAATGTTTTGAAAAAATAGGCTCAAAACATGCTAAAAATCGATATTTTCAGTGTCCAAAGTCGATATGTGAATGCATCTTCTATACCCGTTTATATGTCATATTCAGGCTCAAAACCCCCGAAAAATCGGTATTTTTGGGTCCTAGAAGCACTCTGTACATGCCTACTCCTAGCTGTACATGCCTACTCCGTGTCAGAGTATTTTCAAAATACTGGCCCAAAACATACTAATAATCGATCTTTTAGGTGCTGAAAAGTCGATATGTGAATGCATCTTCTGTACCCGTTTATATCTCAAATTCAGGCTCAAAACACCCGAAAACTCGGTATTTTTGGGTCCTGGAAGCGATCTGTTCATGCCTACTCCAAGTTAGAATGTTTTCAAGATACAGACCCAAAACATGCTTAAAATCGATATTTTCCGTGCCCAAAAGTCGATATGTGCCTGCATCTTCAGTACCCGTTTATATCTCAAATTCAGGCCCAAAACACGCAAAAATTCGATATTTTGGGGTCCCTGCAGGGATCTGTACATGTCTACTCATTGCTAGAATATTTTCAAAATATAGGTCCAAAACATGCTAAATATCGATATTTTAGGTGCCTAAAGTTGATATCTCAAATTCAGGCCCAAAACACCCGAAAATTCGATATTTTGAGGTCCCAGAAGCGATCTGTACATGCCTACTCCGTGTTAGAGTATTTTCAAAATACAGGCCCAAAACATACTGAAAATCGATCTATAAGGTGCCCAAAAGTCGATATGTGCATGCATCTTCTGTACCCGTTTATATCTCAAATTCAGGCTCAAAACATCCGAAAATTCGGTATTTTTGGTTCCTTGAAGCAATCTGTACATGCCTACTCCTAGTTAGAATGTTTTCAAGATACAGACCCAAAACATGCTTAAAATCTATATTTTAGGTGCCCAAAAGTCGATATGTGCATGCATCTTCTGTACCCGTTTATATCTCAAATTCAGGCTCAAAACACCCGAAAATTCGGTATTTTTGGGTCCTTGAAGCGATCTGTACATGCCTACTCCTAGTTAGAATGTTTTCAAGATACAGACCCAAAACATACTGAAAATCGATATTTTAAGTGCCCAAAAGTCGATATGTGTATGCATCTTCTGTACCCGTTTATATCTCAAATTTAGGCTCAAAAAACCCGAAAATTCGATATTTTGGGGTCATGGAAGCGATCTGTACATGCCTACTTCGTGTTAGAGTATTTTCAAAATACAGGCCCAAAACATGCTAAAAAAAAATATTTTAGGTGCCCAAAGTCGATATCTCAAATTAAGGCCCAAAACACCCGAAAATTCGATATTTTGGGGTCCCAGAAGCGATCTGTACATGCCCACTCCGTGTTAGAGTATTTTCAAAATACAGGCCCAAAACATACTGAAAATCGATCTTTTAGGTGCCCAAAAGTCGATATGTGCATGCATCTTCTGTACCCGTTTATATCTCAAATTTAGGCTCAAAACACCCGAAAATTCGGCATTTTTGTGTCCTGGAAGCGATCTGTACATGCCTACTCCTAGTTAGAATATTTTCAAGTTACATACCAAAACATGCTTAAAATCGATATTTTCGGTTCCCAAAAGTCGATATGTGCATGCATCTTCAGTACCCGTTTATATATCAAATTCAGTCCCAAAACACCCGAAAATTCAATATTTTGGGGTCCCAGAAGCGATGTGTACATACCTACTCAATGCTAGAATATTTTCAAAATATAGGTCCAACACATGCTAAATATCGATATTTTAGGTGCCTAAAGTTGATATCTCAAATTCAGGCCCAAAACACCCGAAAATTCGATATTTTGGGGTCCCAGAAGCGATCTGTACATGCCTACTCCGTGTTAGAGTATTTTCAAATTACAGGCCTAAAACATGCTGAAAATCGATATTTTAGGTGCCCAAAGTCAATATGTGGATGCATCTTCAGTACCCGTTTATATCTCAAATTCAGGCTCAACACACCCGAAAATTCGATATTTTTGGGTCCCAGAAGCGATCTGTACTTGCCTACTAAGTGCTAGAATATTTTCAAAATATAGGTCCAAAACATGCTAAATATCGATATTTTAGGTGCCTAAAGTCGATATCTCAAATTCAGGCACAAAACACCCGAAAATTCGATATTTTGGGGTCACAGAAGCGATCTGTACATGAATACTTCGTGTTAGAGTATTTTCAAAATACAGGCCCAAAACATACTGAAAATCGATCTTTTAGGTGCCCAAAAGTCGATATGTGCATGCATCTTCTGTACCCGTTTATATCTCAAATTTAGGCTCAAAACACCCGAAAATTCGATATTTTTAGGTCCCAGAAGCGATCTGTACATGCCTACTTTGTGTTAGAATATTTTCAATTTGCAGGCCCAAAACATCCTGAAAATCGATATTTTAGGTGCCAAAAGTCGATATCTCAAATTAAGACCCAAAACACCCAAGAATTCGATTTTTTGGGGTCCCAGAAGCGATCTGTACATGCCTACTCCGTGTTAGAGTATTTTCAAAATACAGGCCCAAAACATACTGAAAATCGATCTTTTTGGTGACCAAAAGTCGATATGTGCATGCATCTTCTGTACCCGTTTATATCTCAAATTCAGGCTCAAAACACCCGAAAATTCGATATTTTTGGGTCCTTGAAGTGATCCATACATGCCTACTCCTAGTTAGAATGTTTTCAAGATACAGACCCAAAACATTCTTAAAATCGATATTTTCGGTTCCCAAAAGTAGATATGTGCATGCATCTTCAGTACCCGTTTATATCTCAAATTCAGACCCAAAACACCCAAGAATTCGATATTTTGGGGTCCCTGCAGGGATCTGTACATGCTTACTCCGTGTTAGAGTATTTTCAAAATACAGGCCCAAAACATACTGAAAATCGATATTTTAAGTGCCCAAAGTCAATATGCGCATGCATCTTCTGTACCCGTTTAAATCTTACATTCAGGCTCAAAACACCCGTAAATTCAATATTTTGGGGTCCAAGAAGCGATCTGTACATACCTACTCATTGCTAGAATATTTTCAAAATATAGGTTCAAAACATGCTAAATATCGATATTTTAGGTGCCTAAAGTTGATATCGCAAATTCAGGCCCAAAACACCCGAAAATTCGATATTTTGGGGTCCAAGAAGCGATCTGTACATGCCTACTCCGTGTTAGAGTATTTTCTAAATACAGGTCCAAAACATACTGAAAATCAATCTTTTAGGTGCCCAAAAGTCGACATGTGCATGCATCTTCTGTACACTTTTATATCTCAAATTTAGGCTCAAAACACCCGAAAATTAGATATTTTGGGGTCCCAGAAGCGACCTGTACATGCCTACTTCGTGTTAGAATATTTTCAAAATACAGGCCCAAAACATGTTAAAATTGATATTTTAGGTGCCCAAAGTCGATATCTCAAATTAATGCCCTAAACACCCGAAAATTCGATATCTTGGGGTCCCAGAAGCGATCTGTACATACCTACTCATTGCTAGAATATTTTCAAAATATAGGCCCAAAACATGCTAAAAATCGATATTTTAGGTGCCAAAAGTCGATATCTCAAATTAAGGCCCAAAACACCCGAAAATTCGATATTTTGGGGTCCCAGAAGCGATCTGTACATGCCTACTCTGTGTTAGAGTATTTTCAAAATACAGGCCCAAAACATACTGAAAATCGATCTTTTAGGTGCTGAAAAGTCGATATGTGAATGCATCTTCTGTACCCGTTTATATCTCAAATTCAGGCTCAAAACACCCGAAAACTCGGTATTTTTGGGTCCTGGAAGCGATCTGTTCATGCCTACTCCAAGTTAGAATGTTTTCAAGATACAGACCCAAAACATGCTTAAAATCGATATTTTCCGTGCCCAAAAGCCGATATGTGCCTGCATCTTCAGTACCCGTTTATATCTCAAATTCAGGCCCAAAACACGCAAAAATTCGATATTTTGGGGTCCCTGCAGGGATCTGTACATGTCTACTCATTGCTAGAATATTTTCAAAATATAGGTCCAAAACATGCTAAATATCGATATTTTAGGTGCCTAAAGTTGATATCTCAAATTCAGTCCCAAAACACCCGAAAATTCGATATTTTGGGGTCCCAGAAGCGATCTGTACATGCCTACTCCGTGTTAGAGTATTTTCAAAATACAGGCCCAAAACATACTGAAAATCGATCTATAAGGTGCCCAAAAGTCGATATGTGCATGCATCTTCTGTACCCGTTTATATCTCAAATTCAGGCTCAAAACATCCGAAAATTCGGTATTTTTGGTTCCTTGAAGCAATCTGTACATGCCTACTCCTAGTTAGAATGTTTTCAAGATACAGACCCAAAACATGCTTAAAATCTATATTTTAGGTGCCCAAAAGTCGATATGTGCATGCATCTTCTGTACCCGTTTATATCTCAAATTCAGGCTCAAAACACCCGAAAATTCGGTATTTTTGGGTCCTTGAAGCGATCTGTACATGCCTACTCCTAGTTAGAATGTTTTCAAGATACAGACCCAAAACATACTGAAAATCGATATTTTAAGTGCCCAAAAGTCGATATGTGTATGCATCTTCTGTACCCGTTTATATCTCAAATTTAGGCTCAAAAAACCCGAAAATTCGATATTTTGGGGTCCCAGAAGCGATCTGTACATGCCTACTTCGTGTTAGAGTATTTTCAAAATAAAGGCCCAAAACATGCTAAAAAAAAATATTTTAGGTGCCTAAAGTCGATATCTCAAATTAAGGCCCAAAACACCCGAAAATTCGATATTTTGGGATCCCAGAAGCGATCTGTACATGCCCACTCCGTGTTAGAGTATTTTCAAAATACAAGCCCAAAACATACTGAAAATCGATCTTTTAGGTGCCCAAAAGTCGATATGTGCATGCATCTTCTGTACCCGTTTATATCTCAAATTTAGGCTCAAAACACCCGAAAATTTGATATTTTTGGGTCCCAGAAGCGATCTGTACATGCCTACTCAGTGCTAGAATATTTTCAAAATATAGGTCCAAAACATGCTAAATATTGATATTTTAGGTTCCTAAAGTCGATATCTCAAATTCAGGCCCAAAACACCCGAAAATTCGATATTTTGGGGTCCCAGAAGCGATTTGTACATGCCCACTCCGTGTTAGAGTATTTTCAAATTACAGACCCAAAACATACTGAAAATCGATCTTTTTGGTGACCAAAAGTCGATATGTGCATGCATCTTCTGTACCCGTTTATATCTCAAATTCAGGCTCAAAACACCCGAAAATTCGATATTTTTGGGTCCTTGAAGTGATCCATACATGCCTACTCCTAGTTAGAATGTTTTCAAGATACAGACCCAAAACATTCTTAAAATCGATATTTTCGGTTCCCAAAAGTAGATATGTGCATGCATCTTCAGTACCCGTTTATATCTCAAATTCAGACCCAAAACACCCAAGAATTCGATATTTTGGGGTCCCTGCAGGGATCTGTACATGCCTATTCCGTGTTAGAGTATTTTCAAAATACAGGCCCAAAACATACTAAAAATCGATATTTTAGGTGCCCAAAGTCAATATGTGCATGCATCTTCTGTACCCGTTTATATCTCAAATTTAGGCTCAAAACACCCGAAAATTCGATATTTTGGGGTCCCAGAAGCGATCCGTACATGCTTACTTCTTGTTAGAGTATTTACAAAATCCAGGCCCAAAACATGCTAAAATTGATATTTTAGGTGCCCAAAGTCGATATCTCAAATTAAGGCCCTAAACACAAGAAAATTCGATATTTTGGGGTCCCAGAAGTGATCTGTACATGCCTACTTCGTGTTAGAGTATTTTCAAAATACAGGCCCAAAACATGCTAAAAAAAAAAATATTTTAGGTGCCCAAAGTCGATAACTCAAATAAAGGTCCAAAACACCCGAAAATTCGATATTTTGGGGTCCCAGAAGCGATCTGTACATGCCTACTCCGTGTTAGAGTATTTTCAAAATACAAGGCGAAAACATACTGAAAATCGATCTTTTAGTTGCCCAAAAGTCGATATATGTATGCATCTTCCGTACCCGTTTATATCTCAAATTTAGGCTCAAAACACCCAAAAATTCGATATTTTGGGGTCCCTGAAGCAATCTGTACATGCCTACTTCGTGTTAGAGTATTTTCAAAATACAGGCCTAAAACATGCTAAAAAAAAATATTTTAGGTGCCCAAAGTCGATATCTCAAATTAAGCATCAAAACACCCGAAAATTCGATATTTTTGGGTCCCAGTAGCGATCTGTACATGCCTACTCTGTGTTAGAGTATTTTCAAAATACAGGCCCAAAACATACTGAAAATCGATCTTTTAGGTGCCCAAAAGTCGATATGTGCATGCATCTTCAGTACCTGTTTATATCTCAAATTCTGGCTCCAAACACCCGAAAATTCGATATTTTGGGGTCCCAGAAGCGATCTGTACATGCCTAATCAGATACAGGCACAAAACATGCTAAAAATCGATATTTTTGGTGCCCAAAGTCAATATGTGTATGCATCTTCTGCACCCGTTTATATCCCAAATTCAGGCTCAAAACACCCGAACATTTAATATTTTGGGGTCCCAGAAGCGATCTCTACATACTTACTCATTGCTAGAATATTTTCAAA
This sequence comes from Petrolisthes cinctipes, assembly GCA_033782935.1. Classification (NCBI taxonomy): domain Eukaryota; kingdom Metazoa; phylum Arthropoda; class Malacostraca; order Decapoda; family Porcellanidae; genus Petrolisthes; species Petrolisthes cinctipes. Next base: position 298,280 of record JAWQEG010000731.1, on the reverse strand, counting down.
TTATAGGTCCGAAACACGCTAAATATCGATATTTTAGGTGCCTAAAGTTGATATCTCAAATTCAGGCCCAAAACATTCGAAAATTCGATATTTTGGGGTCCAAGAAGCGATCTGTACATGCCCACTCCGTGTTAGAGTATTTTCAAAATACAGGCCCAAAACATACTGAAAATCGATCTTTTAGGTGCCCAAAAGTCGATATGTGCATGCATCTTCTGTACCCGTTTATATCTCAAATTTAGGCTCAAAACACCCGAAAATTTGATATTTTTGGGTCCCAGAAGCGATCTGTACATGCCTACTCAGTGCTAGAATATTTTCAAAATATAGGTCCAAAACATGCTAAATATCGATATTTTAGGTTCCTAAAGTCGATATCTCAAATTCAGGCCCAAAACACCCGAAAATTCGATATTTTGGGGTCCCAGAAGCGATCTGTACATGCCCACTCCGTGTTAGAGTATTTTCAAATTACAGACCCAAAACATGCTTAAAATCGATATTTTCGGTGCCCAAAAGTCGATATGTGCATGCATCGTCAGTACCCGTTTAAATCTCAAATTCAGGCCCAAAACACCCACAAATTCGATATTTAGGGGTCCCTGCAGGGATCTGTACATGCCTACTCCATGTTAGAGTATTTTCAATATACAGGCCCAAAACATACTAAAAATCGATATTTTAGGTGCCCAAAGTCAATATGCGCATGCATCTTCTGTACCCGTTTATATCTCAAATTTAGGCTCAAAACACCCGAAAATTCGATATTTTGGGGTCCCAGAAGCGATCCGTACATGCTTACTTCTTGTTAGAGTATTTACAAAATCCAGGCCCAAAACATGCTATAATTGATATTTTAGGCGCCCAAAGTCGATATCTCAAATTAAGGCCCTAAACACCCGAAAATTCGATATTTTGGGGTCCCAGAAGCGATCTGTACATGCCTACTTCGTGTTAGAGTATTTTCAAAATACAGGCCCAAAACATGCTAAAAAAAAAAATATTTTAGGTGCCCAAAGTCGATAACTCAAATAAAGGTCCAAAACACCCGAAAATTCGATATTTTGGGGTCCCAGAAGCGATCTGTACATGCCTACTCCGTGTTAGAGTATTTTCAAAATACAAGGCGAAAACATACTGAAAATCGATCTTTTAGTTGCCCAAAAGTCGATATATGTATGCATCTTCCGTACCCGTTTATATCTCAAATTTAGGCTCAAAACACCCAAAAATTCGATATTTTGGGGTCCCTGAAGCAATCTGTACATGCCTACTTCGTGTTAGAGTATTTTCAAAATACAGGCCTAAAACATGCTAAAAAAAAATATTTTAGGTGCCCAAAGTCGATATCTCAAATTAAGCATCAAAACACCCGAAAATTCGATATTTTTGGGTTCCAGTAGCGATCTGTACATGCCTACTCTGTGTTAGAGTATTTTCAAAATACAGGCCCAAAACATACTGAAAATCGATCTTTTAGGTGCCCAAAAGTCGATATGTGCATGCATCTTCAGTACCTGTTTATATCTCAAATTCTGGCTCCAAACACCCGAAAATTCGATATTTTGGGGTCCCAGAAGCGATCTGTACATGCCTAATCAGATACAGGCACAAAACATGCTAAAAATCGATATTTTTGGTGCCCAAAGTCAATATGTGTATGCATCTTCTGCACCCGTTTATATCCCAAATTCAGGCTCAAAACAACCGAACATTTAATATTTTGGGGTCCCAGAAGCGATCTCTACATACTTACTCATTGCTAGAATATTTTCAAATTATAGGTCCGAAACACGCTAAATATCGATATTTTAGGTGCCTAAAGTTGATATCTCAAATTCAGGCCCAAAACATTCGAAAATTCGATATTTTGGGGTCCAAGAAGCGATCTGTACATGCCTACTCCGTGTTAGAGTATTTTCAAAATACAGGCCCAAAACATACTGAAAATCGATCTTTTAGGTGCCCAAAAGTTGATATGTGCATGCATTTTCTGTACCCGTTTATATCTCAAGTTTAGGCTCAAAACACCCGAAAATTCGATATTTTGGGGTCCCAGAAGCGATCTGTATATGCCTACTTCGTGTTAGAGTATTTTCAAAATACAGGCCCAAAACATGCTAAAAATCGATATTTTAGGTGCCCAAAGTCGATATCTCAAATTAAGGCCCAAAACACCCGAAAATTCGATATTTTGGGGTCCCAGAAGCGATCTGTACATACCTACTCATTGCTAAAATATTTTCAAAACATAGGCCCAAAAAATGTTAAAAATCGATATTTCAGGTGCCCAAAGTTGATATCTCAAATTCAGGCTCAAAACACCCGAAAATTTGATATTTTTGGGTCCCAGAAGCGATCTGTACATGCCTACTCAGTGCTAAAATATTTTCAAAATATAGGTCCAAAACATGCTAAAAATCGATATTTTAGGTGCCCAAAGTCGATATCTCAAATTCAGGCCCAAAACACCCGAATATTCAATATTCTTGGTTCTAGAAGCAATCAGTACGTGCCTACTCAGTGCTAGAATGTTTTCAGAATATAGGCTCAAAACATGCTAAAAATCGATATTTTAAGTGTCCAAAGTCGATATGTGCATGCATTTTCTGTACCCGTTTATATCTCAAATTCAGGCTCAAAACACCTGAAAATTCTATATTTTTGGGTCCCAGAAGCGATCTGTACATGCCTACTCTTTGTTAGAGTATTTTCAAAATACAGGCCCAAATCATGCTAAATATCGATATTTTATGTCCCCAAAAGTCGATATGTGTATGCATCTTCTTTACCCGTTTATATCTCAAATTTAGGCTCAAAACACCCGAAAATTCGATATTTTGTGGTCCCAGAAGCGATCTGTACATGCCTACTTCGTGTTAGTGTATTTTCAAAATACAGACCCAAAACATGCTAAAAAAAAATATTTTAGGTGCCCAAAGTCGATATCTCAAATTAAGTCCCAAAACACCCGAAAATTCGATATTTTGGGGTCCCAGAAGCGATCTGTACAGGCCCTCTCCGTGTTAGAGTATTTTCAAAATACAGGCCCAAAACATACTGAAAATCGATCTTTTAGGTGCCCAAAAGTCGATATGTGCAAGCATCTTCTGTACTCGTTTATATCTCAAATTCAGGCTCAAAACACCTGAAAATTCTATATTTTTGGGTCCCAGAAGCGATCTGTACATGCCTACTCTTTGTTAGAGTATTTTCAAAATACAGGCCCAAATCATGCTAAATATCGATATTTTATGTCCCCAAAAGTCGATATGTGTATGCATCTTCTTTACCCGTTTATATCTCAAATTTAGTCTCAAAACACCCGAAAATTCGATATTTTGGGGTCCCAGAAGCGATCTGTACATGCCTAATCAGATACAGGCACAAAACATGCTAAAAATCGATATTTTTGGTGCCCAAAGTCAATATGTGTATACATCTTCTGCACCCGTTTATATCCCAAATTCAGGCTCAAAACAACCGAACATTTAATATTTTGGGGTCCCAGAAGCGATCTCTACATACTTACTCATTGCTAGAATATTTTCAAATTATAGGTCCGAAACACGCTAAATATCGATATTTTAGGTGCCTAAAGTTGATATCTCAAATTCAGGCCCAAAACATTCGAAAATTCGATATTTTGGGGTCCAAGAAGCGATCTGTACATGCCTACTCCGTGTTAGAGTATTTTCAAAATACAGGCCCAAAACATACTGAAAATCGATCTTTTAGGTGCCCAAAAGTTGATATGTGCATGCATTTTCTGTACCCGTTTATATCTCAAGTTTAGGCTCAAAACACCCGAAAATTCGATATTTTGGGGTCCCAGAAGCGATCTGTATATGCCTACTTCGTGTTAGAGTATTTTCAAAATACAGGCCCAAAACATGCTAAAAATCGATATTTTAGGTGCCCAAAGTCGATATCTCAAATTAAGGCCCAAAACACCCGAAAATTCGATATTTTGGGGTCCCAGAAGCGATCTGTACATACCTACTCATTGCTAAAATATTTTCAAAACATAGGCCCAAAAAATGTTAAAAATCGATATTTCAGGTGCCCAAAGTTGATATCTCAAATTCAGGCTCAAAACACCCGAAAATTTGATATTTTTGGGTCCCAGAAGCGATCTGTACATGCCTACTCAGTGCTAAAATATTTTCAAAATATAGGTCCAAAACATGCTAAAAATCGATATTTTAGGTGCCCAAAGTCGATATCTCAAATTCAGGCCCAAAACACCCGAATATTCAATATACTTGGTTCTAGAAGCAATCAGTACGTGCCTACTCAGTGCTAGAATGTTTTCAGAATATAGGCTCAAAACATGCTAAAAATCGATATTTTAAGTGTCCAAAGTCGATATGTGCATGCATTTTCTGTACCCGTTTATATCTCAAATTCAGGCTCAAAACACCTGAAAATTCTATATTTTTGGGTCCCAGAAGCGATCTGTACATGCCTACTCTTTGTTAGAGTATTTTCAAAATACAGGCCCAAATCATGCTAAATATCGATATTTTATGTCCCCAAAAGTCGATATGTGTATGCATCTTCTTTACCCGTTTATATCTCAAATTTAGGCTCAAAACACCCGAAAATTCGATATTTTGTGGTCCCAGAAGCGATCTGTACATGCCTACTTCGTGTTAGTGTATTTTCAAAATACAGACCCAAAACATGCTAAAAAAAAATATTTTAGGTGCCCAAAGTCGATATCTCAAATTAAGTCCCAAAACACCCGAAAATTCGATATTTTGGGGTCCCAGAAGCGATCTGTACATGCCCTCTCCGTGTTAGAGTATTTTCAAAATACAGGCCCAAAACATACTGAAAATCGATCTTTTAGGTGCCCAAAAGTCGATATGTGCATGCATCTTCTGTACCCGTTTATATCTCAAATTTAGGCTCAAAACACCCGAAAATTCTATATTTTGGGGTCCCAGAAGCGATCTTTACATGCCTACTCCGTGTTATTGTATTTTCAAAATAAAGGCCCAAAACATGCTGAAAATCGATATTTTAGGTGCCCAAAGTCAATACGTGCATGCATCTTCTGTACCCGTTTATATCTCAAATTCAGGCTCAAAACACCCGAAAATTCGATATTTTGGGGTCCCAGAAGGGATCTGTACATGCCTACTCAGATACAGGCCCAAAACATGCTGAAAATCGATATTTTAGGTGCCCAAAGTCAATACGTGCATGCATCTTCTGTACCCGTTTATATCTCAAATTCAGGCTCAAAACACCCGAAAATTCTATATTTTTGGGTCCCAGAAGCGATCTGTACATGCCTACTCTGTGTTAGAGTATTTTCAAAATACAGGCCCAAAACATACTGAAAATCGATCTTTTAGGTGCCCAAAAGTCGATATGTGCATGCATTTTCTGTACCCGTTTATATCTCAAATTTTGGCTCAAAACACCCGAAAATTCGATATTTTGGGGTCCCAGAAGCGATCTGTACATGCCTACTTCGTGTTAGAGTATTTTCAAAATACAGGCCCAAAACATGCTAAAAATCGATATTTTAGGTGCCCAAAGTCGATATCTCAAATTAAGGCCCAAAATACCCGAAAATTCGATATTTAGGGGTCCCAGAAGCGATCTGTACATACCTACTCATTGCTAAAATATTTTCAAAACATAGGCCCAAAACATGTTAAAAATCGATATTTCAGGTGCCCAAAGTTGATATCTCAAATTCAGGCTCAAAACACCCGAAAATTTGATATTTTTGGGTCCCAGAAGCGATCTGTACATGCCTACTCAGTGCTAGAATATTTTCAAAATATAGGTCCAAAACATGCTAAAAATCGATATTTTAGGTGCCCAAAGTCGATATCTCAAATTCAGGCCCAAAACACCCGAATATTCAATATTTTTGGTTCTAGAAGCGATCTGTACGTGCCTACTCAGTGCTAGAATGTTTTCAGAATATAGGCTCAAAACATGCTAAAGATCGATATTTTAAGTGTCCAAAGTCGATATGTGCATGCATTTTCTGTACCCGTTGATATCTCAAATTCAGGCTCAAAACACCCGAAAATTCTATATTTTTGGGTCCCAGAAGCGATCTGTACATGCCTACTCTTTGTTAGAGTATTTTCAAAATACAGGCCCAAATCATGCTAAATATCGATATTTTATGTCCCCAAAAGTCGATATGTGTATGCATCTTCTGTACCTGTTTATATCTCAAATTTAAGCTCAAAACACCCGAAAATTCGATATTTTGTGGTCCCAGAAGCGATCTGTACATGCCTACTTCGTGTTAGAGTATTTTCAAAATACAGGCCCAAAACATGCTAAAAAAAAATATTTTAGGTGCCCAAAGTCGATATCTCAAATTAAGTCCCAAAACACCCGAAAATTCGATATTTTGGGGTCCCAGAAGCGATCTGTACATGCCCTCTCCGTGTTAGAGTATTTTCAAAATACAGGCCCAAAACATACTGAAAATCGATCTTTTAGGTGCCCAAAAGTCGATATGTGCATGCATCTTCTGTACCCGTTTATATCTCAAATTTAGGCTCAAAACACCCGAAAATTCTATATTTTGGGGTCCCAGAAGCGATCTTTACATGCCTACTCCGTGTTATTGTATTTTCAAAATAAAGGCCCAAAACATGCTGAAAATCGATATTTTAGGTGCCCAAAGTCAATACGTGCATGCATCTTCTGTACCCGTTTATATCTCAAATTCAGGCTCAAAACACCCGAAAATTCGATATTTTGGGGTCCCAGAAGGGATCTGTACATGCCTACTCAGATACAGGCCCAAAACATGCTGAAAATCGATATTTTAGGTGCCCAAAGTCAATACGTGCATGCATCTTCTGTACCCGTTTATATCTCAAATTCAGGCTCAAAACACCCGAAAATTCTATATTTTTGGGTCCCAGAAGCGATCTGTACATGCCTACTCTGTGTTAGAGTATTTTCAAAATACAGGCCCAAAACATACTGAAAATCGATCTTTTAGGTGCCCAAAAGTCGATATGTGCATGCATTTTCTGTACCCGTTTATATCTCAAATTTTGGCTCAAAACACCCGAAAATTCGATATTTTGGGGTCCCAGAAGCGATCTGTACATGCCTACTTCGTGTTAGAGTATTTTCAAAATACAGGCCCAAAACATGCTAAAAATCGATATTTTAGGTGCCCAAAGTCGATATCTCAAATTAAGGCCCAAAATACCCGAAAATTCGATATTTAGGGGTCCCAGAAGCGATCTGTACATACCTACTCATTGCTAAAATATTTTCAAAACATAGGCCCAAAACATGTTAAAAATCGATATTTCAGGTGCCCAAAGTTGATATCTCAAATTCAGGCTCAAAACACCCGAAAATTTGATATTTTTGGGTCCCAGAAGCGATCTGTACATGCCTACTCAGTGCTAAAATATTTTCAAAATATAGGTCCAAAACATGCTAAAAATCGATATTTTAGGTGCCCAAAGTCGATATCTCAAATTCAGGCCCAAAACACCCGAATATTCAATATACTTGGTTCTAGAAGCAATCAGTACGTGCCTACTCAGTGCTAGAATGTTTTCAGAATATAGGCTCAAAACATGCTAAAAATCGATATTTTAAGTGTCCAAAGTCGATATGTGCATGCATTTTCTGTACCCGTTTATATCTCAAATTCAGGCTCAAAACACCTGAAAATTCTATATTTTTGGGTCCCAGAAGCGATCTGTACATGCCTACTCTTTGTTAGAGTATTTTCAAAATACAGGCCCAAATCATGCTAAATATCGATATTTTATGTCCCCAAAAGTCGATATGTGTATGCATCTTCTTTACCCGTTTATATCTCAAATTTAGGCTCAAAACACCCGAAAATTCGATATTTTGTGGTCCCAGAAGCGATCTGTACATGCCTACTTCGTGTTAGTGTATTTTCAAAATACAGACCCAAAACATGCTAAAAAAAAATATTTTAGGTGCCCAAAGTCGATATCTCAAATTAAGTCCCAAAACACCCGAAAATTCGATATTTTGGGGTCCCAGAAGCGATCTGTACATGCCCTCTCCGTGTTAGAGTATTTTCAAAATACAGGCCCAAAACATACTGAAAATCGATCTTTTAGGTGCCCAAAAGTCGATATGTGCATGCATCTTCTGTACCCGTTTATATCTCAAATTTAGGCTCAAAACACCCGAAAATTCTATATTTTGGGGTCCCAGAAGCGATCTTTACATGCCTACTCCGTGTTATTGTATTTTCAAAATAAAGGCCCAAAACATGCTGAAAATCGATATTTTAGGTGCCCAAAGTCAATACGTGCATGCATCTTCTGTACCCGTTTATATCTCAAATTCAGGCTCAAAACACCCGAAAATTCGATATTTTGGGGTCCCAGAAGGGATCTGTACATGCCTACTCAGATACAGGCCCAAAACATGCTGAAAATCGATATTTTAGGTGCCCAAAGTCAATACGTGCATGCATCTTCTGTACCCGTTTATATCTCAAATTCAGGCTCAAAACACCCGAAAATTCTATATTTTTGGGTCCCAGAAGCGATCTGTACATGCCTACTCTGTGTTAGAGTATTTTCAAAATACAGGCCCAAAACATACTGAAAATCGATCTTTTAGGTGCCCAAAAGTCGATATGTGCATGCATTTTCTGTACCCGTTTATATCTCAAATTTTGGCTCAAAACACCCGAAAATTCGATATTTTGGGGTCCCAGAAGCGATCTGTACATGCCTACTTCGTGTTAGAGTATTTTCAAAATACAGGCCCAAAACATGCTAAAAATCGATATTTTAGGTGCCCAAAGTCGATATCTCAAATTAAGGCCCAAAATACCCGAAAATTCGATATTTAGGGGTCCCAGAAGCGATCTGTACATACCTACTCATTGCTAAAATATTTTCAAAACATAGGCCCAAAACATGTTAAAAATCGATATTTCAGGTGCCCAAAGTTGATATCTCAAATTCAGGCTCAAAACACCCGAAAATTTGATATTTTTGGGTCCCAGAAGCGATCTGTACATGCCTACTCAGTGCTAGAATATTTTCAAAATATAGGTCCAAAACATGCTAAAAATCGATATTTTAGGTGCCCAAAGTCGATATCTCAAATTCAGGCCCAAAACACCCGAATATTCAATATTTTTGGTTCTAGAAGCGATCTGTACGTGCCTACTCAGTGCTAGAATGTTTTCAGAATATAGGCTCAAAACATGCTAAAGATCGATATTTTAAGTGTCCAAAGTCGATATGTGCATGCATTTTCTGTACCCGTTGATATCTCAAATTCAGGCTCAAAACACCCGAAAATTCTATATTTTTGGGTCCCAGAAGCGATCTGTACATGCCTACTCTTTGTTAGAGTATTTTCAAAATACAGGCCCAAATCATGCTAAATATCGATATTTTATGTCCCCAAAAGTCGATATGTGTATGCATCTTCTGTACCTGTTTATATCTCAAATTTAAGCTCAAAACACCCGAAAATTCGATATTTTGTGGTCCCAGAAGCGATCTGTACATGCCTACTTCGTGTTAGAGTATTTTCAAAATACAGGCCCAAAACATGCTAAAAAAAAATATTTTAGGTGCCCAAAGTCGATATCTCAAATTAAGTCCCAAAACACCCGAAAATTCGATATTTTGGGGTCCCAGAAGCGATCTGTACATGCCCTCTCCGTGTTAGAGTATTTTCAAAATACAGGCCCAAAACATACTGAAAATCGATCTTTTAGGTGCCCAAAAGTCGATATGTGCATGCATCTTCTGTACCCGTTTATATCTCAAATTTAGGCTCAAAACACCCGAAAATTCTATATTTTGGGGTCCCAGAAGCGATCTTTACATGCCTACTCCGTGTTATTGTATTTTCAAAATAAAGGCCCAAAACATGCTGAAAATCGATATTTTAGGTGCCCAAAGTCAATACGTGCATGCATCTTCTGTACCCGTTTATATCTCAAATTCAGGCTCAAAACACCCGAAAATTCGATATTTTGGGGTCCCAGAAGGGATCTGTACATGCCTACTCAGATACAGGCCCAAAACATGCTGAAAATCGATATTTTAGGTGCCCAAAGTCAATACGTGCATGCATCTTCTGTACCCGTTTATATCTCAAATTCAGGCTCAAAACACCCGAAAATTCTATATTTTTGGGTCCCAGAAGCGATCTGTACATGCCTACTCTGTGTTAGAGTATTTTCAAAATACAGGCCCAAAACATACTGAAAATCGATCTTTTAGGTGCCCAAAAGTCGATATGTGCATGCATTTTCTGTACCCGTTTATATCTCAAATTTTGGCTCAAAACACCCGAAAATTCGATATTTTGGGGTCCCAGAAGCGATCTGTACATGCCTACTTCGTGTTAGAGTATTTTCAAAATACAGGCCCAAAACATGCTAAAAATCGATATTTTAGGTGCCCAAAGTCGATATCTCAAATTAAGGCCCAAAATACCCGAAAATTCGATATTTAGGGGTCCCAGAAGCGATCTGTACATACCTACTCATTGCTAAAATATTTTCAAAACATAGGCCCAAAACATGTTAAAAATCGATATTTCAGGTGCCCAAAGTTGATATCTCAAATTCAGGCTCAAAACACCCGAAAATTTGATATTTTTGGGTCCCAGAAGCGATCTGTACATGCCTACTCAGTGCTAGAATATTTTCAAAATATAGGTCCAAAACATGCTAAAAATCGATATTTTAGGTGCCCAAAGTCGATATCTCAAATTCAGGCCCAAAACACCCGAATATTCAATATTTTTGGTTCTAGAAGCGATCTGTACGTGCCTACTCAGTGCTAGAATGTTTTCAGAATATAGGCTCAAAACATGCTAAAGATCGATATTTTAAGTGTCCAAAGTCGATATGTGCATGCATTTTCTGTACCCGTTGATATCTCAAATTCAGGCTCAAAACACCCGAAAATTCTATATTTTTGGGTCCCAGAAGCGATCTGTACATGCCTACTCTTTGTTAGAGTATTTTCAAAATACAGGCCCAAATCATGCTAAATATCGATATTTTATGTCCCCAAAAGTCGATATGTGTATGCATCTTCTGTACCTGTTTATATCTCAAATTTAAGCTCAAAACACCCGAAAATTCGATATTTTGTGGTCCCAGAAGCGATCTGTACATGCCTACTTCGTGTTAGAGTATTTTCAAAATACAGGCCCAAAACATGCTAAAAAAAAATATTTTAGGTGCCCAAAGTCGATATCTCAAATTAAGTCCCAAAACACCCGAAAATTCGATATTTTGGGGTCCCAGAAGCGATCTGTACATGCCCTCTCCGTGTTAGAGTATTTTCAAAATACAGGCCCAAAACATACTGAAAATCGATCTTTTAGGTGCCCAAAAGTCGATATGTGCATGCATCTTCTGTACCCGTTTATATCTCAAATTTAGGCTCAAAACACCCGAAAATTCTATATTTTGGGGTCCCAGAAGCGATCTTTACATGCCTACTCCGTGTTATTGTATTTTCAAAATAAAGGCCCAAAACATGCTGAAAATCGATATTTTAGGTGCCCAAAGTCAATACGTGCATGCATCTTCTGTACCCGTTTATATCTCAAATTCAGGCTCAAAACACCCGAAAATTCGATATTTTGGGGTCCCAGAAGGGATCTGTACATGCCTACTCAGATACAGGCCCAAAACATGCTGAAAATCGATATTTTAGGTGCCCAAAGTCAATACGTGCATGCATCTTCTGTACCCGTTTATATCTCAAATTCAGGCTCAAAACACCCGAAAATTCTATATTTTTGGGTCCCAGAAGCGATCTGTACATGCCTACTCTGTGTTAGAGTATTATCAAAATACAGGCCCAAATCATGCTAAATATCAATATTTTAAGTCCCCAAAAGTCGATATGTGTATGCATCTTCTGTACCCGTTTATATCTCAAATTTAGGCTCAAAACACCCGAAAATTCGATATTTTGGGGTCCCAGAAGCGATCTGTACATGCCTACTTCGTGTTAGAGTATTTTTAAAATATAGGCCCAAAACATGCTAAAAAAAAATATTTTAGGTGCCCAAAGTCGATAACTCAAATAAAGGCCCAAAACACCCGAAAATTCGATATTTTGGGGTCCCAGAAGCGATCTGTACATGCCTACTCTGTGTTAGAGTATTTACAAAATACAGGCCCAAATCATGCTGAAAATCGATATTTTAGGTGCCCAAAGTCAATATGTGCATGAATCTTCAGTACCCGTTTATATCTCATATTCAGGCTCAAAACACCCGAATATTCGATATTTTGGGGTACTTGAAACGATCTGTACATGCCTACTCCGTGTTAGAGTATTTTCAAAATAGAGCCCCAAAACATGCTGAAAATCGATATTTTAGGTGCCCAAAGTCAATATGTGCATGCATCTTCTGTACCCGTTTATATCTCAAATTCAGGCTCAAAACACCCGAACATTCAATATTTTGGGGTCCCAGAAGCGATCTCTACATACCTACTCATTGCAAGAATATTTTCAAATTATAGGTCCAAAACATGCTAAATATCGATATTTTAGGTGCCTAAAGTTGATATCTCAAATTCAGGCCCAAAACACCCGAAAATTCGATATTTTGGGGTCCAAGAAGTGATCTGTACATGCCAACTCCGTGTTAGAGTATTTTCAAAATACAAGCCCAAAACATACTGAAAATCGATCTTTTAGGTGCCCAAAAGTCGATATGTGCATGCATTTTCTGTACCCGTTTATATCTCAAATTTTGGCTCAAAACAAACGAAAATTCGATATTTTGGGGTCCCAGAAGCGATCTGTACATGCCTACTCCGTATCAGAGTATTTTCAAAATACAGGTCCAAAACATACTGCAAATCGATCTTTTAGGTGCCCAAAAGTCGATATGTGCATGCATCTTCTGTTCCCTTTTATATCTCAAATTCCGGTTCCAAACACCCGGAAATTCGATATTTTGGGGTCCCAGAAGTGATCTGTACTGGCATATTCAGATACAGGCCCAAAACATGCTGAAAATCGATATTTTAGGTGCCCAAAGTCAATATGTGCATGCATCTTCTGTACCCGTTTATATCTCAAATTCAGGCTCAAAACTCCCGAAAATACGGTATTTTTGGGTTCTAGAAGCGATATGTACATGCCTAATCCGTGTTAGAGTATTTTCAAAATACAGGCCCAAAACATACTGAAAATCGATCTTTTAGGTTCCCAAAAGTCGATATGTGCATGCATCTTCTGTACCCGTTTAAATCTCAAATTCAGGTTCCAAACACCCGGAAATTCGATATTTTGGGATCCCAGAAGCGATCTGTACATGCCTATTCAGATACAGGCCCAAAACATGCTGAAAATCGATATTTTAGGTGCACAAAGTCAATATGTTTATGCATCTTCTGCAACCGTTTATATCCCAAATTCAACCCCAAAACACCCGAAAATTCGATATTTTTCGGTCCCAGAAGCGATCTGTACATGCCTACTCAGTGCTAGAATGTTTTCAAAATATAGGCTCAAAACAAGCTAAAAATCGATATTTTTAGTGTCCAAAGTCGATCTTCTGTACCCGTTTATATCTTAAATTCAGGCTCAAAACACCCGAAAATTCGGTATTTTTGGGTCCTAGAAGCGATATGTACATGCCTACTCCTAGTTAGAATGTTTTCAATATACAGACCCAAAATATGCTCAAAATCAATATTTTAGGTGCCCACAAGTCGATATGTGAATGCATCTTCAGTACACGTTTATATCTCAAATTCAGGCTCAAAACACCCGAAAATTCTGTATTTTTGGGTCCTAGAAGCGATCTCTACATGCCTACTCATAGTAAGAATGTTTTCAAGATACAGACCCAAAACATGCTCAAAATCGATATTTTAGGAGCCCAAAAGTTGATATGTGCATGCATCTTCTGTACCCGTTTATATCTCAAATTCAGGCCCAAAACACCTGAAAATTCGATATTTTGGGGTCCCAGAAGCGATCTGTACATGCCTACTCAGTGCTAGAATGTTTTCAAAATATAAGCTCAAAACATGCTAAAAATCGATATTTTAAGTGTTCAAAGTCGATATGTGCATACATCTTCTGTACCCGTTTATATCTGAAATTCAGGCTCAAAACACCCGAAAATTCGATATTTTGGGGTCCCAGAAGCGATCTGTACATGCCTACTCAGTGCTAGAATATTTTCAAAATATATGCCCAAAACATGCTAAAAATCGATATTTTAGGTGCCCATAGTCGATATCTCAAATTCAGGCCAAAACTCCCGAAAATTCTTTATTTTGGGGTCCCAGAAGCGATCTGTACTTGCCTACTCCGTGTTAGAGTATTTTCAAAATACAGGACCAAAACATACTGAAAATCGATTTTTTAGGTGCCTAAAAGTCGATATGTGCATGCATCTTCTGTACCCGTTTATATCTCTAATTCAGGTTCCAAACACCAGGAAATTCGATATTTTGAGGTCCCAGAAGCGATCTGTACATGCCTATTCAGATACAGGCCCAAAACATGCTGAAAATCGATATTTTAGGTGCCCCAAGTAAATATGTGTATGCATCTTCTGCAACCGTTTATATCCCAAATTCAACCCCAAAACACCCGAAAATTCGATATTTTGGGGTCCCAGAAGCGATCTGTACATGCCTACGCAGTGCTAGAATATTTTCAAAATACAGACCCAAAACAAGCTAAAAATCGATATTTTAGGTGCCCAAAGTCGATATATCAAATTCAGGCCCAAAACACCCGAAAATTCGATATTTTGGGGTCCCAGAAGCTATATGTACATGCCTACTCCATGTTAGAGTATTTTTAATATACAGGCCCAAAACATGCTAAAAAACGATATTTTAGGTACCCAAAATTCGATACGTGTATGCATCTTCTGCACCCGTTTATATCCCAAATTCAACCTCAAAACACCCGAAAATTCGATATTTTTGGGTCCCAGAAGCAATCTGTACATGCCTACTCAGTGCTAGAATGTTTTCAAAATATAGGCTCAAACATGCTAAAAATCGATATTTTAAGTGTCCAAAGTCGATATGTGCATGCATCTTCTGTACCCGTTTATATCTCAAATTCAGGCTTAAAACACCCGAAAATACGATATTTTGGGGTCCCAGAAGTGATCTGTACATATCTACTTTGTGCTAGAATATTTTCAAAACATAGGCTTAAAACATGCTAAAAATCGATATTTTAAGTGTCCAAAGTCGATATGTGCATGCATCTTCTGTACCCGTTTATATCTCAAATTCAGGCTCCAAACACCCGAAAATTCGATATTTTGGGGTCCCAGAAGCGATCTGTACATGCTTACTCAGATACAGGCCCAAAACATGCTGAAAATCGATATTTCAGGTGCCCAAAGTCAATATGTGTATGCATTTTCTGCTCCCGTTTATATCTCAAATTCAACCACAAAACACCCGAAAATTCGATATTTTTCTGTCCCAGAAGCAATCTGTACATGCCTACTCAGTGCTAGAATGTTTTCAAAATATAGGCTCAAAACATGCTAAAAATTGATATTTTAAGTGTCCAAAGTCGATATGTGCATGCATCTTCTGTACCCGTTTATATCTCAAATTCAGGCTCAAAATACCCGAAAAATCGGTATTTTTGGGTCCTAGAAGCGATCTGTACTTGCCTACTCCTAGTTAGAATTTTTTCAAGATACAGACCCAAAACATGCTCAAAATCGATATTTTAGGTGCCCAAAGTCAATATGTGCATGCATCTTCAGTACCTGTTTATATCTCAAATTCAGGCTCAAAACACCCGAAAATTCGATATTTTGGGGTCCCAGAAGCGATTTGTACATGCCTACTCAGTGCTAGTATGTTTTCAAAATATAGGCCCAAAACATGCTAAAAATCGATATTTTAGGTGCCCAAAGTCGATATCTCAAATTCAGGCCCAAAACACGCGAAAATTCGATATTTTTTGGTCCCAGAAGCGATCTGTACATGCCTACTCCGTGTTAGAGTATTTTCAATATACAGGCTCAAAACATGCTGAAAATTGATATTTTAGGTGCCCAAAGTCAATATGTGCATGCATTTTCTGTACCCGTTTATATCTCAAATTCAGGCTCAAAACACTCGAAAATTTGATATTTTGGGGTCCCAGAAGCGATCTGTACATGCCTACTGAGTGCTAGAATATTTTCAAAATATAGGCCCAAAACATGCTAAATATCGATATTTTAGGTGCCCAGAGTCGATATCTCAAATTCATCCCCAAAACACCCAAAAATTTGATATTTTGGGGTCCCAGAAGCAATCTGTACATGCCTACTCCGTGTTAGAGTATTTTCAAGATACACGCCCAAAACATACAGAAAATCGATATTTTAGGTGCCCAAAAGTCGATATGTGCATTCATCTTCTGTACCCGTTTATATCTCAAATTCAGTCTCCAAACACCCGAAAATTCGATATTTTTTGGTCCCAGAAGCGATCTGTACATGCCTACTCAGATACAGGCCCAAAACATGCTGAAAACCGATATTTTAGGTGCCCAAAGTCAATATGTGTATGCATCTTCTGCACCCGTTTATATCCCAAATTCAACCATAAAACACCCGAAAATTCGATATTTTTTTTTCCCAGAAGCGATCTGTACATGCCTACTGAGTGCTAGAATATTTTCAAAATATAAGTCCAAAACATGCTAAAAATCGATATTTTAGGTGCCCAGAGTCGATATCTCAAATTCAACCTCAAAACACCCGAAAATTCGATATTTTGAGGTCCCAGAAGCGATCGATACATGCCTAATCCGTGTTAGAGTATTTTTTAAATACAGACCCAAAACATGCTGAAAATCGATCATTTAGGTGCCCAAAGTCAATATGTACATGCATCTTGTGTACCCGTTTATATCTCAAATTAAGGCTCCAAACACCCGAAAATTCGATATTTGGGGGTCCCAGAAGCGATCTGCACATGCCTAGTCCTAGTTAGAATGTTTTCAAGATACAGACCCAAAACATGCTCAAAATCGATATTTTAGGTGCCCAAAGTCAATACGTGCATGCATCTTCTGCACCAGATTATATTCCAAATTCATCCTCAAAAAAGCCGAAAATACGATATTTTAGGTTCCCAGAAGCGATCTGTACATGCCTATTCAGTGCTAGAATGTTTTCAAAATATAGGCTCAAAACATGCTAAAAATCGATATTTTAATTGTCCAAAGTCGATATGTGCATGCATCTTTTGCACCCGTTTATATCCCAAATTTAACCTCAAAACACCCGAATATTTGATATTTTGGGGTCCCACAAGCGAACTGTACAAGCCTACTCCGTGTTAGAGTATTTTCAATATACGGGCCCAAAAAATGCTGAAAATCGATATTTTAGGTTCCCAAAGTCAATATGCACATGCATCTTCTGTACCAGATTATATCTCAAATTCAGGCTCAAAACACCCGAAAATTCGTTATTTTGGGGTCCCAGATGCGATCTGTACATGCCTACTCCGTGTTAGAGTATTTTCAAAATACAGGCTCAAAATATACTGAAAATAGATCTTTTAGGTTCCCAAAAGTCGATATGAGCATGCATCTTCTGTACCCGTTTATATTTGACATTCAGCTCCAAACACCCGAAAATTTGATATTTTGGGGTCCCAGAAGCGATCTGTACATGCCTAGTCAGATACAGGCCCAAAACATTCTGAAAATCGATATTTTAGGTGCCCAAAGTCAATATGTGTATGCATCTTCTGTACCCGTTTATATCTCAAATTCAGGCTCAAAACACCGAAAATTCGGTATTTTTGGGTCCTAGAAGCGATCTGTACATGCCTACTCCGTGTTAGAGTATTTTCAAAATACAAGCCGAAAACATGTTGAAAATCTATATTTTAGGTGCCCAAAGTCAATATGTGTATGCATCTTCTGCACCCGTTTATATCCCAATTTTCAACCTCATAACACCCGAAAATTCGATATTGTGGGGTTGCAGATGCGATCTGTATATGCCTACCCCGTGTTAGAGAATTTTCTGAATACAGGCGCAAAACATGCTAAAAATCGATCTTTTAGGTGCCCAAAGTCAATATGTGCCTGCATCTTCTGTACCCGTTTATATCTCAAATTCAGGCCCCAAACACCCGAAAATTCGATATTTTGGGGTCCCAGAAGCGATCTGTACATGCCTACTCCATGTTAGAGTATTTTCAAAATACAGGCCCAAAACATACTGAAAATCGATCTTTTATGTGCCCAAAAGTCGATATGTGCATGCATCTTCTGTTCCTGTTTATATTTCAAATTCAAACTCAAATCACCCGAAAATTCGATATTTTGAGGTCCCAGAAGCGATCGATACATGCCTAATCCGTGTTAGAGTATTTTTTAAATACAGGCCCAAAACATGCTGAAAATCGATCTTTTAGGTGCCCAAAGTCAATATGTACATGCATCTTGTGTACCCGTTTATATCTTAAATAAAGGCTCCAAACACCCGAAAATTCGATATTTTGGGGTCCCAGAAGCGATCTGCACATGCCGAGTCCTAGTTAGAATGTTTTCAAGATACAGACCCAAAACATGCTCAAAATCGATATTTTAGGTGCCCAAAGTCAATACGTGCATGGATCTTCTGTACCCGTTTATATCTCAAATTCAGGCTCAAAACACCCGAAAATTCGGTATTTTTGGGTCCTAGAAGCGATCTGTACATGCCTACTCCTAGTTAGAATGTTTTCAAGATACAGACCAAAACATGCTCAAAATCGATATTATAGGTGCCCAAAAGTCGATATGTGCATGCATCTTCAGTTCACGTTTATATTTTAAATTCAGGCTCAAAACACCCGAAAAATCGATATTTTGAGATCCCAGAAGCGATCTGTACAAGCCTACTCCGTGTTAGAGTATTTTCAAAATACGGGCCCAAAAAATGCTGAAAATCTATCTTTTTGGTGCTTATAGTCAATATGCGCATGCATCTTCTGTACAAGTTTATATCTCAAATTCAGGCTCAAAACACCCGAAAATTCGTTATTTTGGGGTCCCAGATGCGATCTG
Organism: Petrolisthes cinctipes; assembly: GCA_033782935.1. NCBI lineage: Eukaryota > Metazoa > Arthropoda > Malacostraca > Decapoda > Porcellanidae > Petrolisthes > Petrolisthes cinctipes. The sequence goes on along the minus strand of JAWQEG010000731.1, from coordinate 279,219 downwards.
TACATGCCTACTCCGTGTTAGAGTACTTTCAAAATACAGGCCCAAAATATACTGAAAATCAATCTTTTAGGTTCCCAAAAGTCGATATGAGCATGCATCTTCTGTACCCGTTTATATTTCAAATTCAGCTCCAAACACCCGAAAATTTGATATTTTGGGGTCCCAGAAGCGATCTGTACATGCCTAGTCAGATACAGGCCCAAAACATTCTGAAAATCTATATTTTAGGTGCCCAAAGTCAATATGTGTATGCATCTTCTGTACCCGTTTGCATCCCAAATTCAACCTTAAAAACACCCGAAAATTTTATATTTTTGGATCCCAGAAGCGATCTGTACATGCCTACTCAGTGCTAGATTATTTTCAAAATATAGGCTCAAAACATGCTAAAAATCGATATTTATGTGTCCAAAGTCGATATGTGCAAGGATCTTCTGTACTCGTTTATATCTCAAATTCAGGCTCAAAACACCCGAAAATTCGGTATTTTTGGGTCCTAGAAGCGATCTGTACATGCCTACTCCGTGTTAGAGTATTTTCAAAATACAGGCTCAAAACATGTTGAAAATCGATATTTTAGGTGCCCAAAGTCAATATGTGTATGCATCTTCTGCACCCGTTTATATCCCAATTTCAACCTCAAAACACCCGAAAATTCGATATTGTTAGGTCGCAGATGCGATCTGTACATGCCTACCCCGTGTTATAGAATTTTCTGAATACAGGTGTAAAACATGCTAAAAATCGATCTTTTAGGTGCCCAAAGTCAATATGTGCATGGATCTTCTATCCCCGTTAATATCTCAAATTCAGGCTCAAAACACCCGAAAATTCGGTATTTTTGGGTCCTAGAAGCGATCTGTACATGCCTACTCCGTGTTAGAGTATTTTCAAAATACAGGCCAAAAACATGTTGAAAATCGATATTTTAGGTGCCCAAAGTCAATATGTGTATGCATCTTCTATACCCGTTTATATCTCAAATTCAACCTCAAAACACCCGAAAATTCGATATTTTGAGGTCCCAGAAGCGATCGATACATGCCTAATCCTTGTTAGAGTATTTTTTAAATACAGGCAAAAAACATGCTGAAAATCGATCTTTTAGGTGCCCAAAGTCAATATGTGTATGCATCTTCTGTACCCGTTTATATCCCAAATTCAGGCTCCAAACACCTGAATATTTGATATTTTGGGGTCCCAGAAGCGATCTGTACATGCTTACTCAGATATAGGCCCAAAACATGCTGAAAATCGATATTTTAGGTGCACAAAGGCAATATGTGTATGCATCTTCTTCACCCGTTTATATCCCAAATTCAACCTCAAAACACCCGAAAATTCGATATTTTTGGGTCCCAGAAGCGATCTGTACATGCCTACTCAGTGCTAGAATGTTTTCAAAATATAGGCTCAAACCATGCTAAACATCGATATTTTAAGTGATCAAAGTCGATATGTGCTTGCATCTTCTCTGTACCCGTTTATATCTCAAATTAAGGCTCAAAACACCCGAAACTTCGGGATTTTTGAGTCCTAGAAGCGATCTGTACATGCCTACTCCTAGTTAGAATGTTTTCATGATACAGAACAAAACTTTCTCAAAATCGATATTATAGGTGCCCAAAAGTCGATATGTGCATGCATCTTCAGTACACGTTTATATTTTAAATTCAGGCTCAAAACACCCGAAAAATCGATATTTTGAGGTCCCAGAAGCGATCTGTAAAAGCCTACTCCGTGTTAGAGTATTTTCAAAATACAGGCCCAAAAAATGCTGAAAATCGATATTTTAGGTGCCCAAAGTCAATATGCGCATTCATCTTCTGTACCAGTTTATATATTTTAAATTCAGGCTCAAAACACCCGAAAATTCGTTATTTTGGGGTCCCAGATGCGAACTGTACATGCCTACTCCGTGTTAGAGTATTTTCAAAATACAGGCCCAAAATATACTGAAAATCGATCTTTTAGGTTCCCAAAAGTCGATATGAGCATGCATCTTCTGTACCCGTTTATATTTCAATTTCAGCTCCAAACACCCGAAAATTTGATATTTTGGTTTCCCAGAAGCGATCTGTACATGCCTAGTCAGATACAGGCCCAAAACATTCTGAAAATCGATATTTTAGGTGCCCAAAGTCAATATGTGTATGCATCTTCTGTACCCGTTTGCATCCCAAATTCAACCTTAAAAACACCCGAAAATTTTATATTTTTGGATCCCAGAAGCGATCTGTACATGCCTACTCAGTGCTAGAATATTTTCAAAATATAGGCTCAAAACATGCTAAAAATCGATATTTTATGTGTCCAAAGTCGATATGTGCATGGATCTTCTGTACCCGTTTATATCTCAAATTCAGGCTCAAAACACCCGAAAATTCGGTATTTTTGGGTCCTAGAAGCGATCTGTACATGCCTACTCCGTGTTAGAGTATTTTCAAAACACTGGCTCAAAACATGTTGAAAATCTATATTTTAGGTGCCCAAAGTTAATATGTGTATGCATCTTCTGCACCCGTTTATATCCCAATTTCAACCTCAAAACACCCGAAAATTCGATATTTTGGGGTCCCAGAAGCGATCTGTACATGCCTACTCAGTGCTAGAATGTTTTCAAAATATAGGCTCAAAACATGCTAAAAATCGATATTTTAATTGTCCAAAGTCGATATGTGCATGTATCTTCAGTACCCGTTTATATCTCAAATTCAGGCTTAAAACACCCGAAAATTCGATATTTTGGGGTCCCTGAAGCGATCTGCACATGCCTACTCAGTGCTAGAATATTTTCAAAATATAGACCGAAAACATGCTAAAAATCGATATTTTAGGTGCCTAAAGTCGATATCTCAAATTCAGGCCCAAAACACCCGAAAATTCCATATTTTGGGGTCCCAGAAGCAAACTGTACATGCCTACTCCGTGTTAGAGTATTTTCAAAATATAGGCCCAAAACATACTGAAATCGATCTTTTAGGTGCCCAAAAGTCGATATGTGCATGCATCATCTGTACCCGTTTATATCTCAAATTCAACCTCAAAACACTCAAAAATTCGATATTTTTGGGTCCCAGAAGCGATCTGTACATGCCTACTCAGTGCTAGAATGTTATCAAAATATAGGCTCAAAACATGCTAAAAATCGATATTTTTAGTGTCCAAAGTCGATCTTCTGTACCCTTTTATATCTGAAATTCAGGCTCAAAAAATCCGAAAATTCGATATTTTTGGGTCCTACAAGCGATATGTACATGCCTACTCCTAGTTAGAATGTTTTCAAGATACAGACCCAAAACATGCTCAAAATCGATATTTTAGGTGCCCAAAAGTTGAAATGTGCATGCATCTTCAGTACCCGTTTATATCTCAAATTCAGGCTCAAAACACCCGAAAATTCGATATTTTGAGGTCCCAGAAGCGATCGATACATGCCTACCCCGTGTTAGTGTATTTCTTTAAATACAGGCACAAAACATTCTGAAAATCGATCTTTTAGGTGCCCAAAGTCAATATGTTTATGCATCTTCTGCACCCGTTTATATCCCAAATTCAACTTCAAAACACCCGAAAATTCGATATTTTTGGGTCCCAGAAGCGATCTGTACATGCCTACTCAGTGCTAGAATGTTTTCAAAATATAGGCTGAAAACATGCAAAAAACCGATATTTTAAGTGTCCAAAGTCGATATGTGCATGCATCTTCTGTACCCGTTTATATCTCAAATTCAAGCTCAAAACATTAGAAAATTCGATATTTTGAGGTTCCAGAAGCGATCTCCACAGGCCTACTCCGTGTTAGAGTATTTTTATTAAATACAGGCCCAAAACATACTAAAAATCGATCTTTTAGGTGCCCAAAAGTCGATGTGTGCATGCATCTTCTGTACCCGTTTATATCTCAAATTCAACCTCAAAACACTCGAAAATTCGATATTTTTGGCTCCCAGAAGCGATCTGTACATGCCTACTCAGTGCTAGAATGTTTTTGAAATATAGGCTCAAAACATGCTAAAAATCGATATTTTTAGTGTCAAAAGTCGATCTTCTGTACCCGTTTATATCTTAAATTCAGGTTCCAAACACCCGGAAATTCGATATTTTAGGGTCCCAGAAGCGATCTGTACTGGCCTATTCAGATACAGGCCCAAAACATGCTGAAAATTGATATTTTAGGTGCCCAAAGTCAATATGTGCATGCATCTTCTGTATCCGTTTATATCTCAAATTCAGGCTCAAAACACCCGAAAATTCGATATTTTGGAGTCCCAGAAGCGATATGTACACGCCTACTCCGTATTAGAGTATTTTCAAAATACAGGCCCAAAACATACTGAAAATCGATCTTTTAGGTGCCCAAAAGTCGATATGTGCTTGCATCTTCTGTACCCGTTTATATCTCAAATTCAGGCTACAAACACCCGAAAATTTGATATTTTGGGGTCTCAAAAGCGATCTGTACATGCCTACACAGTGCCAGAACATTTTCAAAATATAGTCCCAAAACATGCTGAAAATCGATATTTTAGGTGCCTAGAGTCGATATATCAAATTCAACCCCAAAACACCCGAAAATTCGATATTTTGGGGTTCCAGAAGCGATCTGTACATGCCTACTTCGTGTTAGAGTATTTTCGAAATACAGGCCCAAAACATACTAAAAATCGATCTTTTAGGTGCCCAAAAGTCGATATGTGCATGCATCTTCTGTACCCGTTTATATATCAAATTCAGGCTCAAAACACCCGAAAATTCGATATTTTGGAGTCCCAGAAGCGATATGTACATGCTTACTCCGTGATAGAGTATTTTCAAAATACTGGCCCAAAACATACTGAAAAACGATTTTTTAGGTGCCCAAAAGTCAAAATGTGCGTGCATCTTCTGTACCCGTTTATATCTTAAATTCAGTTTCCAAACACCCGGAAATTCGATATTTTGGGGTCCCAGAAGCGATCTGTACATGCCTATTCAGATAAAGGCCCAAAACATGCTGAAAATCGATATTTTAGGTGCCCAAAGTCAATATGTGTATGCATCTTCTGCAACCGTTTATATCCCAAATTCAACCCCAAAACACCCGAAAATTTGATATTTTTTGGCCCCAGAAGCGATCTGTACATGCCTACTCAGTGCTAGAATGTTTTCAAAATATAGGCTCAAAACATGCTAAAAATCGATATTTTTAGTGTCCAAAGAAGATCTTCTGTACCCGTTTATATCTTGAATTCTGGCTCAAAACACCCAAAAATTCGGTATTTTTTGGTCCTAGACGCGATATGTACATGCCTACTACTAGTTAGAATGTTTTCAAGATACATACCCAAAACATGCTCAAAATTGATATTTTAGGTGCACAAAAGTTGATATGTGCATGCTTCTTCAGTACCCGTTTATATCTCAAATTCAGACTCAAAACACCCAAAAATTCGATATTTTGGGGTCCCAGAAGCGATCTGCACATGCCTACTTAGTGCTAGAATATTTTCAAAATATAGACCCAAAACATGCTAAAAATCGATATTTTAGGTGCCTAGAGTCGATATATCAAATTCAGGCCCAAAACACCCGAAAATTCGATATTTTGGGGTCCCAGAAGCGATCTGTACATGCCTACTCCGTATTAGAGTATTTTCAAAATACAGGCCAAAAACATACTGAAAATTGATCTTTTAGGTGCATAAAAGTCGATATGTGCATGCATCTTCTGTACCCGTTTATATCTCAAATTCAGGTTCCAAACACCCGGAAATTCGATATTTTGGGGTCCCAGAAGCGATCTGTACTGGCCTATTCAGATACAGGCCCAAAACATGCTGAAAATCGATATTTTAGGTGCCCAAAGTCAATATGTGCATGCATCTTCTGTACCCGTTTATATCTCAAATTCAGGTTCAAAACACCCGAAAATTCGATATTTTGGAGTCCCAGAAGCGATATGTACATGCCTACTCCGTATTAGAGTATTTTAAAAATAAAGGCCCAAAATATACTGAAAATCGATCTTTTAGGTGCCCAAAAGTCGATATGTGCTTGCATCTTCTGTACCCGTTTATATCTCAAATTCAGGCTCCAAACACCCGAAAATTCGATATTTTGGGGTCCCAAAAGCGATCTGTACATGCCTACTCAGTGCTAGAACATTTTCAAAATATAGGCTCAAAACATGCTAAAAATCGATATTTTTAGTGTCCAAAGTCGATCTTCTGTACCCGTTTATATCTTAAATTCAGGCTCAAAACACCCGAAAATTCGGTATTTTTTGGTCCTAGAAGCGATATGTACATGCCTACTACTAGTTAGAATGTTTTCAATATACAGACCCAAAACATGCTCAAAATCGATATTTTAGGTGCCTAATAGTCGATATGTGCATGCATCTTCAGTACCCGTTTATATATCAAATTCAGGGTCAAAACACCCAAAAATTCGATATTTTGGGGTCCCAGAAGCGATCTGTACATGCCTACTCACTGCTAGAATATTTTCAAAATATAGTCCCAAAACATGCTAAAAATCGATATTTTAGGTGCCTAGAGTCGATATATCAAATTCAGGCCCAAAACACCCGAAAATTCGATATTTTGGGGTCCCAGAAGCGATCTGTACATGCCTACTCCGTGTTAGAGTATTTTCGAAATACAGGCCCAAAACATACTGAAAATCGATCTTTTAGGTGCCCAAAAGTCGATATGTGCATGCATCTTCTGTACCCGTTTATATATCAAATTAAACTTTAAAACACCCTAAAATTCGATATTTTAGGGTCCCAGAAGCGATCTGTACATGCCTACTCAGAGCTAGAATGTTTTCAAATTATAGGCTCAAAATATGCTAAAAATCGATATTTTTAGTGTCAAAAGTCGATCTTCTGTAACCGTTTATATCTTAAATTCAGGCTCAAAACACTCGAAAATTCGGTATTTTTGGGTCCTAGAAGCGATATGTACATGCCTACTCCTAGTTAGAATGTTTTCATGATACAGACCCAAAACATGCTCAAAATCGATATTTTAGGTGCCCAAAAGTTGATATGTGCATGCATCTTCAGTACCCGTTTATATATCAAATTCAGGGTCAAAACACCCAAAAATTCGATATTTTGGGGTCCCAGAAGCGATCTGTACATGCCTACTCACTGCTAGAATATTTTCAAAGTATAGTCCCAAAACATGCTAAAAATCAATATTTTAGGTGCCCAAAGTCGATATCACAAATTCAGGCCCAAAACACCCGAAAATTCGATATTTTGGGGTCCCAGAAGCGATCTGTACATGCCTACTCCGTATTAGAGTATTTTCAAAATACAGGCCGAAAACATACTGAAAATTGATCTTTTAGGTGCATAAAAGTCTATATGTGCATGCATCTTCTGTACCCGTTTATATCTCTAATTCATGTTAAAAACACCCGAAAATTCGATATTTTTGGGTCCCTGAAGCGATCTGCACATGCCTACTCATTGCTAGAATATTTTCAAAATATAGACCCAAAACATGCTAAAAATCGATATTTTAGGTGCCTAGAGTCGATATATCAAATTCAGGCCCAAAATACCCTAAAATTCGATATTTTGGGGTCCCAGAAGCGATCTGTACATGCCTACTCCGTGTTAGAGTATTTTCAAAATACAGGCCCAAAACATACTGAAAATCGATCTTTTAGGTGCCCAAAAGTCGATATGTGCATGCATCTTCTGTACCCGTTTATATCTCAAATTCAACCTCAAAACACCCTAAAATTCGATATTTTAGGGTCCCAGAAGCGATCTGTACATGCCTACTCAGTGCTAGAATGTTTTCAAGATACAGACCCAAAACATGCTCAAAATCGATATTTTAGGTGCCCAAAAGTTGATATGTGCATGCATCTTCAGTACCCGTTTATATATCAAATTCGGGGTCAAAACACCCAAAAATTCGATATTTTGGGTTCCCAGAAGCAATCTGTACATGCCTACTCACTGCTAAAATATTTTCAAAATATAGTCCCAAAACATGCTAAAAATCGATATTTTAGGTGCCCAAAGTCGATATCTCAAATTCAGGCCCAAAACACCCGAAAATTCGATATTTTGGGGTCCCAGAAGCGATCTGTACATGCCTACTCCGTATTAGAGTATTTTCAAAATACAGGCCCAAAACATACTGAAAATTGATCTTTTAGGTGCATAAAAGTCGATATGTGCATGCATCTTCTGTACCCGTTTATATCTCAAATTCAGGTTCCAAACACCCGGAAATTCGATATTTTGGGGTCCCAGAAGCGATCTGTACTGGCCTATTCAGATACAGGCCCAAAACATGCTGAAAATCGATATTTTAGGTGCCCAAAGTCAATATGTGCATGCATCTTCAGTACCCGTTTATATCTCTAATTCAGGCCCAAAGCACTCGAAAATTCTATATTTTGGGGTCCCAAAAGCGATCTGTACATGCCTACTCAGTGCTAGAATGTTTTCAAAATATAGGTTTAAAACATGCTAAAAATCGATATTTTAAGTGTTCAAAGTCGATATGTGAATGCATCTTCTGTACCCGTTTATATCTCAAATTCAGCCTCAAAACACCAGAAAATTAGATATTTTGGGTTCCCAGAAGCGATCTGTACATGCCTACTCAGATACAGGTCCTAAACATGCTGAAAATCGATATTTTAGGTGCCCAAAGTCAATATGTGTATGCATCTTCTGCAACCGTTTATATTCCAAATTCAACCTCAAAACATCCAAAAATTCGATATTTTTGGGTCCCAGAAGCGATTTGTACATGCCTACTCAGTGCTAGATTATTCTCAAAATATAGGCCCAAAACATGCTAAAAATCGATATTTTAGGTGCCCAAAGTCGATATCTCAAATTCAGGCCAAAAACACCTGAAAACTCGATATTTTGGGATCCCAGAAGCGATCTGTATATGCCTACTCCGTGTTAGAGCATTTTCAAAATACAGGCCCAAAACATGTTGAAAATCGCTAGTTTAGGTGCCCAAAGTCAATATGTGTATGCATCTTCTGTACCCGTTTATATCAAAAATTCAACCTCAAAACACCCGAAAATTCGATATTTTGGGTCCAAGAAGCGATCTGTACATGCCTACTCAGTGCTAGAATGTTTTCAAAGTAAAGGCTGAAAACATGCTAAAAATCGATATTTTAAGTGTCTATAGTCGATATGTACATGCATCTTCTGTAACCGTTTATATCTCAAATTCAGGTTCAAAACACCTGAAAATTCGGTATTTTGGGACCTAGAAGCGAACTGTACATGCCTACACCTAGTGAGAATGTTTTCAAGATACAGACCGAAAACATGCTCAAAATCGATATTTTAGGTGCCCAAAAGTCGATATGTGCATGCATCTTCAGTACCCGTTTATATCTCAAATTAAGGCTCAAAACACCCGAAAATTCGATATTTTGGGGTCCCAGAAGCGATCTGTAGATGCCTACTCTGTGTTTTAGTATTTTCAAAATACAGGCCCAAAACATGCTGAAAATCTATATTTTAGGTGCCCAAAGTCAAAATGTGCATGCATCATCTGTACCCGTTTATATTTCAAATTCAGGCTCAAAACACCCGAAAATTCGGTATTTTTGGATTCTAGACGCGATCTGTACATGCCTACTCCTAGTTAGAATGTTTTCAAGATACAGACCCAAAACATGCTCAAAATCGATATTTTAGGTGCCCAAAAGTCAATATGTGCATGCATCTTCTGTACCCGTTTATATCTCTAATTCAGGCTGAAAACACCCTAAAAACCGATATTTTGGGTTCCCAGAAGCGAAATGTACATTCCTACTCCGTGTTAGAGTATTTTCAATATACAGGCCCAAAACATACTGAAAATCGATATTTTAGGTGACCAAAGTCAATATGTGTATGCATCTTATGCACCCGTTTATATCCCAAATTCAACCTCAAAACACCCGAAAATTCGATATTTTTGGGGTCCCAGAAGCGAACTGTACATGCCTAGTCAGTGCTAGAATGTTTTCAAAATATATATATATGCTTAAAACATGCTAAAAATCGATATTTTGAATGTCCAAAGTTGATATGTGCAAGCATCTTTTGTACCCATTTATATCATAAATTCAGGATCAAAACACCCGAAAATTCGATATTTTGGGGTCCCAGAAGTAATCTGTACTTACCTACTTAGTGCAAAAATATTTTCAAAATATAGGCCCATATCATACTGAAAATCGAACTTTTAGGTGGCCAAAAGTCGATATGTGAATGCATCTTCTGTACCCGTTTATATCTCAAATTCAGGCTCCAAACACCCGAAAATTCGATATTTTTGGGTCCCAGAAGCGATCTGTACAAGCCTACTCAGATACAGGCCCAAAACATGCTGAAAATCGATATTTTAGGTGCCCAAAGTTAATATGCGTATGCATCTTCTGCACTCGTTACATCTCAAATTTAACCTCAAAACACCCGAAAAATCGATATTTTTGGGTCCCAGAAGCGATCTGTACATGCCGACTCAGTGCTAGAATGTTTTCAAAATATGGGTTCAAAACATGCTTAAAATAGGTATTTTAAGTGTCCAAAGTCGATATGTGTATGCATCTTCTGTACCCGTTTATATCTCAAAATCACGCTCAAAACAGCCGAAAATTCGGTATTTTTTTGTCCTAGAAGCGATCTGTACATGCCTACTCCTAGTTATAATGTTCTCAAGATACATACCCAAAACATGCTCAAAATCGATATTTTAGTGGCCCAAAAGTCGATATGTTCATGCATCTTCAGTACCCGTTTATATCTCAAATTCAGGCTCAAAACACCCGAAAATTCGATAATTTGGAGTGCCAGAAGCGATCTGTACATGCCTACTCTGTGTTAGAGTATTTTCAAATATAGGCTCAAAACATGCTAAAAATCGAAATTTTAGGTGCCCAAAGTCGATATCTCAAATTCAGGCCCAAAATACCCGAAAATTCGATATTTTGGGGTCCCAGAAGCGATCTGTACATACCTACTCCGTGTTAGAGTATTTTCAAAATACAGGCCCAAAACATACAGAAAATCGATATTTTAGGTGCCCAAAAGTCTATATGTGCATGCATCTTCTGCACTCGTTTATATATCAAATTCAACCTCAAAACACCCGAAAATTCGATATTTTGGGGTCCTAGAAGCGATCGGTACATGCCTACTCAGATACAGGGCCAAAACATGCTGAAAATCGATATTTTAGGTGCCCAAAGTTAATATGTGTATGAATCTTCTGCACTCGTTTATATTTCAAATTCAACCTCACAACACCCGTAAATTCGATATTTTTGGATCCCAGAAGCGATCTGTGAATGCCTACTCAGTGCTAGAATGTTTTCAAAATATAGGCTCAAAACATGCTATAAATAGATATTTTAAGTGTCCAAAGTCGATATGTGCATGCATCTTCTGTACCCGTTTATATCTCAAATTCAAGCTCAAAACTCCCGAAAATTCGATATTTTTTTGTCCTAGAAGCGATCTGTACATGCCTACTCCTAGTTAGAATGTTTTCAAGATACAGACCCAAAACATGCTTAAAATCGATATTTTAGTGGCCGAAAAGTCGATATGTTCATGCATCTTCAGTACCCGTTTATATCTCAAATTCAAGCTCAAAACACCCAAAAATTCGATATTTTGTAGTGCCAGAAGCGATCTGTACATGCCTACTCTGGGTTAGAGTATTTTCAAATATAGGCCCAAAACATTCTAAAAATCGAAATATTAGTTGCCCAAAGTAGATATCTCAAATTCAGGCCCAAAACACCCGAAAATTCGATATTTTGGGGTCAGAGAAGCGATCTGTACATACCTACTCCGTTTTAGAGTATTTTCAAAATACAGGCCCAAAACATACAGAAAATCGATATTTTAGGAACCCAAAAGTCGATATGTGCATGCATCTTCTGTTCCTGTTTATACCTCAAATTCAGGCTCCAAAAACCCGAAAATTCGATATTTTTTGGTCCTAGAAGTGATCTGTACTTGCCTACTCCGAGTTAGAGTATTTTCAAAATACAGGCCCAAAAAATGCTGAAAATCGATATTTTAGGTGACCAAAGTCAATATGTGTATGCATCTTCTGCACCCGTTTATATCCCAAATTCAGGATCAAAACACCCGAAAATTTGATATTTTGTGGTCCCAGAAGCGATCTGTACATGCCTACTCAGTGCTAGAATATTTTCAAAATATAGGCCCAAAACATGCTAAAAATCGATATTTTGGGTGACCAAAGTCGATATATCAAATTCAGGCCCAAAACACCCGAAAATTCGATATTTTGGGGTCCCAGAAGCGATCTGTACTTGCCTACTCCGTGTTAGAGTATTTTTTTAAATACAGGCCCATAACATGCTACAATATCGATATTTTAGGTGACCAAAGTCAATATGTGTATGCATCTTCTGCACCCGTTTATATCTCAAATTCAACCTCAAAACACCCGAACACTCGATATTTTGGGGTACCAGAAGCGAACTGTACATGCCTACTCCGTGTTAGAGTATTTTCAAAATACCGGCCCATATCATACTGAAAATCGATCTTTTAGGTGCCAAAAAGTCGATATGTGCATGCATCTTCTGTACCCGTTTATATCTCAAATTTAGGGTCCAAACACCCAAAAATTCGATATTTTGGGGTCCCAGAAGCGATCTGTACATGCCTACTCAGATACAGGCCCAAAACATGCTGAAAATCGATATTTTAGGTGCCCAAAGTTAATATGTGTATGCATCTTCTGCACCCGTTTATATCCCAAATTCAACCTAAAAAAACCCGAACATCCGGTATTTTTGGGTCCTAGAAGCGATCTGTACATGCCTACTCTTAGTTAGAATGTTTTCAAGATACAGACCCAAAACATGCTCAAAATCGATATTTTAGTGGCCCAAAAGTCGATATGTGCATGCATCTTCTGTACCCGTTTATATCTCAAATTCAGGATCAAAACACCCGAAAATTCGGTATTTTGTGGTCCCAGAAGCGATCTGTACATGCCTACTCAGTGCTAGAATATTTTCAAAATATAGGCCCAAAACATGCTAAAAATCGATATTTTAGGTGCCCAAAGTCGATATCTCAAATTCAGGCCCAAAACACCCGAAATATTGATATTTTGGGGTTCCAGAAGCGATCTGTACTTGCCTACTCCGTGTTAGAGTATTTTCAAAATACAGGCCCATAACATGCTGAAAATCGATATTTTAGGTGACCAAATTCAATATGTGTATGCATCTTCTGCACCCGTTTATATCCCAAATTCAACCTCAAAACACCCGAAAATTCGATATTTTTTGGGTCCCAGAAGCAAACTGTACATGCCTAGTCAGTGCTAGAATATTTTCAAAATATAGGCTCAAAACATGCTAAAAATCGATATTTTAAGTGTCCAAAGTCGATATGTGCATGCATCTTCTGTACCCGTTTATATCTCAAATTCAGGATCGAAACACCCGAAAATTCGATATTTTGTGGTCCCAGAAGCGATCTGTACATGCCTACTCAGTGCTAGAATATTTTCAAAATATAGGCCCAAAACATGCTTAAAATCGATATTTTAGGTGCCCAAAGTCGATATCTCAAATTCAGGCCCAAAACACCCGAAATATTGATATTTTGGGGTTCCAGAAGCGATCTGTACTTGCCTACTCCGTGTTAGAGTATTTTCAAAATACAGGCCCATAACATGCTGAAAATCGATATTTTAGGTGACCAAATTCAATATGTGTATGCATCTTCTGCACCCGTTTATATCCCAAATTCAACCTCAAAACACCCGAAAATTCGATATTTTTTGGGTCCCAGAAGCGAACTGTACATGCCTAGTCAGTGCTAGAATATTTTCAAAATATAGGCTCAAAACATGCTAAAAATCGATATTTTAAGTGTCCAAAGTCGATATGTGCATGCATCTTCTGTACCCGTTTATATCTCAAATTCAGGATCAAAACACCCGAAAATTCGATATTTTGTGGTCCCAGAAGCGATCTGTACATGCCTACTCAGTGCTAGAATATTTTCAAAATATAGGCCCAAAACATGCTAAAAATCGATATTTTAGGTGCCCAAAGTCGATATCTCAAATTCAGGCCCAAAACACCCGAAAATTCGATATTTTGGGGTTCCAGAAGCGATCTGTACTTGCCTACTCCGTGTTAGAGTTTTTTCAAAATACAGGCCCATAACATGCTGAAAATCGATATTTTAGGTGACCAAAGTCAATATGTGTATGCATGTTCTGCACCCGTTTATATCCCAAATTCAACCTCAAAACACCCGAAAATTCGATATTTTTTGGGTCCCAGAAGCGAACTGTACATGCCTAGTCAGTGCTAGAATGTTTTCAAAATATAGGCTCAAAACATGCTAAAAATCGATATTTTAAGTGTCCAAAGTCGATATGTGCATGCATCTTCTGTACCCGTTTATATCTCAAATTCAGGATCAAAACACCCGAAAATTCGATATTTTGGGGTCCCAGAAGTGATCTGTACATGTCTACTTAGTGCTAGAATATTTTCAAAATATAGGCCCAAAACATGCTAAAAATCTATATTTTATGTGCCCAAAGTCGATATCTCAAATTCAGGCCCAAAACACCTGAAAATTCGATATTTTGGGGTCCCACAAGCGAACTGTAGATGCCTACTCCGTGTTAGAGTATTTTCAAAATACAGGCCCATATCATACTGAAAATCCATCTCTTAGGTGCCCAAAAGTCGATATGTGCATGCATCTTCTGTACCCGTTTATATCTCAAATTCAGGCTCCAAACACCCGAAAAATTGATATTTTGGGGTCCAAGAAACGATCTGTACATGCCTACTCAGATACAGGCCCAAAACATGCTGAAAATCGATATTTTAGGTGCCCAAAGTTAATAAGTGTATGCATCTTCTGCACCCTTTTATATCCCAAATTCAACCTAAAAAAACCCGAACATTCGGTATTTTTTTGTCCTAGAAGCGATCTGTACATGCCTACTCTTAGTTAGAATGTTTTCAAGATACAGACCCAAAACATGCTCAAAATCGATATTTTAGGTGCCCAAAAGTCGATATGTGCATGCATCTTCTGTACCCGTTTATATCTCAAATTCAGGCTCAAAACACCCTAAAATTTGATATTTTGTGGTCCCTGAAGCGATCTGTACATGCCTACTCAGTGCTAGAATATTTTCAAAATATAGGCCCAAAACATGCTAAATATCGATATTTTAGGTGCCCAAAGTCGATATCTCAAAATCAGGCCCAAAACACCCGAAAATTCGATATTTTAGGGTCCCAGAAGCGATCTGTACATGCCTACTCAGTGCTAGAAGGTTTACAAAATATAGGCTCAAAACATGCTAAAAATCGATATTTTAAGTGTCCAAAGTCGATATGTGCATGCATCTACTGTACCCGTTTATATCTCAAATTCAGGATCAAAACTCCCGAAAATTCGATATTTTGGGGTCCCAGAAGTGATCTGTACATGCCTACTCAGTGCTAGAATGTTTTCAAAATATAGGCTCAAAACATGCTAAAAATCGATATTTTAGGTGCCTAAAGTCGATATCTCAAATTCAGGCCCAAAACACCCGAAAATTTTATATTTTGGGGTCCCACAAGCGAACTGTACATGCCTACTCTGTGTCAGAGTATTTTCAAAATACAGGCCCATAACATACTGAAAATCGATCTTTTAGGTGCCCAAAAGTCGATATGGGCATGCATCTTCTGTACCCGTTTATATCTCAAATTTAGGCTCCTAACACCCGAACATTCGATATTTTGGGGTCCCAGAAGCGATCTGTACTTGCCTACTCCATGTTAGAGTATTTTCAAAATACAGGCCCAAAACATGCTGAAAATCGATATTTTAGGTGACCAAAGTCAATATGTGTATGCATCTTCTGTACCCGTTTATATCCCAAATTCAACCTCAAAACACCCGAAAATTTGATATTTTTTGGGTCCCAGAAGCGAACTGTACATGCCTACTCAGTGCTAGAATGTTTTCAAAATATAGGCTCAAAACATGCTAAAAATCGATATTTTAAGTGTCCAAAGTCGATATGTGCATGCATCTTCTGTACCCGTTTATATCTCAAATTCAGGCTCAAAACACCCAAAATTCGATATTTTGGGGTCCCAGAAGTGAGCTGTACATGCCTACTTAGTGCTAGAATATATTTAAAATATAGGCCCAAAACATGCTAAAAATCGATTATTTAGGTGCCCAAAGACGATATATCAAATTCAGGCCAAAAACACCTGAAAATTCGATATTTTGGGGTCCCAGAAGCGATCTGTACATGCCTACTCCGTGTTAGAGTATTTTCAAAATACAGGCCTATAACATACTGAAAATCGATCTTTTAGGTGCCCAAAAGTCGATATGGGCATGCATCTTCTGTACCCGTTTATATCTCAAATTCAGGCTTCAAACACCCGAAAATTCGATATTTTGGGGTCCCAGAAGCGATCTGTACATGCCTACTCAGATACAGGCTCAAAACATGTTGAAAAACGATATTTTAGGTGCACAAAGTCAATATGTGTATGCATCTTCTGCACCCGTTTATATCCCAAATTCAACCTCAAAACACCCGAAAATTCGATATTTTTGGGACCCAGAAGCGATCTGTACATGAATACTCAGTGCTAGAATGTTTTTTAAAAAATATGGGCTCAAAACATGCTAAAAATAGATATTTTAAGTGTCCAAAGTCGATATGTGCATGCATCTTCTGTACCCGTTTATATCTCAAATTCAGGCTCAAAACACCCGAAAATTCGGTATTTTTGGGTCCTAGAAGCGATCTGTATATGCCTACTCCTAGTTAGAATGTTTTCAAGATACAGACCCAAAACATGCTCAAAATCGATATTTTAGGTGCCCAAAAGTCGATATGTGCATGCATCTTCTGTACAAGTTTATATCTCAAATTCAGGATCAAAGCACCCGAAAATTTGATATTTTCGGGTCCCAGAAGCAATCTGTACATGCCTGCTCAGTGCTAGAATATTTTCAAAATACAGGCCCAAAACATGCTGAAAATCGATATTTTAGGTGCACAAAGTCAATATGTGTATGCATCTTCTGCACCCGTTTATATCCCAAAATCAACCTCAAAACACCCGAAAATTCGATATTTTTTGGGCCCCAGAAGCGAACTGTACATGCCTACTCAATGCTAGAAGGTTTTCAAAATATAGGCTCAAAACA
Organism: Petrolisthes cinctipes; assembly: GCA_033782935.1. Classification (NCBI taxonomy): domain Eukaryota; kingdom Metazoa; phylum Arthropoda; class Malacostraca; order Decapoda; family Porcellanidae; genus Petrolisthes; species Petrolisthes cinctipes. The sequence continues at coordinate 261,986 of JAWQEG010000731.1, read as the reverse complement.
TGCTAAAAATCGATATTTTAAGTTTCCAAAGTCGATATGTGCATGCATCTTCTGTACCCGTTTATATCTCAAATTCATGCTCAAAACACCCGAAAATTCGGTATTTTGGGGTCCTAGAAGCGATCTGTACATGCCTACTCCTAGTTAGAATGATTTCAAGATACAGACCCAAAACATGCTCAAAATCGATATTTTAGGTGCCCAAAAGTCGATATGTGAATGCATCTTCTGTACAAGTTTATATCTCAAATTCAGGATCAAAACACCCGAAAATTTGATATTTTGTGGTCCCTGAAGCGATCTGTACATGCCTACTCAGTGCTAGAATATTTTCAAAATATAGGCCCAAAACATGCTGAAAATCGATATTTTAGGTGACCAAAGTCAATATGTGTATGCATCTTCTGCACCCGTTTATATCCCAAATTCAACCTCAAAACACCCGAAAATTTGATATTTTTTGGGTCCCAGAAGCGAACTGTACATGCCTACTCAGTGCTAGAATGTTTTCAAAATATAGGCTCAAAACATGCTAAAAATCGATATTTTAAGTGTCCAAAGTCGATATGTGCATGCATCTTCTGTACCCGTTTATATCTCAAATTCAGGCTCAAAACACCCAAAATTCGATATTTTGGGGTCCCAGAAGTGAGCTGTACATGCCTACTTAGTGCTAGAATATATTTAAAATATAGGCCCAAAACATGCTAAAAATCGATTATTTAGGTGCCCAAAGACGATATATCAAATTCAGGCCAAAAACACCTGAAAATTCGATATTTTGGGGTCCCAGAAGCGATCTGTACATGCCTACTCCGTGTTAGAGTATTTTCAAAATACAGGCCTATAACATACTGAAAATCGATCTTTTAGGTGCCCAAAAGTCGATATGGGCATGCATCTTCTGTACCCGTTTATATCTCAAATTCAGGCTTCAAACACCCGAAAATTCGATATTTTGGGGTCCCAGAAGCGATCTGTACATGCCTACTCAGATACAGGCTCAAAACATGTTGAAAAACGATATTTTAGGTGCACAAAGTCAATATGTGTATGCATCTTCTGCACCCGTTTATATCCCAAATTCAACCTCAAAACACCCGAAAATTCGATATTTTTGGGACCCAGAAGCGATCTGTACATGAATACTCAGTGCTAGAATGTTTTTTAAAAAATATGGGCTCAAAACATGCTAAAAATAGATATTTTAAGTGTCCAAAGTCGATATGTGCATGCATCTTCTGTACCCGTTTATATCTCAAATTCAGGCTCAAAACACCCGAAAATTCGGGATTTTTGGGTCCTAGAAGCGATCTGTATATGCCTACTCCTAGTTAGAATGTTTTCAAGATACAGACCCAAAACATGCTCAAAATCGATATTTTAGGTGCCCAAAAGTCGATATGTGCATGCATCTTCTGTACAAGTTTATATCTCAAATTCAGGATCAAAGCACCCGAAAATTTGATATTTTCGGGTCCCAGAAGCAATCTGTACATGCCTGCTCAGTGCTAGAATATTTTCAAAATACAGGCCCAAAACATGCTGAAAATCGATATTTTAGGTGCACAAAGTCAATATGTGTATGCATCTTCTGCACCCGTTTATATCCCAAAATCAACCTCAAAACACCCGAAAATTCGATATTTTTTGGGCCCCAGAAGCGAACTGTACATGCCTACTCAATGCTAGAAGGTTTTCAAAATATAGGCTCAAAACATGCTAAAAATCGATATTTTAAGTTTCCAAAGTCGATATGTGCATGCATCTTCTGTACCCGTTTATATCTCAAATTCATGCTCAAAACACCCGAAAATTCGGTATTTTGGGGTCCTAGAAGCGATCTGTACATGCCTACTCCTAGTTAGAATGATTTCAAGATACAGACCCAAAACATGCTCAAAATCGATATTTTAGGTGCCCAAAAGTCGATATGTGAATGCATCTTCTGTACAAGTTTATATCTCAAATTCAGGATCAAAACACCCGAAAATTTGATATTTTGTGGTCCCTGAAGCGATCTGTACATGCCTACTCAGTGCTAGAATATTTTCAAAATATAGGCCCAAAACATGCTGAAAATCGATATTTTAGGTGACCAAAGTCAATATGTGTATGCATCTTCTGCACCCGTTTATATCCCAAACTCAACCTCAAAACACCCGAAAATTCGATATTTTTTGGGCCCCAGAAGCGAACTGTACATGCCTACTCAATGCTAGAAGGTTTTCAAAATATAGGCTCAAAACATGCTAAAAATCGATATTTTAAGTTTCCAAAGTCGATATGTGCATGCATCTTCTGTACACGTTTATATCTGAAATTCAGGCTCAAAACACCCGAAAATTCGGTATTTTGGGGTCCTAGAGGCGATCTGTACATGCCTACTCCTAGTTAGAATGTTTTCAAGATGCAGACCCAAAACATGCTCAAAATCGATATTTTAGGTGCCCAAAAGTCGATATGTGCATGCATCTTCTGTACAAGTTTATATCTCAAATTCAGGATCAAAACACCCGAAAATTTGATATTTTGGGGTCCCAGAGGCAATCTGTACATGCCTACTCAGTGCTAGAATATTTTCAAAATATAGGCCCAAAACATGCTAAAAATCGATATTTTAGGTGCCCAAAGTCGATATCTCAATTTCAAGCCCAAAACACCCGAAAATTCGATATTTTAGGGTCCCAGAAGCGATCTGTACATGCCTACACCGTGTTAGAGTATTTTCAATATACAGGCCCAAAACATACTTAAAATCGATCTTTTAGGTGCCCAAAAGTCGATATGTACCCGTTCATATCTCAAATTCATGCTCCCAACACCCGAACATTCGATATTTTGGGGTCCCAGAAGCGATCTGTACTTGCCTACTCCATGTTAGAGTATTTTCAAAATACAGGCCCAAAACATGCTGAAAATCGATATTTTAGGTGACCAAAGTCAATATGTGTATGCATCTTCTGTACCCGTTTATATCCCAAATTCAACCTCAAATCTCCCGAAAATTCGATATTTTTTGGGTCCCAGAAGCGAACTGTACATGCCTACTCAGTGCTAGAATGTTTTCAAAATATAGGCTCAAAACATGCTAAAAATCGATATTTTAAGTGTCCAAAGTCCATATGTGCATGCATCTTCTGTACCCGTTTATATCTCAAATTCAGGCTCAAAACACCCAAAATTCGATATTTTGGGGTCCCAGAAGTGAGCTGTACATGCCTACTTAGTGCTAGAATTTTTTTAAATTATAGGCCCAAAACATGCTAAAAATCGATATTTTAGGTGCCCAAAGTCGATATCTCAAATTCAGGCCCATAACACCCGAAAATTCGATATTTTGGGGTCCCAGAAGCGAACTGTACATGCCTACTCCGTGTTAGAGTATTTTCAAAATACAGGCCCAAAACATACTGAAAATAGATCTTTTAGGTGCCAAAAAGTCTATATGTGCATGTATCTTCTGTACCCGTTTATATCTCAAATTCAGGCTCAAAACACCCGAAAATTCGGTACTTTGGGGTCCCAGAAGCGATCTGTACATACCTACTCCGTGTTAGAGTATTTTCAAAATACAGGCCCAAAACATGCTGAAAATCGATATTTTAGGTGCCCAAAGTCAATATGTGTATGCATCTTCTGCACCCGTTCATATCCCAAATTCAACCTCAAATCACCCGAAAATTCGATATTTTTTGGTCCCAGAAGCGATCTGTACATGCCTACTCAGTGCTAGAATGTTTTCAAAATATAGGCTCAAAACACGCAAAAAATCGATATTTTAAGTTTCGAAAGTCGATATGTGCATGCATCTTCTGTACCCGTTTATATCTCAAATTCAGGCTCAAAACACCCAAAAATTCGATATTTTGGGGTCCAAGAAGTGATCTGTACATGCCTACTTAGTGCTAGAATATTTTCAAAATATAGGCCCAAAACATGCTAAAAATCGATATTTTAGGTGCCCAAAGTCGATATCTCAAATTGAGGCCCAAAACACCCGAAAATTCGATATTCAGGGGTCCCAGAATCGATCTGTACATGCCTACTCCGTGTTAAAGTATTTTCAATATACAGGCCCAAAACATACCTAAAATCGATCTTTTTGGTGCCCAAAAGTCTATATGTGCATGTATCTTCTGTACCCGTTTATATCTCAAATTCAGGCTCAAAACACCCGAAAATTCGGTATTTTGGGGTCCCATAAGCAATATGTACATGCCTACTCAGTGCTAGAATGTTTTTAAAATATAGGCCCAAAACATGCTAAAAATCGATATTTTAGGTGCCCAAAGTCGATATCTCAAATTCAGGCCCAAAACACCCGAAAATTTGATATTTTGGGGTCCTAGAAGCGAACTGTACATGCCTACTCCGTGTTAGAGTATTTTCAAATTATAGGCCCAACACTTACTGAAAATCGATCTTTTAGGTGCCCATAAGTCGATATGTGCATGCATCTTCTGTACCCGTTTATATCTCAAATTCAGGCTCAAAACACCCTAAAATTCGGTATTTTTGGGTCCCAGAAGCGATCTGTACATACCTACTCCGTGTTAGAGTATTTTCAAAATACAGGCCCAAAACATGCTGAAAATCGATATTTTAGGTGCTCAAAGTCAATATGTGTATGCATCTTCTGCACCCGTTCATATCCCAAATTCAACCTCAAAACACCCGAAAATTCGATATTTTTTGGTCCCAGAAGCGATCTGTACATGCCTACTCAGTGCTTGAATGTTTTCAAAATATAGGCTCAAAACATGCAAAAAATCGATATTTTAAGTTTCCAAAGTCGATATGTGCATGCATCTTCTGTACCCGTTTATATCTCAAATTCAGGCTCAAAACACCCAAAAATTTGATATTTTGGGGTCCAAGAAGTGATCTGTACATGCCTACTTAGTGCTAGAATATTTTCAAAATATAGGCTCAAAACATGCTAAAAATCGATATTTTAGGTGCCCAAAGTCGATATCTCAAATTGAGGCCCAAAACACACGAAAATTCGATATTTACGGTTCCCAGAATCGATCTGTACATGCCTACTCCGTGTTAGAGTATTTTCAATATACAGGCCCAAAACATACTGAAAATCGATCTTTTTGGTGCCCAAAAGTCGATATGTGGATGCATCTTCTGTACCCGTTTATATCTCAAATTCAGGCTCAAAACACCCGGAAATTCGGTATTTTGGGGTCCCAGAAGCAATCTGTACATGCCTACTCAGTGCTAGAATGTTTTTAAAATATAGGCCCAAAACATGCTAAAAATCGATTTTTTAGGTGCCCAAAGTCGATATCTCAAATTCAAGCCCAAAACACCCGAAAATTCGATATTTTGGGGTCCTAGAAGCGAACTGTACATGCCTACTCCGTGTTAGAGTATTTTTAAATTATAGGCCCAACACTTACTGAAAATCGATCTTTTAGGTGCCCAAAAGTCGATATGTGCATGCATCTTCTGTACCCGTTTATATCTCAAATTCAGGCTCAAAACACCCGAAAATTCGATATTTTGGGGTCCCAGAAGTGATCTGTACTTGCCTACTCCGTGTTAGAGTATTTTCAAAATACAGGCCCAAAACATGCTAAAAATCGATATTTTAGGTGCCCAAAGTCGATATCTCAAATTGAGGCCCAAAACACACGAAAATTCAATATTTAGGGGTCCCAGAATCGATCTGTACATGCTTACTCCGTGTTAGAGTATTTTCAATATACAGGCCCAAAACATACTGAAAATCGATCTTTTTGGTTCCCAAAAGTCGATATGTGGATGCATCTTCTGTACCCGTTTATATCTCAAATTCAGGCTCCAAACACCCGAAAATTCGATATTTTGGGGTCCCAGAAGCGATCTGTACTTGCATACTCCGTGTTAGAGTATTTTCGAAATACAGGACCAAAACATTCTGAAAATCGATATTTTAGGTGCCCAAAGTCGATATATCAAATTCAGGCCCGAAACACCCGAATATTCGGTATTTTTGGGTCTTAGAAGCGATCTGTACATTCCTACTCCTTGTTAGAATGTTTTCAAGATACAGACCCAAAACATGCTCAAAATCGATATTTTAAGTGCCCAAAAGTCGATATGTGCTTGCATATTCTGTACCCGTTTATATCTCAAATTCAGGCTCAAAACACCCGAAAATTCGATATTTTGGGGTCCTAGAAGTGAGCTGTACATGCCTACTTAGTGCTAGAATATTTTCAAAATATAGGTCCAAAACATGCTAAAAATCAATATTTTAGGTGCCCAAAGTCGATATCTCAAATTCAGTCCTTAAACACCCGAAAATTCGATATTTTGGGGTCCTAGAAGCGATCTGTACATACCTACTCCGTGTTAGAGTATTTATAAAATACAGGCCCAAAACATACATAAAATCGATATTTTAGGTGCCCAAAAGTCGATATTTGCATGCATCTTCTGTACCCGTTTATATCTCAAATTCAGGCTCCAGACACCCGAAAATTCGATATTTTGGGGTCCTAGAAGCGATCTGTACATGCCTACTCCTAGTTAGAATGATTTCAAGATACAGACCCAAAACATGCTCAAAATCGATATTTTAGGTGCCCAAAAGTCGATATGTGAATGCATCTTCTGTACAAGTTTACATCTCAAATTCAGGATCAAAATACCCGAAAATTTGATATTTTGTGGTCCCTGAAGCGATCTGTACATGCCTACTCAGTGCTAGAATATTTTCAAAATATAGGCCCAAAACATGCTGAAAATCGATATTTTAGGTGACCAAAGTCAATATGTGTATGCATCTTCTGCACCCGTTTATATCCCAAACTCAACCTCAAAACACCCGAAAATTCGATATTTTTTGGGCCCCAGAAGCGAACTGTACATGCCTACTCAATGCTAGAAGGTTTTCAAAATATAGGCTCAAAACATGCTAAAAATCGATATTTTAAGTTTCCAAAGTCGATATGTGCATGCATCTTCTGTACACGTTTATATCTGAAATTCAGGCTCAAAACACCCGAAAATTCGGTATTTTGGGGTCCTAGAGGCGATCTGTACATGCCTACTCCTAGTTAGAATGTTTTCAAGATGCAGACCCAAAACATGCTCAAAATCGATATTTTAGGTGCCCAAAAGTCGATATGTGCATGCATCTTCTGTACAAGTTTATATCTCAAATTCAGGATCAAAACACCCGAAAATTTGATATTTTGGGGTCCCAGAGGCAATCTGTACATGCCTACTCAGTGCTAGAATATTTTCAAAATATAGGCCCAAAACATGCTAAAAATCGATATTTTAGGTGCCCAAAGTCGATATCTAAAATTCAAGCCCAAAACACCCGAAAATTCGATATTTTAGGGTCCCAGAAGCGATCTGTACATGCCTACACCGTGTTAGAGTATTTTCAATATACAGGCCCAAAACATACTGAAAATAGATCTTTTAGGTGCCAAAAAGTCTATATGTGCATGTATCTTCTGTACCCGTTTATATCTCAAATTCAGGCTCAAAACACCCGAAAATTCGGTATTTTGGGGTCCCAGAAGCGATCTGTACATACCTACTCCGTGTTAGAGTATTTTCAAAATACAGGCCCAAAACATGCTGAAAATCGATATTTTAGGTGCCCAAAGTCAATATGTATATGCATCTTCTGCACCCGTTCATATCCCAAATTCAACCTCAAATCACCCGAAAATTCGATATTTTTTGGTCCCAGAAGCGATCTGTACATGCCTACTCAGTGCTAGAATGTTTTCAAAATATAGGCTCAAAACACGCAAAAAATCGATATTTTAAGTTTCGAAAGTCGATATGTGCATGCATCTTCTGTACCCGTTTATATCTCAAATTCAGGCTCAAAACACCCAAAAATTCGATATTTTGGGGTCCAAGAAGTGATCTGTACATGCCTACTTAGTGCTAGAATATTTTCAAAATATAGGCTCAAAACATGCTAAAAATCGATATTTTAGGTGCCCAAAGTCGATATCTCAAATTGAGGCCCAAAACACACGAAAATTCGATATTTACGGTTCCCAGAATCGATCTGTACATGCCTACTCCGTGTTAGAGTATTTTCAATATACAGGCCCAAAACATACTGAAAATCGATCTTTTTGGTGCCCAAAAGTCGATATGTGGATGCATCTTCTGTACCCGTTTATATCTCAAATTCAGGCTCAAAACACCCGGAAATTCGGTATTTTGGGGTCCCAGAAGCAATCTGTACATGCCTACTCAGTGCTAGAATGTTTTTAAAATATAGGCCCAAAACATGCTAAAAATCGATATTTTAGGTGCCCAAAGTCGATATCTCAAATTCAAGCCCAAAACACCCGAAAATTCGATATTTTGGGGTCCTAGAAGCGAACTGTACATGCCTACTCCGTGTTAGAGTATTTTTAAATTATAGGCCCAACACTTACTGAAAATCGATCTTTTAGGTGCCCAAAAGTCGATATGTGCATGCATCTTCTGTACCCGTTTATATCTAAAATTCAGGCTCAAAACAACCGAAAATTCGATATTTTGGGGTCCCAGAAGTGATCTGTACTTGCCTACTCCGTGTTAGAGTATTTTCAAAATACAGGCCCAAAACATGCTAAAAATCGATATTTTAGGTGCCCAAAGTCGATATCTCAAATTGAGGCCCAAAACACACGAAAATTCAATATTTAGGGGTCCCAGAATCGATCTGTACATGCTTACTCCGTGTTAGAGTATTTTCAATATACAGGCCCAAAACATACTGAAAATCGATCTTTTTGGTTCCCAAAAGTCGATATGTGGATGCATCTTCTGTACCCGTTTATATCTCAAATTCAGGCTCCAAACACCCGAAAATTCGATATTTTGGGGTCCCAGATTCGATCTGTACTTGCATACTCCGTGTTAGAGTATTTTCGAAATACAGGACCAAAACATTCTGAAAATCGATATTTTAGGTGCCCAAAGTCGATATATCAAATTCAGGCCCGAAACACCCAAATATTCGGTATTTTTGGGTCTTAGAAGCGATCTGTACATTCCTACTCCTTGTTAGAATGTTTTCAAGATACAGACCCAAAACATGCTCAAAATCGATATTTTAAGTGCCCAAAAGTCGATATGTGCATGCATATTCTGTACCCGTTTATATCTCAAATTCAGGCTCAAAACACCCGAAAATTCGATATTTTGGGGTCCTAGAAGTGAGCTGTACATGCCTACTTAGTGCTAGAATATTTTCAAAATATAGGCCCAAAACATGCTAAAAATCAATATTTTAGGTGCCCAAAGTCGATATCTCAAATTCAGTCCTTAAACACCCGAAAATTCGATATTTTGGGGTCCTAGAAGCGATCTGTACATACCTACTCCGTGTTAGAGTATTTATAAAATACAGGCCCAAAACATACATAAAATCGATATTTTAGGTGCCCAAAAGTCGATATTTGCATGCATCTTCTGTACCCGTTTATATCTCAAATTCAGGCTCCAGACACCCGAAAATTCGATATTTTGGGGTCCCAGAAGTGATCTGTACTTGCCTACTCCGTGTTAGAGTATTTTCAAAATACAGGCCCAAAACATGCTAAAAATCGATATTTTAGGTGACCAAAGTCAATATGTGTATGCATCTTCTGCACCCGTTTATATCCCAAATTCAACCTCAAAACACCCGAAAATTCGATAATTTTTTGGTTCCAGAAGCGATCTGTACATGCCTACTCAGTGCTAGAATGTTTTCAAAATATAGGCTCAAAACATGCTAAAAATCGATATTTTAAGTGTCCAAAGTCGATATGTGCTTGCATCTTCTGGACCCGTTTATATCTCAAATTCAGGCTCAAAACACCCGAAAATTCGATATTTTGGGGTCCCAGAAGTGATCTGTACATGCCTACTCCGTGTTAGAGTATTTTCAATATACAGGCCCAAAACATACAGAAAATCGATATTTAGGTGCCCAAAAGTCGATATGTGGATGCATCTTCTGTACCCGTTTATATCTCAAATTCAGGCTGCAAACGCCCGAAAATTCGATATTTTGGAGTCCAAGAAGTGATCTGTACATGCCTACGTAGTGCTAGAATATTTTCAAAATATAGGCCCAAAACAAGCTAAAAATCGATATTTTAGGTGCCCAAAGTCGATATTAAAATTGAGGCCCAAAACACCCGAAAATTCGATATTTTGGGGTTCCAGAATCGATCTGTACATGCCTATTCTGTGTTAGAGTATTTTCAATATACAGGCCCAAAACATACTGAAAATCGATCTTTTTGGTGCCCAAAAGTCGATATGTGGATGCATCTTCTGTACCCGTTTATATCTCAAATTCAGGCTCCAAACACCCAAAAATTCGATATTTTGGGGTCCCAGAAGCGATCTGTACTTGCATACTCCGTGTTAGAGTATTTTCAAAATACAGGCCCAAAACATTCTGAAAATCGATATTTTAGGTGCCCAAAGTCGATATATCAAGTTCAGGCCCAAAACACCCGAAAATTCGATATTTTGGGGTCCCAGAAGCGAACTGTACATGCCCACTCCGTGTTAGAGTATTTTCAAAATACAAGCTCAAAACATACTGAAAATCGATATTTTAGGTGCCCAAAAGTCGATATGTGTATGCATCTTCTGTACCCGTTTATATCTCAAATATAGGCTCCAAACACCCGAAAATTCGATATTTTGGGGTCCCAGAAGCGATCTGTACATGCCTACTCAGATACAGGCCCAAAACATGCTGAAAATCCATATTTTTGGTGCCCAAAGTCAATATGTGTATGCATCTTCTGCACTCGTTTATATCTTAAATTCAAGCTCAAAACACCCGAAAATTCGATATTTTTGAGTCCCAGAAGCGATCTGTACATGCCTACTCAGTGCTAGAATATTTTCAAAATATAGGCCCATAACATGCTAAAAATCGATATTTTAGGTGCCCAAAGTCGATATATCAAATTCAGGCCCAAAACACCCGAAAATTCGATATTTTAGGGTCCCAGAAGCGATCTGTACATGCCTACTCCGTGTAAGAGTATTTTCAATATACAGGCCCAAAACATACAGAAAATCGATATTTAGGTGCCCAAAAGTCGATATGTGCATGCATCATCTGTACCCGTTTATATCTCAAATTCAGGCTCCAAACACCCGAAAATTCGATATTTTGGGGTCCCAGAAGCGATATGTACATGCCTACTCAGATACAGGCCCAAAACATGCTGAAAATCGATATTTTAGGTGCACAAAGTCAATATGTGTATGCATCTTCTGCACCCGTTTATATCCCAAATTCAACCTCAAAACACCCGAAAATTCGATATTTTGGGGTCCCAGAAGCGATCTGTACATGAATACTCAGTGCTAGAATGTTTTCATAATATAGGCTCAAAACATGCTAAAAATCGATATTTTAAGTGTCCAAAGTCGATATGTGCATGCATCTTCTGTACCCGTTTATATCTCAAATTCAGGCTCAAAACACCCGAAAATTCGGTATTTTGGGGTCCCAGAAGCGATCTGTACATGCCTACTCAGTGCTAAAATATTTTCAAAATATAGGCTCAAAACATGCTAAAAATCGATATTTTAAGTGTCCAAAGTCGATATGTGCTTGCATCTTCTGGACCCGTTTATATCTCAAATTCAGGCTAAAAACACCCGAAAATTCGATATTTTGGGGTCCCAGAAGTGATCTGTACATGCCTACTTAGTTCTAGAATATTTTTAAAATATAGGCCCAAAACATGCTAAAAATCGATAATTTAGGTGCCCAAAGTCGATTTCTCAAATTCAGGCCCAAAACGCACGAAAACCCGATATTTTGGGGTCCCAGAAGCGATCTGTACATGCCTACTCCGTATTAGAGTTTTTTCAATATACAGGCCCAAAACATACTGAAAATCGATCTTTTAGGTGCCCAAAAGTCGATATGTGGATGCATCTTCTGTACCCGTTTATATCTCAAATTCAGGCTCCAAACACCCGAAAATTCGATTTTTTGGGGTCCCAGAAGCGATCTGTACTTGACTACTCCGTGTTAGAGTATTTTCAAAATACAGGCCCAAAACATGCTGAAAATCGATATTTTAGTTGACCAAAGTAGAGATGTGCATGCATCATCTGTACCCTTTTATATCTCAAATTCAGGCTCCAAACACCCGAAAATTCGATATTTTGGGGTCCCAGATGTGAGCTGTACATGCCTACTTAGTGCTAGAATATTTTAAAAATATAGGCCCAAAACATGCGAAAAATCGATATTTTAGGTGCCCAAAGTCGATATCTCAAATTCAGGCCCAAAACACCCGAAAATTCGATATTTTTGAGTCCAAGAAGTGATCTGTACATGCCTACTTAGTGCTAGAATATTTTCAAAATATAGGCCCAAAACATGCTAAAAATCGATATTTTAGGTGCCCAAAGTCGATATTAAAATTGAGGCCCAAAACACCCGAAAATTCGATATTTTGGGGTTCCAGAATCGATCTGTACATGACTATTCTGTGTTAGAGTATTTTCAATATACAGGCCCAAAACATACTGAAAATCGATCTTTTTGGTGCCCAAAAGTCGATATGTGGATGCATCTTCTGTACCCGTTTATATCTCAAATTCAGGCTCCAAACACCCAAAAATTCGATATTTTGGGGTCCCAGAAGCGATCTGTACTTGCATACTCCGTGTTAGAGTATTTTCAAAATACAGGCCCAAAACATTCTGAAAATCGATATTTTAGGTGCCCAAAGTCGATATATCAAGTTCAGGCCCAAAACACCCGAAAATTCGATATTTTGGGGTCCCAGAAGCGAACTGTACATGCCCACTCCGTGTTAGAGTATTTTCAAAATACAAGCCCAAAACATACTGAAAATCGATATTTTAGGTGCCCAAAAGTCGATATGTGTATGCACATTCTGTACCCGTTTATATCTCAAATATAGGCTCCAAACACCCGAAAATTCGATATTTTGGGGTCCCAGAAGCGATCTGTACATGCCTACTCAGATACAGGTCCAAAACATGCTAAAAATCGAAATTTTTGGTGCCCAAAGTCAATATGTGTATGCATCTTCTGCACTCGTTTATATCTCAAATTCAAGCTCAAAACACCCGAAAATTCAATATTTTTGGGTCCCAGAAGCGATCTGTACATGCCTACTCAGTGCTAGAATATTTTCAAAATATAGGCCCATAACATGCTAAAAATCGATATTTTAGGTGCCCAAAGTCGATATATCAAATTCAGGCCCAAAACACCCGAAAATTCGATATTTTAGGGTCCCAGAAGCGATCTGTACATGCCTACTCCGTGTTAGAGTATTTTCAATATACAGGCCCAAAACATACAGAAAATCGATATTTTAGGTGCCCAAAAGTCGATATGTGCATGCATCTTCTGTACCCGTTTATATCTCAAATTCAGGCTCCAAACACCCGAAAATTCGATATTTTGGGGTCCCAGAAGCGATCTGTACATGCCTACTCAGATACAGGCCCAAAACATGCTGAAAATCGATATTTTAGGTGCACAAAGTCAATATGTGTATGCATCTTCTGCACCCGTTTATATCCCAAATTCAACCTCAAAACACCCGAAAATTCGATATTTTGGGGTCCCAGAAGCGATCTGTACATGCCTACTCATTGCTAGAATATTTTCAAAATATAGGCTCAAAACATGCTAAAAATCGATATTTTAAGTGTCCAAAGTCGATATGTGCTTGCATCTTCTGGACCCGTTTATATCTCAAATTCAGGCTCAAAACACCCGAAAATTCGATATTTTAGGGTCCCAGAAGTGATCTGTACATGCCTACTTAGTTCTAGAATATTTTCAAAATATAGGCCCAAAACATGCTAAAAATCGATAATTTAGGTGCCCAAAGTCGATTTCTCAAATTCAGGCCCAAAACGCACGAAAACCCGATATTTTGGGGTCCCAGAAGCGATCTGTACATGCCTACTCCGTATTAGAGTTTTTTCAATATACAGGCCCAAAACATACTGAAAATCGATCTTTTAGGTGCCCAAAAGTCAGTATGTGGATGCATCTTCTGTACCCGTTTATATCTCAAATTCAGGCTCCAAACACCCGAAAATTCGATATTTTGGGGTCCCAGATGTGAGCTGTACATGCCTACTTAGTGCTAGAATATTTTCAAAATATAGGCCCAAAACATGCGAAAAATCGATATTTTAGGTGCCCAAAGTCGATATCTCAAATTCAGGCCCAAAACACCCGAACATTCGATATTTTGGGGTCCCAAAAGCGAATTGTACATGCCTACTCCGTGTTAGAATATTTTCAAAATACAGGCCCAAAACATACTAAAAATCGATCTTTTAGGTGCAAAAAGTCGATATGTGCATGCATCTTCTGTACCCGTTTATATCTTAAATTCAGGCTCAAAACACCCGAAAATTCGGTATTTTGGGGTCCCAGAAGCGATCTGTACATGCCTACTCAGTGCTAGATTGTTTTTAAAATATAGGCCCAAAACATGCGAAAAATCGATATTTTAGGTGCGCAAAGTCGATATCTCAAATTCAGGCCCAAAACACCTGAAAATTCGATATTTTGGGGTCCCAGAAGCGAACTGTACATGCCTACTCCGTGTTAGAGTATTTTCAAATTACAGGCCCAAAACATACTCGAATTCGATCATTTAGTTGCCCAAAAGTCGATATGTGCATGCATCTTCTGTACCCGTTTATATCTCTAATTCAGGCTCAAAACACCCGAAAATTCGGTATTTTGGGGTCCCAGAAGCGATCTGTACATACCTACTCCGTGTTAGAGTATTTTCAAAATACAGGCCCAAAACATGCTGAAAATCGATATTTTAGGTGCCCAAAGTCAATATGTGTATATATCTTCTGCACCCGTTTATATCCCGAATTCAACCTCAAAACACCCGAAAATTTGATATTTTTTGGTCCCAGAAGCGATCTGTACATGCCTACTTAGTGCTAGAATATTTTCAAAATATAGGTCCAAAACATGCTAAAAATCGATATTTTAGGTGCCCAAACTCGATATTAAAATTGAGGCCCAAAACACCCGAAAATTCGATATTTTGGGGTTCCAGAATCGATCTGTACATGCCTATTCCGTGTTAGAGTATTTTCAATATACAGGCCCAAAACATACTGAAAATCGATCTTTTTGGTGCCCAAAAGTCGATATGTGGATGCATCTTCTGTACCCGTTTATATCTCATATTCAGGCTCCAAACACCCAAAAATTTGATATTGTGGGGTCCCAGAAGCGATCTGTACTTGCATACTCCGTGTTAGAGAATTTTCAAAATACAGGCCCAAAACATTCTGAAAATCGATATTTTAGGTGCCCAAAAGTCGATATGTGCATGCATCTTCTGTACCCGTTTATATCTCAAATTCAGGCTCCAAACACCCGAAAATTCGATATTTTGAGGTCCCAGAAGCGATCTGTACATGCCTACTCAGATACAGGCCCAAACCATGCTGAAAATCGATATTTTAGGTGCCCAAAGTCAATATGTGTATGCATCTTCTGCACCCGTTTATATCCCAAATTCAACCTCAAAACACCCGAAAATTCGATATTTTGGGGTCCCAGAAGCGATCTGTACATGAATACTCAGTGCTAGAATATTTTCAAAATATAGGCTCAAATCATGCTTAAAATCGATATTTTAAGTGTCCAAAGTCGATATGTGCTTGCATCTTCTGGACCCGTTTATATCTCAAATTCAGGCTTAAAACACCCGAAAATTCGGTATTTTGGGGTCCCAGAAGCGATCTGTACATGCCTACTCAGTGCTAGATTGTTTTTAAAATATAGGTCCAAAACATGCGAAAAATCGATATTTTAGGTGCGCAAAGTCGATATCTCAAATTCAGGCCCAAAACACCCGAAAATTCGATATTTTGGGGTCCCAGAAGAGAACTGTACATGCCTACTCCGTGTTAGACTATTTTCAAATTACAGGCCCAAAACATACTCGAAATCGATCTTTTAGTTGCCCAAAAGTCGATATGTGCATGCATCTTCTGTACCCGTTTATATCTCTAATTCAGGCTCAAAACACCCGAAAATTCGGTATTTTGGGGTCCCAGAAGCGATCTGTACATACCTACTCCGTGTTAGAGTATTTTCAAAATACAGGCCCAAAACATGCTGAAAATCGATATTTTAGGTGCCCAAAGTCAATATGTGTATATATCTTCTGCACCCGTTTATATCCCGAATTCAACCTCAAAACACCCGAAAATTTGATATTTTTTGGTCCCAAAAGCGATCTGTACATGCCTACTTAGTGCTAGAATATTTTCAAAATATAGGTCCAAAACATGCTAAAAATAGATATTTTAGGTGCCCAAAGTCGATATTAAAATTGAGGCCCAAAACACCCGAAAATTCGATATTTTGGGGTTCCAGAATCGATCTGTACATGCCTATTCCGTGTTAGAGTATTTTCAATATACAGGCCCAAAACATACTGAAAATCGATCTTTTTGGTGCCCAAAAGTCGATATGTGGATGCATCTTCTGTACCCATTTATATCTCAAATTCAGGCTCCAAACACCCAAAAATTCGATATTGTGGGGTCCCAGAAGCGATCTGTACTTGCATACTCCGTGTTAGAGTATTTTCAAAATACAGGCCCAAAACATTCTGAAAATCGATATTTTAGGTGCCCAAAGTCGATATATCAAGTTCAGGCCCAAAACACCCGAAAATTCGATATTTTCGGGTCCCAGAAGCGAACTGTACATGCCAACTCCGTGATAGAGTATTTTCAAAATACATGCCCAAAACATACTGCAAATCGATATTTTAGGTGCCCAAAAGTCGATATGTGCATGCATCTTCTGTACCCGTTTATATCTCAAATTCAGGCTCCAAACACCCGAAAATTCGATATTTTGAGGTCCCAGAAGCGATCTGTACATGCCTACTCAGATACAGGCCCAAACCATGCTGAAAATCGATATTTTAGGTGCCCAAAGTCAATATGTGTATGCATCTTCTGCACCCGTTTATATCCCAAATTCAACCTCAAAACACCCGAAAATTCGATATTTTGGTGTCCCAGAAGCGATCTGTACATGAATACTCAGTGCTAGAATGTTTTCATAATATAGGCTCAAAACATGCTAAAAATCGATATTTTAAGTGTCCAAAGTCGATATGTGCATGCATCTTCTGTACCCGTTTATATCTCAAATTCAGGCTCAAAACACCCGAAAATTCGGTATTTTTTGGTCCTAGAAGCGATCTGTACATGCCTACTTCTAGTTAGAATGTTTTCAAGATACAGACCCAAAACATGCTCAAAATCGATATTTTAGGTGCTCAAAAGTCGATATGTGCATGCATTTTCTGTACCCGTTTATATCTCAAATTCAGGATCAAAACACCCGAAAATTTGATATTTTGGGGTCCCAGAAGCAATCTGTACATGCCTACTCAGTGCTAGAATATTTTCAAAATATAGGCCCAAAAAATGCTAAAAATCGATAATTTAGGTGCCCAAAGTCGATATCTCAAATTCAGGCCCAAAACACCCGAAAATTCGATATTTTGGGGTCCCAGAAGCGATCTGTACTTGCCTACTCCATGTTAGAGTATTTTCAAAATACAGGCCCAAAACATGCTGAAAATCGATATTTTAGGTGACCAAAGTCAATATGTGTATGCATCTTCTGCAACCGTTTATATCCCAAATTCAACCTCAAAACACCCGAAAATTCGATATTTTTTGGGTCCCAGAAGCGAACTGTACATGCCTACTCAGTGCTAGAATGTTTTCAAAATATAGGATAAAAACATGATAAAAATCGATATTTTAAGTGTCCAAAGTCGATATGTGAATGCATCTTATGTACCCGTTTATTTCTCAAATTCAGGATCAAAACCACCGAAAATTCGATATTTTGGGGTCCCAGAAGTGATCTGTATATGCCTTCTCAGTGCTAGAATGTTTTCAAAATATAGGCTCAAAACATGCTAAAAATCGATATTTTAGGTGCCCAAAGTCGATATCTCAAATTCAGGTCCAAAACACCTGAAAATTCGATATTTTGGGGTCCCAGAAGCGAACTGTACATGCCTACTCCATGTTAGAGTATTTTCAAATTACAGGCCCAAAACATGCTGAAAATCGATATTTTAGGTACCCAATTTTAATATGTGTATGCATCTTTTGCACTCGTTTATATCTTAAATTCTACCTCAAAACACCCGAAAATTCGATATTTTTGGGTCCCAGAAGCGATCTGTACATGAATACTTCGTGTTAGAGTATTTTCAATATACAGGCCTAAAACATACTGAAAATCGATCTTTTAGGTGCTCAAAAGTCCATATGTGGATGCATCTTCTGTACCCGTTTATATCTCAAATTCAACCTCAAAACACCCGAAAATTCGATATTTTTGGGTCCGAGAAAAGATCTGCATATGCCTACTCAGTGCTAGAATGTTTTCAAAATATATGCTCAAAACATGCTAAAAATCGATATTTTAAGTGTCCGAAGTCGATATGTGCATGCATCTTCTGTACCCGTTTATATCTCAAATTCAGGCTCAAAACACCCGAAAATTCGGTATTTTTGGGTCTTAGAAGCGATCTGTACATTCCTACTCCTAGTTAGAATGTTTTCAAGATACAGACCCAAAACATGCTCAAAATCGATATTTTAAGAGCCCAAAAGTCGATATGTGCATGCATCATCAGTACCTGTTTATATCTCAAATTCAGGCTCAAAACACCCGAAAATTCTATATTTTTGGGTCCCAGAAGCGATCTGTACATGAATACTTCGTGTTAGAGTATTTTCAATATACAGGCCCAAAACATACTGAAAATCGATCTTTTAGGTGCTCAAAAGTCGATATGTGGATTCATCTTTTGTACCCGTTTATATCTCAAATTCCGGCTCCAAACACCCGAATATACGATATTTTGGGGTCCCAGAAGCGATCTGTACTTGCCTACTCCGTGTTAGAGTATTTTCAAAATACAGGCCCAAAACATGCTGAAAATCGATATTTTAGGTGACACAAGTAGAGATGTGCATGCATCTTCTGTACACGTTTTATCTCAAATTCAGGCTTAAAACACAAGAAAATTCGATATTTTGGGGTCCCAGAAGTGAGCAGTACATGCCTACTTAGGGCTAGAATATTTTCGAAATATAGGCCCAAAACATGTTAAAAATCGATATTTTAGGTGCAAAAAGTCGATATCTCAAATTCAGGCCCAAAACACCCGAAAATTCGATATTTTGGGGTCCCAGAAGCGAACTGTACATGCCTATTCCGTGTTAGAGTATTTTCAAAATACAGGCCCAAAACATACTGAAAATCGATCTTTTAGGTGCCCAAAAGTCGATATGTGCATGCATCTTCTGTACCCGTTTATATCTCAAATTCCGGCTCAAAACACCCGAAAATTCGGTATTTTGGGGTCCCAGAAGCGATCTGTACATGCCTACTCAGTGCTAGAATGTTTTTAAAATATAGGCCCAAAACATGCTAAAATCGATATTTTAGGTGCCCAAAGTCGATATCTCAAATTCAGGCCCAAAACACCAGAAACCCCAATATTTTGGGGTCCCAGAAGCGATCTGTACATGCTTACTCCGTATTAGAGTATTTTCAATATACAGGCCCAAAACATACTGAAAATCGATCTTTTAGGTGCCCAAAAGTCGATATGAGGATGCATCTTTTGTACCCGTTTCTATCTCAAATTCAGGCTCAAAACTCCCGAAAATTAGATATTTTGGGGTCCCAGAAGTGATCTGTACATGCCTACTTAGTGCTAGAATATTTTCCAAAAATAGGCCCAAAACATGTTAAAAATCTATATTTTAGGTGCCCAAAGTCGATATCTCAAATTCAGGCCCAAAACACCCGAAAATTCGATATTTTTGGGTCCCAGAAGCGAAATGTACATGCCTACTCCGTGTTAGAGTATTTTCAAAATACAGGCCCATAACATACTGAAAATCGATTTTTTAGGTGCTCAAAAGTCGATATGTGCATGCATCTTCTGTACCCGTTTAAATCTCAAATTCAGGCTCCAAACACCCGGAAATTCGATATTTTGGGGTCCCAGAAGCGATCTGTACTTGCCTACTCCGTGTTAGAGTATTTTTAAAATACAGGCCCAAAACATTCTGAAAATCGATATTTTAGGTTCCCAAAGTCGATATATCAAATTCAGGCCCGAAACACCCGAAAATTCGATATTTTGGGGTCCCAGAAGCGAACTGTACATGCCTACTCAGATACAGGCCCAAAACATGCTGAAATCGATATTTTAGGTTCCCAAAGTCAATATGTGCATGCATCTTCTGTACCCGTTTTATCTCAAATTCAGGCTTAAAACACAAGAAAATTCGATATTTTGGGGTCCCAGAAGTGAGCTGTACATGCCTACTTAGGGCTAGAATATTTTCGAAATATAGGCCCAAAACATGCTAAAAATCGATATTTTAGGTGCCCAAAGTCGATATCTCAAATTCAGGCCCAAAACACCCGATAATTCGATATTTTGGGGTCCCAGAAGCGAACTGTACATGCCTATTCCGTGTTAGAGTATTTTCAAAATACAGGCCCAAAACATACTGAAAATCGATCTTTTAGGTGCCCAAAAGTCGATATGTGCATGCATCTTCTGTACCCGTTTATATCTCAAATTCAGGCTCAAAACACCCGAAAATTCGGTATTTTGGGGTCCCAGAAGCGATCTGTACATGCCTACTCAGTGCTAGAATGTTTTTAAAATATAGGCCCAAAACATGCTAAAAATCGATATTTTAGGTGCCCAAAGTCGATATCTCAAATTCAGGCCCAAAACACCCGAAAATTCGATATTTTGGGGTCCCAGAAGCGATCTGTACATGTCTACTCCCTGTTAGAGTATTTTCAAATTACAGGCCCAAAACATACCGAAAATCGATCTTTTAGGTGCCCAAAAGTCGATATGTGCATGCATCTTCTGTACCCGTTGATATCTCAAATTCAGGCTCAAAACACCCGAAAATTCGGTATTTTGGGGTCCCAGAAGCGATCTGTACATACTTACTCCGTGTTAGAGTATTTTCAAAATACAGGCCCAAAACATGCTGAAAATCGATATTTTAGGTGCCCAAAGTCAATATGTGCATGCATTTTCTGTACCCGTTTATATCTCAAATTCAGGCTCCAAACGCTCGAAAATTCGATATTTTGGGGTCCAAGAAGCGATCTGTACATACCTACTCCGTGTTAGAGTATTTTCAAAATACAGGCCCAAAACATACTGAAAATCGATCTTTTAGGTGCCCAAAAGTCGATATATGCATACATCTTCTGTACCCGTTTATATCTCAAATTCAGGCTCAAAACACCCAAAATTCGGTATTTTGGGGTCCCAGAAGTGATCTGTACATGCCTACTCAGTGCTAGAATGTTTTTAAAAATATAGGCCCAAAACATGCTAAAAATCGATATTTTAGGTGCCCAAAGTCGATATCTCAAATTCAGGCCCAAAGCACCCGAAAACCCTATATTTTGGGTTCCCAGAAGCGATCTGTACATGCCTACTCCGTATTAGAGTATTTTCAATATACAGGCCCAAAACATACTGAAAATCGATCTTTTAGGTGCCCAAAAGTCGATATGTGGATGAATCTTCTGTACTCGTTTATATCTCAAATTCAGGCTCCAAACACCCAAAAATTCGATATTTTGGGGTCCCAGAAGCGATCTGTACTTGCCTACTCCGTGTTAGAGTATTTTCAAAATACAGGCCCAAAACATTCTGAAAATCGATATTTTAGGTTCCCAAAGTCGATATATCAAATTCAGGCCCGAAACACCCGAAAATTCGATATTTTGGGGTCCCAGAAGCGAACTGTACATGCCTACTCAGATACAGGCCCAAAACATGCTGAAAACCGATATTTTAGGTGCCCAAAGTCAATATGTGTATGAATCTTCTGCACTCGTTTATATCTCAAATTCAACCTCAAAACACCCGAAAACTCGATATTTTTGGGTCCTATAAGCGATCTGTACATGCCTACTCAGTGCTAGAATGTTTTCAAAATATAGGCTCAAAACATGCTAAAAATTGATATTTTAAGTGTCCAAAGTCGATATATGCATGCATCTCTGTAACCGTTTATATCTCAAATTAAGGCTCAAAACACCCGAAAATTCGGTATTTTTGGGTCCTAGAAGCAATCTGTACATGCCTACTCCTAGTTAGAATGTTTTCAAAATATAGACCCAAAACATGCTCAAAATCGATATTTTAGGTGCCCAAAAGTCGATATGTGCATGCATCTTCTGTACACGTTTTTATCTCAAATTCAGGCTCCAAACACCCGAAAATTCGATATTTTGGGGTCCCAGAAGCGATCTGAACATGCCTACTCAGTGCTAGAATATTTTTAAAATATAGGCCCAAAACATGCTAAAAATCGATATTTTAGGTGCCCAAAGTCGATATCTCAAATTCATGCCCAAAACACCTGAAAATTTGATATTTTGGGGTCCCAGAAGCGAACTGTACATGCCTACTCCGTGTTAGAGTATTTTCAAAATACAGGCCCATAACATACTGAAAATCGATCTTTTATGTCCCCAAAAGTCGATATGTGCATGCATCTTCTGTACCCGTTTATATCTCAAATTCAGGCTCCAAACACCCGAAAATTCGATATTTTGGGGTCCCAGAAGCGATCTGTACAGGCCTTCTCAGCTACAGGCCCAAAACATGCTGAAAATCTATATTTTAGGTGCCCAAAGTCGATATCTCAAATTCAGGCCCAAAAAACCCTAAAATTCGATATTTTTGGGTACCAGAAGCGATCTGTACATGCCTACTCCTAGTTAGAATGTTTTCAAGATACAGACCAAAAACATGCTCAAAATCGATATTTTAGGTGCCCAAAAGTCGATATGTGCATGCATCTTCTGTACCCGTTTATATCTCAAATTCAGGCTCCAAACACCCGAAAATTCGATATTTTGGGGTCCCAGAAGCGATCTGAACATGCCTACTCAGATACAGGCCAAAAACATGCTGAAAATCGATATTTTAGGTGCCTATAGTTAATATGTGAATGCATCTCTGTACCCGTTTATATCTCAAATTCAGGCTCAAAACACCCGAAAATTCGGTATTTTTTGGTCCTAAAAGCGATCTGTACATGCCTACTCTGTGTTAGAGTATTTTCAATATTCAGGCCAAAAACATGATGAAAATCGATATTTTAGGTGCCCAAAGTTAATATGTGTATGCATCTTCTGCACTCGTTTATATCTCAAATTCAACCTCAAAACACCCGAAAATTCGATATTTTGGGGTCCCATTAGCGATCTGTACATGCCTACACAGTGCTAGAATGTTTTCAAAATATAAGCTCAAAACATGCATAAAATCGATATTTTAAGTGTCCAAAGTCGATATGTGCATGCATCTTCTGTACCCGTTTATATCTCAAATTCAGGCTCAAAACACCCGAAAATTCGGTATTTTTGGGTCCTAGAAGCGACCTGTACATGCCTACTCCTAGTTAGAATGTTTTCAAGATACAGAACCAAAACATGATAAAAATCAATATTTTGGGTGCCTAAAAGTCGATATGTGCATACATCTTCTGTACCCGTTTATATCTCAAATTCAGGCTCAAAACACCCGAAAATTCGATATTTTGGGGTCCCAGAAGCGATCTGTACATGCCTACTCAGTGCTAGAATATTTTTAAAATATAGGCCCAAAACATGCTAAAAATCGATATTTTAGGTGCCCAAAGTCGATATATCAAATTCAGGCCCAAAACACCCGAAAATTCGATATTTTAGGGTCCCAGAAGCGATCTGTACATGCCTACTCCGTGTTAGAGTATTTTCAATATACAGGCCCAAAACATACTGAAAATCGATCTTTTAGGTGCCCAAAAGTCGATATGTGGATGTATCTTCTGTACCCGTTTACATCTCAAATTCAGGCTCCAAACACCCTAAAATTCGATATTTTGGGGTCCCAGAAGTGATTTGTACATGCCTACTTAGTGATAGAATATTTTCAAAATATAGACCCAAAACATGCTAAAAATCGATATTTTTAGTGTCCAAAGTCGATATGTGAATGCATCTTCTGTACCCGTTTATATCTCAAATTCAGGATCAAAACACCCAAAAATTCGATATTTTGGGGTCCCAGAAGTGATTTGTACATGCCTACTTAGTGCTAGAATATTTTTAAAATATAGGCCCAAAACATGCTAAAAATCGATATTTTAGGTGCCCAAAGTCGATATATCATATTCAGGCTCCAAACACCCGAAAATTCGATATTTTGGGGTCCCAGAAGCGATCTGAACATGCCTACTCAGATACAGGCCAAAAACATGCTAAAAATCGATATTTTAGGTGCCCAAAGTTAATATGTGTATGCATCTCTGTACCCGTTTATATCTCAAATTCAGGTTCAAAACACCCGAAAATTCGGTATTTTTGGGTCCTAAAAGGTATCTGTACATGCCTACTCCGTGTTAGAGTATTTTCAATATACAGGACAAAAACATGATGAAAATCGATATTTTAGGTGCCCAAAGTTAATATGTGTATGCATCTTCTGCACTCGTTTATATCTCAAATTCAACCTCAAAACACCCGAAAATTCGATATTTTTGGGTCCCAGAAGCAATCTGCACATGCCTAGTCAGTGCTAGAATGTTTTCAAAATATAGGCTCAAAACATGCCAAAAATCGATATTTTAAATGTCCAAAGTCGATATGTGCATGCATCTTCTGTACCCGTTTATATCTCAAATTCAGGCTCAAAACACCCGAAAATTCGGTATTTTTGGGTCTTAGAAGCGATCTCTACATTCCTACTCCTAGTTAGAATGTTTTCAAGATACAGACCCAAAACATGCTCAAAATCGATATTTTAAGTGCCCAAAAGTCGATATGTGCATGCATCTTCAGTACCTGTTTATATCTCAAATTCAGGCTCAAAACACCCGAAAATTCTATGTTTTTGGGTCCCAGAAGCGATCTGTACATGCCTACTCCGTGTTAGAGTATTTTCAAAATACAGGCCCAAAACATACTGAAAATCGATCTTTAAGGTGCCCAAAAGTCGATATGTGGATGTATCTTCTGTACCCGTTTACATCTCAAATTCAGGCTCCAAACACCCGAAAATTCGGTATTTTGGGGTCCCAGAAGTGATCTGTACATGCCTACTCAGTGCTAGAATGTTTTTAAAAATATAGGCCCAAAACATGCTAAAAATCGATATTTTAGGTGCCCAAAGTCGATATCTCAAATTCAGGCCCAAAACACCCGAAAATCCGATATTATGGGGTCCCAGAAGCGATCTGTACATGCCTACTCCTAGTTAGAATGTTTTCAAGATAGAGACCCAAAACATGCTCAAAATCGATCTTTTAGGTGCCCAAAAGTCGATATGTGGATGCATCTTCTGTACTCGTTTATATCTCAAATTCAGGCTCCAAACACCCAAAAATTCAATATTTTGGGTTCCCAGAAGTGATCTGTACTTGCCTACTCCGTGTTAGAGTATTTTCAAAATACAGCCCCAAAACATTCTGAAAATCGATATTTTAGGTTCCCAAAGTCGATATATCAAATTCAGACCCAAAACATGCTCAAAATCGATATTTTAGGTGCCCAAAAGTCGATATGTGCATGCATCTTCTGTACCCGTTTATATCTTAAATTCAGGCTCCAAACACCCGAAAAATCGATATTTTGAGGTCCCAGAAGCGATCTGTACAGGCCTTCTCAGCTACAGGCCCAAAACATGCTGAGAATCTATATTTTAGGTGCCCAAAGTCGATATCTCAAATTCAGGCCCAAAAAACCCTAAAATTCGATATTTTTGGGTACCAGAAGCGATCTGTACATGCCTACTCCTAGTTAGAATGTTTTCAAGATACAGACCAAAAACATGCTCAAAATCGATATTTTAGGTGCCCAAAAGTCGATATGTGCATGCATCTTCTGTACACGTTTATATATCAAATTCAGGCTCCAAACACCCGAAAATTCGAAATTTTGGGGTCCCAGAAGTGATTTGTACATGCCTACTCCGTGTTAGAGTATTTTCAATATACAGGGCAAAAACATGATGAAAATCGATATTTTAGGTGCCCAAAGTTAATATGTGTATGCATCTTCTGCACTCGTTTATATCTCAAATTCAACCTCAAAACACCCGAAAATTCGATATTTTTAGGTCCCATTAGCGATCTGTACATGCCTACTCAGTGCTAGAATGTTTTATAAATATAAGCTCAAAACATGCATAAAATCGATATTTTAAGTGTCCAAAGTCGATATGTGCATGCATCTTCTGTACCCGTTTATATCTCAAATTCAGGCTCAAAACACCCGAAAATTCGGTATTTTTGGGTCCTAGAAGCGATCTGTACATGCCTACTCCTAGTTAGAATGTTTTCAAGATACAGACCCAAAACATGATCAAAATCGATATTTTGGGTGCCTAAAAGTCGATATGTGCATACATCTTCTGTACCCGTTTATATCTCAAATTCAGGCTCAAAACACCCGAAAATTCGATATTTTGGGGTCCCAGAAGCGATCTGTACATGCCTACTCAGTGCTAGAATATTTTTAAAATATAGGCCCAAAACATGCTAAAAATCGATATTTTAGGTGCCCAAAGTCGATATATCAAATTCAGGCCCAAAACACCCGAAAATTCGATATTTTAGGGTCCCAGAAGCGATCTGTACATGCCTACTCCGTGTTAGAGTATTTTCAATATACAGGCCCAAAACATACTGAAAATCGATCTTTTAGGTGCCCAAAAGTCGATATGTGGATGTATCTTCTGTACCCGTTTACATCTCAAATTCAGGCTCCAAACACCCGAAAATTCGATATTTTGGGGTCCCAGAAGTGATTTGTACATGCCTACTTAGTGCTAGAATATTTTCAAAATATAGACCCAAAACATGCTAAAAATCGGTATTTTAAGTGTCCAAAGTCGATATGTGAATGCATCTTCTGTACCCGTTTATATCTCAAATTCAGGATCAAAACACCCGAAAATTCGATATTTTGGGGTCCCAGAAGTGATTTGTACATGCCTACTTAGTGCTAGAATATTTTCAAAATATAGGCCCAACACATGCTAAGAATCGATATTTTAGGTGCCCAAAGTCGATATCTCAAATTCAGGCCCAAAACACCTGAAAATTTGATATTTGGGGGTCCCAGAAGCGAACTGTACATGCCTACTCCGTGTTATAGTATTTCCAAAATACAGGCCCATAACATACTGAAAATCGATCTTTTATGTCCCCAAAAGTCGATATGTGCATGCATCTTCTGTACCCGTTTATATTTCAAATTCAGGCTCCAAACACCCGAAAATTCGATATTTTGGGGTCCCAGAAGCGATCTGAACATGCCTACTCAGATACA
This sequence comes from Petrolisthes cinctipes, assembly GCA_033782935.1. Classification (NCBI taxonomy): domain Eukaryota; kingdom Metazoa; phylum Arthropoda; class Malacostraca; order Decapoda; family Porcellanidae; genus Petrolisthes; species Petrolisthes cinctipes. The sequence goes on along the minus strand of JAWQEG010000731.1, from coordinate 234,529 downwards.
GGCCAAAAACATGCTGAAAATCGATATTTCATGTGCCCAAAGTTAATATGTGTATGCATTTCTGTACCCGTTTATATCTCAAATTCAGGCTCTAAACACCCGAAAATTCGGTATTTTTGGGTCCTAAAAGCGATCTGTACATGCCTACTCCGTGTTAGAGTATTTTCAATATACAGGCCAAAAACATGATGAAAATCGATATTTTAGGTGCCCAAAGTTAATATGTGTATGCATCTTCTGCACTCGTTTATATCTCAAATTCAACCTCAAAACACCCGAAAATTCGATATTTTTGGGTCCCAGAAGCAATCTACACATGCCTAGTCAGTGCTAGAATGTTTTCAAAATATAGGCTCAAAACATGCCAAAAATCGATATTTTAAATGTCCAAAGTCGATATGTGCATGCATCTTCTGTACCCGTTTATATCTCAAATTCAGGCTCAAAACACCCGAAAATTCGGTATTTTTGGGTCTTAGAAGCGATCTCTACATTCCTACTCCTAGTTAGAATGTTTTCAAGATACAGACCCAAAACATGCTCAAAATCGATATTTTAAGTGCCCAAAAGTCGATATGTGCATGCATCTTCAGTACCTGTTTATATCTCAAATTCAGGCTCAAAACACCCGAAAATTCGATATTTTAGGGTCCCAGAAGCGATCTGTACATTCCTACTCAGTGCTAGAATATTTTCAAAATATAGGCCCAAAACATGCTAAAAATCGATATTTTAGATGCCCAAAGTCAATATCTGAAATTCAGGCTCAAAACACCCGAAAATTCGATATTTTTGGGTACCAGAAGCGATCTGTACATGCCTACTCCTAGTTAGAATGTTTTCAAGATACAGACCAAAAACATGCTCAAAATCGATATTTTAGGTGCCCAAAAGTCGATATGTGCATGCATCTTCTGTACACGTTTATATCTCAAATTCAGGCTCCAAACACCCGAAAATTCGAAATTTTGGGGTCCCAGAAGTGATTTGTACATGCCTACTTAGTGCTAGAATATTTTCAAAATATAGGCCCAACACATGCTAAGAATCGATATTTTAGGTGCCCAAAGTCGATATCTCAAATTCAGGCTCAAAACACCTGAAAATTTGATATTTTGGGGTCCCAGAAGCGAAATGTACATGCCTATTCTGTGTTAGAGTATTTTCAAAATACAGGCCCATAACATACTGAAAATCGATCTTTTATGTCCCCAAAAGTCGATATGTGCATGCATCTTCTGTACCCGTTTATATCTCAAATTCAGGCTACAAACACCCGAAAATTCGATATTTTGGGGTCCCAGAAGCGATCTGAACATGCTGAACATGCTGAAAATCGATATTTTAGGTGCCCAAAGTTAATATGTGTATGCATCTCTGTACCCGTTTATATCTCAAATTCAGGCTCAAAACACCCGAAAACTCGGTATTTTTGGGTGCTAAAAGCGATCTGTACATGCCTACTCCGTGTTAGAGTATTTTCAATATACAGGGCAAAAACATGATGAAAATCGATATTTTAGGTGCCCAAAGTTAATATGTGTATGCATCTCTGCACTCGTTTATATCTCAAATTCAACCTCAAAACACCCGAAAATACGATATTTTTGGGTCCCATTAGCGATCTGTACATGCCTACTCAGTGCTAGAATTTTTTCAAAATATAAGCTCAAAACATGCATAAAATCGATATTTTAAGTGTCCAAAGTCTATATGTGCATGCATCTTCTGTACCCGTTTATATCTCAAATTCAGGCTCAAAACACCCGAAAATTCGGTATTTTTGGGTCCTAGAAGCGATCTGTACATGCCTACTCCTAGTTAGAATGTTTTCAAGATACAGACCCAAAACATGATCAAAATCGATATTTTGGGTGCCTAAAAGTCGATATGTGCATACATCTTCTGTACCCGTTTATATCTCAAATTCAGGCTCAAAACACCCGAAAATTCGATATTTTGGGGTCCCAGAAGCGATCTGTACATGCCTACTCAGTGCTAGAATATTTTTAAAATATAGACCCAAAACATGCTAAAAATCGATATTTTAGGTGCCCAAAGTCGATATATCAAATTCAGGCCAAAAACACCCGAAAATTCGATATTTTAGGGTCCCAGAAGCGATCTGTACATGCCTACTCCGTGTTAGAGTATTTTCAATATACAGGCCCAAAACATACTGAAAATCGATCTTTTAGGTGCCCAAAAGTCGATATGTGGATGTATCTTCTGTACCCGTTTACATCTCAAATTCAGGCTCCAAACACCCGAAAATTCGATATTTTGGGGTCCCAGAAGTGATTTGTACATGCCTACTTAGTGCTAGAATATTTTCAAAATATAGACCCAAAACATGCTAAAAATCGATATTTTAAGTGTCCAAAGTCGATATGTGAATGCATCTTCTGTACCCGTTTATATCTCAAATTCAGGATCAAAACACCCGAAAATTCGATATTTTGGGGTCCCAGAAGTGATTTGTACATGCCTACTTAGTGCTAGAATATTTTCAAAATATAGGCCCAACACATGCTAAGAATCGATATTTTAGGTGCCCAAAGTCGATATCTCAAATTCAGGCCCAAAACACCTGAAAATTTGATATTTGGGGGTCCCAGAAGCGAACTGTACATGCCTACTCCGTGTTATAGTATTTTCAAAATACAGGCCCATAACATACTGAAAATCGATCTTTTATGTCCCCAAAAGTCGATATGTGCATGCATCTTCTGTACCCGTTTATATTTCAAATTCAGGCTCCAAACACCCGAAAATTCGATATTTTGGGGTCCCAGAAGCGATCTGAACATGCCTACTCAGATACAGGCCAAAAACATGCTGAAAATCGATATTTCATGTGCCCAAAGTTAATATGTGTATGCATTTCTGTACCCGTTTATATCTCAAAATCAGGCTCTAAACACCCGAAAATTCGGTATTTTTGGGTCCTAAAAGCGATCTGTACATGCCTACTCCGTGTTAGAGTATTTTCAATATACAGGCCAAAAACATGATGAAAATCGATATTTTAGGTGCCCAAAGTTAATATCTGTATGCATCTTCTGCACTCGTTTATATCTCAAATTCAACCTCAAAACACCCGAAAATTCGATATTTTTGGGTCCCAGAAGCAATCTACACATGCCTAGTCAGTGCTAGAATGTTTTCAAAATATAGGCTCAAAACATGCCAAAAATCGATATTTTAAATGTCCAAAGTCGATATGTGAATGCATCTTCTGTACCCGTTTATATCTGAAATTCAGGCTCAAAACACCCGAAAATTCGGTATTTTTGGGTCTTAGAAGCGATCTCTACATTCCTACTCCTAGTTAGAATGTTTTCAAGATACAGACCCAAAACATGCTCAAAATCGATATTTTAAGTGCCCAAAAGTCGATATGTGCATGCATTTTCAGTACCTGTTTATATCTCAAATTCAGGCTCAAAACACCCGAAAATTCGATATTTTAGGGTCCCAGAAGCGATCTGTACATGCCTACTCAGTGCTAGAATATTTTCAAAATATATGCCCAAAACATGCTAAAAATCGATATTTTAGATGCCCAAAGTCAATATCTGAAATTCAGGCTCAAAACACCCGAAAATTCGATATTTTTGGGTACCAGAAGCGATCTGTACATGCCTACTCCTAGTTAGAATGTTTTCAAGATACAGACCAAAAACATGCTCAAAATCGATATGTTAGGTGCCCAAAAGTCGATATGTGCATGCATCTTCTGTACACGTTTATATCTCAAATTCAGGCTCCAAACACCCGAAAATTCGAAATTTTGGGGTCCCAGAAGTGATTTGTACATGCCTACTTAGTGCTAGAATATTTTCAAAATATAGGCCCAACACATGCTAAGAATCGATATTTTAGGTGCCCAAAGTCGATATCTCAAATTCAGGCCCAAAACACCTGAAAATTTGATATTTTGGGGTCCCAGAAGCGAACTGTACATGCCTACTCTGTGTTAGAGTATTTTCAAAATACAGGCCCATAACATACTGAAAATCGATCTTTTATGTCCCCAAAAGTCGATATGTGCATGCATCTTCTGTACCCGTTTATATCTCAAATTCAGGCTACAAACACCCGAAAATTCGATATTTTGGGGTCCCAGAAGCGATCTGAACATGCTGAACATGCTGAAAATCGATATTTTAGGTGCCCAAAGTTAATATGTGTATGCATCTCTGTACCCGTTTATATCTCAAATTCAGGCTCAAAACACCCGAAAATTCGGTATTTTTGGGTGCTAAAAGCGATCTGTACATGCCTACTCCGTGTTAAAATATTTTCAATATACAGGGCAAAAACATGATGAAAATCGATATTTTAGGTGCCCAAAGTTAATATGTGTATGCATCTTCTGCACTCGTTTATATCTCAAATTCAACCTCAAAACACCCGAAAATTCGATATTTTTGGGTCCCATTAGCGATCTGTACATGCCTACTCAGTGCTAGAATGTTTTCAAAATATAAGCTCAAAACATGCTCAAAATCGATATTTTAGGTGCCCAAAAGTCGATATGTGCATGCATCTTCTGTACACGTTTATATCTCAAATTCAGGCTCCAAACACCCGAAAATTCGAAATTTTGGGGTCCCAGAAGTGATTTGTACATGCCTACTTAGTGCTAGAATATTTTCAAAATATAGGCCCAACACATGCTAAGAATCGATATTTTAGGTGCCCAAAGTCGATATCTCAAATTCAGGCCCAAAACACCTGAAAATTTGATATTTTGGGGTCCCAGAAGCGAACTGTACATGCCTACTCTGTGTTAGAGTATTTTCAAAATACAGGCCCATAACATACTGAAAATCGATCTTTTATGTCCCCAAAAGTCGATATGTGCATGCATCTTCTGTACCCGTTTATATCTCAAATTCAGGCTACAAACACCCGAAAATTCGATATTTTGGGGTCCCAGAAGCGATCTGAACATGCTGAACATGCTGAAAATCGATATTTTAGGTGCCCAAAGTTAATATGTGTATGCATCTCTGTACCCGTTTATATCTCAAATTCAGGCTCAAAACACCCGAAAATTCGGTATTTTTGGGTGCTAAAAGCGATCTGTACATGCCTACTCCGTGTTAGAGTATTTTCAATATACAGGGAAAAAACATGATGAAAATCGATATTTTAGGTGCCCAAAGTTAATATGTGTATGCATCTCTGCACTCGTTTATATCTCAAATTCAACCTCAAAACACCCGAAAATTCGATATTTTTGGGTCCCATTAGCGATCTGTACATGCCTACTCAGTGCTAGAATGTTTTCAAAATATAAGCTCAAAACATGCATAAAATCGATATTTTAAGTGTCCAAAGTCGATATGTGCATGCATCTTCTGTACCCGTTTATATCTCAAATTCAGGCTCAAAACACCCGAAAATTCGGTATTTTTGGGTCCTAGAAGCGATCTGTACATGCCTACTCCTAGTTAGAATGTTTTCAAGATACAGACCCAAAACATGATCAAAATCGATATTTTGGGTGCCTAAAAGTCGATATGTGCATACATCTTCTGTACCCGTTTATATCTCAAATTCAGGCTCCAAACACCCGAAAATTCGATATTTTGGGGTCCCAGAAGTGATTTGTACATGCCTACTTAGTGCTAGAATATTTTGAAAATATAGACTCAAAACATGCTAAAAATCGATATTTTAAGTGTCCAAAGTCGATATGTGAATGCATCTTCTGTACCCGTTTATATCTCAAATTCAGGATCAAAACACCCGAAAATTCGATATTTTGGGGTCCCAGAAGTGATTTGTACATGCCTACTTAGTGCTAGAATATTTTCAAAATATAGGCCCAACACATGCTAAGAATCGATATTTTAGGTGCCCAAAGTCGATATCTCAAATTCAGGCCCAAAACACCTGAAAATTTGATATTTGGGGGTCCCAGAAGCGAACTGTACATGCCTACTCCGTGTTATAGTATTTTCAAAATACAGGCCCATAACATACTGAAAATCGATCTTTTATGTCCCCAAAAGTCGATATGTGCATGCATCTTCTGTACCGTTTTATATTTCAAATTCAGGCTCCAAACACCCGAAAATTCGATATTTTGGGGTCCCAGAAGCGATCTGAACATGCCTACTCAGATACAGGCCAAAAACATGCTGAAAATCGTTATTTCAGGTGCCCAAAGTTAATATGTGTATGCATTTCTGTACCCGTTTATATCTCAAATTCAGGCTCTAAACACCCGAAAATTCGGTATTTTTGGGTCCTAAAAGCGATCTGTACATGCCTACTCCGTGTTAGAGTATTTTCAATATACAGGCCAAAAACATGAAAATCGATATTTTAGGTGCCCAAAGTTAATATGTGTATGCATCTTCTGCACTCGTTTATATCTCAAATTCAACCTCAAAACACCCGAAAATTCGATATTTTTGGGTCCCAGAAGCAATCTGCACATGCCTAGTCAGTGCTAGAATGTTTTCAAAATATAGGCTCAAAACATGCCAAAAATCGATATTTTAAATGTCCAAAGTCGATATGTGCATGCATCTTCTGTACCCGTTTATATCTCAAATTCAGGCTCAAAACACCCGAAAATTCGGTATTTTTGGGTCTTAGAAGCGATCTCTACATTCCTACTCCTAGTTAGAATGTTTTCAAGATACAGACCCAAAACATGCTCAAAATCGATATTTTAAGTGCCCAAAAGTCGATATGTGCATGCATCTTCAGTACCTGTTTATATCTCAAATTCAGGCTCAAAACACCCGAAAATTCGATATTTTAGGGTCCCAGAAGCGATCTGTACATGCCTACTCAGTGCTAGAATATTTTCAAAATATAGGCCCAAAACATGCTAAAAATCGATATTTTAGATGCCCAAAGTCAATATCTGAAATTCAGGCTCAAAACACCCGAAAATTCGATATTTAGGGGTCCCAGAAGCGATCTGTACATACCTACTCCGTGTTGGAGTATTTTCAAAATACAGGCCGAAAACATACAGAAAATCGATATTTTAGGTGCCCAAAAGTCGATATGTGCATGCATCTTCTGTACCCGTTTATATCTCAAATTCAGGCTCCAAACACCCGAAAATTCGATATTGTGGAGTCCCAGAAGCTATCTGTACATGCCTACTCAGATATAGGCCCAAAACATGCTGAAAATCGATTTTTTAGATGCCCAAAGTTAATATGTGTATGCATCTTCTGCACTCGTTTATATCTCAAATTAAACCTCAAAACCCCCGAAAATTCGATATTTTTGGGTCCCAGAAGCGATCTGTACATGCCTACTCAGTGCTAGAATGTTTTCAAAATATAGGCTCAAAACATGCTAAAAATCGATATTTTAGGTGCCCAAAGTCGATATCTCAAATTCAGGCCCAAAACACCCGAAAATTCGATATTTTGGGGTCCCAGAAGCGATCTGTTAGAGTATTTTCAATATACAGGCCCAAAACATACTGAAAATCGATCTTTTAGGTGCCCAAAAGTCGATATGTGGATGCTTCTGTACCCGTTTATATCTCAAATTCAGGCTCCAAACACCCGAAAATTCTATATTTTGGGGTCCCAGAAGTGATCTGTACATGCCTACTCAGATACAGACCCCAAACATGCTCAAAATCGATATTTTAGGTGACCAAAGTGAATATGTGTATGCATCTTCTGTACCCGTTTATATCTCAAATTCAGGCATCAAAACACCCGAAAATTCGATATTTTGGGGTCCCAGAAGCGATCTGTACATGACTAATCAGTGCTAGAATATTTTCAATATACAGGCCCAAAACATGCTGAAAATCGATATTTTAAGTGACCAAAGTGAATATGTGTATGCATCTTCTGTACCCGTTTATATCTCAAATTCAGGCATCAAAACACCCGAAAATTCGATATTTTGGGGTCCCAGAAGCGATCTGTACATGACTAATCAGTGCTAGAATATTTTCAATATATAGGCCCAAAACATGCTAAAAATCGATATTTTCGGTGCCCAAAGTCGATATCTCAAATTCAGGCCCAAAACACCCATAAAATTCGATATTTTGTAATCCCAGAAGCGATCTGTACATGCCTACTCAGTGCTAGAATGTTTTCAAGATACAGACCCGAAACATGCTCAAAATCGATATTTTAGGTGCCCAAAAGTCGATATGTGCATGCATCTTCTGTACCCGTTTATATCTCAAATTCAGGCTCAAAACACCCGAAAATTCGAGATTTTGGGGTCCCAGAAGCGATCTGTACATGCCTACTCAGTGCTAGAATGTTTTCAAAATATTGGCCCAAAACATGCTAAAAATCGATATTTTAGGTGCCCAAAGTCGATATCTCAAATTCAGGCCCAAAACACCCGCAAATTCGATATTTTGGGGTCCCAGAAGCGAATTGTACATGCATACTCCGTGTTAGAGTATTTTCAAAATACAGGCCCAAAACATACTGAAAATCGATCTTTTAGGTGCCCAAAAGTCGATATGTTCATGCATCTTCTGTACCCGTTTATATCTCAAATTCATTCTCCAAACACCCGAAAATTCGATATTTTGAGGTCCCAGAAGCGATCTGTACATGCCTACTCAGATTCAAGCCCAAAACATGCTGAAAATCGATATTCTAAGTGGCCAAAGTCGATATGTGCATGCATCTTCTGTACCCGTTTATATCTCAAATTCAAGCTCAAAACACCCGAAAATTCGATATTTTTGGGTCCCTGAAGTGATCTGTACATGCCTACTTAGTGCTAGAATATTTTCAAAATATAGGCCCAAAACATACTAAAAATCGATATTTTAGGTGACCAATGTCGAAATCTCAAATTCAGGCCCAAAACACTCGGAAATTCGATATTTTGGGGTTCCAGAAGCGATCTGTACATGCCTACTCCCTGTTAGAGTATTTTTAAAATACAGGCCCAAAACATACAGAATATCGATATTTTAGGTGCCCAAAAGTCGATATGTGCATGCATCTTCTGTACCCGTTTATATCTCAAATTCAGGCTCCAAACACTGAAAATTCGATATTTTGGGGTCCCAGAAGCGATCTATACATGCCTACTCAGATACAGGCCCAAAACATGCTGAAAATCGATATTTTAGGTGCCCCAAGTCAATATGTGTATGCATCTTCTGCACCCGTTTATATCCCAAATTCAACCTCAAAACACCCGAAAATTCGATATTTTTGGGTCCCAGAAGCGATCTGTACATGCCTACTCAGTGCTAGAATGTTTTCAAAATATAGGCTCAAAACATGCTAAAAATCGATATTTTAAGTGTCCAAAGTCGATATGTGCATGCCTACATCCGGGAGCCGTTCGAGGACTGGCTCTGTACAGTCGGCGACATAAGTCCTGTCGCCACACTTGCTTCACCGAGACAGGCAGTGTTCATGGACTCGAGAAATACGCACGTTTTCTACACCTAATAAACTCGAGTCTATGAGCATCGCGTTCCTCAGTGAAGCAAGCGAGGTGACAGGACTTTTGACTTTAAACATCCATTGATTAAGTTATTGTAATCAATTAATGTTTCTTTGCTCTGTTTTGATAATTAATGAGTTAAGGGTTTAAATTCAAAGGGAGGAATATTTATATATCAGTCATGGTAAATTAATAGTTATTGGGTCAATTGTAAGTAAATAAAGATTGTAAAAATAATAGAGACTTTCTTTGTTCCACCTCCACTCTGTATACTATTCGACTCCCCTGCTGGTTTGGCAAAGACCACGAGAACCTATTCAGGCGACAGAAGGATGGTGGTGTGAAGACATAGGCCTCCTCCCTTCGCCCTAAATTGGTTGCAGCACCCTCTCAACCCTCTCAAGAGGCAGCTGCTTCTTGCTCTAGTGAGAACGTTTCTAAGGTTACTCTACATAATAGTTTCTCTGTCTTGGAAACTTTATCAGACACTCATTCTGGTGACCCTTCAACTGATGACAATTCTCAGACTTTAGCTAAAGGTGTCCATGTGGTAGAGGTTCACGCTGCCACACGCTCTCCCAAAAGGAAACTTAAGTCACCTAAACTGCCACAGAGACGCCTTCGTGGTTCTTCTGAGGCACTTGACTCTATAGATGTTCCACCTTGTGAGGCAACCATCACTGTGGACTCATCCATAGTTTCCTCTCAATTTCACCAGAAGCGTTCTCGTGGCTCTGATGAATCTCTTGATTCAACAGAAGATCCTCCTCGCAAGCTTCCTTCGGGATCATCAGAGGGGCGTGAAGTTAATGTGGATGCCACGGATGTTGTGACTTCAAAAGATTCACTTTCTCTTCCGCTTGAGCAGCGGAGTGATTCTACCACCTGTATTATGGATGTTGATGTATCTGCCTGTGTCAGTGATACCAATGCTGTATAGGACAGAACCAATGTAATTGTTTCAAAGAATATCCCATCTCATATACCTTCATCTTCTTCTAACATATCAGATGCTTCAGGGACTCGTCTACGGGTCCCAATTACTGCCCCAAGTACTACTCCTCGGGTTCGCTCTTCTTCTAGTGGCCCAGGATTAGACAAATCTTATTGTTTGAATAAACCCTCAGGTCGAGGTGGTAGTGGGAAGTACCTCCGTGAGGCTTCCCAAAAATCAGTACTAAAGTAACACCGTTCAAGGTCCTTCAGTGGAATTGCCGTGGCTTGAGTGCTTCTTGGGAGGAACTGCGCGTTCTTCTCTCTAGCTTCTCTCCTGCATGTGTTTCTCTCCAAGAGACAATACTTGGGGACTACATTCCTGCCAGTCCTCCAGCATACTCAGCATTTTATTCCAATTCATTTGAAGGGCAGGGTCATCATGGTGGCTCTGCCATCCTAGTTCGCCGAGATATTCCATGCACGAGCCTGGAGCTTGACACTCCGCTCCAGGCTGTTGCAGTTAAGGTTTTTATGGACCGCCCGTACACTGTATGCAGTCTATACCTTCCTCCCAGTGTTACAGTTGAGAGGGGTGATCTCAACCATCTTGTACGGGACCTTCCATCTCCCTTTATTTTATTGGGTGATTTTAATGGTCGTCATCCTCTGTGAGGTGACAGTTCGGTCAACCCCATGGGTGTTTTATTGGCTTCTTTTATTGAAGATGAGGGATTAGGGGTTTTAAATACGGGAGATGTGACACATTTTAATAGCCCTACTGGGACTTTTACCGCCATTGACATTTCCCTTTGCTCACCCAGTGCTCTGTTGGATTTTACTTGGAGAGTGTTGCCTGACTTATATGGCAGTGACCATTTCCCTATACTTTTAGAAGGTAACAGGTACGAACCACAGTCTCGTCTTCCTAGGTGGAAATTAGAGAAGGCTGACTGGCAGTTTTTTAGAGAGCTAACTTCTTCGGTCTCTTCTGTAGCCGATTTCGGTAGCTCTGACGAGGCTGTAACATATTTCACTGATATGCTCCACTCTGCTGCTCTCAACTCTATCCCTAGAACTTCTGGCTACTTTCCCAAACGTCCTGTCCCTTGGTGGTCACCAGTCTGCACCACTGCTGTGCGGGAGAAGAGCGCTGCTTTCTCTCGCCTTCGTCGCAATCGTGGGGACCCAACTCTTTTAGAGGACTTCCGACGGGCAAGGGCTCGGGCTAGACCCAATACCATGGCAGAGGCTTTTGCAAAGGTCTCCAGCCGTGACTCTCGACCTCTGGCTGTCAGGCATGAGTTAAGAGCCAAGGAGCGTACAGTCCTGGATTTCACAGGGAACGAGAATGAAAGTTATAACCATATATTCACCCTGAGAGACCTGCATTCTGCTCTCTCTCTCTCTGCGGCGACACTTCTCCTGGGCCAGACAACATCCCATATGCAATGTTACGACACTTGGGTGAGGAAGCGATCTCATTTCTTTTAGCTGTATATAACAGAATCTGGCTGGAGGGTGTCTTCCCTTCTGGGTGGAGGGTTGCTACCATCCTTCCTTTTCTCAAGCCGGGCAAGGACTCTGGTGTTGCCCTCAATTATCGACCAATTGCCTTGACCTCCTGTCTCTGTAAACTATTTGAAAAGATGGTGAATGTCAGACTGGTATACTTCTTGGAACGGGGTGATTTTCTGTCTCCGTCCCAGTCTGGCTTTCGTAAATACCGTTCCACTACAGATGCTCTGGTCAGGTTGGAAGCTGCTGCATGTGAGGCTTCTGCACGACATCAACACCTTGTCTGTGTATTCTTTGATTTAGAGAAAGCCTATGACACTACATGGCAATATGGCATCCTGCAGCAACTCCATTTATATGGCCTGCGGGGTCGCCTTCCACGCTTTCTTAAGGAGTTTCTCAGTGGTCGCAGTTTTTCTGTGAGGGTTGGTACAACCCACTCAGCATCTGTTGCACAGGAGGAGGGCGTCCCCCAGGGAAGCGTCCTCAGTGTCACATTGTTTGCAGTAGAAATTAATGCCATTGCCTCATCCCTTCCAGATAGTATAGCTAACTCGATGTACGTTGACGACCTAGCAGTCTGGTTTGCTGCTTCCCGTATGTCAGTGGCGGAGCGGCACATGCAGCTTGCCCTTGACAGGGTGTCACGTTGGACTGATTCTCATGGGTTTCGATTTTCTCCTTCCAAGACAGTTGCTATGCACTTCTGCCGCATCCGAGGCATCCACCCGGATCCGGACTTATTCATGTATGGTCATCGGATACGATGTGTCGAGGAGACTCGCTTTTTGGGTCTCCTTTTTGACAAACGTTTGACTTGGGTTCCCCACTTACGTACACTTAAGGTCTCTTGCCTCAAGGCTCTTAACCTGTTGAGGGTCCTGAGCCATACATCCTGGGGGGCTGATCGGGCCACCCTCCTCCGCCTATACCATGTTGTTATTAGGTAAAAACTCGACTATGGGTGTGAGGTGTACTCTTCTGCCACCGATGCCCGTCTCAGAGTTTTAGACCCTGTTCATCATGCTGGAGTACGTCTGGCGACCGGAGCCTTCAGGTCGTCCCTATTCCCCAGTCTCCGGGTGGACGCTAATGAGCCACCTCTTGATCTCCGTCGCCAGTCCTTGATGGTTCGTTGTTGGTATCGATTACATCGACTTCCTGACACCCTACCTTGCTTGGCGGTGTCATCTGATATCATGTCTCAGTACTACCTTTTGCATTCTCGTGCACCATGGCCCTTTGGCTTCCGGGTCAGAAAGGCTATGGAGGAGATGGGCATAGATGACTTTCAGATTTGTCCTGTGAGGGTCCCCAGGGTGGCTCCATGGCTTCTTCCAGAAGTTTTCCCCTGCACCTGCTTTACAGACAAGAAGGAATTTCTTCCTCCTCCAGTGGCTCGTTCCCTCTTTTTAGAACATGCCTTCACTCACAGGGAATCCCTCCCTGTGTACACTGATGGGTCAAAGTCTGATGCTGGAGTTGGCTTTGGAGTTGTCTTTCCTGACTTTTGCCGTGGAGGCAGGCTCCTTTCTGTCATGTCCATTTTTACTGCGGAGCTCTCGGCCATTTTATATGCCCTCCAAGTGATTTTTACTCTCCCTCAGCCTTCGTTTACTATTTTTAGCGATTCCTGTAGTGCCTTGCAGGCCTTGTGCAATTTTAACTCTACCCATCCCCTGGTGTTGGCCATTCTTGAGTGGCTTGTCCTCCTGGGTCGTCGTGGCCGCAAAGTCACTTTTTGTTGGGTCCCGGCCCATGTGGGTGTTGATGGGAATGAGCGGGCTGACGCCCTGGCTAAGGCTGTGGTCTCCAATTCCCGGCCTCCTGCCAGGCGTCATCCTGTTCCTGCAGTGGACCTTCGACCCTACATAGATGCTACCGTTCGTTCCTGCTGGCAGGACAGATGGGACGCCATCGGGGCTAACAAGCTCCGTGACATCCGCCAGCGCCTTGGATTTTGGAGCTACAGTGGCCTGTCCCGCCGGTGGGAGACGGCTCTTGTCCGTCTCTGCATTGGCCACACATTATTGACTCATGGCTTTTTAATGGAGAGGCTCACCCTCCCTACTGTGATAATTGTCTGGTCCCTTTGACAGTACGGCATCTTATTGTCGAGTGTCCCAGCCTTGGGGACCTTCGTCGTAGGCACCTCTCCGAGTACCGGAAGGGTGACGGTTCTTACAGTCTCTTCCAGGTGCTCGGGGAGGAGGCTGTGTTGTGTGGCAGGGAACACCCTCTCCTATGTGGAGGAGGCTGGCCTTCTCCACAAATTGTGAATTTTATTGTATTTATGGCTATTAATTTTTAGGTAGTTAAAGTTTAATTTTTCTTTCGTTAATATTTCAATTCTTGTATATATCTAACTTAAATAGGTTATTTCATTAATATATGATCTTTTGGAAGACGTGGGTTTTATTCATGCTGCTTCTCCCTTTTGAGGTAGTGAAAATTATTTAATTTTTGTACATATTTTATTAATGATGTAGATGACCTTTATATGTTGGGCGGTATATGACCATTGTTGTTGCGCTGCCAGATGCCTAATGGCATCAATAAATCAATCAATCAATCAATCCTCTACACCGACATCAACAATGCCATGGTCTAGGACGTTCTGTGCATTTTATCAACGCAGAACCCATACTCTAAGAGTCTAAGAGATTATTGGCGAAAACCACCGAGGGAACATTGCTTTGATTGCTTGCGTTGTGGTTGTCGTCGAGGTAATACCACTTGTCCGGGAAAGCCCATTTGTCCTCCTGCTCATCAATCAAATCAAAGCCCATCTGTCCTCCTGCTCATCAATCAAATCAAAACCTTAAAAGCCCGAGTAATACTAGACAATCAAATTCACCAGTTGGGATGATCGAAGGAGTTGTCACCAATCCTCCTCAATGACTAGACCCGACGAGCCTCACTCCAGTCATACATATAATTGTAAATGAAGGAATTTGTACTGCAATGCTAGACACCGGAAGTAACGTAACGTTAATAAGGAAAAGCACTACGAGTAGATTGGGTCTCACTATGGATAAGTCTAAATGTTTAATACAACTAGCAGGAATCACTGGACAACCTTTGAGAGTTCTGGGAATGGTGCATATATGTGGTGTTTTTGTTGTCCAAGCGTCGGCATGGGGTGCCAAGCGGGCTTGGAGCAAGCACTATCTGACGACAAAAACAGACTAGATACGTGGAGCCGAACAACTGGCTTGCCGAAGGTGCTGAACCAAAATAATAGCCGAAAAATTATCATTTGACGGAATCGTCATATCATAGGAAAGCAATAAAAGGGTTAGTATTAGGAATACACTTTGGCAAGATTTAAAATAACCACAGAGAAGGCCAACTGATATCCAAATAAAATCATTACAATTATTATATAGGTACCCAACCTCATATCTCGAGTTTAGGTGGAGGGAAAAACAACAACAAAAATTGGACACTCTTTATTATTACTGAAAACTTGATGGATATTATACCAACCCTCACATGTTGAAATTTCACGGAAATTGCATGGTTAGGTATATGTTAGGTAAAGAATCAATTAACTGAGTAATCACATTTTTCTTTAATAATAAATAATATTTACATTTAATAATTATGACCTCTGCAGCAGTGTAAACACTGGTAGAAAATTGTAAGTAGGCTACTGGTAAAAAATTGCAAGTTTGATTACATATAAATAATCCTTTAAATTTTGTCTTCCATAATAATATGTACAAAAATTATCCAAGCAGCCTATACCTCCTTAAATAATACTACAACATCTTATTACATCATAATTTTTGTTTATTTGGCACTGATTGCAAGTTGCATGCACTAATTAAGCCAATTCTAATTATCTGTCGGCCATATTAATATGCGTCTTCTATTTAAGCCACTCGATCAACCCGGGTTGGCAACCTGTGTTGCTCCGAAAAACCCGGGTTGTATGGTATAAATAGAACACGCCGACCACCAACCCGGGTTGATGTTCCTTTGTTTGTAAACATTGAAGATGACATCACAAGACCCAGCAGAGCAGTTTTTCCCAGTATTGTGCGCGGCACTCGCAGAATTCGATGATGAATCTAGTGATTCCCTACCTGCACATGTTGGTAGTGTAGTTATGGGCTTCGCAGATATGTCACGGTAAGGAAAAGTTGTTTGATACTAGAAAAGGCCTTCACGCTGGACCATAACATTTTTCCACTGTCATCTGTAATCCAGCTTCAACCTCAGGGCATCCAGCTATTTTATTAGTTCTTTTTTCTGAATGATGGACTGCATCGAGAGAAATGATTTCCCTCTGCATAAATTGAATGATGGAAATCGGGGTGTTTCACATGAAATTAATTAGAATAGAAGTTGCATTGTGGATACATTTTTCACCTTAAATTACAAAACAAGTGTGAATAAGAATATTTTTAACATACAGTAATGCAATAGATATATCTCTACTCTGCATAACTTTCATTCAATGCACTTTCAGTCACAAACATAACCATCTTTTTAGGTGACAGGTTTTTGCACCAGAATCAACTTCCAAGATCATTTGTACCATGATGTTTCACATACCATGTAATAAGGTAAATTTACAGAAGTACTGAGTTCAATATATTGTATATTTTAGTATCATTACCTACTATTTTGGACCATTCTAAGACACTTTTCATCTATGATGTTTCTCTCGGAGATGCCCCGTTTTACAAACATAATTTGGATATTAGTCTGACCTAACCTAACCTAGACCACAGAAGACTACCGGGATCTTACCTGGGCAAACTACCGGGACCTAACCTGGGCAAACTACCGGGATATAACCGATGTAAACTATCATAAAGTGACCAGGGAAAATTCCCGGGACCTAGCCGGGCCTGGCGCGGCCCTAGCCAAGAACGCAGTACTTCTGTAATTATACCTGTAATAAATCAGATCTTGGGTTGGCCAGAACATCCGCTTTTACAGTTGTTTGCACTACAGTACTACCGGAGTGATGTATAGACTACTGTGCTAATAGTGTTTTGCTCCTGTGTTGCAGAACACATGAAGAAAGTGATCGTTCATTTCCTGGAGACTTATTGGCCATGGATGAAAGAATATTCTTCCAGCATCTTCGTGTTACAAAGTATGCATTTCACTATTTGCTGGAGAAGATAACGAAATATGATGCTCCATCCAGAGTCCATGGCAAAGAAGAGATTCCTGCCATCAAAAGATTATCGTTAACATTATGGTTTTTAGGAAACAAGACAATATTTCGGGAAACTGCAGTTCATGTTCAAAGGACAATCAGTGCTGTGCATCGTGTGTTCTATGCAACTATTCTTTTAATATGCCAATTAACAGATCAGATAATTAGTTGGCCATCAAATGTTGATGAAACTGAAACAGAATTTTATGAAATTGCAAGATTTCCTATTATTGTTGGAGCTATAGATGCAACTCATAAAAAACTTCAGGCCCCAGAAAAGCAGCAGAAAGATTACTTAGATCGTACAATGACCCACAGTGTCGTGTTGCTCGCAGTGTGTGATGCAAACAAGAAATTTACTCATATATCAACAGGATGTCCTGGAAGTATTCATGATCAGCGATGTTTAGACCTCTCCCACAAGTTAAGTTCTGCTTTTAGAAATCCACCTAATGATTCTTTTCCCAGGCATGAGTTGCATTTAGCTGGTGACTCAGGATTTAAATTAGAAACAAGTTTAATGATTCCATTCAAAGATCTTGGGCACCTAATAAATAAACAGTCCATATCCAATAACAAATTATCAAAGTCTAGAGTCGTAATAGAAAATGCTTTTGGTCTATTGAAGGGTAGGTTTCGATGCCTGAAACATCTGGAGGTTGACATAAACAATGTGACATCAATTATCGTTGCATGTTGCGTAATTCACAACATAGCTAGTATGTTCCCTGATCGACTCCCCTTGCCTGAAGTGTCTGAGGCTTCTGGTGAACCACCTGGTGTAGAGTGTCCCATGAAAATCCTCACCAGAGGGCAGCAGAAAAAAGAAATCACAATTGTAATAATTTGCATTAAGAGTCGTCATTCTAATGTACAGCTCCGGACAGATCAATGGTCCACACCCCATCCATCAGCGACTTGGTTTGGGCCTCGTCGGATCTGGTAACAGTTGCAGGTGGAGGGAGGGGGGATGTTAGTGGGAGAGGAGGAGAGAAATGTGGGCGGAGCTATATAGGAGGGTAACGAATGATCAGGTAGAGAGACGTGTGTCAGGAGGAATGAATGAAGCATACACTGTGAACGGTATCGAATCACCAATAGTATAAAGCAGGGTTCTTTAAACTTTTTCAGTCGTGACTCAGTTTTTACTATGACATCATTCTCGCGACCCATACAGAAAGATCTTTTACAAATGATCAGAATTATCAACCAAAGAAAATACAAGGCCAGAAACTGAAATGTAATATTTATGATTAAAAGGAATTCTAACCAGAATTATAAACACTGCCTCACCTACCCCTCCCTCTCTCTCTCTCTCTCTCTCTCTCTCTCTCTCTCTCTCTCTCTCTCTCTCTCTCAAGAAGGCTAATATTTGTGCAATGATTTTGTTTTATTGATAATTAAATATATGAATATTCGATTATAAAAATATGTTAGGTGGATTCATGTATGAACTTCATATTTATTTTATTGTCACGAACATTATTATTCTATTTTATTCATGTATTTATTTTTGTGAGCCTGCGACCCAGTTTGGAGGAATTCGGGACCCGTAGTTTGAAGAATCCTCGTTTAAAGAAGTGCATACTGCATTAACGTAGGTGGATATAGGAGAGAAGAAATGTGATGATTTGAGGCGAGGGTGAGGGGGAAGAGGGTAAGACAAATGAAGGTGATTAGTTGAAAAGTAATAACAAACAAATATAATTAGAATATCTGTTACATTATGTCCTTTAAATAAAGGCACTGTCTTTTGTTCACCATCGTAGTGGGATAGACTACTGAATATATATTATCCTTTGGATATTAGACAGCTATCCCTGTATTCCTTTTATCCCTCGTGCTTGCCCCGTAGGGGAGTATTGCCTGTAATGATGTGGGCAATACTTTAAGGGTTTGGGCGCCCCTTCGGCCCCCGCCACTAGCTTATATTTCTTCAACTGTCCCTCCTTTCTTCCTATTTCATTCTTGCTTGCTGTCACACCTCTCTATCACCTTTTCCTGGTGCTAAATGACCTCGCTGTTGCGCCACCTAATATCAATCCAATTCCTCGTGCTTGTAGTCCACCCTATTTATCACCTTCTCCCAAGCCCAGCTGTTTTTTTTTCTTTTTCGGCAGAAGACGGTTTAATTTTCTAACTTTTTTAACAATCATATTTGTCAACAAATTCATTAAGCTATTTACCAGGATTTTTTTCTTCTAAATATGCATTTCCTTAAAAATAATCGATGTTAAACTTAAATAGGCGCCGCTATATGGCGTTTTCAATAAACTTGGTCTAATTTTATGCATAGGCTATTATATTACAGTATCTCTCAAGTAACTGGCAACCTTACACATCATCCCTACTGTCTTATCCCTCTCTCGCTTGCCCTTCCCTTCTTTCTTACCGTTTATCTTTTCTTTCTCATATTTTTAACCTTCTCATTCGTTCTTAAAAAGTTTTAATGACATAGGCCTTTCTCCCTTATCACTTATAGTCCAATTATATGATTCGAAAAACTGCGGCTGAGATTATGTTGTTGATCACATTTTAGTTCTCAATATGTAGAGGTTAATTGATTGATTGATATTAGGCGCCGCAACAGCGAGGTCATATAGCGCCAGAAAACGGTGATAGAGAGGCGAGACAGCAAGAAGGAAGGAAGTAGAAAGAAAAGAGTGGTAGTTGAAAAACTAAAAGTAGCTTCACTCTGTTGGTGCTGTGAAGCTGCAGAAGACATTGTAAAAAGATATTAGTGTTTAAATTTCTTTGTTGTTTTTTTATAGCAATAATACTCTGGATGGTGATATAAGGAAAATATTACCTGTATATATTTGTAGTTAAACCAGGATTTAGCCTTGTAGAATAGGTACAAGTTTGAGGTTAATTAAGCAGGAGTAAATTTTACGAGTCTGTTACAACGATCATGCTACTGTAACCCAGGCTCATGCCATTACACCCATCAGTGGGATTATATGGGCCATGGATGATACTGTTGTATAATTGGAAAAGGCAACTATGGATATATATCAGCTGGTAGTGGAGGTGAGGGGCTTCAATTGTCAATTTGTAAGTATAGGTAGGTCTGAAGCAGTGTGCTCTCTAATAATGGTGAAACAAAGAAATGACAACAAGCCAAATTATTTATGTGCACTGTATTATGTCCACACAAAAATGGAGAAGAACATGCATTATAAACCAAAACAAAATTTTTAGTTCCTCTTCAGAAACACAAGCCCATACACCAAAGTCATATTTTAATTAAGTAGAACGTTTTAAAGGAAAGTAACACCATACCGGTACATACATTGCAAGCTTCGGACATCATCTTTACTGACTTCTAGTACCGGTATAGCATATTCCACCTCGATAGTGACTGGGTCATCGACAGGGTTATCATCAGTTGTGTCTGGAGGAGGTACACGCACTACCACTCACTCTTTAAATATGTAATTGGATAACCATTTTTGTCCATGATAATATATCATCCAAATGAATGCACAAGCAATTTCTTATTATAATGGACAGAAAAAGTACATGTTAATTGCTGAGAATTACTTGTATAATGCTGTAAATACCTATCTATTCTTAAAATGATGGTCAACAATGATGTGCCAGTTCCAAGTGGTCCATCATCAGCACCATGTTAGAGTTATACTGGCATTAAAGTAATTAGAAAATTGCACTATTACTTTAGACATGAGAGAAGGAAGCCCAGTTACTTCAAACTTTTGTAGTCTCATTACATAATGCTTTACAGCTACGGCACAGTACTTCAACAGCTGTAAATGATGTAAAAAATGATTATGCACAACCATTTCATTGAACAGATTGCAATATAGAGTTATATAATACCAGTACTATATACACAAAACTACTAGACACTATTTATACCTTCATGCCGTTGTACTAAACCAGGGTGTCTAAAATGCTGATAAGCAATAACAAATGCCCTTTCATTGGACTGCAAAGGGCAGAAAGGACACTTAAACCTGTAATTGAAAGTAACAACTGTAGACAGAATATATTCGTAAGGTCATTCAACAATATATAATAGAGGCAATAGAAACACTACTGTATTAAAATACTGTGGCTTAAAGGAAATAGAAAAAGATGACCAAAGTAAAATGTACACATCAAATAATTCCATGTTCTACTTGAAGTTTGAAGTTTGATGGGTAATATTAGTAAACAATCCATAAAATATTTCATATTGGTAAACAATCCATAAAATATTTCATATTGGTAAACAATCCATAAAATATTTAATATTGGTAAATAATCCATAAATTATTTAATACTTTTCTGTTCTAGAATCAGCCAGAGCTGACCCAAGCTAGCTGAACTGGACTTGACCAAACTACTGGGACCTAACCTGGGCAAATTACTAAATTCTAACCAAGGCAGACTACTGGGACTTAACTTTGACAGACAACAGTGTGTGGAGCCTTTTAAATTAAGTTATTAGAGGGTCAAGCAATGTCAAAATACATTGGTGCCCTTTCATTTCATCATAAATAAAGGGAATAATGGAATTCAAATCAAGAGGTATAAAAATGCGGCACATTCTTCAATAATATTTCCAGGTTACTCTACCCACAATTTGGTGTCCAGTATTTCAATCAACAATTTTCATAACATGTCAGGCTGATATTAGCATGGAATAACTGTAGTCACAGGAAGAGGAACATCTCTTCTTCAGTCCAGCACCACCCTGTTGAGTTGGCTGTGACTGGCTGTGCAAAATAATAGACATTTTCCTCAAATGCTACTGATTAGGGTACTCATGCCACTTCAAAATCATATTTCCTTTATGTATTTTGAAGATCACGTCTCATGTTATGTTAAAATACCATATATATTATCCGTCCCGCGACGCTGAATGTTGCCAGATACTTCCAGAAAAATAATACACCACGACGGAATCTAATTCAATCGCTTTGCTCGCGAAAAATTCACTACATCGCGCGCCAGCATGCACGCAACGGTATTAGACCTGGAGCTGACGGAAATTTAAATTACATCTTGAGTACAAAAGGTTTGAGTGTTGGAATCCATTCAGAGTCCATTACAGACCACCCATCGGTGATTTTTAAGTTGTCCAGTTGGTGAGTTTGGTAGGGGGAGCTCCTTGAACTGCCCCCCAAAATCAGTTTAAATTACATTTTGGAGTACATCAACCAGACTGGTGCCAAAAGTTTTGGTTTTACAGTCTGATTAGGGATATGGCGTTCTTAAGTTGTGAATTTGGTGCTAAGTCCACTTAAGAACGACCTAAAGATGGCGCTATTGTGCAATTTAAATCACATGTTGAGTACATCAATCAAACTTAATGATAACGTTCTTCACACCTCACTGATTGAGAATTCGTAGTTCTTAAGCGACAAATTTGGTGCAAAACCCATTAAAGAATGGCCTAAAGTTGGTGCTACTACCAGCACATTTCAAGTACATGAATGAAACCTAGTGGAATTGTGCTTTACAACTCACTGATCAAGAATGGTTAATTCCTAAAAGACAAATTTGGTGCAAAACTATTTTAAGAATGGGATAAAGGGCCACATAAACAACTTTGTTTCCGTCAGTTTAATAACCATCAACTTTCTGATTGCTTAAAAAAGTATTTATGAAAATATGAAGTCACTGTATACTGGATATGTAAAAAATCCTAAATTACATTCATTTGCTTATGAGTGAATCAGAGAAAAAATTTCTAGCGTTGTGTGCTTCTTGTTTGTTTGATAACTCTGGTTTTATTCATAATCACCTAATCTGTCCTCTTCATCATCATCGCCCGAACTGTCCTCTTCATCAGATGATGCAATCTCCATGTCATATTCTGCCTCTTTCTCTATTTCATGTAGTTCCTCTTCCTCTGGGATGAGAGTTTCTGGGAGTTGCTCTCCATCAACCCATACAGGTTTGTACTGGCCATCAACTAACTGCCAGCCATTTTCTTCTGTCGGATGCTGCTCTATGTGACTCTGATCTGCACTGGCCCACAAGTTGGCAACAAATGCTGGTCGCTTTATGTGGGTACTGACCTCATCTTCACATGGTGGGAGTCCACTAGCATCAATACCCCTCAAACTGGAAAACAGATTTTTTCCATATCTCTTAGGTCCATAAGCCTGCATGAACTTCTGATATCTACAGTTGTTAAGGCTGGCGTTTAGCTTAGTTCCATAAACATTGGCTGTAAAGTTCAAGAGGGTTGTTTTCGTGGTATCAGAAACTTGTGTATCTCGTGCCATAACTGTGAAAGCATTCTGGTAGTCTGGTCGTTTTTCAAGTATTTTGAATGGCCTAACTTTACCCTTTCATATGAAAGACAAGGTGTAGCCCGATCCAGTGAAGGAATGAGAGGCTGGTAATGCTTCACAAAGATCTGGTCCAAGCTCCTGAACAATTGCAGTCAAACAGCCGGTTGTTCTTTGCAGCAGTTCCAATATCCATCCAGAGTCGTGACTGAAACTTATTGCAATGGTACAATAATATCACTGCAACATCTGTATCGGATGCCCTGACCACAATGTCGCTATTGGAAGTCTTCATATTGCATGAAGGCAGATCTTTGTGTCAGCCTCTTCGTGGTCATTGCTTAAGCTTTCTACTGTGCTGCGTTGGATCACACCCTCTTCTACCTTGAATCGGTAGCAATACCCTGGAACATCTAGGATGACTTCCTTGTGCTTTATAATTTCTGCATAGGAGAGGTCCTGCCATTCACTGGCAAGAAACTGAGGAAGTTGTTTTTTGAATGACCTGGAGTTTAGGGCATCATTCATATCTCATGGCACTCGTCGCTGCTCTGGCCCAGTGATGACAAATGTTCTGTTGTCAGCTCCCCTTCTGTCCCGTTCAGTGTCCTTTATTGATGGTTGTGGATAGTCATCAAAGACAATGTGAATGGATTTGGCTGAACTTCTAAGAATCTGGATAAGAATACTCCTGGCTAGTCCTCCGTAAGTTGGGGGCAAACTTGTTGGCAAGCTGTGAAGTAGAAACTGCCCATCTATGATATGAGCACTTACTTCCACTGGCCTGTCATGGTCTTTCACACTGTTTTCCAAAATTTCAAACAAAGCACTCTTGTTAGTCTTTGCCATCACTTTATCTGGGCTAGCCATGGTCAGAGGTACTGGGGTTAGTGGGTAATGGAGGACATGCCGCATGTCCATGTCAAGTTTCCTATTGGTAGCAAGAACAAGGAGACGACCCATCAGATCACGTGCCCCTTTGAGACTGCAACTACATTGTTCCTGGCTCGACGATTGGTTGCAGATTCATCAAATGTTTTCAGCTTTTCCTTCTTGATAGGTCTTTCGAAGTTCAGGGAGTCTTTTTCACACGATTCTATGAATTCCTTGTGCCTGGCTTTCCCTTTTGTTGGTACTCCAAGGAGACTTTGTTGAATTTCTTCACTGGCACCCTTTCCAGTGGTGATGTTGGATAGTGTCTCTGGAGCATGGTTTTTATCAAATGGATCGTTTGTGTTGCAAATGTGGTTGATGATCTTCTGTAAGTCTTCACTGTCTTGTTGAATTCGTCTTGGACGCAGTTCTAGTGTGACATATTTTGTGATAAGCCCGGTCATTTCTTGAAGTTGAGTGATAAAGGATGCTCTTGTAGCTTTTGTGATAATTCATCGCAGTCTTGCAGAGTAATCATTGGTGAATGAGGTGATTCCTCTCAGGCGAGATGCAGCATCAGCATTGATTGTCTGCTCTAATGCCAATTCAATAGGAATTCTGCTGAAGTCATGTTCTGTTCTCCTCACAGTGAAGCAACCATTGTTGAGGATCTCTCTGAGCCCAGAATGAGTGCATCCATGTTCAGCAAATCCAGTTTTTCCTGTGCAAATTACAGAATAAGCAAGTAGCGGGGATTATTGCAGATGAAGTAGATTTGGCATTGTCATCTGCTCTTGTAGAAGAGCGGAGATGCGGCACACTCC
This sequence comes from Petrolisthes cinctipes, assembly GCA_033782935.1. NCBI lineage: Eukaryota > Metazoa > Arthropoda > Malacostraca > Decapoda > Porcellanidae > Petrolisthes > Petrolisthes cinctipes. The sequence continues at coordinate 209,525 of JAWQEG010000731.1, read as the reverse complement.
TATCGCTAGTGTCAGATTTCCTATCCTCAGAAAAAATAGTTGTGGAACTCACAGCTGTGAATTTCTGATAGCAGGCCATGTGATAGCCATCTGTCTTAGTAGGACGTTGTGGCAAACTGACAACTACATCATAATACACTGACTTTGCAAACTTGAGGTTTTTCACGCCTGTTTTGGGCTGCAGCCTGCACAACACACCAGTTTTTTTTATCAATGGGCAAAATGTCACAACAATCTTTCTTCACAGTCCTTTTCCCAAAAACGTGAAGAATACATCTTCTGACTCCGGAGACATAACTGCTTCCAGTTGGCTCCATTTAAGTGTTTCTGATAGTGGCTGCCTGAAAAAAAAAGGGGTTTTATAAGCAAATATTCACCTTAAGGGACATTTGATCCAAAAATATCCTAATGAAATAGAGGGATGTGAAAAACACAATTCCACTAGGTGTTTTAAATGTGCCGGTGTATTATGCAAAACGCAGGACCATGCAGATTCCAGGACGAGAGAGAAAAAGCGATTATAGCGACACCTGTCGGTGCGCAAGTAAAACAGGAGTGTTCAATATTATTAAATATGCATTTTTAATACATTTCAGCTAATTAATTTAATTATTTAATTAATTTAATTATTATTGATTTTCAGGAAAAAAACGGCTCTTTTATCAAATTAATTACTATAAATGACTAATATAAATAAAAAATAAACATAAATTAATTTGGTAAGAAAAGCCGTTTTTAAAGAATAAAATATTAAAAACAATTAAATTAATTAATTAAAATTTATTTTTAATTACAAAACATAATGCTATTTAACTTTAAAATGTTTATCTTTTATTTATATTAGTCATTTATAGTAATTAATTTGATTAGTAATTAATTATAGTAATTAATATAGGGACGAAAGAGGTTCCACGAACATTTTGGAATGTTCTAAATGTTCGCGGAACGACTCTGAAATCAAAGCATTTGCTAGACGCTTCGATCGACGTTGGATTTTTGAAGAGCGACATCGCTCTAAGGCTCCCTTTTGTTCGCCCAAATTCGTTGGAGCGACTTTTGGAGCGCCTTTTCGCAGTACAAGAATCTTCGCGTGTCACCCAGCACGGTGTGTGTGAGCCAGCTGCTAGGTTCGAGCGTTATATAAGACGGCAGCGTGGGACCTGAGGTCAGTGAGCACGAGGCATCCACACAGCGTGGAATTCTCAGCATCGACAATTGGCGACAATCAGCGTCGAGGGACGGAAAACCGCATGTGGGAGTCGGTCCCTCGACGCTGAATGTTACCAAATAGTTCCAGAAAATCCGACCATCGGCCGATGGTGCGAGCGACAATGGGCGAAATTGGGGTTCGAACGACCTTTCGAACGCCAGTATGGCAGCCGTCGATCGCCTGAGAGGATGGTTCGAGCTCCATCGCTCTGCCAGCTAGCGAACGTCTATCGAATGTCACGAATGTCGTTCCCACGAATGGTGGGAACATGCTGCTGCAATGGAAAACATTGCTCGATAACATAGCACGACCTCGGCGACATTGCTCGAATATGTGTAAAGCGCGATTTTTGTGCCCTTAATTTAATATTACTATTTTACTTTACTCTGGGAGGAAAACAGAAACCCACTGCCATTAATAAAACAAAAAGCCACCAGTGTATGCTACTACTCTATCCTATAGCTGTATCAACCTGGTCTGGAAAAAAAACAAGAGACCGATGAGGAACAGGACTTGCCTTGCGAATACCAAAAATAAATCATACAAAGGATAAGTCCAGCTCCTCTCCAGTACTGGGTAAACGCTGCCACCACCAGACCAAAGTCGATCCGAGGAACCAAGTGAACACACACTGGAGGGGTAGCATATCGTTAGCTTATTTAGGCGCGTGAGTAAGCAACCCAGACTACAATTTTAATGGGGGTACGATCAGTGTTGTGAATTGAGAATTAATATCTATATAGGAACACAGTCTATTTGCTAATATCGGTGACGGAAATACTCAACTAATTATAAACCCGTTTATTTAAATATTATCACACCAGTACATTGATATTTATATAATAATACAATAATATTTTCCCCCTCCCTTGTCAATATTTCCTACTACCCGTTCTGTCAACGAGGACAGGAAGAATTCCGTGTCTCGCTAGTTGACAGAGATCTGAACACTCTTAAATCCATATACCAAAAACAATAACAACAATATTTAAAAAAAACTCACATTCTAAACATCAATATCCTAATACATCCTAACATCAATATCCTAATACTATTATTCGAATTGTGAATTGCCAGCAATTATTTAGTATTATTCACCACATGTGTGTCAAGTTGCTCAAGGGTTTGTTACTAAATGGCGGCTTCTCCCAGCTGTTATCACCAAAGCCAGAAGCAGAATGACACAAAAAAACATACATTAGTTACTATGTCCTTACGTGAACACACAATATTTTTCAGTTATTTAATTTCAATCACTGGACTAAGATTTCCGGATATTTTCAGTCTTGCTTTGATTCCGAGGAGAGCATTGGTAATTTTTGTACCCATACGGATACGCAGTTGTCACTTCACTATGTTTAACTGGCTAAAGATTCTTTCAACTTTAGCATTAGAATGGGGAATAATAATCACTGATAAAGCAAACTTAGCCAGTTCACTAAAAGGATTAGTATGCTAATAATCTCTGTAATTATTTACCTTATTCCAGAATAGTACTGTGTCCTTTACTTGAGTCCACCTGACGAGAGTTAGATCATTCTACCGACATTTTATTGTAGTAATCTCCGCCGGCGATAGTTACAGTAGTTCCATTAATGGTATTAATGACTCCTTGACAACACGGAGTGCATTGTCTACTGAAAGTAACGCCATTTTCAGGAAAACTTCAACATTGTTAGGTAGTTTCTGCCGTAACTCCTTCACTACATGAACGATAAACTTTATACATCTGTCTCTCACTGTGTTTTCTTGATCAGTAGGAAAACCTTTCTTTCGCATATTTTCCACTTCTCTCTCGAATTCATAACCTAGGTAAGGTTTGGGGTCCATATAATTTTCAATAACGCTCTCCAAAAGGTCAAACTTGAATGTTGGCAAGGTTATTTTTTCACTACAGACTTCATAAAAATCACTAAGTCATCAAGTAATTTGGTAGGATCTACATCATTTCCCTCAAAAGACTTGTTCACTCGTCTGATATCTTTTAATACTGGGACCCAAAACTTTATATAAGCAAGGTTTTGTGGATCATTATACATTTTGTAAAGCATTTCAGTTGTGTAGCACTTTTCACTGTGTCGTGCAACATCAAAGTGTGTTTTCAGTTCCAATCACTGATCACAAATCCTCTCGACGGCTGTACTTATGGAGAGCCATCGAGTTTGACATGCTTTGATAATTTTTAAAGGATCATGGTTATCATTTGGAAGGTTGTATATAATCTTGTATGTTGAGTGCCTAGACGAAGATCTCGAAAACCAATTGTAGGTTTCAGTTATTACGAAATCCAAGTTCCTTGGCAAGGCCTCTGCTGTTGCAGCAGATACAGACAGCTGCAGCAAGTGACACACGCAACGGATTAAAATTAGATTCAGAACCTCTTTTTTCAGCTTCTCATTTACACCATTGTTCACTCCAACCATGACACTTGCATTATCTGTACCAATTCCTCTCAACTTTTTTAGGTCCAATGCAAATTCATTCAGTTCTTTTCAGTGCAGTGACAATGCCCACTGCATTCGATTATTCTAATTCAAAAAGGTTTAGATGTGAAGAAATAATCCTCTCCTTTTCTTCATCATTGTATATTATGGCAATACCCAAATGCTTAATATCACTAACATCAGTTGATTCATCCAACAATAGACTATACTCATTATTTCCAATGCCTTTTCTTAATTCTGACATGAAGTGAGGATACAAGACATTTTTTATAATACCACTACACTTCGATCTCCGTACTTGAATGCGAGCTGCAACACTGCTTTCTGGCAAACATCGTTTGCATCATTCACTTAAATGATCACTACACCTTTTCACCCTCAAATTAAAATAACTGAAGTTCAAATTAAAACATTTGAAGTTTAATTTAAACTACCTGAAGTTTAATTTAAACTACCTGAAGTTTAATTTAAACTGCCTGAAGTTTAATTTAAACTACCTGAAGTTTAATTTAAACTACCTGAAGTTTAATTTAAACTACCTGAAGTTTAATTTAAACTACCTGAAGTTTAATTTAAAACATCTGAAGTTTAATTTAAAACATCTGAAGTTTAATTTAAAAGAACTGAAGTTTTATTAATAATAAGTAAACTCTAAATTAAAATAAAACAAATAATTCAATTAATTGATCGTAGACTAATATCTGTATGTGTGATTTGTAATGTAAAGGAGATTTCCTGTGTACGATTACATAAACAATTAAATAAACATTCACCGATAATTAAACATGATAATAACTGGGATTTCTTTACTGTTCATCAGAAAAATAAAAACAATCACGTGTGATTTACAATAAAATAAATAAATAAAATAAATAGTATACAACATTACATTGCCTTTGTTTGCAGTATTAAACTGAAATATTTAATTGTCATCATACCTAAGATCTTGGATCTGCATTGCACTCGGAAAATGTTTTTGTACACGGTTGGAGGTTTTCAAACACAGCATTGGCGTGATAGCCGATATGGCATTATCAATGCAGCATTCAAGATATTTCAATCTGTATTCTGTGTGTGTCATACTCTCTGGGGAAGTGTTCATCATAGAAGTAGAATTAATTTGCAAGTAATTTCCTTGGTACAGAGCCTATGATACGCTGCTCATTTATTTTTATCTACTGTACAATGAATTCATGAACAAATGAGTTATATTTTGAATTACAATTCACTTACTTTTAATAAAACTTCTGTTCTTTTAAATTAAACTTCAAATGTCTTAAATTAAACTTCAGTTGTTGTAAATTAAACATCAGGTAGTTTAAATTAAACTTCAGATGTTTTAATTTGAACTTCAGTTATTTTAATTTGAGGGTGAAAAGGTGTAGTTGCCATAGATGTATGCTTAGCAACAAATAATACAATCTGACCCTCTGCAATCTGTTCCTGACAAGATTTTGTTACAGACTGACACTTTAATGTTGGTTGCCTAGCAGCTGACATAGCTTCTGCATTTTTTATGCGTTTCTTACTTTTGCCAAGATCTTTCAAGTCACTTAACTTTGGAATCAGTACAGACTGACAATACCTGCACTGAGGCACACTGGTTCCGGTACTTTCTTTTTCTCCACACACCAGTCCCGTAACGCCGGGTCCTGTAACCATTTCCCTCGGAACTTCTGCGTATATCAAGACCGCTTTGGCATGGTTAACTATGACTAATGATGAGTTATTTATCACGTTCCTTAACCCCTTAGGACTGACTTATTTTTTTTTTTTTCATCCCCAGCCGACTTCTGGGGGTCAATTTTCAACTTTCATGTAGGCAAATTTTGTTCTTACAGAATGAAAGAGCTTGAATTTACACACCAGGAACTGAAAACGGGAGCCTCCTAGGTGTACGCGTTTGCGTATGACAGAGCGTCAAAGTCCGAAAATAAATAAATAGTATCCCCTAAAACGCATGAAAGAAAACCTCATACGCTCTGCGTACCTCTAAACATGTATATAAACACCTAAATAATGCGTTTAAGTGGTTTTCAATGATAATAAACGTATTTCAGTGTAATTTTGTCTGTCTAGACTCTCCTGGAGTATAGTAGACAGCAGAGAGATACGAGAAACATAAGAAAACACCATGTAGTGGTGAGATATTTCCTTGTTGGCATACGCAGCTGCCAAACACCACTACCACAGTCAATCCTTTTCTCAAGGACGTTAGCTTTCCATCGTTACCAACGCCAGCTCGCTAGCTACTCGCTACAGTTTTTTATAGGTACGTCGACATGTCGGTGATTCGGAGCGAACCATTAATTTTTTTATCACCGATATGTCGGTCAATCGGTCCCAAGGGGTTAATTTGGTCAGCGTGCACGGTACTGCAAGCACTGCAGACGTCCACCTTTATGGACAGCGGTCTGTAAACTGGCCAGGATGAATGATTGAATGAACCTTATGAACGGACAGTGGACAGGTCCAGAACGGAATGGCGAGTAGTAACACTGTAACAGACTAACGAGGGTTGCCAGCATGCCAGGTGCACGCGTATAATTTTCGAAAACTTTACTTTTTATGATTTTCAGTTTTCATCACAAGAAAAAGAGATTCAATTGGCGAAACTTTTGGAATATTTCTAAATATGTTGAATAATTTCGGAAATGGAATACCAAAATTGGCAAGTGGCAAATAACTCGGTGCCGCGTGCAGCACTGCGGCGTCCAGGGGATGGACGGACGGGAACAGAACGTGTGAGCCCGCTGTCACGGCCCTGTAACCGACAACCAGAACCAGCCCGACAACTAGGCACCAGCTGCTGCCCTTAACTACCCAGTTTGAGCAGCAGTTGCGCATACCAACCAATCATTGACCTGCTGGTATCTCTAGACTGACCAATCCGCTGTCAGTACGGGGTACAAAGCTCCTACATTCGGCTCACCAACGCACTGGCAGTGTTGCCGTTTTGTGGATATTTGTATGCCAGCGTGGTTGTATGGTGAAGTCTGGCAACCCTCTGTGGACAAACTCGTCCACGTCCACATCGCCGTGACAACAAACCAATGCACTCTGGTGAATTTTTCCTCCTTGTCCCGTCAGTTCTTGAAGAAACCCATTGAATCATCATCTTAGCTGCTGTAAGTGTTATTCATATTTGTATTATGCACTGTGTGCGTTGTACTGTAATCGTATATTAGCTAAATGTTTACTGAATACCAACCTCTCCTGCATATTATGATCGTATACCATACACAACATTCCATTTTCTTCCATTTTCTATCAAAGAGAAATGCGAGGTGAAAATTTCTATTGATGTTAAACATTAAATTTTATAGAACGTGAACCTACCTCAATGTCCTGACAGACATGCAGTACATATACAGGATTGTAATATCACTGACTTTTATAATAAATTACAGGAAATGAAGGACAATGAGGGAGTACATCAATTTAATAACTTTGCTACTTTCGCATTGCAGGTGTTGGCACTACCTACATGCAACAATGCTGCAGAAAGAATTTAATTAAAACAGATACCAGGAACAGGCTCCAGATGCCAGCACTCCAAGCACTGACTGTTCTGTCTGAGTCAGTTAAGTCACAAGAGTGCTGTAATAAATTCCTTCCTTCAGAAGCTACGCTACATTCTCTTCTCACGTAATAGTTGTGCCGTTTCATTTATATTAATACTGTAGGTATGTAATGCTGGCTTATGTTTTCATGGTCTGTATTTATGAAGTCTATTAAAGTACTGTATTACTTTCTGTGGTATATAAACTGACCATTTATATTAACATTATTAATTTACATTGATTTTAATAATCCTTGTAATGTTTGCAAATAATTATATTATTTGTATTACAATAATGAACAAAATTAAAATTTTCGTTATACAAGAAGGCATTTCCCTTATTTATAGTTATGTTATATGTAGTGATATGTATGAGGCAGTGTGTGAAATTACAACGTGGGAAATATACGGATAAACCTGTTGTTATAATGATCTTCGTAGAGTCCCTGGACTCGGACGTGTCTTCCCCGAGCTCCGTCTTCCTTCTCATTTATCCTTTCCTCTTTTTTTTTAAATTAACGAACCCTTCATATCATCACATTTCATCAAGATAAGTATCGAGATTGTTTGTTCTGGCTGTCATTTCACGTCATCTTTTCCTTCTTTTTATTACCGTTTTTAATGTCTTTTAAATTTACACAGACCCTCCCTCAACATAACACCGTCCCCCACCCCTCAATTTCCACTATTTTTAATAATACAGTTCTTTTTTTAGTGTATTTTATCATCTTTTTAACATTTGTATATCCTTTTTAGTTAAATTCATAGGTTTTATTATCAATTCTCTTTTTTTTATATAACTGACCCCTGACACAAGTTAGCGGTTTTTTTACGTTTTATTCCTTCCTGCAGTCGTGCAGACTGTCTCGGTACAGGGGTAAGTTTGTGTTGTATATTTATATTGGTGCTTTATAAACATGTACAGACACACCCCACACAAAACAACATACACATGTACACTAACAATATTCTACACATACTGCTCACTAGTTTTAATACTCTACAACACTGACAATAAAAACACTGGCTGCACACATACCAACACACCAGACTCACTAACACCAGACATCTACACCCACACCTCCATATACACACACCTGTTTGGGAACCTGGGCACCCCTAAGGGCCCTCAAGGGTTAAAGGTGGCTTGGCTCGGCAATCTCCGGGGTGCCCTGTTGCTCCTTATGTTGTGTGGTGACACAGGGGCTCTGATCAACCCTGGCCCCCGCTCCCCAAAGTACCCCTGTCAATTATGCCGACGGGCGGTGAAATGGGGCCAGCGGGCCATCCAGTGTGATCGCTGCTGTGAGGTTTCCCAGCATGCAGGCTGGTATCATGTCAGCTGTGTTGGGGGCTTCACGGCTGCGTTCGACGGATTGGAGGGTCGGAGCCTTTCGTGGATCTGCTGGGACTGTGGTGCGCCTAATTTTATCTCCTCCCTTTTTCACTCCCCAATACACTACACCAATAGATTCAGTTTATTAGACACCACCACTTCATCTTCACCACCACCCACAACTCACAACACACCTCCACCATTAGATAGGATCACCCGACGTTTAGGTAGACGCAACAGAGACAATTCCTCCCCTAAACAAAACCGACAGCAAGACATGACTTCCCTTAACTCCGCATCATCCACTCCTCCACTCCCAAACCATTCTACACCCAACCAGACTCTCCATAGTGCACACTCATTCTCCATAACACCAATCACTATCCCCAATAGATCATCCACCCTCACACCCCATTCTACCACTAACACCACACTCGACTCCATCACCCATAAAAAACTGTCTTCCCTTCGTACCCTAATCATTAACTTCCGCAGCATCATAAACAAAAGAGCCGCCTTTCACCAAACCCTCCAGACCTATGACCCCGACATTATTATACAGGGCTGCAGGACACTCATTATAGGATCATTTTATCGTCCCCCAAATTCAAACTTAGAATACCTGCAGACCCTTGACGATTGTTTATCTAAAATTGACCCCTCCAAAAATATATGGTTGGCTGGTGACTTTAACCTTCCCGACATAAACTGGACAGCACAGGCGACACTGGACAATTCCACCCATATAAGGCGACTTACTATTACAGAATGATATGAAACTCTTACATGAAAATTTCATTGACATCATTAACACCCACTCACTTACTCAAACAGTACTCGAACCAACACGCACACAAGTCAGTGTAGAAAGACATAATCCTAACATAAGACACGGGGTCACATCCAACATATTAGACTTATTTCTCACAAACAACATTTCCTTAATTACACGGACACGAGTACTACCTGGTCTTACTGACCATGAGATGGTACTCATTGACGCAAACATCAAGCCAACAACACAAAAACAATTACCCAGGACAATTTACATGTACAATAGAGCTGACATGGGTGGCATTACCCAAGACTTAGTTGAATTTCGTGACTCGTTCCTTGACTCAGACCCAATGGCCAGCTCTGTGGCAACAAACTGGACCAGACTTCGTGACTTTATACGCGACACAATGGACAAACACATACCTACGAAAACCATCACACATAACCGGTCACTACCATGGTACAATAGACAATTAAAAAGACTACACAGAAACAAGGTAAAAACATACAACAGAGCAAAACGATACAACGATACAGAACACTGGTTAGAATACAAAAATATACAGAACACACTACAGAAAGAAACTAAATACACATCCACTTTCCTTGCAGACAACACACAAAACCACAAAAAATTCTTCAGCTTTTTTAAAGTACGCAAACAAGACTCGAACGGTATTACAACATTACTACACAACAATTCCTTGGTTACACACCCACAAGACAAAGCCAACGCCCTTAACACACAATTCCAGTCCGTTTTTACCCATGAACATGAACACTTACCAGACATGCCAACACCATCACACCCACCTATCCCTCCCATTCATATAAACACCCAAGGAATTGAGAAACTCTTATCTGAGGTAGACATACACGAAGTGACTGGACCAGACAATATACCCTGAAAGATATTGAGGACTAATGCTAGCGTTCTTGCCCCTGTCCTGCAGGTTATATTCTCACAGACTTTACAGACCGGTGAACTCCCCCAAGACTGGCTTTTGGCAAATGTGACCCCAATTTTTAAATCCGGAGACAGAACCTTTCCCATTAATTATAGACCTATTTCACTTACCTCAGTCCCCTGCAAAATTTAGGACACATTATTCATAGACACATAATGGACCACTTTGATAGACAAAATATACTGACTGGCAATCAACACGGTTTTCGGCCTAAACGTTCGTGTGAGACGCAGTTACTGGTAACTACTCATGACATCTTGCAGTCCCTCAATGACACAAAAATTAGACAGGTTGACACCATAGTATTAGACTTTGCCAATGCCTTCGACAAAATCCCTCACCAAAGACTACTACACAAATTAGAATTATATGGCATACAGGGACAACTTCTTCACTGGATTAGAACGTTCTTGAATACCAGAAGCAACGTGTAGTTCTTGACGATAGTCAGTCTCCATCTGTTCCTGTGACCTCTAGGGTACCCCAGGGAACTGTCCTGGGTCCCCTTCTCTTCCTTTCATACATTAATGACCTCCCACTCTCACTTTCCTCTACCACTAGACTCTTTGCAGACGATAGCTTAGTTTACAGACTGATTAATGATAGGAATGACTGCCTTCGACTACAGGACGACCTAACTGCACTTGAAGACTGGGAAGTCAAGTGGCAGATGACATTTAGACCAGACAAATGCCATCACATCCGTTTTACACGTGCCCATAATGTCATTCCATATACATACCAACTACACAACACCAACCTCAACACAGTCACTTCCCACAAATACTTGGGCGTCCACATCTCAGCGGACATGAGGTGGAACACACACATAGGTAACATCAGGGCCAAAGCTAGTAGGGTCCTGGGGTTCTTGCGCAGGAACCTCAGCAGGTGTAACACAGACACCAAAATTATTGCATATAACACTTTCGTTCGGCCACATTTAGATTATTGCGACACCGTCTGGGACCCACACACTTACAATAATATCAATAAATTAGAGTCCACACAAAACAAGACTGCAAGATGGGCCAGACGTGATTACAGACACACTACATCAGTCACTTTGCTTAAACAAGACACAAAACTAGACCCATTAGTAACACGAAGACAGATACACAGACAACAGATGATATACAAAATCACAAACAAGTTAGTTGATATAGACAAAGACACATATCTACACCCTACAAGTATACGATCCACTAGAGGCAGCCACAACTTAAAATACCATACATATCAGACAAGCACTGATATATTTAGGCACTCATTCTTTCCCCGCAGCATCCAAGAGTGGAATCATCTCCCATCTCACGAGTTAATAGCCCCACTTTTGACACGTTTAGCAATAGGATCACCAATCATTACCTCCCCAATCCTAATCCCCAACCCACAGTCCCTGACCCAATCCAGCCTTATCTTAACCCTCTTCCTAATCCTACCCTGGATCCCTAAATCCCCCGCACAACCCCCGCATATTATGCCGCCCATGAGCTGCCCTCTGCGGGACCCTAAACTTGAACATAGCGTAGATTATCACCTAATCTGTAGACCTTGTGCCGTTTTCTTTTACAACGACTAACATAAGAAAATGGAGGCAACTTCACGATGACGAAAACAGACACTACTTTGGCAACACTCGGCCCACAGTGTGTGTAGAAGAGAGTACTGTGGGTCGGATGGGGGAGAGAGAGAGAGTACTGTGGGTGGGATGGGGAGAGAGAGAGAGTACTGTGGGTGGGATGGGGGGAGAGAGAGAGTACTGTGGGTGGGATTGGGAGAGAGAGAGAGTACTGTGGGTGGGATGGGGGGAGAAAGAGAGTACTGTGGGTGGGATGGGGAGAGAGAGAGAGTACTGTGGGTGGGATGGGGGGAGAGAGAGAGTACTGTGGGTGGGATGGGGAGAGAGAGAGAGAGTACTGTGGGTGGGATGGGGAGAGAGAGAGAGTACTGTGGGTGGGATGGGGAGAGAGAGTACTGTGGGTGTGATGGGAGAGAGAGTACTGTGGGTGGGATGGGGGGAGAGAGAGAGTACTGTAGGTGGGATGGGGAGAGAGAGAGTGTACTGTGGGTGGGATGGGGAGAGAGAGAGAGTACTGTGGGTGGGATGGGGAGAGAGAGAGTACTGTGGGTAGGATGGGGAGAGAGAGAGAGAGAGAGAGTACTGTGGGTGGGATGGGGAAAGAGAGAGAGAGAGAGTACTGTGGGTGGGATGGGGAGAGAGAGAGAGAGAGAGTACTGTGGGTGTGATGGGGAGAGAGAGAGTACTGTGGGTGGGATGGGAGAGAGAGAGAGTACTGAGGGTGGGATGAGGGAGAGAGAGAGTACTGTGGGTGGGATGGGGGAGAGAGAGAGTACTGTGGGTGTGATGGGGGAGAGAGAGAGTACTGTTGGTGTGATGGGGGAGAGAGAGAGTACTGTGGGTGTGATGGGGGAGAGAGAGAGTACTGTGGGTGTGATGGGGGAGAGAGAGAGAGTACTGTGGGTGAGATGGGGAAGAGCGGGTTGTTTTATATACTAAACTAGTTGTTTGTATGTAGTGGAATAGCTCAGTCCCCCTCCCACCCTTCATAGAGAACGCCGATCTAAAGGCTACACAAAAAAGCTGGACTGGCAACCGCTTGTCCACACACAGTGTGGTTCCTGCAACAACGCTTCAACTCAGTGAAGACTCAGGCTTCACTCCGTTACTACATACCAGATCTGCTCTACTCTACTCTGATTGTGTTCTCTTATTTGGTGTTATAACTGGTGTAATTCTGTGTCTCTTAACGTCATAATATATTTTTCTTCTATCCATCTATAGCTCCGACGCCTCGCCCCCTCCGGGAACTCCCACCAAGGGGGTGGCCACGGAAGAAGAGTCTCCAGTTTTCCCTGTTCCAACACTCCCTCCTCACTTGCTCCATCCCCCCTTCCTCCCTCACACTTCTCGCTCTCACATACTCTTCCACTCTGTTCTGCCATCTAACCGGTGGTCTACCTCTCACACCAGGTGCCACAACTTCACTATCGTACACCACCTTTACAAACTCCACACCTTGCATTCTCTCTACATGTCCAAACCATCTCAGTGTATTACGCTTCACTCTCTCTACCACTCCACACTCAATACCAATTGCCTTCTCACTCATACCACATCTCTCATACACACTCATTATTTTCTCCATCCCATCTAGTAAGTCCACATACTCCTCTCAAGTAACCCATTTCCACAGCACCTATTCTCGAATGATGAGCCCTACTCCATGTCCATGTCTCCGACGCATATGTCAGTGTTGGCAGGAAAATACTATTTTTCAGTCCCTTTTTCACTTCCATACTCACACTCCTACCCTTCATAATCCTCCCCAGTGATCCTATGACCTGTCTGCCCCTCATTGCTCTCTCCCTGATTTCTCCTTCCATACTTCCATGTTTACACAGAACTGTTCCCAGGTACTTGAATTCCCTCACCTCCTCTATCCTCTCACCCCCTAAGGTTATCTCACATTTCGTCCCAGTTGGTACAGCCACTCTATAGGGTGTAGCAAAGTCAATTACTTCTGTTTTGGTCCTCTCAAATACCTTCACCTTACTCTTACCAACATTTACCTTCAGTTTTCTTCGTTTATACACGGACTGAAACTCATCCACCACCCTTTGTAACTCCCTTTCCCTCTTAGCCATCAACACATTGACATCCGCAAATAAACTTGCCACCAAGGACCAATTTGCTTCATTCAGCCTCAATTTCACCAATAGGCCTTTCCCTATGGCTTTCATCTCTCTCATACAACCATCCATATATATATTGAACAGCCATGGTGACATAACACATCCCTGTCTCAGCCCTACGTTAATATTAAAACTCTCACTTAGATCACCCTCTACCCGCACACATGCTGTTGCCTCTGCATAAAAGGCCTCAGTGCCTTTCAGCAAAGACCCCCCAACACCATAAATTCTCAACACCTCTGACATAGCTTTCCTATCAACTCTATTGTATGCCTTCTCCAAGTCCATGAAGGCAGCATACAACTTTCTACCCTTCCCAATATATTTCTCCACTATTGATTTTAATGCAAATATTTGGTCCACACATCCTCTACCCTTTCTGAACCCTCCCTGCTCATCACTAACTTTATTCCCTGTTACTTCAACCAGTCTTTCAGTAAGAACCTTCCCATACACCTTCCCCGGTACACTAAGAAGGCTTATTCCCCTATAGCTACCACACTCATCCTTACTCCCCTTCCCCTTATACAAAGGTACAATCATGGCTCTCCTCCAATCCTCTGGCACCTTTTCCTACCTCCAAGCCAATGTGCATATAAGCAACATCCATTCCACCACTACCTCCCCCCCACACTTTAACATTTCAGCAGTTATCCCATCCACCCCCGGGTGCCTTTCTCATCTTCAACTTTCCTATTGCTTTCTTAACCTCTTCCCATCCTAATTCTCCCTGTACATCCTGTCGTCTACCACCTGCCTCCATCCCCATGCATGTCACCACCGCCTCCCCTCCCGTCCCTCCATTCATCAACCGATCAAAATGCCTCTTCCACACTTCTTTCACTTCCTCACTTCTACTTACAGTAACTACATCCTCTCTCTTCATTCTCACGCTTCCAAACTTTCCTTCTCCTCTATCTCTTTTCACTTCCTTCCAGAATAATTTCTTGTTCCCTTTAAACTTTTCACTCAGTTTCATACCAAACTCCTCACCCACTCTCCTCTTACTCTCACTCACCATCCTTTTCACGTGTCTCTTACATACATTATAGTCTCTCTTCCATCTCTCTTTCACTTTCTGTGACACATTCCTCTATAATGTTTTCCTATATGCTTTCCTTTTCTTCTCTACGGCATCTTTCACTTCTTCTGACCAGCAAGCACTCCCTTTCTTGCCCCTCTTCTCTGTCTTATATCCCACTACCTCTGCTGCTGTCCTCAATACTATTTTCTTACAAATTTCATACACAGCATTTACTCCCACTCCCTCCCCTATCCCCATCCTTCCATCCCCCAGCACCTCACCCATCCTCCTCTTATATTCCTCCCTATACTCTGCTACATCTAATTTCCCACTAGCCAACTCCCATCTTGTTTCTCACCCCTTCATCCCTCCTACTATATTCCCACTTAACCCTAACCTTCATCCTTACCAACACCGCAAAATGGTCGGAGCATTGGATCATTCCTCTCACCACTTTTGCATCGTACACATCCTTCCTCAACCTTTCATCCACTGCCACATAATCAATCAAACTCTTTAGCTCTCCTCTCTCATCCCTTCTCCTCCATGTATACCTGTGGATCACCTTGTGCTGAAAGAAGGTGTTTGCCAAGAACAACTCCCTCTCAGCACAGACATCCACCAGATACTCACCATTCTCATTTGTTCCTTACTCACAATATTCCCCACTTCCTCACCTCCCATCTTTCCATTCATGTCTCCCATCATCACCACTCTCCTTCCATTATCAATCCCTTTCAGACATGCATTCAACTCCTCCCAAAACACTCATCTTCTCTCTCCCCGTCTTACTCTTTTCTTCCACTGGTACATATGCAAACACACACGCATACTTCACCATGCCAATCTTTTCAGTCATCCATACTATCCTTGACCCATTCCACCCATGTCCATCCACTCCCTTCCACACCCATGGAGACACCAACAGCGCACACCCTTCCTTCCCTCTTCCTTTACTCTTTTCATTCATACCCGTCCATACTACTCCTCTCTCCATTCCCTCCCACAGTCCACTCTCCCTTCCCTCCTTACACTCAACCACTCCACATCCTTTCACATGCGTCTCCGTCACTCCCATCACATCCACTCTTCCTTTCTTGAAACATTTTACAATCTCTCGCCTCTTAGTCCCATCTGTCATTCCATTCAGTTACCACTCTCATACTATCTCTCTTCCCCCCTCCCTCTACAGGGCAGCGCGGAGACTCCCCCCCTGCCAGTAGCCATAGCTGTCCACTCCCCCATTGGGGGGCCACTGATGGCTGGCAAGGCCAATGCAGTGCTCATTCCCGGAGGGACACGGGCCGTCGGCATTGTCAAAAGCTAAAAACACGGTCACAAATTGAAAAAATTATTACAAAATATAGAAACACGCAATAAAAGAAATTAAAATCTTAAAACACTAAAATACAATAAAAACCTTAAAACCTATATGTGGGGTCAGCTAGGACTCACCCTCACACCGCCTTCCCCTTTGGCACCACCTCCTGAATGGATAAAATGAAGATAAAATAAGGAGGTGTACCCCCGAGGTGACCGCTTGGAGGCGGGGTAAGACTTACCTACCCTTCCTAGGGAGGGATAGGTCACCGAGATTGTTGCTCTTCCCAATACCGACAGATGTTGCTCTGTGCAGCAGCACATATCACAACCTCATTGGTTAGGATACTGCGACTGCGCAATTGTAAAATATTGTAATTATAAATGGAATAATGGGTTAACTTTTGTTAAATGGCTAATTAATTTTTAATTTGGTGATCGTAATAATATACATAGTAAATTAATTCGTCATTTGTTTTCATTATTCTTTTCTGGGCAAACATCCATTGAGGGATTGGAGTGAGGTTCCTTTTCATCATTTCATTAGTTGTAATTCCATTGACTACAGTAACATACCTACTAGAGTTATAACTCAAGCTTGTTCACAACCTCGGATCTTCCCTTAAACATAAACAAGCCATACCTGGGGTTGTAACAAGATGTGGGGGCCTGTCCGGGAGGTTTCACTCTAATAATAGCATTTCTATTTTGATCTGTAACTTAAGTTGTTTATTGCTTAAGTATTCACTTTATTCTTGGCTTAATTTGGTTTATTTGTGCAGTATTCATGTTTAAAATTAATTATAGTCATCCAATTCCCCTCAGTGGATGAAGCATTCAATAGTTTGAGCAGAGATGGTATTGTAGCAATCTTTCCCACATCAGCTATAAAGCTTCACTCGCACTTGGCGATAATATTCCTGTTTTGTTCAAATGAACCGTGCCTTATTGTCAGACTCCTAGAGCTCACACCTTAATCTTACCCATCATTGCTGTGCAGTGTCTAAGACCGTAGTATTTTACATCTTTTCATTCATTGCACCGGGAGACATAAGGGCTCGATCTCTTTTAATCATTGTCCTGGTTACCATAAGCAAAACGTGGGGCGCTTATGGAGAGATCCGCTTAGTTGTCATATCAATAAGTCCTCTCTGTCATATCCGTGACCGTAGGCCTACCTACTTACCCTACTCTGTTTTGAACTAATCATCTTTTATCACATGTGATCACATTTTACTCAAAACATTTCATTATCGTGATTCATTCACCTTGTCTACTTGATATTTTATTGTTGCAAACTTCAACATGTCATTTAATGTTAAGAGATTTGAACATGACCCTGTCAGTGGACTTGACCAATTTAAATATGCCAATAAGGACGAAATTACTTATCTTCTGTGTGTGTGTGCTTTTTTTTTTTTTTTTTTTTTTTTTTTTTTAATGTTCCGACACTGGACATAGGCTTCATCAAGCCCATTACAGTGACCCAGGTCAACTGCTACTCTCACACACACACACGTCACGACTACCATATAAGAGTTCCTCTACCCATGATCAACGTGCAAAACTCGTCCTAAATCATTTGTTTAACTCTGGCATATTACAAGAAACTGATCTGGACTGGGAAGATTCAACCGAGGAAGGAGCTAGTGCTCGACAAACAGAGACAGACCATATGGTTATTTCCGAGATACTACAACTTCAGCTTGAACTGGAAGATAAGAGAAATGCAGAAAAAGAAAAAGAACGAGAAGGAAAAGAAAAAAGAACGAGAAGAGAGAGAAAAAGACTGACAACATTAACTCCAACTAGCTCATCCTCAGCTTCAAAATGTTACAGCTGGAGATAGGACTCTTCATGAGTTTGATCTCGCCAGAAACCTTAAACTCGTTCCTGCTTTTAGAGTCTGATCCAGATGGATATTTTGAATTGTTTGAAAATACAGCTGTACATTTAAACTGGCCAGAAGTGGCTACTGCAAACTAAGTTGACTGGAAAGGCTGTACAGACTTATCTGGCACTCCCAAAAGACGCAGACTACGAGTCCATAAAGCAAGGCATTCTTGATGCATATTCTATCACGGTGGAAGGATATAGGCAAGCATTCCGTGATTATGTCAAAACTTCAGTGACTACCTATTTTGAATTAATTACAGAAAAATTCAAACAGTTCGATCAGTGGTTGAAAAAGGCTGAAACAGCCACCTTCGAGGAACTCAGAAATCTTGTTGTTTTGGAGGAATTCAATAGGCGTGTGCCTCATCACGTCATGGTGTACATTGCAGACAAGGAGGAAACTAATCCTATAAAGGCCGCCAAATTGGTAAATAAATAATCCCTCCTGAACAAAGCTGTAGAGAATCCCCGTGGACAGCGAAAAGTGTTAAACCCCTCTTCAGACACCACAGTGACCTCTTCTACGTTTCGCCCCGTAGGATCTACGGTAAATACACCCACTCCCTTGTATTGCTATTATTGTAAGAAGGAATGACACAGTAAAATTTTGTAAGGATCCCAAGTGTCGTCAATCCAAGTTTTACGTACCTTTCACCAACCCCAGTGTAGTACCAAACTCAACATTCACGAACTCTAAATTAACTTTCGAACCCCCAAAGAAACCTGTTGCTCCTATAGTCAACGTAAATTCTGGAGATGACCCCTTTGCAGCATTTAAAACTTGTGGTACCATTGCTCTAACTAGTGACTCCCCTAAAGTACCAATTAAGATCCTCAGAGATACAAGTGCTTCTCAAAGTTTGATGGTCCGAAAATGCTTGCCAGATGTAAAAGGGAATGTCACTGGTGATAAGGTTTTACTACGGCCACTCTCCTCTGTCCTATATACAGTTGAACTGGCTAAGGTACATCTGAGAGTGACTTGGTAGTGGGAGATGTGAAGGTGGGATTGGTTGATACCTTACCATTAAGTGATGTAAACTTTATTCTAGGTAATGACTTAGCAGGTGGATTAGTGGTACCCAATGTCTTGGTCCGAAGCACTCCAATGAACATCTCTCCGACTACTGCCCTCGACAAGGAACAACCTGATTTATTTCCAGTATGTGTGGTAACTCGTTCTCAGGCACGAGCTGAAGACTACTGTGATGAGGCAAGTAATAATTCTCTTGTCGTAGTCAAGCTGTGAATACATTGAAGGACGTTGTGAAAACTCCTGGATTTTATTATGAGGACAGCGTATTTATGTGCCTTTATAGATCACCTCGCTTGTCTTCAGCTGATGTCTGGGCAAATATCACACTGGTAGTTGTTCCTTGCACCTTAAGGCAATCTTTGTTAGAATTAAGTCATGATGGTATAAACGGCCACTTTGGTGTGTATAAAACCTATCATAAGCTTTTAGGTAATTTCTACTGGCCCAACATGAAAAATTATATAAAAATGTTTGTACAGTCTTGTCATATATGTCAAATGGTAGGAAAGGCAAACCATCCCATCCCACCAGTCCCTCTCCAGCCTATACCTGAAACATCTGAACCAATCGAACGTATCATCATATATTGTGTGGGACCCTTACCACGCACTAAGAATGGAAATCAGTATATTCTAACCCTTATGTGTCCCACCACTCGTTACCCTGAGGCTTTCCCTTTGAAGAACATCTGTGCAATGACCATAGTCACCCATCTTAATCATATGTTCACTCGGGTTGGCATCCCTAAAGTTATTCAATCGGACAGAGGTTCCAATTTTACTAGTATATTATTCACGGAGGTACTTGACGAACTTGGTATCCAGCAACAGTTGTCCAGTGCATATCATCCAGAATCCCAAGGTGTATTAAAGCGTTGGCATCAAACAATAAAGACCATGATAATAAAATGTTGTCTCGAACATGAACGAGATTGGGATGATTCTCTGCAGTACTTGTTGTTTGCTCTTCGAGAAGCTAAACAGGAAAGTTTTGGTTTTTCTCCCTTTTAACTATTGTATGGTCGACAAGTACGAGGTCCCTTAAGAGTTGTGAAGGACAAATGATTAAACAAAAATTCCACCACGAGGGAAACTGTCTCAAACTACCTAGCTAACTTACGAGCTGTACTCTCTGAAATATGTACAGTCGGCAAAAAAAGTTTCGTTACCATCCTTTTAACAGTGTGATGTAATGTTGGTAGGCCTGACTGGTGAGTCAGATGTGGCGCGAGCATGGAGGTAGTATAGGTGGAGTCGCCATGGCTCACTAATCCAGAGGAGTAAATTGAAGCCGCCGAACTGTCATTTTCGGCGCCTTTAATATGGCGGACACCAAGATATGTTTCAGTTAAAGTGGACTTCTGACCTGACATACAAAGGTATGTGCCATCTTGAAGGCACCAGAAATGACAGATTGGTGGCTTCACAAATCAGGTCCTACTGGCGCCTCCACCTATACTACCTCCATGGGTGCGAGTGTCATATATACCTCTGTCACCCTCCCGGACCCCTCAGTGTCTAATGGTCAGGCAAGTAGGAATGACGTACTTTTACCCAGTGCTACTTTTTCTGGGTATTTCAAGGTTATTCTTGTTCTAAAATACTCAAACGTATTTCTTTATGTTTAATGATGTATAGTTAAATAGTAATAGTTCTTGAACACTCAAAATTTAATTTAATATCAGTTAAACTTTTGATATAAAAAGAAAGGGAATGCCTTGTGCTAAGTTGTCATTGCCACGGCCCGCGAGGCACAGCTGCTCAGACGGCGGAGTACCAACCCTGACGCGCTTATCGATGTTAAAATTAACGTAGGGGTGGTAACGAAACTTTTTTTGCCGACTGTACTTATGCCCAATAAAACTTGGAGACAGCTCAGGTAAAGATGAAAAGAAACTTTGATAAAAAATCCAAAGAACGAACTTTTAAAGTAGGTGACAAGGTTCTAGCTTTCATTCCTACCCAATCAAACCCTTTGTCAGGTAAATTTTCTGGCCCATACAAGGTTGAACGAGTTCTCCAACATAACAACTATGTAATCAACACTCCTGATGGAAGAAAATCCCAACAATTAATTCATGTAAATCGCCTAAAGAAATATAACGTACGATCTGATGAGGAGCAAAATTCTAATGTCATATTATGCATCAATAGTAATACTCGTCATGATGGTAATGAAGATCTCATAACAAGTTGGTCATCCCTCAAAAATTTGGAGATAATCTCTAACATTCCTACTCATTTCGACTCACTCAACCTAGAACAACAACAAGAACTAAAGTTTTTCTTCACGGAATATTCCAAACTTTTCAAAGACTTCCCCAAGTGGTGTCCCTACATCGACCACGATATTAAGCTCATCCCTGGTGCTCATCCCATCAGAAAGCCTGCCTAACGGATTGGTCCCAAGCAAATGGAGCTGATGCGCCAGGAAGTGGACTGCCTCCTTCAAAACCACCTGGCCATCCCCAGCTGTTCCCCATGGGCATCACCTTCAATCCTGGTACCAATGAAAGGAGGACGTGTAAGATTTTGTACGGACTATAGGCAAGTTAATCTTCTTACTGTACCTGATGCTTATCCTCATCTACCCCACGTAGATGATCTGACTGACAACGTGGGACAAGCGAAATACGTATCAAAATTAAACTTGCTATAAGGCTATTATCAAGTGCCTCTCACTCCGAATGCCCAACAGATTTCTGCTTTCGTTACTCCTTTTGGGTTATTCGAATATACAGTAATGCCGTTTGGGTTGCGTAATGCACCTAGTATCTTCCAACGAATGGTGAACGGGATCATCGGAAACCTCCCTGGAGTTAGTACCTACCTAGACGATATTCTGATAGTGGCAGACGACCTAGACCAACATCATGATAGACTTAACAGTTAACTTGATCAAATCAACCTTTTATTCAGCCTCTGTGACCTATTTAGGACACAATGTGGGTAATGGAGAAGTTAAACCTAAGGCAGCTAATGTAAAAGCTATCCTATCCTTTCCCATCCCAGCTACTAGGAAAGAAGTTCAAAGATTCTTAGGTATGGTTGGTTTCTACAGCAGGTTTTGTCCCAACTTTGCTTCCATTTCTACTTCCTGGTAACTGTCTGAGAGCCTTTAATTCCCTTAGAGACTTTTTAATCCATGAATCTGTATTGAAATCTCCTAATTTCTCCTTGCCCTTCATATTGCATGTGGATGCATGTGTGACTGGAACCGGAGCAGTACTGCTGCAACCTCAACCCGATGGAATTCTTCACCCTGTCTGCTACCACTCGTCTCAACTGAAGCCACATCAATGCTCCTATAGTACTGTCGAGAAGGAATTGTTGGGGATCATCAATGCACTCCAGAAGTTTCAGTGTTACCTGTATGGAGTGGAACCCTTGCTCGTCTACACTGACCACAACCCCTTAATATTCCTCCATAGGGTACGACACACCAACCAACGCATTCTACGATGGTCCCTCTTCCTTCAACAATATCCAATCGAAATCCGGCACATCAAGGGTACCGACAACATCCTGGCTGACACCTTGTCTCGAGTTCGCCCATCTACAACCTCTCCATAAGTCTTCTACCCAGAAGCCTTATTCTTTTGGGGGGGAGGTGTCACGGCCCTGTATATACACTGTGGTCGGTACCACGCCTTGAGGTGGGACCCATCGGAAATACAGCCCTACACCACTGCCCTCTGTTTTACAAGGCCTGACTGAGCGCTGGTTGGCTGGTTTGGGTAGGAGTCATCATCCCAGGTTGGATGTCAATATATACGGCATTTACACATTAATAAAGAATTGAAAAGGGTTGAAAGACAAACGTCAGTCTTATCCTATAAATTTTCAATGAATTTGTTATAGAATCTCTAATGACCATTGGAAAGTTTGCCATATATATATTGAAAAGGTTTCAAACTATATTAAAGTAATATTGCACTGTTGGACTGTAATGAATGTTAATCATCCAGAGAAAGGTATTCGTCATAGAAACACATATGCCACTTCACTAACAATAAATTATGACAAATACATTTTCTTTACATAATTTTCTTGTATGGCTAAATCACTGAGACAGTATTCCTGAAAAAAGGAGGAAAACTGATCAGAGAAACATTCACTGCATTGAAAAACAATACCAGTGCAATGATCGAGGTAACAAAATACTTATTAGAAAAACTAAGCATGAAGTAGTTCTGCCTGGAAAATTTCAGACCGATCAACTGAAAAGTAGATTTGGTAAATACCGTCGACTTGCCGGGTGCATTTAAAATATTTCATTAAGGCAGGTTTATGAGTGTGAAATAAAACTGAGGTTCATATATGTTCTTAGACTGTCTTTCTATAATGATATAAAACTAAAAAACTTAAGAGGAAATAATCTGGCAGTTTGTACAAGGCCAGGACTAGGCAAATTTAGATTCTTTTGCTATTGATATAGACGAAGATGATATAAACAACTGCATGAATCTCCTTCCGGTTATGACATTCCTGCTGGCTGGTTACTGTGTGTATGGGATGGTGATAAGCTGAAATGTAATGAATGTAAAGAGACCTACTTAGTTGTCATGAAGCCTAGGAAAATCTACCTGATATCAATACATATGTACAGTCGGCGGCAAAAGTCCTGTCGCCTCACTTGCTTCACCGAGGCACGCGATATTCATACACTCGAAATTATTAAGTGTAGTAAACGTGTGTATTTCTCTAGTCCATGAACACTGCTTGTCTCGGTGAAGCAGGTGAGGCGACAGGACATCTGCCGCCGACTGTACAGGGTATCAGTAGAGGAGGACTGATCCAACCAAGTGAATCTGTTAATGTAGTAATGTTCTCCTACATAACCATTAACAAACTCACACAGTGTCCTGCATTTATCAGATCCATGAATCAAACGAATTTGGCAACGGAAATTTCGCTGAATACCCTGGCTGATAATGATGCCTTCTTGCCACTGAACAACTTTGATGCGGGACATGATGTGGAAAAAATACAGAAATTTTTGATATTTGACTCATCAAATGACTTGATGAGCAACTATTGTGTAACCATTAACGAAAACATTAAAAATGACAGAAAAAAAAAAAAAAAAGTTGGCAACATTGACATAATAAAGTATATCTCTTCCTTCTTTCTCTCTCCACCATCTCTCTCTCTCTCACTCTCTCTCTCTCTCTCTCTCTCTCTCTCTCTCTCTCTCTCTCTCTCCACCATCCCTGCCTTCCTTTCTTCCTTCTGTGGATCACCTTGTGCTCAAAGAAAGTATTTGATATGAATTCCAGAAATTCATCGTTCTCACTTCCAACCTTTTCATTCATATCCCCCAACACTATTATATATATCTCCTTTCAAGTCTTCCCAAACTGTCGTTCAGCTATTCCCAAAACTTTCTCATTTCCATTCTTCCCATTTTGGTTTGCACCCTTGTACCATTCCATCCATGCCCGTCCACTCCCTTCTGGACACCAGCATTTTTCATCCGTACCAGCCCATAATTATCACTCCTCCATCCCTTCCCACATCATACTATCCCATCCAGACCCACACTACTCCACCCCACCTCTTAAAATGGCTTTCTGCTACAACACACACATTCACACAACATCTAAAACATTCGACAAATTCTCTTCACCTCATCCACCACCAACGTTTATAGCTTCTACTGTCATGCATATACCACTCACCACCTCTTTCCTCAATCCCTCTGGCCAATTTTGTCCCTCAATCCCCCCGTTCCTTACCTCCCTCCTCACTATATGGTCATACATATACGGAAAGTCTGATATACCTGATAAGAAAATTATTTAGTATACTGTACAACTCTGTTCATACATACGGTAAATCTGTTATTCCTGCTAAATTAATGTAAGGCATTACAGTATAATAATAATAATAATAATAATAATAATGATAATAATAATATGAATAATAATATTAATAATAATAATAATAATATGAATAATAATATGAATAATAATAATAACAACAATAATAATAATATGTTCAGTAGCTGACAAAAGTATCCTGCATTTCCCGGTGAAACATTTAGTTTTTGCCTTTTGACTCAGGCTGAGACGAGCTCGTATACAAAACGGAAATTTTGACTACAAAGAAACTGTCATATTTATTATGACAACAACTGACATAAATGCCTTCTCTGTCTCCTCTTACTTTATCTTCAGTTACGTACCAAAGGTGTAAGTTGCATATACTTATACAACGACCTCATTTGTTCTCGTGTGAAGGTTTGTAAGTTACCATATGTAAAATATTATACCAGTTGTTACTATAGAAAAACTGATGTAACGAAAATATTTTGCATATGTAAAAACAAATTAAATTATGCAAATGATATTGTGAAATATGTACAGTAATTACTTTCATACGACGGTTTTCGGACAAATTATGTCAACGCAGTTGTGTAGTGTTCCTTTAACATATGTGGTGCTGTCCTACAGTAAGCTGTATAAAATGGGAGTAGACTTCAAAGTTAAAACTTTAATATTACGTTGGTACTTCAAAATAGAAAGAAGGAGTAAACACTTTATAAGTAATAACTAGGCAGCACCATTTATATTTCAACATTAAGGAGGTAGTACAGTGTTGGTAATTATGGAGCAAATTATTCCTCCAAACTATTTCAAGCAACAGGTCACCATTATTTTTGTCAATCTGGTCGTGTTTCCTGACATGCTTTTAAGGAATCAATACACTTTAATGAACCAAAAGTATACTATTCCCTTAAGCTACATATCAATAAACTAAATGGGAGTAAGAGCAACGAACATTTGTCGTACTTGTCAACACATTCCTAAGATAATAAGTATTCGTATAATGTCATATGCAAAATACAGACAGAGTTTTCTGTAAATCTACTTTCAAATGATGAGACTATTTATTAATATCCATTATTTTCTTCATAGAGCGTAACAATTGTGATTCTATTAGAGTTACGGCCCTGTGTTACAATGATATAATAATAACAAGATGCATAATATCTATGCTTATGTTACGGCCCTGTGTTACAATGATATAATAATAACAAGATGCATAATATCTATACTTATGTTACGGCCCTGTGTTACAATGATATAATAATAACAAGATCCATAATATCTATACTTATGTTACGGCCCTGTGTTACAATGATATAATAATAATAACAAGATGTATAATATCTATACTTATGTTCAACACGCAGGGCAACTCCTCTGATGGAAGATAGTGAAAAGGTTAATGAGGGAGTATTACAGTGTTGGTAAATATGGAGCAAATTATTCCCTCAAACTATTCCAAGCAAAAACAAACCACCATTACTTTCGTTACCATGAATCTGATTCCTGGCATACTTCGGAGGAATCAAAGTTCTCCAATGAACCACAAGTGTCCTATATATACTATCCCATAAAATACTAATCCCTTAATATAATATACACAACATGGTATGAATCCTTACCTTAACGACAAGAAGAGTTTTGCTGGACAAGCCACTGTAACCTTATGTTCTCTTGGTGACATTAACACTGGTTTGTCGTTCACGGACACAACACCACCACAACCACCAACAATCCCTTGGTGACATTAACACTGGTTTGTCGTTCACGGACACAACACCACCACAACCACCAACACTCCCTTGGTGACATTAACACTGGTTTGTGGTTCACGGACACAACACCACCACAACCACCAACACTCCCTTGGTGACATTAACACTGGTTTGTCGTTCACGGACACAACACCACCACAACAACCAACACTCCCTTGGTGACATTAACACTGGTTTGTCGTTCACGGACACAACACCAACACTCCCTTGGTGACATTAACACTGGTTTGTCGTTCACGGACACAATACCACCACAACCACCAACAATCCCTTGGTGACATTAACACTGGTTTGTCGTTCACGGACACAACACCACCACAACAACCAACACTTCCTTGGTGACATTAACACTGGTTTGTCGTTCACGGACACAATACCACCACAACCACCAACACTTCCTTGGTGACATTAACACTGGTTTGTCGTTCACGGACACAATACCACCACAACCACCAATAATCCCTTGGTGACATTAACACTGGTTTGTCGTTCATGGACAAAACACCACCACAACCACCAACACTCCCTTGGTGACATTAACACTGGTTTGTCGTTCACGGACACAACACCACCACAACCACCAACACTCCCTTGGTGACATTAACACTGGTTTGTCGTTCACGGACACAACACCACCACAACAACCAACACTTCCTTGGTGACATTAACACTGGTTTGTCGTTCACGGACACAACACCACCACAACCACCAACACTCCCTTGGTGACATTAACACTGGTTTGTCGTTCACGGACACAATACCACCACAACCACCAACAATCCCTTGGTGACATTAACACTGGTTTGTCGTTCACGGACACAACACCAACACTCCCTTGGTGACATTAACACTGGTTTGTCGTTCACGGACACAACACCACCACAACCACCAACACTCCCTTGGTGACATTAACACTGGTTAGTCGTTCATGGACACAACACAACCACCAACACTCCCTTGGTGACATTAACACTGGTTTGTCGTTCACGGGCACAACACCACCACAACCACCAACACTCCCTTGGTGACATTAACACTCGTTTGTCGTTCACGGACACACCACCACAACTACCAACACTCCCTTGGTGACATTAAAACTGGTTTGATGTTCACGGACACAACACCACCACAACCACCAACACTCCCTTGGTGACATTAACACTGGTTTGTCGTTCACGGACACAACACCACCACAACCACCAACACTCATCTTGAGGCTGCACTAGGCTACTTGATAGACAATGCTGTACTACTGTATTGTCTCTGGTATTGTAACACACAGCGCCATCCATTGTACACGTCTGTAACAAAAAGATAAATATTAAACCCTTCTGAATGGATGACAAACATTACAATATCTACATGATCCTAGATTGATATATTAATAAAATATATAATGACCGTAATGTATTTTAGTGATTTAAGTTTATAAAATTTCAATGAGATTCTTACACTCAGGAAAAAATAAAACTGTAAAGTTAAAAAAAAATAACTCGCCAAATTCTTTCTATGAAACTCGTCAGCTGCACTTTAGTAGAAATAGTGAGAATAACAATTGCATTACTATTATATATATAGAGTATAAAACATTAATCAGATGTGTTTTTTTAAATATGAAAGGTCATAAGCAGTCACCTCTTTCATAATGCCGTAGTGATGTGGACAATACTTTAAGGGTTTTGGCGCCCCTTCGGCCCCAGCCACTTACTTTCAGTTCTTCAACGGTCCATCTTATCTTTCTATTTCCTTCTTGCTTGCTGTCTCACCTCTCTATCACCTTCTCCTGGCGCTATATAACCTCGCTGATGCTGGGCCTAATATCAATCAATCAATGTGTTCCATAATATCGATAACTTTAATCAACCTCTCAACACAATGTAAACACCAAACCTAAAACAACCTTCATCTCTACTTGTAACTAAAGTACCAACCAGGCCTGTATACCATCACCGGAATTGGTCACTGTGTAATACATGTAGCCTAAATGAGTTTCTGTTCCAATAACATTATACCCAAAACCATAAGGTCCCCAAAGTATAAAACACAAGTTAAATAATCTACAAGTACACCGGAGCAGCAATCTCTAATTAAAACTCAAAGTACTTACATTATACGTAGAAGAATATAAGGAGAATGTGAGTAACCACACCTTGACACTGCCAAGTGTGGAGCTTCAATGTGTGAGGTAAGACCAAAATGACCAAGGATTCTAGTACTGGAGAACGACACACCACTCAATGTTATTTTCCTGTTGCCAATCTGGCTAGCTGGGACGGTGGCGCCTCTAACGGCCGGTAGGAATCAACACTACAGCTGCTGTCTGCTTCCCTTAATCCTGATTATTATTAAGTCAGATTTTCTTTACTAGCAACACACAGGACCTTTGATACTAATTATTTGACAATAAAATGAATAATTCTATTGATTTTTTTTTTTTTTTAATACGTGAACCTCGGCACTGTATGGTGTCAGTAGCCCGTGACTCTTGTGAGGCCCCGAGATTATCGAGTGTTACACTAGATGAGACAGTGGAGCTTCATGGTGTTGGTAGCTTCTCTTGTGTCCCACTAGATGACCACACCTTATTTATACACGTCACTATCAGGTCACTCACATCGTCACTCACAGCATCTAGAAATATGGTTCTATGTTATGAGTTGACGACGATGTAAGGGATATTTTGTTGACGTGTCGGCGTAGCCAGGATACTTGACGGACAGCAACAACCATCAGATCACATCGGAAAAAAACAAAACAAACAAACCGCTTCTCGTGGACTCCAGCCTGGGTCCATAACATTGGCAGTCCGTCGCCGTATCCACTCTGCCACCCCCTCCAAAAAATACAAATTACATAATAAATTACGATAATATCTACGACAAAGCCCTAATATATTGTTAAATATCCATGCCTACCATTTATGTATATACACTACCGCCCAAAAGTTCCTTACCTCGGCCAACCAGTTTCCAACTTTTAGATTAATTTGTATCGTCTTTTTCTGGTTGACACCGAGACAATCATGAACATCTGAAGCAGCCTTTTTTAATATAATATAACACTCTTTTATATTCAGTCAGTCAATACAATTCTGACTCTACCCATTTATCTCATAATAATAATAATAATAATAATAATAAAAATAATAATAATAATAATAATAATAATAATAATACAGGTTTTGTTGAAGATAACTGCGAGTTCTGCGCTGTTTATTTTGTAGCAAATCTTTTCTAATTTACGAATAATTTTCTTAATATTGCTGGGGAGATGGAAAAGCAAATTACCAAGAGAGTTTATTGGCCTGACGTTTCGGCTTTCTCTAAAAGCCATTCTCAAAGGAATGAGTGTCTTACAGGTAACAGATATATTTATAGTCCCTGAGTAAATGTACTGCTGTGCATACTGCGCCCTGATTGGCTGTTAGCAGTCCCGCTGGATTATGTGCGTACTGCGCCCTGATAATAATAATAATAATAATAATAATAATAATAGTTACAACAACAGCAATAATAATAATAATAACAATAATAATGATTACAATAATAATAATAACAACAATAATAATACTGCGCCCTGATTGGCTGTTAGCAGTCCCGCTTGATCCCGTGTCACCTCTGGCTTGACCCACGTTGTTGTAGCCTGGCGGAGCGCCTGATTGGGAGATCTGGGTCTGGGTTAGCTGGGTTTTCTGGTGGTCTTACAGGGATACCTACAGCTACCGGGTCTTGAGTGGGTGTGGGTCGGTTTCGCCTGATGTTAGTAGGTAGTAAAAGAGTCTCTTGAGTAACGTTGAGAGAAGGTTTTAATTTCAAAATATGTAGAGCTTCTCTCAACCTTAGTCGAAGACTGTCATCGTCAGTATCAATAATTGATGTGCATTGTAGTAGTTGCGGTCTCAGTATGTTACCATGGGCGCTCACATAGTGCTGGTAGAAGTTACCCTCCTTCAGGTGAACAGATAACCTCTTCGAAAGACGAGTAGTGGTCATACCAACGTTAGAATGGCTGCATCCATTCGCTGGGCATATAATTTGGTAGACCACCCCATGCCTCTTCAAAGGGTCACCGTCAGTCCGAGGAGAGTTGTTCATCAGCAACTGGGACGTCTTCTTGTTCTTGTAATAGATGATTAGATCAATCACAGACTCAGGGTTCGTTACTGCAACATGGTTATTAATTATGTTCCGAAGAGCAGCTTCATCTTGTTGATAATTCTTATGCATAAAATTTCTGTAAAATAACTTTATTTTCTTTCTACCATCATCAGGTCTGTCCTCCTGGGCGTACAACTGGTCCATGGTGCGTCTGGTCAAACGTTGGATATCTTTATTAGAGTAGCCATTATCCACCAGCTGTTGGGCCACGAAATCGAGTTCTTGGTGAACAGTATTCCACGTTGAACAGTGCGTAAGGGCCCGTTTGACGTATGCAGTCACCACTGTAGACTTAAACCTTGTTGGGCATTCACTATCACCATTCAGACAGAGGCCAATGTTGGTAGGTTTACGGTAGACTGTAGTAGAAAATCGATCCTGAGTCTTGATGACCTTCACATCAAGAAAAGGTATTGTGTTCTCACGGGAAAGTTCACAGGTAAACCTGAGAACTGAACATTCTTCAAAGGTATGTCTGACTGAGTCTAGTAAGACTTGTGTCTCAGCAACCACAAAGGTGTCATCAATATAACGGTGATAGGCTATAGGGTGTGGAATACGCTGGAACACTCTCTGCTCAACAAACCCCATGTATGTGTTGGCAAAGAGGACCCCGAGTGGGGACCCCATGGCAACACCATCAATCTGTTTCCACAGGTTGCCTCGCTGGTCACGGAATGGGGCCTCCTTGGTACACACCTGGAGAAGTCTATGTAGTGAGTTCTCAGGTATATCCAGCTGTGGGGTGTTCTCACTCCTGTAGATGTGGTCCAGCAGTAGGTTGATGGTCTTATCCACGGGAACATTAGTGAAGAGACTCTCCACATCCAACGAAGCCACTACACCTGCATGAGGAGCAGTAGTGATTGATTGTAGAAAGTCTGTTGATGATTTCAGGCAGTACTGGTCTGGGACAAAAGGGGTCAGGATACGGTTTAAGGTCTTCGCCAGTTTGTATGTCGGAGTTGGGCATTGGCTGATAATGGGTCTAAGAGGGTTATCAGGTTTGTGGGTTTTGACATTGCCATAGATATAGCCAGCATCAAAGTCACCACTAATCTTAGGTAGATGAGTAGCACCTCTGACAGCATTGATAGTGCTAATAATGGTGTTCACCTCCCTCTTAATGTCTTCTATCGGGTTTCTAGTCACTCGTTGAAATTTCTGGGTGTCGTGGAGTATATTGTCCAATTTGGTGAGGTATTCTTCTTGGCTGATGAGGACAAAGGCAGCAGTCTTGTCAGCCCTCCGGATGACTATTCCTTCTCTCTGTCGAAGCTCTCTAGCAGCACGTCTCAGTCTTGGGGTGAGAATGTGGCTACGGTAGTTGCCACGATCCTGCAGGGCCTCAGCGAGCAGAAGGGGTTGTAGTTCCTCCGTGGTGGTGACAGTTCCCTGGTTATCAAGTAAAAAGATGGAATCAAGTAGTGATTCGATCTCAATCCTCTTATCCATTTCCTTGGGTTTCTCGACAACATGGCAATTAAGCCCAAGTTGGAGAATCTCATCTTCTTCACGGGTAGGTTGATAGTCTGTCAGATTGATGTAAGAACAATCTTTCTTCTTTTTGCTACAAACAGCGCAGAGCTCGCAGTTATCTTCAACAAAACCTGTATTAAAGAGGGTTTCCTTCCCAAATAATAATAATAATAATAATAATAATAATAATAATAACAATAATAATAATAATAATAATAACAACAACAACAACAACAACAACAACAACAACAACAACAACAACAACAACAACAACAACAACAACAACAACAACAACAACAACAACAACAACAACAACAACAACAATAATAATAATAATATTATTTTGTCACATTACTTTTAGGATCAAGTATTTCAACGGGTCAAAATATTATATAACGTTGAATTAAGGTGATAGTAAAGTACTGGTAATTCTGGATCAACTAATTATTCCTCCAAACTATTCCAAGTAACAACAGACCATCATCATTATTATTGTTTATTTTTGGTGCTGCTGTTTTCGGGCATACTACGGAGGAATTCAAGGTGCTACAATGTTACAAAGTATTGTATACTGTACTGTCCCCTTAATGAGCTGCCACTGATTATTTTCACCCTAATAATAATAATAATAATAATAATAATATCATGTTGGAAGGTTGACCTCTGGAATTCAGTGGCTGGTAATAATAAAAGTTGATAAATTGGTCCAAGTTTAATCGGCTTCCCTGTATTGCTTTCCACGGCACTCAACTGTAAACACCAGACTAATGTGTATGTGTTCCTAGATGACTGTGTGTGTGTGTGTGTGTGTTCCTAGATGACTGAGTGTGTGTGTGTTCCTAGATGACTGTATGTATGTGTATGTTTCTAGATGACTGTATGTATGTGTGTGTTCCTAGATAACTGTATGTATGTGTGTGTTTCTAGATGAATGAGAGTGTATGTGTGTGTGTGTTCCTAGATGACTGAGTGTGTGTGTGTGTGTTCCTAGATGACAGTATGTGTGTGTGTTCCTAGATGACTGAGTGTATGTGTGTGTGTTCCTAGATGACTGAGTGTGCGTGTGTTCCTAGATGACTGAGTGTGTGTGTGTTCCTAGATGACTGAGTGTGTGTGTGTTCCTAGATGACTGAGTGTGTGTGTGTTCCTAGATGACTGAGTGTGTGTGTGTTCCTAGATGACTGAGTGTGTGTGTTCTTAGATGACTGAGTGTGTGTGTGTTCCTAGATGACTGAGTGTGTGTGTTCCTAGATGACTGAGTGTGTGTGTGTATGTTCCTAGATGACTGAGTGTGTGTGTGTGTGTTCCTAGATGACTGAGTGTGTGTGTGTGTGTTCCTAGATGACTGAGTGTGTGTGTGTGTACGTGTGTGTGTTCCTAGATGACTGAGTGTGTGTGTGTGTTCCTAGATGACTGAGTGTGTGTGTGTGTGTGTGTATGTGTATTCCTAGATGACTGAGTGTGTGTGTGTGTACGTGTGTGTGTTCCTAGATGACTGAGTGTGTGTGTGTGTTCCTAGATGACTGAGTGTGTGTGTGTGTGTGTGTATGTGTATTCCTAGATGACTGAGTGTGTGTATAGGTGAGTCAAGGCAATATTGTTCATGTCACAGCTTCTACCTCACCTGGTGTTCACTAAGACGTGTGACTGTGTTACAACACCGATGTACAGGTACACTCGCGCACCACAATCTCTAGCCCACCTGAGTTTGGGGCAGCGATATGGTTCGGATCCTTTCTGGACGACAGCCCACTGAAACTATCACAAGGTCAGACCCGCACCAACAGAAATGCTTCGAAAAATTGAAAAGGGGTCTGACTCACTGTGTCATGTTAACCTTATATACAACTCTTTCTGTGGTTATACTATACAATAGTAGTTTGGCTGCAAACATCAATATATTTCTTTACTGCATTTTAATTCCTCAAATATTTGCATGAAAGAGGGACACAAAAGAATATACTAATAAGCTTTCAAGAATTACAATTAAAACGAAGCACTTCCATACCACCCAGTGAACACACAGGTATTCAGTGTGTGTGTGTGTGTGTGTGTAGCCTACTGTAACATCAAGATTCTTCCTCAGAAATTGTTTCCTTAACGTGATTAATCTTATGTATTTTGTATAATTATCTAGAACGATTTTTTTTTTTTTTTTTTAAAGTTCATTTTGATGATAGTGACTCGTCCTGAAGCTCAGTGTTTTCCTCAAACTCATTGTTCATTCTTTCAGTCATTCTGCCGTGTGTGATCTGATTAAAATGGCGTTGCTTTTCAGATGTTATTTATTACTTCACATTAAATACAATCGACATTGTTGTATAGGCCGAGCGTTTGATAACGAGATAACACCGTATTTGTATGACAATGGCATGCAGTGAAATTTAACTTTTATATCAATATGCAGTAATTAGAGTCCCCTATGTATCCATGATTTGGCTGATTAACATTAACAAAAGTAAGGTGAGATTAACATGAAAATGAACATGAAGAATATTGCGTGTGTGACCCCGAAACACCAGCAGTGTGTCTCCTCTCCTTATGAAAAGATGGAATTATTGTAAGATAATATTGAAAACGTATACAATGTTATTGATAAATGTGTAGGAAATTGTTGTTTGTTATAGCTCTATATTGTATATGTTTTAAAATGTGTTTGGTCATCCTTACATTATTGGTCACTATGTTGCGGTGGAACCATCATTATTTTTAGCCACTGTGCTTAGACGGCCACATAGGTGAACAGATATTGTCTGATGATATTCTCTCTCTCTCTCTCTCTCTCTCTCTGTCTCTCTCTCTCTCTCTCTCTCTCTCTCTCTCTCTCAATATAGACAAACGCTCGTGTGCGCCGAATAAACCTCTGAGTTCACTTGCTGATTTGAAGTGTGTTGTTTAGTTAGTAATTTCATGAATCCTCTGGTAATATTCTTTCGTGTGCTAGTTCATTATAAATTATGGGGATAGTATATTGCAATAATTATATACATAAATGTCATTCACACAGCCAAAAATGATTGCGTAGCCTTAAAAAACAATTAATTATACATGTCAAACAGGGAGTCAAGCTTGTATCGGTTCGAAACGTATATTCGTGCTTGTGTGGCATCTTAATCGTTTGAGTGGGCTGTCGTCCAGAAAGGATCTGAGCCATATCTCCGGCCCAAACTCAGGTGGGCTAGAGACTGTGGTGCGCGAGTGTACAACACACACACACACACCATGTTTCTCTATGTAGCCTCACGCATACACACACACACACACACACACATGTATATTTTCAGCATTTGGCTGCATACATCAAATAAACCGTTTATTATTATTATGGCTAGCACAGTGGTAGAGTGCATGGCTGCAGTCTCTGTGGTCCAGCATTCGGTCCTTGCTTGGGACACTGTAAAAAATCTTTCACTGATGCCAGAGGTTACCACCCCTGTGAGCAGGGGGTTGGGGGTTTGAGTCAGCTGTCTGACGTCTTCCTGCTTACACAGCCATACTATCATCATCATTGCAGGGTTGCCGTTTTGTAGAATTTTGCTGAGAAACGTAGAAAAATAGCGACATCTGGCAACTGATCGTAGAATTTTTTTCCACATCCACACTCGGCACAGAAACCACATTAAAAACTAAACATATAATTTGTAAAAACTGACCTTACATGAATGGAAATAAATAGTGATAACAGATGATGTTTTTTATCGTCAAATAAGTCCTTAAAATTATATTTAGCACTAATTAGAATGGACTTTTCGGGTTCTTCTGTGTGTAGAATTTTTTTCTACAAAATTAAATTAAGCATTTTCATGGCAAAGCAGCATAAAAATATTTGTTTAACTATTTTTCAAATTCTTTAGGGTATGGAATTGCATTGTACTTACAAATTCCTTAATAACTTATTAATTATGAACCAATTTATGTCAAATCAAGACAGATACTTTAAACAGATTTGAAGCAGATGTCAGTTCTCTGGGTGCATTCACATTGAAGACATCATCCAAGGTGCTCCAGAGCTACAATACGAACTATAGATATCTCGCCGACATCTTTCCCTCAAACTCCGGTAAGTGTTAATACGTAAACATTACCTTTGGATTGAAAATTTTAACTTTTTACGAGTGTAAGGAAAATAGAGAAGTTATCCATTGCAAACATTTAACAGATTATACGGCACTTAACAGAAAATGGGATACCTTCCTATAACTTTTGTAAATTGACATATTTGATATTTGATATTTTCAGATTGAAATGGCTGGTAAACGTAAACTAAGGGATGAATGGTTACACATGGACGATTTTAGACCATGGCTAGAAAAAGTAGATGGAGATCCAACCAAAGCCTACTGTAACAAATGCCAAAAGACGTTTTCTGGGGATCTTACAGCAATAAAGCGTCACAAGGTAAGGCAACCTTTTCATTTAATCATAGGTTAAAAGAACCAATCATGGCATATTATGAAAAAGAATTAAAGGGGTACATAGTACACTGTGTTTGGTGGTACATCTGGGGCAACTGATTATTCCTAACTATTGCAAGCAACAGATCACCATTATATTTACTCATTGGCCCCATTTTCCAACATACTTTGGAGGAATCAAGGCACTCTAATATAGAAAATGCATACTATCCCTTAAGGGGAGCCTCCACTCTCACCCCCATTTGCGCTCCTGTTAATTTTAGAAGCAAAATCCTCGTTGGTTTTTACATATGCTGACCAATTTTCATTGCAATCGAGCAACAAATAATATTTTTCTTAAAACGTTTGAAAAAAAAAAATGAAAAATATTAACAAAAAAATATCTATGTTTCAGAATAGCATAAGATTTTATGTGGACTATCCTCTGATATATAGCAACACTTCTATGGAACGAAAAGTCCTTTGTCACTGCTGTAAATGAGAAAATTCCTCGCCTGAAATTGTTGAAATAAATTGTCGCCTGAAATTTTGGGGAAAAAAAATCACCAAAAATAAAATAATCATTTTTGATGGAAATCCCTCTAACGGAATGTGCTCTTATACTGTATACGTATATCACGTGTGAAAAGATTAATTGACATGATGTAAAAACCCTTCGTGTTGATAGCTATTATACTGGGAAATATCACTTGAAAAAAAATTTAAATTAAAAATTCTTTTGTTAGTGCTCTAAATTTGTAATACCTCCATTTTCTTTATCTTTCCTAAGTTATACTGAGTATGGAGAAGTGGCTGGTGTATGGCAGACTATTGAATTTTGCCGATTTTTTTAATGCGCACATACGGACCTGGTTTCAACTTCAAGTTCAAGGTCCCGCAGAGGGCCGCTCATGGGCAGCATAGTATGCGGGGGTTGTGCGAAGGATTTAGGGATCCAGGGTAGGATTAGGAATGGGGTTAGGATGAGGGTGGATTGGGTCAGGGACTCTGGATTGAGGATTAGGATTGGGGAGGTAATGATTGGAGATAAGGATCTGACTAGAGGGCCAGTGGAGGCTCCCCTTAAGCAAAATTAAAGATACACCTAGAAAAATTATCATTTCCTGTCCCACAGAAAACACAAATTCATGCAGCCAGCTCTAGTCAAAAGTCTCGTCAAGAAGATCAGCAGGGATGTCAAAATATTCGGTATAAAATAAACGTTGCATATATATTATTAATATGTTTCATGGCCGAACATAATATACCTTTCCTCATTGCTGACCATATGACAGATCTTTTTAAAACAATATTTCCCGACTCTGCCATTGCCCAGGGATTACACATGAAAAGAACAAAGTGTACAGAAATTGCAAAGAAAGTTGGTTTAGTTATCTCAGAAGAGTTTGTGAGAGATTTGAGGCAGCATAAATTTTCCATAATTATTGACGAGTCAACTGATGTCAGTGCAACCAAATGTCTTACGGTGATAGCAAAATTTTATAATTCAGCCAAAGGAATAATTGTTACAAAGATGCTAGATTTAATTAACATTTATGGTGACAAAATGCAAACGACTGGATCTTCTGGCCAGTCACTGTATAACATGATTATTGAAACTTTAAATTTTCATGATATTCCCCTGAATAATTTGGTTGGTTTTGCTGCAGACGGAGCATCGAATTTAATGGGAGAATCAAACTCTTTATGCAGTAGGTTAAGGGAAAACTTTCCAGGGATTACAATTTTAAAATGCATTTGTCATTCTCTCCACTTGTGTGCTTCCGAAGCACCTAAGACTCTTCCCAGACATTGTGAAGATTTGATTGATAAGAAGTATTTATACCCATTTTGCTCACAGTGCCAAACGCAAATA
This sequence comes from Petrolisthes cinctipes, assembly GCA_033782935.1. Lineage (NCBI taxonomy): Eukaryota > Metazoa > Arthropoda > Malacostraca > Decapoda > Porcellanidae > Petrolisthes > Petrolisthes cinctipes. The sequence goes on along the minus strand of JAWQEG010000731.1, from coordinate 170,724 downwards.
TGAATTTAAACAATATCAAACATTATTGGACATAAAACCACACAAAATTCTCCATCCAAGTCAAACACGTTGGCTACAAATTCATGTGATGCTGTTTTGTTATATACCAAACTTGGGAATATGACCAAAAATAATAAGTATCTGTGCAAAACTCTGGCCACGTTTTCTTTAAACATTTTAGCTCTGCCTGTTACAAACACAGACGCAGAAAGACTGTTTTCTAAACTACATTTAATTGAAACAGATATAAGAAATAAGTTAAATATCCATTCTCTTAAATCACTATGTTATGTATCTGAAGCAGTCAGGGAACAAGGAGAGTGTTATAAATTTAAAGTATCTGGTGCAATGATGGAATCCTTATAAATAGCCCATGTAGCCTACAATAAATAAAATATTGTATATGTTTGTTAAATGTTAAATGTTTTACTTGTTTATTAATTATATATTTTACAGTTATATTTCTTGTTTCAATTAAAAAAAAGACATATAATGTTGTATCCTATAGTTTAGTTTCCCTTTCTATATCCTTCATTTATAAACGAAAATCTGTTACCTTGAACTAAGAAATGTATAGGTGAAATCAAACAATAAACAATTACAAATATTTTTACAATAACATATTTGAGTTTACACTCAAATTATTCTAAAATATAAAAGATTTGTATACACACAAATTTAATTACCTTTCGTAACCCAGTGTTCAGAGTTGCCAGTAAAGAACAGAAATATACTAGCGTGTAGTGACGGTGACGGTCCAGGGATGCCGTTTTGTGTTTTTTTCTGTGTAAACGTGGTTTTCTGACGACGTCTGGCAACCCACCGTGGTCAAGTTGGAGTTCGTCCACATTCGACTACATTGGGAACCACCACACTTTAATTTAACGTTTTTAAATAGTAAACAAGAAAGTTGCTGTATTTAAAATGATCATTCTACATTGTTTTATATCTTTTCATTTTATGCCTCAATGTGTCTTGCAATTATCAATCTTTCCTTATGTCAATGATATAGTCTTATGACAAACACCTTCACGACCGGAGTATCATATTGATTTATTTCCATCTTCGGAACATTATGAGAGTTTCCTTTTTACTTATAAACTTTGAGGGAAGTTAGTTGTTTCAAGGCCTTCATCAAGGTAAGTCACGGGTGTGTGAGGGGCATATAGTTTTGTTATTTATCACCTCTTTATTCAATGCACTGAATGATATTGAGTTCCCCTCAAAGCTATTAAATCAGTTTTCTCTCAGAGAAATTTATAAAGAAAACGAACATGTCTATCATTCGTGTTTTATCTGTAGGCCTCCTTTGTATACCGGCATTCATAATATTCGTATCTCAGGCCCTTGAACTAATATTGATATAAATTTAAAGGTTAGCATGCCTCCCAAGCGAAAACTGAGAGACGAATGGTTGGTGAATGAGGAGTTCAGGCATTGGTTGTCACGGGTGGACGGCAATGCAGAGAGAGCTTACTGCACAGTATGCAACAAAGAATTCAATGCCGAACTTTCCACTATTAAGAGACATAAGGTATACAGTACACTATCAAACCTTTATTTTGTTGTTTTAATATTGTTCTCTTGACAAGCATCGAGTTATATCAACCATCCCACCGCCTTACGTAGGCTATTAGTATGTATCTCATTACAGACACATCACCAATGAGGCACACATGCTGCAGAGGCAGGAGGATAGGGTGAGGGATGTACAGGAGGTTGAGCCAGTTGATGGACGCCGTTGTCTTAATGACACCATAGCATTAGCGAAGATCTTGTTAATATGCTTTATAGCTGAGCATAACTTACCATTCACCATTGCAGATCATTTGGTAGAACTATGCAAAACCATGTTTCCAGATTCGCCAATCGCACAAGGAATGTGCATGAAGAAAACCAAATGCACTCAGGTAGCAAAAGCGATTGGTAAATGTGTAACTTTGGATATGGTAAGTAAGCTCAAAGGTCATAAGTTTTCTGTAATCATTGATGAGTCCACGGATGTCAGCACCACTAAATGTTTGACGTTGGTTGTTAAATATTATGATACAGATACGACAACGATGAAGACTGGCACCTTGGAACTCATTGATGTATATCATGACGACAACAAGGAATGCGTGGGCTCAACTGGGGAACATTTATATACTTTACTGCTGAAAACTTTATCTGCATATGACATTCCTCTGAGCAATGTTGTGGGATTTGCAGCTGACGGTGCTTCCAACCTAATGGGGGACAATAATTCTCTAGCCAGCCGACTGAGAGCAGACTTGCCAGGTATAACAATCTTCAGGTGCATTTGCCATAGTATACATTTATGTGCGTCTGAAGCTGCAAAAACTCTACCTAAACATTGTGAAGATCTTCTCAGGAATATATATTCATACTTTTCCCATAGCTCAAAAAGACAACACCAGTTTAAACAGGAACAATTATTCCTAGAATTAAAACCCCACAAAATTTTGCATGCTTGTCAAACCAGATGGCTTTCTTTTACATAAAGCAGTAGAGAGAATCCTTGAGCAGTGGGCTGCACTCAAATTGTTTTTTATAGAAAACGAACTTGGTGAAAGGCTCTGATCTGTGGAATTTATTGTAAAAGATCTCAAGGATCCTTCAGTATTTCTGTACTACAATTTTCTTAATTTCATTTTGCCAACATTTTCAAAAATTAACTTACTATTTCAGAGAGATACACCAACTGTACATTTACTAAATGACCCCATAATTCAGCTCTTTAGAAACCTCCTAGGATACTTCTGTCGAAGAGATGTTGTGGAAAAAGCTGATCTGATGACATTTGATCCAATGTTAAGTTCTAATCATTTGCCATTAAATCAGATCTACTTAGGATCAGCTATCCACGGCCTTCTCCAAACAGAAGTGTACATTCGTAATCAAGGTATGGTTGACCATGTCCGATCCCGCTGTCGAGAATTTATGATCACTATGTACCAACAAATGCAAAAGAGGTTTGACCTTAACTCACCTTTGTGGTATATGGCATCATTCTTAGGTAAAAATATGGTACTAGACAGCAAAAGTAGGGAGTTGATGCCCTCCTTGACAGATTTTGTAAAGCTTGTACCCAGGCTGTACGTAGGAAGTTTACAAGACCTAGATAATGAATGGAGGAATTTGGACAGTACACCTAACTTAGCCTATCTCAAGAACGACACCTCTGATATCCATGATTTCTATATAAAATTGGGAGAGTTAGAAGACAATGAAGGTACAAAGCAGTTTAAGAATTTTGCCCTCTTTGCATTGCAAGTATTGGCACTGCCAACTTCTAATACTGCTGCAGAACGAATATTTTCTAAAATGAATTTAATTAAAACAGATATCCGGAATCGTCTCCAAATGCCTGCACTGCAATCACTGACTCTCGTTTCTGAGGCAGTAAAAGTCCACGGGGCATGCTATAATTTCAAGCCAACAGATGATATGATAAATGCTATTCTTAAGTCATAATTATTTTTGTTATTATTTTCCATAAATTTGCTGAGAGCCGACTGGTGTTGGTTTTGGGTGCTGGTCTGGTAACAGTGGAAAAACTTTCTGCCAAACGTAGCCTTCAGTGCTGTAGCTGTTGATTCCTTTATTATATATTATTATTCTTACAATTTTGATCATTATCAATTATAATGATAATGACAAACAGCTAAGAAGGTATTAAACAAGTACAGTTTATTGAACATTTGGCAGGTTTCTCCACTGTTACCAGACCTATACCCATACCCCACACCCGTCGGGTCTCTGCCAATGTATTTGGGTCGATGTACACTACATTAATGTTCGTTTCTTTGTTTATTCAATAATTTAAGTATATATTTGATTACTCACTTCTCCTGTTGATAATGTTGTTAAATGCAATTATTCAAATACATATCTAAATTGTACTTTATTTTTCTTACATTTGTCATACATATTAATGGTATATTTGTGAAACTCAAGGTTTATGATATTATTTGTAATTAAAGAGTTGTTACAGATTTTTCTTTTTTTACATGATCTTTTCGTTGTGATTTTAATTAAATACTGCATTTGCATAAAAAAATACACACATTCAAGGTATGGATAAAATCAATCGTTACTGTATTTCCCGGGAGAAAATGAGGGACAACTAGGGAAGGAAAAACAAAATTTTCCAAACCATAATAAAATGTAAATACTGGAACATCAGTTATATTCCGAGTCGGAAATATTGGCTATTCAATTGAAAAAAAGCGACCATTTATGTACATTAGTCGTACCTCTTGTAATTCCATTCTCTATAAACAGGAAGCACGTTAAACAAGAAGACTCATCATGGTTCGTTCACTAAGCGTTCAACCACACTCGGTGTGGTCACGGTGGCAAGGCTGGGCCGCCGCCCGCCGCCGCCCGTGTACTAGCTGGCAACCAGGGCTTCCATGAGTTGATGAAATCCTACCCTAGATTTTTGTCGATATTACCCTAGATTCGAGTGTTTTACCCTAGATTGTCGAAGTTCTTCATAAAATTGTTGATTCATGCACTATCATACATAAGTTTATATATTGCCCCCCCCCCCAAACATTCCCCCCACACACACAGGAAAAAAACAAATGCCGCATAAATTAAAGGGTATTTTATTTAGAAATATGCAGTTGTATACTCTATCTGCTAACACTGTAACACCTCCAGGAGACTTACATATTTGCAGCCTCAGAACATGTAGCATCACTCTTATTAAACATTATTCATTGCTTTTAGCATATTGTCATCAAAACCAAGGCGTTTCATGTAATAAATTCCATGCATGAGACCACATATTGTTTAATTTTTTAGAGAGCTTCTTAATGAGGTTTTTGTTATGTTTAATTGACTGAAAAAACGTTCCACAGCAGCATTTGAAAAAGGTAGTGAAAGGAGAGTGGAAATAACATCTGATAAATTAGGGTAACATTGTAGGCCTGCATAATTTTTCCTATTTAATACTATCTTCCAGTACTGCATGAAATTTAGTTGTTTAGATAGTTCCTCATCCAAGTAGTGTAGTCTCCACTCTTCATCCACAAGCTTTTTGTCAGCAAATTTTTGTAACTGGGGCAGTTCATCAAATAAAAATGCTAGGGAGGGAGGGTTAAGGGTAGAAGCAGAGTGTGGGTTGATGCAGGCTACTATGTCATGAATTTTGTCATTCAAGGAATATCTTTTTTGGATTTGGAGTACAGCTTCTATCAGGAAAGACTGAACATAAACTTCTAATGAGTTTACACGTTTCAGTTTTTAATGTGAAGAAATTTGGAGCCTCAGACTGGAAAAGTGTGTTGTAACTATTAAACTTACCCAAGTTGTAGTCTAGGAATTCTAAGTAAGGTCTAGAAAATTTGTCTTCAATAACACAAATTTTTCAAACATATAAATATAGCCTACTGTACACCATATAAATAATAAATAGTAAATACTAATATAAAAAGTTCCAATCATATAATTTATTGATGCATTACGACGAAATAACAAAAAACACGGCCGCCGGTCGGTTATAAACCAAAACGAGCTCCCAGAATACTGGCTAGTAGGCTCCAATGAACATAAGTTTACCACCTAATGTCTCATATTATACTCCAACAACTGTGTTTGGTGCCAAACCATGGTGAGTTGTCAGTAACCACCAAGTACCTAAACCTACCATTACCACTTTTAAACAATTATTACAAGTGAAAACAGCATATGCTGTCGGTGGCACTGGGGAGTGCTCTGTAGCGATCAGCATATGCTGTCGGCGGCAGTGTAAAGGTTAAATAGCATAGGCTATTTTCGGCTAAATATACCTTAATAGCATTTTCATTTTCTTTCACTTATTCGCAGTTAACATAACTTAGTTCAAGAAAAATATGCATATATACAATAATAAATTACCTTATAGAATGGATATGAAGTTAACTGTTTATATGGGAGGAGGCCACCTTCAAGTAGAATATAGCTGGTAGGAGCACTATTGCAGCTGCTGTATTTTGTGGACTCGTCCTCGCAAGTGTCTGACTGTGTGTGTGTGAACTTGTGAAGAGATCAAGAGAACAGCTTCACGCTCCAGATTTCAGAAGAGAACGCGTACGGGACGAAATAGGATAATATAAAAGCCGTAAAAGCACTCATGGTTGTGACGGTGATGTGAGAATGATAGATAATGTAATTTATAATATGACAATTACAACTTACCTTGCCCGGTTAATTTATGATCTTCGTTGGTTGGCTGCAGCGAAGAAAGTACTCAGGGTTAACTCCCCGTTTTAGGCCCCATCCACCATGCACATAATAATTTTTTTTATGTTAAGGGTTCTTCCCGTTATATATGTATTTATATAGATAACAAATCTACTGGTGCATTTAAACAACCAATTGCAAATTTTCTATATTTATTCAACTCCAGTATGCCAACATGAATAATTAAATTTCACACACACACACACGCTCACACTCACGCAACGCTAACTAGCTACTCGCTCTCGCTACGTCTCGCTCTCGCTCACGTGACGATAGTCTAGGTTACGTTAACACCGTAAGTTTCTATCAATTGTTACGCAAGTTGGAATATTTTTCTAATGTCTCACACTTAGAGTCTCACAACACACTCGTAATTTTCTTCAAAGATCCAACTCCCTTACCTTAATTCACTTACCGAACCAGTGTCAATGCAACTGGTCAGTATACAACTGTAAAGCCTTGTGAATCGCGTAATATACAACGAATTCGGCGTTTACGTTGATCACTCCCCACTGCACACGTGGAGGATTGATCTAGGTAAGGGAAGCTGACGATACGAGTGTGTTCCTTCCTTCAGTGTGTCCTGTTCCAACTGACCCAATTCTTCCTCCTTAACTGGAGGCTGAAATTTCAAAATTTCTACTGACTCCTCCTCATATCTGTGTTCGTTTTTCCTAACTGGCTACGATTTACATTGTACCCACTTATTCCTGAGTTATACATGCAATTGCAATTTACCTATGGCGTGCTAATAATTCCCGATAATTCCCTTCCACTTCACGATCATTTACAATACCATAAGTTACCCTAATAGCATAATTTATTATTACAAATTGTAATTTACGTACGAACACCTATAAGACAAGATGTGCAAATTCAGTTGAAACCCAGCCTTCCTGACCCTTTTCTAAATTTGGCTACTAATCCGGTACCTGCGGATTAACTAGCTGCACCCACAACTTAACCCACTCCTGTCTCCTTTGTCTCATGAATGGAATATTCCAGAACATTCTCTAGAACATTCTATATTGACACCAGTATGGAATTTTCCAACTCTCTGTAATTCAAATTACGTCACGAGTATTATGTCTGACTCGTGACATTCGCCCACACAAAGAGACATTGCTCTATGCAATGTTTAATAGATTCGTGAAGTGGTAACGACGCCTTTGCATGTATAACTTTTACAATAACAATTCATCCACACTTCACTTATTCTTGTATGTGTCAATTACTATCACCAGTTACGTGTTCATTTTTGCCAAATCAATTACATAAGAATAAGTGGTTTTCACCACGGGATCCGATTCCTCATCGTCCCAAAGTTCACGTAGAACCTGAAGTGGTCCTCGAGCAGGTTTACCATACACTAACTCGAATGGACTAAATTGCAATGATGCCTGAGGTGCTTCGCGATACGCGAACAGTAGTGGCGAGATATACCTGGACCACTCCCTAGGTTGTTCTACTGCCATCCTCCTCAACATTTTCTTGAGAGTACCATTAAACCTCTCACACAACCCATTACACATTGGATGATAAGGTGTTGTCCTCAACCCTTTAACTGAGAGTAATCTCCACAATTCCTCCATCATAGCGGAGGTAAATTGACTGCCTCGGTCGGACAATACCTGCTTTGGTATGCCGACACGACAGAATATATCCAACAAGGCTTCAGCCACTGTAGTGGCTTCAATATCACGCAGAGGCATTGCTTCAGGCCATCTGGTCGCGAAATCCACACAGGTAAGAATGTACTTGGCACCGTCCGTAGACCTCGGAATAATCGGTCCAACAATATCAACCGCTACTCTCTCAAATGATTCTGAGATTAGCGGTAGAGGTTTTAGAGGTGCGGGCTTCACCCGACCCCTGTCACACGTTTTCTGACAAACGTCACATGACCTCAACAATCTCCCTATCTCTCTCCCCATACCTGGCCAATAGAAATGAGACTGAATCCTATCAATTGTTTTCCTCATCCCCATATGACCCCCTAATATAGCATGATGACCCAGGGTAAACACAGCCTGTCGGTATTTCTCTGGTACGAGAAACTGAACCCTCTCTTCCCCATCGGGGTTTACTGTACGTCGGTAAAACCTGTTTCTCTTCCTGACGTAACTGGTTACAATACCATGTCGATCTCTACTCACACCCTCAAGTGCCTGCTTGCGAACAAGTGCCAATGAAGGGTCACTTGCTTGCTCTGCAATTACATCCTCGCAATTGACGAGGTCGGCGGCAGTTGTCACTTGAAGTGGAACAACCGTTTTCTTTGCATGCGCCATACCCCTGGTTACAGCAGCTGCACCAGTCTGTGTGGAAATTTCCACTGAACACGCATTCTTAACCCCTGGTATATTTCCTATTACCAAATCTGACACAGGATTTTGCATGGCTGCTGCAATTACCTGGCCTGTATAGAATGGACTCTCCACTGCAACTTTAGCAAGAGGATAGAGCCTCCTGGTACCATCAATCATAGTGATAGTTACCTGCTCCCCTGTAAAATCATTAGAAGCAACTAAACCATCAGCGACACAACACCCCGATGACCCATTATCTCGAAAGACTTCAACAGATATCCCGTTAACCATCCCGGGACAAATATGAAAACCAGACTTACCTTTCGAGACTCCTGTCGCGTTTAGTCACAATTGATGAGGTTCGTGAACCGACTGAGGCACTCGTGGTTCTACACTAGGTTGAACCACCACAGGTGAATACTGTGGTTCACCATGTGTTGCAGCTGCCGATCGCTGATAATAACCCTTATTTCCACTATGGTTATTACTATTTTTCCAGTTACTTTTTCCTTGGTAACGGTACTGATTGGACTGCTGCGAATAGTGATTATTACCTTGTTTCTGGGTGTGATTAAAACGAGGGTTAGGTTGCAGACGAACAATTTGACTCTGCTGCTGTGACTGATTTTTACTCGACTGGTTATATGAAACAGCAGAGTTCTGAGAAGGCTTATCCGACTGATTAATTTTCTTATTATACTGAATCCGCGTGTGGTAACCATACGCGGTGAAATGGGCGTCGGACATATCCACCATCGTTTGCAACGTTTTCACCTTGTTGGTTTTAAGCTGAGCCGACAATTCTGGAGGACAAGACTTCTCCAGCTGTGTACGCAGCAACAAGTCTTTTACCCCCTCCAAAGTCTTAGGTGTTTCGGCCTTCTCCAACCACTGATCCAGGTAACTGGTCAGACGTGCACTAAACTGTGCAACAGTCTCCTTATCCTGTAAGGATGCACGCCAAAACTGCTTCCTAGCGTCATCGACCGTCAACCCGTACGCCTGTAACAAAGCCTTTTTCATGTTCTCATAGTCTCTGGCGGTACTGTCGAGTCGGTGGAGAATGCTGAGGGCTTTTCCATCGAATAAATTAATGAACTCGAGCTTCTTTATATCATTATCTAATCTATACGTGTCTGCAACCATTTCGAATCGCTCAATAAACGGCTCGATATCGTCTCCCTCTACGTATTTTGACAGTTGTAACCTTGGGGTGACGGTGGTTGATCATACAACCTCACTTCCATTCGAACTTTGACTTTCACTCGCACGTACTTGCAGTTCCAATACTTCCTTTTCATGTTCCCATTTCAATTTTTCTTGCTCTCTCTGTTCCCTTTCATTTTCTCTTATGGCCGCCCGTTCAAGTCTTTCTTCCTCTTGGCGGCCTTTCACGTACACTTGAAGTTCGGCCTTACCTTCAATTCCCAATTGTTGAGCCTCTCCCAATAATTCTTGTACGGTAGACATTTTTAATTTCTTTTCTATCGTTTCGGTTGCCTTAATTTCTGGACAGTTATGACTATCTACTCGTGAAAGTGTGCGCGTGTGTGACTGGAGTTAATACAACGAATCAGGCCCCCCGTTTGGGCGCCAAATATGTGACGATGATGTGAGAATGATAGATAATGTAATTTATAATATGACAATTACAACTTACCTTGCCCGGTTAATTTATGATCTTCGTTGGTTGGCTGCAGCGAAGAAAGTACTCAGGGTTAACTCCCCGTTTTAGGCCCCATCCACCATGCACATAATATTTTTTTTTATGTTAAGGGTTCTTCCCGATATATATGTATTTATATAGATAACAAATCTACTGGTGCATTTAAACAACCAATTGCAAATTTTCTATATTTATTCAACTCCAGTATGCCAACATGAATAATTAAATTTCACACACACACACACGCTCACACTCACGCAACGCTAACTAGCTACTCGCTCTCGCTACGTCTCGCTCTCGCTCTCGTGACGATAGTCTAGGTTACGTTAACACCGTAAGTTTCTATCAATTGTTACGCAAGTTGGAATATTTTTCTAATGTCTCACACTTAGAGTCTCACAACACACTCGTAATTTTCTTCAAAGATCCAACTCCCTTACCTTAATTCACTTACCGAACCAGTGTCGATGCAACTGGTCAGTATACAACTGTAAAGCCTTGTGAATCGCGTAATATACAACGAATTCGGCGTTTACGTTGATCACTCCCCACTGCACACGTGGAGGATTGATCTAGGTAAGGGAAGCTGACGATACGAGTGTGTTCCTTCCTTCAGTGTGTCCTGTTCCAACTGACCCAATTCTTCCTCCTTAACTGGAGGCTGAAATTTCAAAATTTCTACTGACTCCTCCTCCTATCTGTGTTCGTTTTTCCTAACTGGCTACGATTTACATTGTACCCACTTATTCCTGAGTTATACATGCAATTGCAATTTACCTATGGCGTGCTAATAATTCCCGATAATTCCCTTCCACTTCACGATCATTTACAATACCATAAGTTACCCTAATAGCATAATTTATTATTACAAATTGTAATTTACGTACGAACACCTATAAGACAAGATGTGCAAATTCAGTTGAAACCCGGCCTTCCTGACCCTTTTCTAAATTTGGCTACTAATCCGGTACCTGCGGATTAACTAGCTGCACCCACAACTTAACCCACTCCTGTCTCCTTTGTCTCATGAATGGAATATTCCAGAACATTCTCTAGAACATTCTATATTGACACCAGTATGGAATTTTCCAACTCTCTGTAATTCAAATTACGTCACGAGTATTATGTCTGACTCGTGACAATGGTTATGCTTAGAATATTCGTACGTACGACATAATTACTTATGGATGACTCTTGGTTGCACCCACACAATATCGAACGGGAACAGTTCAGAAGGAAAAGAAAAGGCGGAAAAATCCTCATGATTATAAGCAATATTCATCTTTACGAACTATTTACGTAAGGATCAAAGTGACATGAGTTCCAGTAGGTTGGTACCCACCTCCCTACCTCCCTATCCCTGGCGCCCGGCGGGTATGCTCATACAAATCACGGGGATGATAATATGTACAGTACATTAATCGGACACTATTAAATAAAAACCAGCCTGACGGCAGATTACCCTAGAATTACCCTAGTTTATGCATTACCCTAAACACTACCCTAGGAAGGGTCCAATTACCCTAGTTTAGGGTATTTTACCCTAGAATGGAAGCCCTGCTGGCAACAGTATTCCTCAGTGTCGTGTAGAAAACGCGGCAACACTGAGCCATAGCCGAAGCTGACTCGGGTCTCACGTGGGTGGTGAGGTCTCTGGGCCACTCCTCATCTGTGATGTGTGCTATAGTTGTGTTTCAAACAGTCTTGTGTGTGCTTCACTCTGTCCCATTGACTGCCATTTATTTGCAGCCTTTAACATTTATTATTATTATTACACACACATTCCTTCATAACACGTTCAGACTATCGCCTATGCATTTACACATTCATGAAACACTTGCATGAAATCATACACGCATGCAAACCCATGAAAACACTCCATTAGTGAACACCACAATAATGGATGGCATTCCCAAACGCGTTTACACTTATACAATTCTACTGACACACCCAGTCACCCACACACTGACCTTCTGAGCCACCTTTGACATCCTGTGTGTTACGAAGGTATAGTACAGTCTCAGTACCAACAATTGAGTTACCATCAAGAAAATGGGTGGAACACTCTCCAAAAAAAGTACCGGCATTGCTGGCTAGATCCTGCTGAGAAAAGATCGAAGCTACATGTATGACTGTACTGTGGGGTTGGTATTCTTGCTGGCAGTGAGTTGACTCTCATTTCTGTACTAACGTGAAATCCTCTAGCATACATAATTCATGCATTAGGCAAGTTGTTGAGTAAGAGTTGTGACTTCATTTTTACAGATATACGTTATGTGATTTTAATGATTGATGGTTTTAGGGGAGGGGGAATTTACTGAATTATTGAATATAATGAGAATGATGACCCAGAGAATAAAGTTACCCAATCGGATTTTAACCAAAAAAAAATCTTTTAATAGATTCGCTGTAACTGTAGTATTTTGTCTTAAATATAATGCAGTTATAGCATAGGGTAGGATTAAGTAGGCTTTTGCTTTTTCTTCTCATACTTCTAAATAAGATTTTGTAAACTAACACAAACAGACATTACCCTCTCCAGAAAGTGACGTGTATAAACAAATATGTGAAGAAACCAACACCTCAAAGCTTCACTCGATAATCTCGGGGCCTCAGTCTCAGGCTACGACTGATGGCCTCTTGTCCCGAGGTAGGGGTATATATAAAAAAAGAAAAAAATACAATAAAATAAATAAAAAGAAAGAAAACATTATATACCATTTAGCAACTACGGTGTGGATTAGCTGAGTTTTCAGCATTAGAAAGGGGCAAATCTTACGATTATACTTTAAATTTCTCTAATGGTAAAGAAATGCGAATATGTTTTTTCCAATACTGAGAGTGAAACTTTCCCTGAATATAAAGAAGTTTCATTATCTCACCAACGAGACACTTCCCTTCTCCTTCTTCCTCCTTCACATTCTCCTTCTCTTCACTTCATTGTTGTCATCAGTTTAAGTGGAGATTATCTTGTTGGTGAATTGGAAGGTCTGTGATTCCTCCAAACTATACCAGGAAACAGATGACCTGAATGTTACTTTCATGGGGGATTTGTTTGGTGGCATAGTTTGGAGGAATCAGTAGCCCACCAATCTACCAACAAAAGAATCCACCATTAAATATTAAGTGTCTTCAAGATAGTTTTTAATCTTTCAATAATTTACCCACAGCTGATGACGACCATAAGGGGATAGTATACATCTGGTGCATTGGAGCGCCTTGATTCCTCCAAAGTATGTCAAAAAACAGGACTAAGTTAACAAATATAATGGTGGTTTGTTGCTGGGAATAGTTTGGAGGAATCACTACCTCCAATAATGTAAAGACTAAACCATCCCCTTAATTCTCCTCGGTATCTATATCTACCTTCACACCCTTCACCTCTGTCACTGAAATTTATCTTACATTATTTAACTCTCGCTATTCTCATCTCCGTCACTTCAAACTTTCATTCATACCCTTCCCTTCTGTCACCATCATCTTTCTCACTCTCACTTCTATTATTTTCTCTCCTTATTCTCATCTCCTTTAGCTCTCATACTCATCTATGTGCCTTTCCTCTGCCTCCTTTACTTAAATCCTCATCTCTCATCTTGACTTCTGTCCATCTTCATTTTCATTCCTTCAAACTCACATCCTCATCCTTACTCTTTTCATTAGTTCATTTTAATTTATTATTATTATTATTATACTGATTCTATCTTCCTTTGTATAGTACATATACATTAGCAAAGTCATCTCAAGCCACACTTGGTGGGAAATACCTTACTTAATTTAGCCCCAATAATAATCTGCTTACCCAACATTCATTAGCACCACAAATCCTCTTTGCCTTGGAGTGTAATTACACGTCTCCCAGATGATATTATTGTTATTGTGATCATAAACCTGTAATAGTGCAGCAGACAGTTTAATAATTAGTTCAAAACCTGTGGCCCCAGAAACACCACCACCACCAACACACCTGTCTGGACCATTACTTGTACTGCTGGCTACACAACATACCTTTGTATAGTTGGCCACACCAATTCTTACACAGGGAATATGGAAAGAGAGGTCATTATTGTGGAAGTACTGTAATGAATCATCTACAAAGTGACTCGGTGATTACAAAACAACAAACCTAATAATAATGTTGTATTATAGTTACATAGTCGTACATGACCTATATGTTGTAAACTTTTGAAAACAACAGCGTGTGTAGGAATTCTTGTGGCCGATATTACATTCTTATTAATATTGAGTTCATTATATTTTCTGACCCCATTATTTGTCCTGCTTGCTTACTACTACTGCAGCTTGCCATCCCTTCGTACCTTTTAGGACCCATTGTACACACCATCAAACAACTATGGGTGCAGTTTTGGTGTGAAACATTCTAACACCTCAGACGATGATGGATACTGAGAAATGGTTTGTTTATTCCCGAGGCATCATGAGCCGTGTCCATCATTTACACAACCATCACACCCATCCTGCTCCATAGTTTATTATTATTATTTATATTGTTATTATTATATTTCCAGCACCTCTATAATTCCCTGCCGTTTAATGAAGTTCCTTTAAGGTTTAAATATCCATTTTGGGCGACTTAATAAAATAATCATATTCAAGTTCATACACACAAAAGACTAAAATTCATAACATAAGAGGCGGGTCTTTCTCTCTTAAGGGAATAGTTACAGTGTTGGTAAATCTGGAGCAACTGATTCCTCCAAACTACAGCATTCCAAGCAGCAGACCACCATTAGTTTTGTTAATCGGGTTCTGTTTCCTGGTATACTTTGGTGGAATCAAGGCGCTCTAATGAACCCAAAGTATACTATGCCCTTAACCCCTCCGGGACGGGCCAAGAATGAAATTACGTGCTGTGAGTACGGGTCCAATACTTACTTTTATCCTGCCTGTCCGGGTATTTCCCGGAAAATCACTCTACTTCTCTTACTCCCTACGTCTAAACTACAATACTGAACAACTTAAATTTGATTGTGTACTCACCATCAACTCCTCCTCTTTCCATTAAAACCAACCCTAGCTCTCTAGGACACTCCATTGCCGAGAAATCAAGTGAGGAATGGAGGTCACTTTTCCCGTGAGAGCGAGGCTGCGTTCGCTTTGTGAGCGTGGCTCTGACAAGGACTGGCGTGGGTGGAGAAAAGATGGCCGCCAGCAGAATGACGCAACACTTGCCTCCCCCGGGCGACACGTCGTACGGTTCGTGTGCATCCTACCATTACAGCCCCTGTATTATTTGTGTGGTTAGCTGACCATTCCAGAGTGGTTTTATGCCCTGGAGAGAAGCGTGGGAGTTATGTACAGTATTTACGCGAAACATTTTCAGTGTCATTCGCACCATTTGTTCATGTTCAACGTAAATATAAATGTGTCACTATCACTGTTATCCTTATTTTCTATATATTTTTGTATTTTGTTGTTTTAAATTTTTTATTATCATTTTTTCTATGCGTAAATGTGTCACTCTCACTTTTCTTATAGCCTAATATGTACAAATGTGTCACTATCACGTCACTACAGCCTAAAATATATGTACAAATGTGTCACTATCACGTCACTACAGCCTAAAATATATGTACAAATGTGTCACTCTCACTTTTCTTATAGCCTAATAAGTACAAATGTGTCACTATCACGTCACTACAGCCTAAAATATATGTACAAATGTGTCACTCTCACTTTTCTTATAGCCTAAATAGTGTCACTGTCACCAAGTGTCACTGTCACTTTATTCGCATACTCCCATCACTTCCTGCTTCTATATATATTCCAATATATGGTAGTCTGAGAAGCAGTTTCCAGGGCATAACGGCTCACAACATTCCTTGCACCAGAAGCGAGTTTCCTTGGACTTCTGGGGGTGACGTGTTGTGTGCCTGCAAACATAGCAGCGACGAGAGCCTGGACGTCCTGACGGCAATGGTGGCAGATTAGTGAGGTAGTGGCGAGCCATATAGCCACTCTGCTGCAACCTGTCAGGCCGTTGTGCCGCTGCCTGTCTGCCTTGCTGTGGTTGCACAGTGCTGAACCTCTCCAGGAGCTGAGATATCAACTCTAGCTCGAATTCCCGGAGTGCCAACTTGGAGTCAGGGTGATGCTGGAGGTAGAGTATATAACAGTTCAGCACTGTGACATCAAGAAGGTGGAAGAAAGCCTTCTTGTACCACTTACAAGTTTTTCTCAGACAATCGATGGAACTCACCATCATGTCTGACTTATCAACGAGTCTCATATTGATGTTATAATCGAGCACAGCATCAGGCTTGTAGATGGTATCACCTGTGCCGCGCTCAGTCTTCCCAGAATCCTGCATCACGCCCCTGTTCACGGTGGTGAGCATATTGACGGGGCGTTTATCGTGCCATTTGATGGCCAGCATGTTCCCACATTTCTTTTTGATGCAGTCGCCCCTCCGGGTGAGAGGGAATGCTGGCCACCCCTTCCTGTTGACACGAATAGTTCCGCAGGATCCTGTTTGGTGCTGCAGGAGAAACTGGCTAAGTGCTGGAGAGGTGTAATAGTTATCAGTGTACAGGATGTGGTTGTTGTCAAGGTAATCCCCCATGAGTGCCTTGACAACACTCCCGCTGAAGCCAAGAGGGTCGTCGGCCGGGACATCCACATCCGTACCTGAATAGAGTATAAAATCCAACACATAGCCAGTCTTACAGTCGCAGATGACATAGAATTTGATGCCAAATCTATGCCTCTTTGACGGGATGTACTGGATGAAGGACAGTCTTCCCCTGAACAGCACCAGAGACTCGTCGATAACCACTTTCTGGAATGGTCGAAAAAATGCTCGTATTTTCTCCTGGAGGATAGACATTACTGGCCTAATTTTCCACAGCCTGTCGTTCGGGTGTGGACCCATGTTGGGGGCGAAGTGCAGGTAGGACAAAATGTCCCTATACCTGTCCCTGGACATGTATTTCCCGAACGCAGGTGTGGATATCAGGGCGTGTGTGCTCCAGAAGTCCTTGAGGTGATGTTTCTTGACATGAGGCATCATCATGGTCAAAGCTAACCACACATACAACTCAGCAATATCGACGTCAGCCCATTGCAACATCTTACTATGTTCCCTGCCTGGTCTATTGCTGAGTTGCACAGAGAGTTGTTTGAAGGTGTTTATCTCCTGCATCATGTAAGTCATCAATATTATATCAAAAAAGGCAGTGAAATAATCTAATATTGATGACCTCTGACGACAGGGAAATGCGGCCTGTATACCTGAATGACTGTCGTCAAAGGCAGGTATATCAGGCGCAAATTCATCGCAATCCGTCCACACATAGGGATCAGCGGGTCTATGACGAGGTGCGCCGCGTTGCTGTCGTTGTTGGCGTTGTTGTTGTGGTGGTGGTGGTGCAGCGGTACCAGGGGCAGGCGAGAGTGAGTCGTCAGGCACGAGAGGAGAGGGAGAGTGTGGTGGTGGGGGAGGTGGCGTCAGGTCACGGGGGGGCGGGCTATCAGGGTCAACTGTAGGGGAGAGATAAGCTGCCTTTGTCCTCTTCCCCCTTCCTTTACCCTTCCCTCTTACTCCTACTCTCCTCCCTCTTACCACCACTGGTTGCGACGCATCCTCGTCCGACGAGGAAGAGGAAGACGAAAAATCTAACCTCCTCCTCGGCCTCTTGCCCATGGGAGTGGAGACGTAGCGAGGTTTGGAGGTTGAAGCAGGAGTAGACCTCTTCCTGCCTCCCACGCCAGATGTTGTAGGAATGGGAGACAAGAGAGTGTCTCCCAAACTACCTCCCACCCCACTGGTGGACGGAATTGCAACAGGGGCTGTAACCTCTGACACATCATGCAAGGCTGAAGTTGAGGGAAGAGCTGTGATGGAAGTCACCGCTACACAGACATCTTCCTCAGTTGATTCGTCAGCTTGCCATTCAGTATCAGAGTAGCTGTCCAGGTCGTCACTCCCATATGAAAGGTCTGCCAGATTCTCCAATTCCCGCCCTATTGCAGAATCTGACAACCTTGCAGGTGCATGACGCAATCTAGCTGGTTGCACCCGCGGAGTGGAGGTTACAGGAGCGGGTGCGCCTGGCAGCGCGGTAGGATGCACCGAATCGAACGAGCCCGTATTTTCTTCACTACGCCCAGCCATTGTCACGGTCAAGCACACACTGATTGAATGTGGGGATGAAAAGGTCTGGTGGTGAAGTATAGCCAGATCAAAAAAAATCCCGACAAATTTGGTGTTTTTCCCCATAAATTACCAAAAGCGGGATTTCCCGCTGCCCGGACTCTGTCGACAGAGCGGGATTTCCCGCTGCCCGGCCTCTGTCGACCGAGCGGGAAATCCCGCTGCCCGGACTCTGGGGGTTAATGTAGGGGAAAATGTCCTCTTTGAAAATTGACGAGGCCGGATGCAGAAGGTATGACAAGCATCAACCCCTAAGAACCGCAATCCCCCTACCGCTACTGGTGCGTGAACTGCAAAAACAGGGTGATTTTTAAAGTTTCGTTTAGGTAAATTTTGTTATTACAAATTTGTAGAGCTTGATTTTACACACCAGAATCTGTAAACTAAAGTTTCCTAGGTCTACTGGTTTGCATACAGCAGCGCCATGAGTAATAAAGTAGTTACCCCTAAAAAAACCCTAAAAATTAGAAAACGTGAGCGAGCGTATTTTCATTGCGTATATATGACAAGTGAACCATTCCCCTCTCACACCACTCACTGAAGGCCCAACCTAACCAGTGTTACCAATGAAGTGGCTAGATATACCCCAAGTATTTTTTTTTCTGCAGGCTTTATATTACGTCAATCGGCTTCAAGGCCTAAATTCGCGGTGACGTGATATTTGGTCAATAGGCATTTAAGGGTTAACATGACAACAAGAATACTCTCCCCTTCTAACATTGTCACTACACCAATGGAAGAAGGCAACATCACCATTACTCTATAGGTTTGAGGGCATAATTTGAACAACATTATCATTTAGGTTTGGTTTGCCTCTGATAATTATTTGGAGTGAGTGAAAAACGAGTTTGATAATAGTATAATAATTAGGTAACAGGAGGGACACACTGGGCATGACGAGACGCACCACCATATAATGTACACTACTTCATTGACTGTACCGGAACTAAACTATATTGTATTTAACCCCTTAAGACCGATCAACCGACATGTCGGTGATAAAAAAATTAATGGTTCGCTCCGAATAACCGATATGTCGACGTACCTATAAAAAACTGTAACGAGTAGCTAGCGAGCTGGCGTTGGTAACGATGGAAAGCTAACGTCCTTGAGAAAAGGTTTGACTGTGGTAGTGGTGTCTGGCAACTGCGTATGCTGGTGGGTGGAGCCTAGACCTACCCCCACCAACAAGGACCCCATCTCACCACTACATGGTGTTTTCTTATGTTTGTCTTATCTCGCTGCTGTCTACTATACTCCAGGAGAGTCTAGACAGACAAAATTACACTGAAATACGTTTATTATCATTGAAAACCACTTAGACGCATTGTTTAGGTGTTTATTTACATGTTTAGAGCGTACGCAGAGCGTATGAGGTTTTCTTTCATGCGTTTCAGGGGATACCATTTTATTTATTTTCGGACTTTTATGCTCTGTCATACGCAAACGCGTACACCTAAGAGGCTCCCGTTTTCAGTTCCTGGTGCGTAAATTCAAGCTCTTTCATTCTGTAAGAACAAAATTTGCCTACATGAAAGTTGAAAATTGACCCCCAGAAGTCGGCTGGGGGTGAAAATAATAAAAAAAAAGTCGGTCTCTAGGGGTTAACATATTCCAAATTTAGATATGTGAACAAAAAGTGGGAAAGCCAACCCAGTAGTCAATACAAATGATAGAATCGTCACTACACACAAAGTCTTGATAATTATAATATATTTTGTGAATGTGTATATAACTTGTGTGTGGATTTACATTACTTTGTCAATAGGATATAATTATGTTTGAGTAGAGGAGGGGAGGAAGAAGCGGAGAAGGAGGAGGCTGTGGTCATACGGTTAACACACACACACACACACACACACACAGATAATGACCAAGCTAACACATACACACACACACAGATAATAACCAAGCTAACACAAACACAAGTGTAAGCAGGTGATACATTGACCACACACACGAGTATAGGAGTTACACACACACACACACACACACACACACACACACGAGTGTAAGCAGGTGATACATTGACCACACACACACACGAGTATAGGAGTAACACACACACACACACACACACACATACACACACACGAGTGTAAGCAGGTGATACATTGACCACACACACACGAGTATAGGAGTTGCATGTAGCAACACACACACCAAACAGACGTGTGGTGAGAGACGGCCTGTGGACAAAATGTATTGATGTACTTGTCGTATATTACTACCATATTTATGCTTTGGTAATCATGTTTTATCTTTGTACTTTCAATTATTTTACTCGACATAATTGTCTATATTCTAGTGTGACTTTGATCCCGCTTGTCACGGGTAACGCCTGTACTCGTGGAGTCGTCCAAGCTCAGCAACAGCTTCTCTCGGAAACACCTGCTGGAAACTCTCACTTACTCTCTCCGGCTAGTATTACTTACTACGCCGATGTAGACCTCTGGTTTCAGCCAACTTACCGTTGCTCTGAACTACCACTCTAGTCTTCCTGGGGAACTAAGTTAGTTACTCAAGGTTTAGAGTAAACTCGTGGACTTGTCTCTATTTACTGAATATATTATGTATAGGTTACAGGTTATACAGACAACTCGTGTCTCTCTAATATAAGGTAGGAGGTGAACCTGTTGTAGCCAAGGCAGGGCTTGTAATGCGCCTTCTCTCTCTGGTAGTCCCCGCTCGTGGTATACACTGCAACACCCTTTCTCAGATGACAGGTTGTCGATGATGCTATTTACAATGCTAAGCTTACATATGAAATCTGGATAAGTTAGATATGAGTTTATATAAGAATAAAGTGAGTAAATATATATTGTCCCTTTCTCTACATATCAGATGACAATATGGAGTTGATTATAGTAGAGAGATTAACATATAGATAATTACAGAGTGAATCTAGCAATCAGTAGCTCAGCATGGAAGATTCCCTCACGCTGCTAGTCAGCACTTTTCAAAGGATATTGTGTCTAATCAAACTAGCTTGAACTGCTTTGGCCTAACGGTATGTTCCACCACCATAGGTGTATCATGTATCGCGAACGTGATCAATCGCGGATACACGCCTTAGGCCATTAAAGACAATGATTAATACTTACAAAATGCTGTGTTATTATCCCAATTAATATAATTTCATTGACATTATTTAAGACATTTAGCATTGCAGAAATCAATATTAATCATAGTAATCATGATACACAGTCATCATCTGTACACGATATAAAACAAAGTATCTCTTCCCTTATATTTTGGTTCTCTGTTTATTATTAATGTATTCCATTCCACTCATAGAATTCTTCAGATCTAACCATTCTTAATTGTTTCTTATTTTTGTACATGAATTTGATAATTAGTATATTAGAATAGTGTTAGGGTGCATAGAAGAATATCTCAAGGTATAATGTGTTTTTTTACTATGTTTACACCGTGTTGAAAGTTGTTGTAATAAACTGGTATTTACATAGGAGTAAAATATTCAAAGTAATAATATAATTTCCTTTTTTGTTTCAGGAAAGTTTGTGATTATGAGAGTCCAGAATTTACGTAGGTGAGTGAGTACCATTTACTGTTTTCTGTGTTTGGTTATTTTTATTATATTCCATTAATTTATTTCAACCTCATATATTTTCATCATCAAAGCCCTTCAATCTCCACGGGAACTCAGGTTTATTCGGCTAATGAATGATATGCAATGTATTCTGCACCAAGCATCACAGTTCTAGCATTAAGGGGGTAATACACTTTTGGTACATTGGAGCGCCTTGATTGTCCCAAAGTATGCCAGGAAACAGTTCTAAATCATCCTCTCTCATGTCAATATCTAACACAAACCTTTGTCCCATGTTACTCCATCCTACCAATACTGTCTAAACGTCATACTCTATATGTATTTATTGAGCAATCCAAAGTGATATTTTAACTGGCATGTGTCTCCTTTATCCATCCTGTCTTCTTATTTCATAACATTAATCATATAATTAATTATTTATTTAATTCTTTCATTAATTAATTCTTTCAATCATTAATGTTTCATTCATTCATTCTTTCATTAATTTAATTCATGAATTTATTCTTTTATAAATTATTTCATCAATTCACTCTTTCATTTACTAATTAATTCATTTCTTAATCCTCTTTCATTAATTTTCCATTAATTTCATTATATGCATTGTTTACATGTGTGAGAAAGTGTGGATGGTATTTGATTATATTACGCATATATGTATGTGTGATACTGCATGATACACACACACACATACACACACACTCACACATGACAAAGGAAAGTGGAAGAGCACTCAGGCAATGAAGAGAGAAACTGATGGGATATTACGTTAGAAAGTCTTGACTGTGTGTAAGAGTAACCTAACTGAGGAAAAGATTAAATATTGGTAAAGGAAAAAAGCGAGAGGAAACAAACAAGATTGTAACCTACTGTAAAACTGAATATGGACAGACTGAAAAAATCATAACAACATTAAAAAGTAAAGAAATACTGCGATAACATACACGAATTAATATAATAATTTTTTGAAGAAGAGCAAGACAAGGACAAACAACACCAAGGAAGATGAAAGGTGTTATGTATCCCAGTATTTGCAGTTACTTTATACAAATGTGTAGCCTAATATTTCCCACGGTACTCGTGTGTTTGTTCGTGCGTGCGTTTCCCAGACAGACTGTCGCAAGGTCAAGGGAATACAAAGTCTGATCACGCGCAGCTTATGCGTGACGTCAGAGTAAGGAGAGAGAGAGAGAGAGAGAGAGAGAGAGAGAGAGAAAACGGGTATGGTAGACTACTTTAAGGGGCCCATATTAATTATGCTCTCCATATTTTTATTGTTAGTGTTTTACTGCACAGTTCCCATTGACTCAACACTGCATACTTTATATGACTTTTAATGCAGTACCTTTACTGTGATCCAAATATAAAGCTATTAGATTTGTATTTTTCTACCACTTTATAAGTGCATCATTTATTTTATAAAACAAAAATTAAATTATGTAGGTTATTAATGTCGACCACTTTTCAAATTTAACACATTTATTGATTTCCATTTTGTTTATATTAAACTACTTTAATGTAGTACAATATTTATTTTATCACATTGTATTGTTTTTATTTCTTTTATTTCGCCATTATCAGCAAAACTATCAGTGTTATGTGTGATTATCACCACCATTTATCACTAATACAGAACACTATCATTACCATCAGTATTATGATTTCTGATATTACTAATATTGTTTGTTTGCAACCTAATTACATATAATTATTTGAAATTTTCAGCAGGCAATGTACAGCTATATATTGCTAGGGAAACTTTTCATATGAGAGAGAGAGAGAGAGAGAGAGAGAGAGAGAGAGAGAGAGAGAGAGAGAGAGAGAGAGAGAGAGAGAGAGAGAGAGAGAGAGAGAGAGAGAGAGAGAGAGAGAGAGAGAGAGAGAGAGAGAGAGAGAGAGAGAGAGAGAGAGAGAGAGAGAGAGAGAGATGCCATATAGCGTCAATTATACATTTTTTTTTTTTTAATTAGCATGCTAATTTCACATGTATGAATGTTGATAAATTATTAAGTGAACAATATTTTCACTACATGTATACAGTACATGAGGATGTCAGTTTATGATGATATATTTGGTAGAATAGTTATTCATACATTTCTTAACTCAAATTGATGGCAACACTTGATCTTTCCCCCTGAGCCAGATTAACTGACTCAGGCTGCTGCACCTTAACTTAGGCTGCACCCTTTGCATTTTCATATAGTTGGCTTGATTAATAGTATTTTTCATATATTCCTATTTTATAGCATAAAATCAAGGTAGTTAAAGAAAAATGTACTCCCAGTAGTTCCTGATATCCTAATTCACAGCTATCGCACCCACAATTCATGTGGTTGACTTTCATATCTTGATTTATAACAATTTTTAGTACTAATTTTTTGGCATACAATCAATATAAATTTATGCTTATTGCTTATTTATTTTCCAAAAATTTCGCATAATAAATTCCTAATATTTTCAAACAGTTAGAGAATGTTTCTTAACGATACTATCTATCCTCGTCCACGGATAGAAGAATACTGAGGGCTTCAGCGACTTTGAGGCTATCCTGACTCCTGAGGCCTGCCCGTGACGTCATGCGCACATGAGGTGAAAAATGGTACAGACATGAGCAGACCTAGTATATTCCCTTGACCTTGGACTGTCGCCTCAAGGAGGATCCGCCTCGAGCCTTCCACCCCCCTTCCCTCTCCTATATCCTACCCCATCCCAGGGGGTGGGTAAAAGTGTATATAAAGGGGGAGGAGCGTCTTTTAGGGCAGACATTAGTTGGTATCTGAAAGGTGAAACACATGTGATAAGCTGAGAGACAACGAAGCCGGTTTGATTCCTAGGTTTCTAGAGGTATTCTGTATATATATTATTCCTCCCATACATTCACACTTTCATTATTTTGTTCTATATTCATTCAAGCATAACAGTGTATTGTGATTATTATTATTATTGCCGTATGTATTACGTGTGTGTGGTTGAGTTTCATGTGTGATATTGATCTTGTCGTAGTTTAAAGTAATTATTCTATTAGTCTATTATTAAAGTAAGTCATCGTAGAGTAGTAATAACTTGTGATATTCATTTATTCGTTTCTTTATTGTATGTCGGGTATTCTATCGTATTCTGTTGTATACTAATTTCTTGTCACGTAGTTGATTAAATTTCATTAAATATTTTATTGTTAAGTTTTACACCAGTGTGTTTAACTTTCCCATTTACATAGAACTCTGGATATGTTCGGTTGTTAGAGGGTATTATTGATTTTCCGTAAGTAAGGTTAATCAAAAAGGGACTCTGTTTCCCTGTTGTAGTCTGTTGGAGTAACAGCAGATTATCTTCGTGTGTGGCCCTCTAGCGCATCCGTAACATAAATAATTGGCGACCTTCGCCAGGATACCCGATTTCATACTGTGAATTAATTAATTACTTTCAGGTATTATTGTGTGACTATTGTAACAGTGAATTTTTTTTCTTGTACCATATATTTTGTATTTCTTGTGTCGCAATGGCTGAGTGCGTTACAACCCCTCTTCACATTATTTCTCAGAGTGATGTCACTAATTTCTTGTCTTCAAAGCCTACTCGTGCTGAAGTAGAGAAGTTACAGAAGTCGGAATTATTGTTAGTGGCTTGTGAATTAGGTTTGGAGAGGGAAAGTGATAACGTATTTCCTTTGGTGAATGTCATTTGTAGTTATTTGTTTGGTACCTCAGAGTATGAATTTGTTGATAAATTAATGAATACCTAAACTGTCTCCGAGAGCGGATGGAATTCTCGTGACAATGTGAACGAGCGAACAGTTATTGAGGGTCATGGTTTTGTGGATAATGAACAAGCTAAGCGTGACCATGAATTCCGTATGTTGCAGCTTCAGTTGAGTAACAGAGAGGCTGAGCGTGAGAGAGAGCGAGAGGCTGAGGCTCGAAGGGAAGAGGCTCGAAAGGAAATAGAGTTGGCTAAAATTTCTTTGGAACGTCACAAGGTTGATAAAGGTGTACACGTGCCTTCTGCTCCCTCTGTTGTATCTCGTTCTGTCAACCCTACCAAGTTAGTACCTGTGTTTGAAGAAAACCAAGTAGCAGAATTCTTTAACAGGTTTGAGAAATTTGCAACTGGAAATAAATGGCCTAGGGATGAATGGTCTACGTACGCTCAAACTGTATTCACTAGTAAAGCTCTCAGGGCTTTTGACTCACTTTCATTTGATGAATCTCAAGATTATGAGTGTTTGAAAAATGCAGTTCTACGTTGTTACGAGTTGCGACCAGAAGCCTATCGGCAGAAGTTTCGTAATTGTAGGAAGCGACCGCATGAAACTCACTCTGAATTCTGTCATGTGTTGACAGAACAATTTAATGCTTGGATGAATAGTGAACGTGTGGGAAGTGATTATGATAAGTTGAAGGAGCTAGTTATACTTGAGAATTTTGTGGGCAAACTTGACACTGATTTGCAAATATTCCTGGCTGATAAACGTGTAAAAACAGTTTCAGAAGCTGCCATTTGTGCAGATGATTATTATCTTATTCGTAATCAGTTTAAACCCAAGGGTAAGGAAGTCCCCAAAGATACTCCTTCATCTACTTCGAATACCTCTCAGCAGTCAAAGAAATTTAGTAACTCCTCAAATTCCACTAATGTCTCACATAATAACAAAACCTCTAAACACACACACAACACACATAATTCTCCTAAAACCCAACGTCGCCCATTTGTTTGTGTATACTGTGGGAAAACTGGTCATACATTAGATAGGTGTTGGAAGAAAGCGGGTGTGGTCCGGCCGAACATGTTTGTTGCTAATGATACTCCTATTGTTACTGTTTCTGCAGAGTCCCAGAATAATTGTAAGTGCTCCTCTGTTAGTAATTTGTCCCCTACCCAGACTAGGAATGTCCCGGGAGGTGGAATTTGTGGTGACAATGATGTTGCCTTGGAGTGCCATGTTTCAGGAGGTGTGGTGCAGGCGGTGACGAGTGATGTTGTGCCTGGTGTGTGTTACGCCCCATACCTGTTTGATGGAGAAGTTAAGCTGGAAAGTGTGAAGTACCCAGCCCGTATCCTGCGAGACACTGGTTCATCTATTTCGTTATGGGTGAGACCAGACCATGTTGACGTTGGTAGTGATGATTTTGTGTTGATTAAGGGGGTCACTGGATCAATGACCGTGCCCTTGTTACAGTGTGTTGTGAAGTGTGATTTATTTTGTGGTCAGGCACGTGTTGGGGTTGTGGATAATTTGCCCGAGGATGGTGAGGATCTTATCCTTGGTAATGATTTGGTTAAAGGTGATAATGTGGATGTCCCTGTGTTAACCAAAATACCTGTGCCTGAAAATGATATTGATACCGTAGATGTTGAGGTGTTCCCGGCGTGTGCCATGACCAGGTCCATGTCTCGGGAGGAGGCGAGTCCTGCTGATGCTGATGATTCTGCCCCCATGCCACCTACTGACGTTGTGACTGGAGAGTGTGTTCCTCCAGACAACGAAGTTGTGCTAAGTGACACATTTATGGCAAACGTTGATGATTTGCCTGAGAATGAATGTGTTACTATTGATAATGTTGATGTGATTAAGCTGATTGAGTTGCAGGCTCATGACGAAGAGGTTCAGAAGTTAAAGAACCTGGCAGTAGATAGTGTTGAAGGTGAAAAGAGTACTTGTTTTTATGTTAAGAATAATGTTTTGTGGAGAAGATGGAGACCATCTCATGTCAATGTTGATGACGGAATGTGGGATTACCATCAGATTGTAGTTCCTAAAGTGTGTAGGCAAGAATTGTTGACTCTTGCTCATTCTAATGTTTTTGCAGGTCATTTGGGAGTAAGAAAGACTCGAGAGAGACTTCGTGCTGAGTTTTTATGGTCTACCACGGTGGCGGATGTGGCCCGGTTTGTGAAGTGTTGCCATACGTGCTAAGTGGTGGGTCAGCCAAACCAGCCCCCTCCAAAGTTGCCATTAATTCCTATTCCTGTCACTCAACCTCCATTTTCCAAACTCATTATTGACATTGTTGGCCCATTACCTCCCACTTCTACCAGATGCCTGTATTTGTTAACTATTATGGATCCTGTCACTAGGTATCCTGAGGCATTTCCACTTCGTACGATCAAGGCAAGGAATGTTAATGCCTTGATGGGATTTTTCACTAGGTTCGGGTTGCCTCATGAGATCAAGTCTGACAGGGGAAGTAATTTCTGTTCCAATGTTTTTCAGCAAGTGTTGGCAGAGTTGGGAGTTAGGCATGTGATGTCGAGTGCATACCATCCTCCCGACGGAAGTCCCATCAGTTGTGTCACGTCAACATGTTGAAGCAGTACCATCGACCACCTGGTACTGTGGCAGCTGTGCAACATGTCTCTGCTATGTCACTACTGTTCAAGATACTTGTGCTGAACCTGAGGAGGATGTCGTGTGTGACTTCCAAGACTGCAGTTGGTTGGAGAATGGTGAAGCCGAGTCAACGCTGCAGGCTAAGCTTGTACATCTTTCCCGTGACCAGGCGGTTCAGCTGACCACCCTGCTGTCATGTCACCAGGGCGTATTTGCCAGTGCGCCTGGGAGGACTAATTGGGTTTGGCATGATGTCAATGTGGGTGACGCTGTGCCTGTGAAGTTGCCACCGTACCGGATCAGTCCTCGTCACATTGAGCTGCTGCGTCAGGAGATCCTTTACATGTTGGACCACCAGCTTATTTTGCCATGTACCAGTGAATGGAGTTCCCCTGTGACCTTACAACCCAAGGCGGATGGAATGCCTTTTGGAATGAAGAATGCCCCAGCCACTTTCCAACGTCTGATGAACAGTGTTGTGAATGGACTAAGTGGTTGTGTGGTGTATTTGGACGACATAGTGATATACTCTGATACTTGGGAACAACATCTTCACAAACTTCAAAAGTTTATGTTAAGACTCTCCGAAGCTGGACTAGTGATTAACTTGAAAAAGTGTGAGTTCGTGCATGCCCAAGTACAGTATTTGGGTTATGTTGTTGGACGGGGTGTTGTTTGCCCACCAGATTCTAAAGTGGAGGCTATTAAAGACTTTCCCCGACCCAGTAACCGTCGTGAACTCCGTAGATTCCTTGGTTGTATAAGATACTATAGGAGGTTCTTGAAAAACTTTGCAACTGTTATGGCCCCTCTCACTGAGTTGTTGAGGAAGGAACACAAGTTTGTGTGGAGCAATGATTGTGAACAGAGTTTCTTGAATGTCAAGGACATATTTATGAGTTATCCTGTTATGATGGCACCTAATTTTGAGAAATCTTTTGTTCTTGCTGCTGATGCCAGCAATGTAGGAGCTGGTGCTGTGTTACTGCAGGAGGATGATCAAGGGGTAGAGCATCCTGTTTGTTACTACAGTAAGAAGTTTAATAGTGTTCAAATGAATTATTCAGTAATTGAGAAGGAACTTCTAGCCCTGATCCTCGCCTTGCAGCATTTCTCTGTTTATGTCTCTGCATTTGGCCCCTCCATTAAAGTGTATACTGATCACCATCCCCTTAAATATCTTAGTAGTTTGGGAACTAAGAACCAGCGACTGACTCGTTGGAGTTTGTTCTTGCAACAGTACAGGTTGGATGTGAGACATATAAGGGGGACCGACAATGTAATTGCCGATTGTCTATCTCGAAAATAGGCCGAGATTTTTCTTTTATTTTTGTGAACCACTCGCAAGAACGAATTTTCGGTTGGAAAATTCTTTCTTGGGTGTGGGCGTGTTATGTATCCCAGTATTTGCAGTTACGTTGTACAAATACAAATGTGTTGCCTAATATTTCCCACGGTACTCGTGTGTTTGTTCGTGCGTGCGTTTCCCAGACAGACTGTCGCCTCAAGGAGGATCCGCCTCGAGCCTTCCACCCCCCTTCCCTCTCCTATATCCTACCACAACCCAGGGGGTGGGTAAAAGTGTATATAAAGGGGGAGGAGCGTCTTTTAGGGCAGACATTAGTTGGTATCTGAAAGGTGAAACACATGTGATAAGCTGAGAGACAACGAAGCCGGTTTGATTCCTAGGTTTCTAGAGGTATTCTGTATATATATTATTCCTCCCATACATTCACACTTTCATTATTTTGTTCTATATTCATTCAAGCATAACAGTGTATTGTGATTATTATTATTATTGCCGTATGTATTACGTGTGTGTGGTTGAGTTTCATGTGTGATATTGATCTTGTCGTAGTTTAAAGTAATTATTCTATTAGTCTATTATTAAAGTAAGTCATCGTAGAGTAGTAATAACTTGTGATATTCATTTATTCGTTTCTTTATTGTATGTCGGGTATTCTATCGTATTCTGTTGTATACTAATTTCTTGTCACGTAGTTGATTAAATTTCATTAAATATTTTATTGTTAAGTTTTACACCAGTGTGTTTAACTTTCCCATTTACATAGAACTCTGGATATGTTCGGTTGTTAGAGGGTATTATTGATTTTCCGTAAGTAAGGTTAATTAAAAAGGGACTCTGTTTCCCTGTTGTAGTCTGTTGGAGTAACAGCAGATTATCTTCGTGTGTGGCCCTCTAGCGCATCCGTAACAAAGGCTCGTCAAAAGAACCCACAAACCTTTTGTAAAAAGTGACGTGAAAGCAATGGAGTAGAGTGTAAGTCAGACAACAAGAGTGATGGAAGGCAAGTAACGGCAGACTGACCAAGAGAAATGTAGGTAAAAGTAAGATCCTGCCGGAGTTCTCACCTGAGCCAAGTTTTGGTGATTTACTGCTGCAAACCTCATACCTCACACACACACATCACTGTACCACTTATGCATCATTATATACACACACACACACACAAATCACTGTAACACACACACACACACACACACACACACACACACACATCATTGTAACACACACATATGCTAGCGAGGAGCGGATCACTTACACATGAAGTTCTGTTGTTGATGTTGTTGGCTGGCTGTTGTCTCTTCGGAGTATTTTTAGAATAGATTATATTATTATTATTATTATTATTATAATGTGGAGAGTTAGCAAGCCTTGTTCTTTGTTTAACAAGATTTTATTAACCCAAGTAGTAGTACAGATTCACAAAAGGCTTAAGTTAGACTTATAGCTAACTTTAAAGAGAGAGAGATAGCTATGAGATACCCTGTGCAGCGAATGGTTATCTCAAGCAGACTACCGTATTGGAGGTACAGTAGGAGCTCTCTGTGTGACTTGTGACGTCACTAATTGCTGATGAAGCTTGGTTCCCATGCTAGGGCTGTCTTGTCTCGGACCCGTTAATGTCTAGGTCAGCTACTTTGAGAGATCATGTGAGGTACTTGGTGTATGACTCACTATCCATGTAGGTATTACCGTATTACATGTAGGTATTATATGTAGTTAACCGGTACAATGCTCGGCCACAACCATCCTTCGCCCTCGAAGGAATATTACATACATAAATATTATTGGTAATACATGCAGTCTGTAGATAGTTTTATATTATTATTTCTACAGGGAATAAGGATTATAACATGTACAATATATATTTATTAAATACATCCTGTCTAAATGTGTAAGAATGTGTAATTAACCTATCATTCGTATCCTCATTACCTTTGGTCACTTGTCTCTGTTTTTCACGAGCAGATAATTGTCGGTACCTAGCATACACATTCCGTATACACCAGCTGAAGACAATTGTACAAACAATTAAAGTGAGTGCAGGAATGATATGGAGAGGAAATACAACTTCTTTTGATAGATGCATAGGTAACAAATCATCTAGTGTGGAGGTAAACTTTGAGTCATTTAAGTATTTAAGAAACTTCACTTTGTCTGAAACAACAGTTATTTTATCTAAAGAGATATTTACTACAAGGTTAAGAGACTAACTCCGTAGCAAGCGTTGACACAAATGCTTTATGGTGATGTGTTGGTAAGTTAAGGAAATCCTCATTTCTTATCTCACAATGGTCCGGGGTCATATATCCATCCACACGTGTTGGACTTTACCATTGCATATTAATGTCACACTGGTTCTCTTTTCAAAGTAATAATAATGGTTAGTTCCGAAGTGTTCTTGGTAGAAAGTAGCATTACTGACAGGTGTGAAGGTACGGTAAGAAGTTGGGAGAGTGGATTTAGGGACAATGAATGAAAGTTCACATTTTGCTTTTTCTGCTAAGCTGAAAGTAAACATATAAACAGGACATACATATAGATGTAAGTATGATGTGAGACAGTCATCCAGTGAAGTTTTGTCTAAGGTATCAATAGCAGTGTAATCCTCTGATGCAACAATGTATTAAAGTTATTGATCAACAACCAACAGTGTAATATTTACTTTAATTGGGAAAGGACGTAATTCCCAAATATTAAATGACGTCTGCGATTTAAAAGGAATATTAATTAATATATTTGATTCAGTAAGGATCGACCCAATGATTGGATAATAATATTCCACGTCTGAAATAGTAAATATGGGAGTTAGCTTATAGTTATTTATGGCTATTTTGACTGCTGACTGCAACTGTCGTAGAGGTAACAACTTAGAATTTACTCTACCCAATCCAGCATCTACCAAGTCACTAATTATTACTTCATTTAACTCAGTAAGTTCCTGTACAGCTATCTCTATGACTGGAATGTACTCACTAATTAATTGGTCCTGTTCAATTTCTGGTATTATTCCAACTAATTTGTTTACCACCAAAGATAATTGGTTAGTTCTTTCAATTATTTCATGGGTTTTCTGTTTTAGATTTTGAAGTGCCTCATAGGTTTGGATAACTATCCTATTCTGTTTCCCCAGAGCTATTGTTACTTATCCTAGTTTTTTACCTTAGGCAGTTACGTCATCTGCCATGGCTGTGCCAAACAGTTGTTTACTCAAAAGTCCCATGAAGTTAAAAAGACCACGACTCTGTCGACGGGCATGGGCAGATTGCCGAACTTCATGTGGTTCCTCTGGAAATGAAAGCTTCATATTGTTAATAATTTTTACTAACCTATTTACTCTGTTTGTCTGTAACTGTAGAGTCATTTTAATAGGTCTTGTATTATTGTAGAAGTATTTTAGAAGTGGGTTAGTAGTAACGTCAGATCTAGTGTTCATTTCCTCGTTATAAAAATTATTTACTTGTGTGGTGACAGTTTCTATGTGTCGGTGTAATTCTGATACATGCTGTCCAAGGTTGTAAATTATTTCTGGCATATCTAGTAATCCGTGAACTTCCAGTTGTACCATAACCAAATTTTCCACTATCAAGACCGTTCCTCTATGTTCCACCAAGGCACCTGGCTTTAGTGCTTCGGCCGGAACTGTGTTTTGTTGAGCCAGTGTAACAAGCGCTGTGCCCAGCAAAAACAGTAATAAAGTCTTGTTCCCCATCTGAAATAAATGTCATTATTTAGTTTTGTCTGTATATATTTGTTGTACTGGATGTGGGAGTGGAGTGAATTATTTCTTGTGGTTGTTCTGTTTGTGTGCTAGGTGTGTCATTTAAATTAATCTTTTTACACCTATCTATATGCACTATTTCTACTTTCCCTGTATTTATATCTTTGACCTTTATTTTATTTCCATGGGCTATATCTATTATTTCATATGGACCTACAAACTTTGGAGTGAGTTTTGACACTCTATCTGGGGCTTTTACCATGGTATTTTCCCCAACAGCAACATCTATTTTTACAGCTTGAGCAAGTTGTTTAATCAACATCTCATGCCTACTACCATGTAAATGTTTCCGGACTTCCTTATGGATGCTATTAAACACCTGTAGTTGTTGTTGTTGTTGTTCCCCAGACTGTATGGCCGAGCAGTCCCGAGTCTGGTTGACCGAAGCCGTGCAGATGCTCGGACCCCCAAATGGGAGTCAGGGTGATAGTGAGATCTGTTTCTTCGAAGGCAGCAGACGAGGGGACTGCTGGCTCACGGGCATGTATCCCTGGGCCAGCATTCCCACCGTCTGTAGTCTTCCTTGTTATGCCACCCAATCGGGCGATCTTGTCGGCTACCCAGAAGGAATGAGAGATAGTAAGGAGACAGATAGAACAGGCCAGGGTGTGGTAGAGGATGCCAGATTCCTCATTTCTGGATAGAACCAGCCCTCACCAGTGTGTTGCTGAGTAGTTGAGATGTGTGCTGGGTAGTTTACATTAACACATCTTCCCTTTCCAGTGTGTGCAGGGTAGTTGAGAAGTGTGCTGGGAGATTTGCACCAACACATCTTCCCTCACCAGTGTGTGCTGGGTAGTTGAGAAGTGTGCTGGGTAATTTTTACATCAACACATCTTCCTCTAGCCATCAACACGTCTTCCCCCAGCTTACAAGGTAGCATGTTATCCTTGCTCTTACAGCCAGGTACCTATTTACTGATAGGTGAACAGGGACATTGGGGGCTGGGAAAATTGTCCAACAATTCCACTGACCCAGGAATTAAACCCGGGATCTCTCGCATGCCAGGCGAGTGTGCTAACCGTTATACCATCAGAACCCCCCCACACCTGTAGTTTTCTAATTGAGTAATCATCCATATTATATGCTGGAGAAGAATTACAAGTAATTATGTCATATGGAAGTTGCTTTTCTGTTCCATATATGATATAATGCGGGGACTTACCCACGGATGAATTTATGGAACCTTTGATACAGGCTGCTGTAAATGATATCCAGTCTTCCCATGATCCTTGCATAGGATTAGCTGTCGCAAGACATCTAGTATCTTACGATTTGCTCCTTCAGTAAGACCATTGCTAGCTGGATGATTTGCTGTTATAAAAGTCTGTTTTATATGATATTGATCACATATGTTACGTAACAAACTATTAGAAAATTCTTTACCATTGTCTGTTAGTATCACCTTAGGTGTAGTGTATGGGCAAAGTTAGTTTGTTACAAGCTTGTGTGCAACCTCTTCTGCTGTCTTTGTCTGCAAAGGAGTTATGACCACATAACGTGAGAAATGGTCTACACATACAAGACAATATTTGGAGCCTTGATGACTC
Organism: Petrolisthes cinctipes; assembly: GCA_033782935.1. Classification (NCBI taxonomy): domain Eukaryota; kingdom Metazoa; phylum Arthropoda; class Malacostraca; order Decapoda; family Porcellanidae; genus Petrolisthes; species Petrolisthes cinctipes. Next base: position 135,809 of record JAWQEG010000731.1, on the reverse strand, counting down.
ATACCAACTACATCCCATGGTTGTTCAGGTATTGGATAATTTAAAATAGGGGCTGGGCCCATGGTATTACCTTTATGAGCATGGCATGATTCACAATTATTGATGTGTTTCTCCACATCTATGAAGAAATGTTAGTTTGTTTATCAAGCTTCCTGAACAAAATGACATCTACCACCTCAAACTGTGTTAGTGGGATGGGTAATTCTGGTAGGTTACTCTCGTCACCTGAAACCAAAGCATAAATGACCCGTGACCAAAACTTGTCTTTCTTTTGTTCAGTTTTATCAAGTTCCACATTAAAGTCTACTTCACTACTAGTGGGAATGACAGCAGCAGCTGATACATTGTGAGATAAAACATTTGCAACTCTATTGAAACGCCTAGGAAGATATTTAATAGTAGGCTGAAATTCTGAGATAGTTAGATACCATCTAACTAATTGTCCTGTCAATTTTTTACCATGAAAGAGACCACAAACAGGTTGATGATCTGTATATATGGTGATTGGATATCCCAGTATTATTTTCCTGAAGGTCTTTAAGGCCTTAAGTTAGTGACACTGTATTTCTTCTCTGCATCATTCACTACACGACTGGCATATGCACAAACCTTGCAACGACCCTCAGTGGTATGTTGCATAAGCACTGCGCGTCAGTACAGAGAGAAAAAGGGAGGTTATAGTTTGGATAACTTAAAATTGGAGCAGTTGTGAGCTTAATTAAGTTTTAACTGATCAAAGCTATCTTGTTCTGTCTGTTACCAATTAAATTCGATATTTATCTTTAGGAGTCTTGTTAGTGGGCTGGCGATTTTAGCAAAATTCATTATGAATGACCGATAGTATGAACATAATCCAAGGAAACTCCTTATTTGCTTTACTGTTGTAGGTTGAGGGAATTCCCTTACTGCTTTAATCTTGGAATCCAAAGTGTGAATTCCTTTACTATTTACTTTATGACAGAAAAATTCTATTTCAGCTTTAAGGAATGTACATTTTGACAGTTTAACCTTTAATCCAACATCCTGCAGTCGTTGTAAGACTCTTTCTAGTTTTTGTAGGTGTGAATTTACATCAGGGCTGACAATAATTAAGTCATCTAAGTAAGCAACAACATCTTGGGTCATGTCACTGAAGATAGTATTTATCATCCTTTGGAAAGTTAGGGGTGCATTGGATAATCCAAAGGGCATTCTGACACATTGCCAATGACCATTAGGGGTGCTAAAAGCTGTAATATGTTTGGATTGGTCATCTAATTCTACTTGCCAATAACCACTAATTAGGTCAAGACTACTAAAGACTCCGTTATTTTCCCCAATCTCCATGAGGATATCTTTAAGTACAGGTAATAGATACCTATCCTTGACAGTTTTCTCATTTATCTTCCTAAAATCAATAACAGGGCAGAAATCACCTGTTTTCTTAGTCACTAAATATAATGGGCTGTTATAAGGACTGTTTGTAGGCTCAATGATTCCTTCTGTAGACATGTCATCCACCATATTATTCATTACTTGTCTTTGACTATGAGGTAATCTGTAAGCTTTCACATATCCCTTTCAGCTCTGATTTTTTTTTTCTTTTGGATGTTCTTCAAATTTATATGATAAGTTCCTACCATTGTATGGACCACGTAGAAAAAATGTCTTTTTTTGTCTTTGCATATTGCAAGAGTTATTGCATTTTTAAAATTGTCCCAAATTTTGGACGTTCGTATTATACTTCTGGTTTTTATAATTGTACGAATGAACAGTATGGGGGGACTCAAACTGCACAGTAACAAAAGTATAAATTTTATTATGTACCTGAAATATCTTTGATACATAATGGAAATAATCTTTGGCACAACATAAATTGCAATTACTTTTGGTATAATAGGTTTTGGCGCCCCTTCGGTCCCTCCTGGGTGTTGCGTCGCCGGTAGCACAGAGGTCCAGATGCATCCCAAATAATTCTAATTCTTTGGTATAATAAATCTAAATATTAATAATGGTAAATAACATTTGCACAAAACAAATTTTACCTCTGGTAAAATAAATCAAATTGTTAATATTTGGTTAACATAATACAATATCAAATTATACCACCAGTACAGCACAATCAGCCTACAGTCATTTTGTTACTGTGTTATTAAGGCACATATGTGATGGGCATAATACACGAGAGTAGAGTTAACATAAAGAATAGTGATTCATTCTGAGTACATACATTTTACTCAGGGCAAATGAAATAAACTGAAATACATGAGAGTAAAGATAACCTAAAGAATAGTTATTCATTTTTAGTACATTGTACTCAGGGAAAATGAAATAAACTGAAACAATTCCTATCAGCACACAAACAAAGGAACACTTTGCAGGTACTGCATGAAACCCGTTTTTTCACTGCAGCCTGGATACCTACATCTGTGCCTCTCAGAATACTTTGGCAAACACTCTGGCATATGTAGTGCATGTTGTACACGCTGTGGGTAAGGTGGTATTGGGCGCATTCTCTTTCGTGGCTTATAATCATCTGAATCTGTGGAGCCTTCAGGTCCCTCAGCAGTTTGATAGCCAACATCACCACAAATTAAAGACTCTGCAACATTCAACTTGAACATCATACTTTCCATGAATTTAGTGTTGGTTGACTTGCAGTCCTTCCTGTATTCAAACCATCCATTGGTACAGGAGAGATCAAGGAGATGAAGCATGATTCTTACAGTAAACTTGACTGTACGTGATTTGTTGCGATAGTAGAATAGTACTTGGTCTGCATTATCAACACAACCCATGTTTCTGTTGTACTCTTCAATTACAAATGGCCTAGGTATTTGTACAGATTTCTTCTCTTTCTTGGACCATCGTTTACATTCAGACATTGGCTCTACACCATGTTCATTGGAGGCAATCAAAACTGATTTGTTGTCATACCATACTGTTACAGAATAAGCCTGGTCATCTCTAACCAGACCATCTGCACTTCCTCTACCAATTTGTTTGAGTTTTTTCTCAGAGTGAAGGGAGCACTGCTTTGGGACAAGGTTTTTCTTTAGAGTACCAGTTGCACCCATACCTAGAAAAGTCATTATTTCTAAAAGTCTGGGTGTTGTAAAGAATCTATCAAAGTAGAAATTAGTACCTTGTGGCACTGATTTTACAAATCTCAGTATCCCTGCTTCACCTATTGTCATGTTGTCCACATCTGGTAAACTTAACCCACTTCTTTCTACACTAGCAACTAGGTGATCTTTTCCCTGAAAAAATTCAAAGTCTAACACCAAACCATCCTTAGTAGCCACCACAAACATTTTCAGACCATTTGGATGGGGTTTTCTAGGTACATACATTTTCAGACTACTTTTCCCCAAAAATGGAATCATCATCTCGTCAACACAGACAGTGGGTGGTCTCTCTAACTCCAAACACCTACTCATCACAGAGTTCAGCAAAGGTCGAACCTTCCACACCTTATCTTGCTTCTTCAGGGCTGGAGATACTTTGCAATCATCAACCAACTTTAAATTGCTTCTGATCAGCTCAAATCTAGCCCTTGACATAGTCTCTACAATTAAATTAATTTTTGTCCTCTCTTGCCAGTACTTGTTTAGCCTGGGAGATTGAAGGACAGACATCATAAAAGAAATTCCTACAAATCTTTTCATTTCCATAACAGTTAAAGCTAAATTTCTTCCTGTCCTGGACATGTATTTCTTCTGTGTTTCAAGTGTTAGTGCATCCCATACATCATCAGAAAGATATGCTAAAAAGTATTCTACAGGGGAAAGAACAGTTGGTTGCATTACAGCACTAGCACCAGCTACTGAAAACTCTCTATTAAAATTTTTGTTTCTAGTAAACAGATGAGGTCTAGTTGTTGCTGATCTCCTTGATCCTCTGCTGGTAGTGGGTTGAGGAGAATGGGATGTGCCTTGAGATGTGCCTTGAAGAGATGTGCTGGGAGACAAAAGGGATGTGTTGCTGGTGTCTATTGAAGATTCAATATCATCTACTTGGGTATCATCCTCCGTGTCCTCCGTGTCATCTTCCGTTACCACCGCCTCGGGGAAGAGATCTTGTACCGGGCTTAGTGAAGGTTTAGGCCAGTCATCATTTTCAGACAGTTCACTCTCATCCCCAGACTGAGCCAATATCTCGAGGATTTGTCGATCATCTGCAATTTTAAAATCAATCAACACACTGTTATGCACAGGTTGGGTTAGATGTTAGTGATACAGAAAAATAAATACTGTACTGTATAATAATAACCTGTAAAATACCCTACTTTGCTTAGGAGCATACAGTACTGATGGTTAGTTTTAAAATAATGTACCTAAATCCAAGATGCATAATTAATTGCCTCTACAGGACAGCAGTTATTGTTAAATGACATGATGGGATTTAATTAAATACCCAAACTTGTCAACTTTTAAGTCCAATCTATAAAAAATATTATACCTTGCATAGGAGCACTTTTATTGTTTGTTTTAAAATAATTTACCTAAATAAAATAAATACATAATCAAATGTTCCTACAGGGCAACATTTATTGTTAAATGACATGATGGGATTTAATTAAATACCCTTACCTGTCAACCTTTTAGTTCATATTAAATCTGTCATTATTACATCTTACTTATAACAAAATAGACATTTAAGTACAGTGCATCTGATATGCACTTAGCATGAAAAAACACTGTTTGTAAGCAGCAAAATCATAAATAACAAACAAATCTCAAGGTGCATCATGCCCCTGATGTCTCATTTTTGGAACACATTCTCTCCATGATTCACCAGTCCATGTAAGCACACTTATTTCTAATATGAAGGTTCACATCACATGCTTATATATTCAGCTTCAATCCTATACCACTCATAGCATAGTATTTTCACTACAAACCCTGAGAAAATGGCAACTTACCCATTTTTTTCATGAAGGTGCACTCCACAACCAGTCCCACGTCTACTCGGTAACTTCAACGTGTCCACATGGTGTAAACAAACATTTTCTTTTGCTGAGTAAAAGCATTAGGAACCATAGAAAACGTGTGGTCAAAAACAGCGGTAACTAGTACATATTTTATTTTCTACTATTTTTTCATTATTGTACCAAATTTAGGACATTTTTATAGAGTTCAGAGCTGAAAGGGAATGATATGTGATGTTTAACTAGTGTTGTTTTTCCCAACCGCTCACCAGGTAAAGCAATAGCCGACCTGTGATTTGCTAATGTGTGTAAAAGTTGTGTGCGATGTGAAGGAAAATCATATACTTGTACATACTCATATAATTCATTAATGGTCTGCCTAAGTTGCAATTCATCAACAGTGTGTATGTTGCCTAAGGGAGGAGATTCTGTTTCCATCTGTATTGGGTTAAGAAACACAAGAAAGTCACCTATGTATGTAACTGGTTTTATTTTCACTGCCTGTTCAACCTTGTTAAAAATTAGAGCTTCAATGAAGTTTTCTTCTTGTACCAGAGAAAATATGGATTCCATATCGACATTATTTATTTTACAAGTTTCACTTAAGGATATGGTTTGATTTCCCACATAATTGTCACCTTTCACTTTCACCTTAATGATAGCAAACCCTATACTTGGTAAATTTACCGTACTTTTGACACCGACTGCCAGTCGAGTCTGTGAGTCACTGACTCTTGTACCCGAGCCCACAGCTGTGCACTGCTGACTCAGCGGTTGACATGGGTACACTTGACCCTGAAATGTTATTGACTGGATGAATATTGCAATGTCAAGGTTATGATCTGTCATTTCTTTTAAACCTATTAATCCATCAGTTGGCAACTGAAGTTTTCACAGATGTAGAAGGTGCATTTTAGTCTCTGACCATTTGGTGAAAGTGTAATAGGAAATTGGACCATTTCTTTAATGATTAATTTACTACCAGATAAGGCAGTTAAGTTTAAGTCTCATGGTTGAATAGACAATCGTTCCTGTGGGTTTTCCTTTAACACCTGTTTAAGTGTTACTTCAGATAGTAATGATACACAAGCTCCTGTATCAACAGCTAACTAGACAATTGTATTCCCAATGTTACAAGGAAGTGATAGTACATCAACTTCACCCAAGGCAGCAACAAGTATATTTATTTGTTTAGGCGTGATTAAATTGGCTTTTTTTTTTTTTTTTTTTGCACGTCTATTTTTGCACGTCTATTTTTACGTCTGTATTTGCACGTCTATTATTTATTTGGTCTCTTGCATTTAATGTGACTCTACATTCATCTGTGTTATGTGTCACACTATTATGAATAATGCAATACTTGTTTCCGGGCTTGTTGTCACTTTCACTTGCTACTTTATTGCTATTATCCTTACTTTTGGCTTTTGAACGATTATTCTTATTAAAGTAACACTTATCTGGGTTGTGTCCATATTTTCTGCAGATTTTACAATAAGACTTTTTCTTCGAACTCTGAGGTGTGAAGTTTGTAGTGTGTTGTGTCTGTGAAGTGCTGTGGTGAGTGTCTGTGTCAGTGATCACGGCTACAGGTAGGGCTCTAGGTACATTAAGAGGTTCTTTTTGACTAACCTTAGCTGCATATTTGACCAATCTGTCATTTGGTTTATATTCTATTTTAGCAGCTTCAAGCCTGGATTCCTCTGTTAAAAGCAACACATACTGTATGTACTCAATGATCTGGTATACATTATCCGCTTTCATGTTACCTTGTGTGTTCAACCACTCTGACCCTTTTAAGAGTTGTTTAGCATCGCCAGAACCATACTTGAATTAGCTGTTCCACAATTACTCACTGTCCTTCTAACCATTCTGTGTACCCATGCTAGTGGACCGCCAAACTGCCCACCACCGAAAACATCTATGAGGTCTTCACAAAACTGTTTAAAATTATTTAAGTTATCTGGATCCGTGAAAGCAGTTGCAGTCAGTAATGTGCTAGCATTTGAGTCTGGTTTAATATGACCAAGTACGAACCTTATATTCCCTTTGTCATCTGTAATCCCTGCAGGAAGCATATTATCTTCACAAACCCTTAGAAATGTATGGATATTATAGTTAACCTCGTCCCCAGTGAATTCCTTCACTGTATGAGCTTGGGGAAGAACATTAATAGTAGCAGAAGTGTTAGTTGCCATTGTGTGTGATGATGTGTTAGTATGTAAAGCTGTTGAGTAAGTACGTCCTGATCTGGTTTTACTAGGTGAAATGTTAGAGGTAAAACTAGTAAGCAAATCAGTTAATGAAGTAGATCTAGTAAGAGGAGGAGTATTAGTTGTCACTCTGTCTTCTTTTATGTCTAAATCTAGTGCAAGAATATTTTTACTCAAGGGAGAACTTACACTTTCTACTGTACTCACACTTAAATTAGTGATTTCTGTTGAATCAACTAAGCTTTCATTACTTTCAAATATTGCTAAACTAATTTAAGCTTACGAAGCGAAAACAATGCGGTACCGTAGTTTTCTGCCATTCATTACCTGTCACTCTGCGTGAAGATTCACAAAGAACATTCCTTCTGGTTATATACGTGAAGATATGCACATATAGTACTCTAAATTATGAATACATAGAATTTGTAATGAGATATTTGGTAATACATTTATATATTTATATATCCTAATGTAATGATGTTAGGATGTGTATGTATTTGTAAATATATGTACCTAAGCTACTGATCATGGATAGTTGAGTGGGCTTTGATAATTAGTTGGATAGTATTCCAGTAGTCGTGTGACGTCGTACCAGTTACCAAGCCAACTTCCTTTCCTGGATGTTAGCACTGTCAACTGAAGAATGTTGATATGTTGATTGAAGTACTGTGTAGCTGTAGTTTATTTGAGCTGCTTATATAGTCTCTCACTGTAGTTGAAGTTGAAGTATTCACCTCACTAGGTTATACTGTAGTGTAAATATAGTAGTAGTGGTAGTACTGCTCGTGTGGTAGAGTAGTAGTATAGTGTGGTAGTGATGACGAGTGGTAGGATGACGCAACCAGTGTGTGGTAGCGCGGGACGATCAGCGAGGCTAGCTTGCTGTGCTGACTCGACTGTCCTCCTTCTATCACTCCTTCACTTCACTTCTTTACTTCTTCTCTTTTTACTTTTGTGTCTTTTCTTAGGTTATCACTTGCTATTAATTGTTTTGTTTCTCTCCTTTTTAAACCATATATGTTCGTATCACCACCGTTGTTCACCAAATATGTGCTAGTGGAGCGGTATCACTTACACACATCAGTTGTTGATGTCGTTGTTGTTGTTGTTGTAACGTGGCAGGCTTTTGTCTCTTCGGAGTATATTTTTAGAATATGTTAGGTGATTATTATGGTATGGAGAGTTAGCACACCTTGTCTGTGTTTAACAAGATTTTATGAATAACCCAAGTGGTAGTACATTTTCACAAAAGGGTTAAGTTAGGCTTAGGAGCTAACTTTATAGAGAGAGATGGCTATGAGACCCATGTGTAGCGATCGGGTATCTCTAGCATACATCTCTATAGGAGGGCACAAGAGGAGCTCTCTGTGTTGTCCCCCGTGACTTGTGACATCACTTATTGCTGAGGACCCCTCCAACGGGAACCGCCTTGAAGTGGTGGGGGGGCTTGCGTGTCTCTGAGACCTGGCGAGCTAGACTAGAGGGGGCTCCGGCCCCTGCTCTGCCCCGATTTCGGGGAGAGAGGGCTTCCCATGCTAGTAAGGTCGCCAGTGACAGACCAGACTAAATGGTTCCCATGCATTAGGCTGCCAGTACGGGCCAACAGCGCTGCCCTCCGGAGGGACTGCCCTCTAGGGGCCGTCCTATGTTGGATGGTTGGGTGTCTGGGCCGGGAGATGTTGGGGAAGGGGGTCTCAGCACCGTCGTGGGCAAACTTTCGAGCCATTGGGGCTGTTTTTTAAAACGAGTGGCCCTGTGGGGGAAGAGGTACACCGCCCGCGGCGACCAGCGCTCGGTCCCCTCATCTGCTCCTGGGGCCAAAAACAACAAATCAATGATATATGGATACAGAAAAGCCCCAATCTCTTCCTCGAGCGGTGGTCGACCAGGCCCTCGAGACTTCACTCTCTGGTCGTGGTAATATGCAGAAAGCTGCAAATAAGAGTAGACCTAGCAGGTCGGGTGTTGTGTCGAAGAACCCTGTTAGCGATCTGGACACGTTAATGTTAACGGATGTACTTGCATCCTTTTCCTATGGCGCTATCCACTCCATTTTTAAGTGCTTTGGAGTAGTCCTTCGAATCCGAATCACATATGACAGTGATTGTAGGTCTAATCGGTGCTACATTACTTTCAATACAAATGCTGCTGCCAAAGCAGCATTTGAGGCAAAAGATTCTCTGACGGTGGGGGATACTCATTGTAAAGCTCAGATGATGCGGTCCATCAATGTAGTTGACAGTTACAATGACTACTGCCCTAATATATTTGATAACACTGTGGAGCATGTCCCAAAGGAACGTCGGGTTCCTACACCCATTTGGTTTGTGGCTTACTACAGGGAGGGACGTGGTAATTTTATCCATGCTTCCCGGTATCTGGAGAAAGAAGTTGGATTATTACCAATGGGCCACATAAAGAAATATGGTAAGGGCGTTTTAATCAGAGCCAAAGATCTTACACAGGCCATGATGCTCCTCAATCTCCCCTGTCCTTCTGAGAGCATGTTTGAATCTATTAAACCACATCGAACATTTGATTATAGCAAGGGGCGTATATATAATGAGGACCTGTATGAATTCTCTGAAGAGGACATTCTCGCTATGTACCCAGACAGTGTCCAACGAGTAACGAAGACGAAAGGCAGTAAAAATATGATCATCCTCACTTTCTATGGCTCACATATCCCAGATCGCATTAACATTAACCCCACCTCAAGCCTTTTGTTGAGCGTCCCCTACAGCGTTTCTGTTGTTATGAGTTTGGTCATGGGAAGAGGAACTGCAACAATCGTTCCCGGTGTGGTAATTGTTCTGCTCTTGACTCACATCTTACTTCTGAGTGTCGGTCAGAGAGTTACTGCTTTTACTGAAGAGATGCTCACCCCTTGCGTTCTCGCCAATGTAAGATGTACCTACTTGAGCAGGATATCCTCCACTTGGCTAATACTCAATTCATTAGCATAGGTAGTGCCAGACGGCAACTCAACTTCAGGCGACAGAAGGATGGTGGTGTGAAGACATACGCCTCCTCCCTTCGCCCTAAATTGGTTGCAGCACCCTCTCAACCCTCTAAAGAGGCAGCTGCTTTTTGCTCTAGTGAGAATGTTTCTAAGGTTACTCTACATAATAGTTTCTCTGTCTTGGAAACTTTATCAGACACTCATTCTGGTGACTCTTCAACTGATGACAATTCTCAGACTTTAGCTAAAGGTGTCCATGTGGTAGAGGTTCACGCTGCCACACGCTCTCCAAAAAGGAAACTTAAGTCACCTAAACTGCCACAGAGACGCCTTCGTGGTTCCTCTGAGGCACTTGACTCTATAGATGTTCCACCTTGTGAGGCAACCATCTCTATGGACTCATCCATAGTTTCCTCACAATTTCACCAGAAGCGTTCTCGTGGCTCTGATGAATCTCTTGATTCAACAAAAGTTCCTCCTCGCAAGCTTCCTTCGGGATCATCAGAGGGGCGTGAAGTTAATGTGGATGCCACGGATGTTGTGACTTCAAAAGATTCACTTTCTCTTCCGCTTGAGCAGCGGAGTGATTCTACCACCTGTATTATGGATGTTGATGTATCTGCCTGTGTCAGTGATACCACTGCTGTACAGGACAGAACCAATGTAATTGTTTCAAAGAATATCCCATCTCATATACCTTCATCTTCTTCTAACATATCAGATGCTTCAGGGACTCGTCTACGGGTCCCAATTACTGCCCCAAGTACTACTCCTCGGGTTCACTCTTCTTCTAGGGGCCCAGGATTAGACAAATCTTATTGTTTGAGTAAACCCTCAGGTCGAGGTGGTAGTGGGAAGTACCTCCGTGAGGCTTCCCCAAAATCAGTACTAAAGTAACACCATTCAAGGTCCTTCAGTGGAATTGCCGTGGCTTGCGTGCTTCTTGGGAGGAACTGCGCGTTCTTCTCTCTAGCTTCTTTCCTGCATGTGTTTCTCTCCAAGAGACAATGCTTGGGGACTACATTCCTGCCAGTCCTCCAGCATACTCAGCATTTTATTCCAATTCATTTGAAGGGCAGGGTCATCATGGTGGCTCTGCCATCCTAGTTCGCCGAGATATTCCATGCACGAGCCTGGAGCTTGACACTCCGCTCCAGGCTGTTGCAGTTAAGGTTTTTATGGACCGCCCGTACACTGTGTGCAGTCTATACCTTCCTCCTAGTGTTACAGTTGAGAGGGTTGATCTCAACCATCTTGTACGGGACCTTCCATCTCTCTTTATTTTATTATGTGATTTTAATGGTCGTCATCCTCTGTGGGGTGACAGTTCGGTCAACCCCAGGGGTGTTTTATTGGCTTCTTTTATCGAGGATGAGGGAATAGGGGTTTTAAATACGGGAGATGTGACACATTTTAATAGCCCTACTGGGGCTTTTACCGCCATTGACATTTCCCTTTGCTCACCCAGTGCTCTGTTGGATTTTACTTGGAGAGTGTTGCCTGACTTATATGGCAGTGACCATTTCCCTATACTTTTAGAATGTAACAGGTACGAACCACAGTCTCGTCTTCCTAGGTGGAAATTAGAGAAGGCTGACTGGCAGTTTTTTAGAGAGCTAACTTCTTCGGTCTCTTCTGTAGCCGATTTCGGTAGCTCTGACGAGGCTGTAACATATTTCACTGATATGATCCACTCTGCTGCTCTCATCTCTATCTCTAGAACTTCTGGCTACTTTTCCAAACGTCCTGTCCCTTGGTGGTCACCAGTCTGCACCACTGCTGTGTGGGAGAAGCGTGCTGCTTTCTCTCGCCTTCGTCGCAATCGTGGGGACCCAACTCTTTTAGAGGACTTCCGACGGGCAAGGGCTCGGGCTAGACGAGTTTTAAAAGAGGCCCGACATGCATCTTGGAAGGCCTATGTGTCTTCAATTAATACTAAAACTCCACTCACCCAAGTGTTCAGAAGAGTCTGTAAGATGGCATGGAAGTTTTCTCCTAGTTCTACACCTGTACTTAAGGTCAATGGAATTAAGATCATGGATGGTTTGACAGTGGCCAATACCATGGCGGAGGCTTTTGCAAAGGTCTCCAGCCGTGACTCTCGACCTCTGGCTGTCAGGCATGAGTTAAGAGCCAAGGAGCGTACTGTCCTTGATTTCTTAGGGAACGAGAATGAAAGTTATAACCATATATTCACCCTGAGAGAGCTGCATTCTGCTCTCTCTCTCTGCGGCGACACTTCTCCTGGGCCAGACAACATCCCATATGCAATGTTACGACACTTGGGTGAAGAGGCGATCTCATTTCTTTTAGCTTTATATAACAGAATCTGGCTGGAGGGTGTCTTCCCTTCTGGGTGGAGGGTTGCTACCATTCTTCCTTTTCTCAAGCCGGGCAAGGACTCTGGTGTTGCCCACAATTATCGACCAATTGCCTTGACCTCCTGTCTCTGTAAACTATTTGAAAAGATGGTGAATGTCAGACTGGTATACTTCTTGGAACGGGGTGATTTTCTGTCTCCATCCCAGTCTGGCTTTCGTAAACACCGTTCCACTACAGATGCTCTTGTCAGGTTGGAAGCTGCTGCATGTGAGGCCTTTGCACGACATCAACACCTTCTCTGTGTATTCTTTGATTTAGAGAAAGCCTATGACACTACATGGCAATATGGCATCCTGCAGCAACTCCATTTATATGGCCTGCGGGGTCGCCTTCCACGTTTTCTTAAGGAGTTTCTCAGTGGTCGCAGTTTTTCTGTGAGGGTTGGTACAACCCACTCAGCATCTGTTGCACAGGAGGAGGGCGTCCCCCAGGGAAGCGTCCTCAGTGTCACATTGTTTGCAGTAGCAATTAATGCCATTGCCTCATCCCTTCCAGACAGTATAGCTAACTCGATGTACGTTGACGACCTAGCAGTCTGGTTTGCTGCTTCCCGTATGTCAGTGGCGGAGCGGCGCATGCAGCTTGCCCTTGACAGGGTGTCACGTTGGATTGGTTCTCATAGGTTTCGATTTTCTTCTTCCAAGACAGTTGCTATGCACTTCTGCCACATCCGAGGCGTCCACCCGGATCCGGACTTATTCATGTATGGTCATCGGATACGATGTGTCGAGGAGACTCGCTTTTTGGGTCTCCTTTTTGACAAACGTTTGACTTGGGTGCCCCACTTATGTACACTTAAGGTCTCTTGCCTCAAGGCTCTTAACCTGTTGAGGGTCCTCAGCCATACATCCTGGGGGGCTGATCGGGCCACCCTCCTCTGCCTATACCATGTTCTTATTAGGTCAAAACTCGACTATGGGTGTGAGGTGTACTCTTCTGCCACCGATGCCCGTCTCAGAGTTTTAGACCCGGTTCATCATCCTGGAGTACGTCTGGCGACCGGAGCCTTCAGGTGGTCCCCAATCCCCAGTCTCCTGGTGGACGCTAATGAGCCACCTCTCGATCTCCGTCACCAGTCCTTGATGGTTCGTTGTTGGCATCGATTACATCGACTTCCTGACTCCCTACCTTGCTTGGCGGTGTCATCTGATATCCTGTCTCAGTACTACCTTTTACATTCTCGTGCACCATGGCCCTTTGGCTTCCGGGTCAGGAAGGCTATGGAGGAGATGGGCATAGATGACTTCCAGATTTGTCCTGTGAGGGTTCCCAGGGTGGCTCCATGGCTTCTTCCAGAGGTTTTCCCCTGCACCTGCTTTACAGACAAGAAGAAATCTCTTCCTCCTCCAGTGGCTCGTTCCCTCTTTTTAGAACATGCCTTCACTCACAGGGAATCCCTCCCTGTGTACACTGATGGGTCAAAGTCTGATGTTGGAGTTGGCCTTGGAGTTGTCTTTCCTGACTTTTGCCGTGGAGGCAGGCTCCCTTCTGTCATGTCCATTTTTACTGCTGAGATCTCGGCCATTTTATATGCCCTCCAAGTGATTTTTACTCTCCCTCAGCCTTCGTTTACTATTTTTAGCGATTCCTGTAGTGCCTTGCAGGCCTTGTGCAATTTTAACTCTTCCCATCCCCTGGTGTTGGCCTTCTTGAGTGGCCTGTCCTCCTGGGTCGTCGTGGCCGCAAAGTCACTTTTTGTTGGGTCCCGGCCCATGTGGGTGTTGATGGGAATGAGCGGGCTGACGCCCTGGCTAAGGCTGTGGTCTCCAATTCCCGGCCTCCTGCCAGGTGTCATCCTGTTCCTGCAGTGGACCTTCGACCCTACATAGATGCTACCGTTCGTTCCTGCTGGCAGGACAGATGGGACGCCGTCGGGGCTAACAAGCTCCGCGACATCCGCCAGCGCCTTGGTTTGTGGAGCTACAGTGGCCTGTCCCGCCGGTGGTAGACGGCTCTTGTCCATCTCCTCATTGGCCACACATTATTGACTCATGGCTTTTTAATGGAGAGGGCTCACCCTCCCTACTGTGATGATTATCTGGTCCCTTTGACAGTACGGCATCTTATTGTCAAGTGTCCCAGCCTTGGGGACCTTCGTCGTAGGCACTTCTCCGAGTACCGGAAGGGTGACGGTTCTTACAGTCTCTGCCAGGTGCTCGGGGAGGAGGCTTGTAGTGTAGGAGGGAACACCCTCTCCTATGTGGAGGAGGCTGGCCTTCTCCACAAATTGTGAATTTTATTGTATTTATGGCTATTTATCTTTAGGTAGTTAAAGTTTAATGTTTCTTTCGTTAATATTTCATTTTTTTTATATATCTAACTTAAGTAGGTTATTTTATTAATATATAATTTTTTAGAAGACTTGGGTTTTATGCATGCTGCTTCTCCCTTTTGAGGTAGTGAAAATTATTTAATCTTTGTACATATTTTATTAATGATGTAGATGACCTTTTTATGTTGGGAGGTCAATAAATAAATCAAATCAAATTATTGCCTAGGAAGCTTGGTTCCCATGGACCCGTTTATGTCAGTTCAGCTAGTTTGAGCGATCATGTGAGGGTACATGGTGTATGATTCACTACCTATGTTGGTATTATATGTAGTTATAACCGGTACATCTCTACCCATTTATCTAATAATAATAATAATAATGTCTGGATTTTGGATGAATCTCCAACCCGACAGTAACGTGTACATATTTATGTATATATATTTATGATGTATATATATTATATGTAACGTGTGTAAATAGATATTTGCCTATGGGCGTTCGAACACACATAGACGTGTCTCAGTATGTGCAGCTTCGAACGCCACTAGTTGAGCTGGGTGGTGGATACCCACCATGCAGTCAGTCGTACAGTAACCACCACGAACAACACACTCCTTCAGTCCGATCAGCCAACAATTCAAATATCAACATTTTAGTCTTCACCAAGCTACATCGCCATCATCCAGCCACATCAGTCACATAAGTACACTTATAGCGTATTTTGGGGCCTCATATATGTCTATTTAGTGTGCTTATCATTCATCTCCACCATAACATCGAAGGTAAATTCTTCCATCACAACTATCCCATCTTAATGTAATATACAGTCCACTAAATATAAAGTAAAAATCATGTAAATTTGGGATATATGGTCCTTCGAACCGGATATGGTTGTTTTTTCACGTTTGTTATTAAATTGTAATTATTAGGTATTTTTCATTTAAAATCAGCCGGCTTCATTTCATCTCACCGACGCCATTTACATTACGGCAGTCACCAGGTGCGGCGGTAATTCTCGCTCCTGGCCTGTCTTCATTCCTTCATTTATTTTATTCTCATTTCCTCATTTTGTTATTTTATGGCCACTGAAACAGGTCGACATACTGAGACATAGATGTGTGTCCGAGTTTTATGTGGATCGTCCAGGTTTGGGTCACACGAGGCTAGGGAACGAGAGAATAGCCCGGGACCACCTGGAGAGACGACCCACCTTGGCCATTAGAGTAACAGCAATAAAATTAGTAAAGTAACATGGGGAAATGATTAAATAGATAGAAATTTATGAAGGCAGGGCAAAATTTAAAGTAACTCGGGGATATTTATCAAGTAATTTTCTTTTAATAATTTAATATTTTTTGATAAATAAATTTTAAAATCACGATGGATACAACAGCCATAAGGAGAATAAGGGCAGGTTTTAAAGGAAGCATAACTAAGCTTATTCGAGAGGTCCTAGCTTCAATTGATACTGTTGCCTCTAGCAGGATTCAAGGCGCAGTAAATACCATCAAAGAGAAAATGAATGTAATTAAGGGATACGATGAGCAGCTATATTCCTCAATTAAAGATGATGATGAATTAACATCCGAGATAGAAGCAGATACGAAATACTGCATGGATGTGAATTCGGTATTAATTGATCTTGAAATGGCCATGAGTAGAAGATCCAACAGGCCCAATGGTGAAGCCAAGGCGTTCAAATTGCCTAAGTTAACACTCCCGACCTTCGATGGCAATCCATTAAATTGGACAGGGTTTTGGGATATATTTAAGTGCTCCGTGCATAATAACGATGAGCTCACCGCGGTGCAAAAGTTCACGTACTTGAAAGGACAACTGTTGGATGATGCAAAACGATTGGTAGATGGGTTTAAATTAGAAGATAGTAGTTATGCCACATCTATAGAATTGCTGGAAAAAACTTATGGTCAGAAAGATAAGATCAAAGCAGCCTTGATTAATAATTTGCTAGAGTTAAAACCGCCTAATTATCAGAATGATGAATTAAAATCCTTCTATGCATCCTTCGAAAGTAACCTTAGGGCTATGAGTGCAATAAATATTAAGATGGAAGAAATTTGCACGGTGGTACTAATGAATAAGGTGCCGTCGCCTCTAAAGGAGATAGTAAAGAGAGGAATAAAGGATAATAGTTTGGATTTGGAAGACTTTATAGCAAAGTATCAGTCAGACGTTTTTAATATGGATGAAGTATCATGTATCCAAGTGGAGAGACCCCTTGTTATGGCAAGTTTTAATGTACAAAATAGAGATGAAGAGAAGAATAGGACTAAGAGATTCAATTGTAAATTATGTTCTAGTCCTAAACATATTTGGTATAAATGTAGCAAGTATAGAAAGAATATTCAAAAGGTGAAACGAGCACAAAGTCTTAAACTATGTAAAGGATGTTTATCAGCAGAACATGGTACGAATGGTTGCATTAATCCAAACGTAAAAACATGCAAGTTCTGCGATGAAAAGCATTATTATTCCTTGTGCTTACAAGAAAGGAAGAGTGAACAACCGACAAGCTGTGCAACTGAATCTCAAAGTAATAATCAGAGAACACAGGCTCTGACAGTTTCAGTGAATAAGCAGACGACCATACTCCCAACTATACAGCTACCGGTAAAGAAATGGGATCAGTGCTCACAAAGATCGTTTGTACTAAGGTCTATGTTGCCTAGTATACAATATCAGAGTGAGGGATGGGAAGAGCTGCGACTTCAAGGATTCACCAAAGTAAATGAACCCAAGAAGTATGAAGTCGTAACTATCTTCTATAGATACCACAATAAAACTTACCCACTGACTGCGGTCGTAGTGGATAGTTTGCCAAATCACGCAGCTACGACAGAATTAAAGGCTAGACTCCTAGGATTGCAAAGAAAGGGAGTTAAATTAGCAGATTCATTAGCTACTGAAACAGGGAAGATTCAAATATTGATAGGTGCAGATGTATACTATGACATAGTGCATCCGGGGTATGTAAGAGAAGGAAGCTTGATCCTTTTACCCACGATATGCGGATATGCTGTAAGCGGTACCTACTCTGTTAAAAACAATAGCGCAACGGTTGAAGTAGTCACAATTCTGAAGGTAGCGGTTAATCCCACGGATGTTAATCCTGTGAACGATGAAATACCATGCAAGAATGACCTAGATTGTTTGTGGGATTTAGATAATGTTGGTATAGTCTCGAAAAAATTAGACCTAGCATCAAAGAGGATTATGCAGAACTACACAGAAACTGTAGAGTATGATGAGAACGCGAGACAATACAAGGTAGAATTGCCTTGGAATACAAACAAACCTTTGTTGCCATCAAATTTCGGTTTAGCATTAGGTAGATTAAGAGGGATGCAACGGAAATTTGCTGGGAATCCTAACCTTTTAAAGATCTATCAGAAAGTAATAACTGATCAAGTAAAGCGAGAATTTATTGAGGAAATAAAAGGTGAAGACCGAAAAAAGGAAACAGGAGTACATTACCTATCTCATCATGGGGTTAATAAGGATAGTGTTACAACACCCTTACGTATAGTATTTGATTGCTCCGCGAAAAGATCAGGAAATCTAAGTTTAAATGATTGCTTAGAGACAGGTCCCTCAATAGTTCCAGATCTCGTTATGGTTTTGTTGCGATTTAGATGTAATAAATTCGCATGGGTCAGTGATATAGAGAAAGCATTTCTGATGGTTCAATTGAATGAAAAGGGTAGGGATGTCACCAGGTTTTTATGGCAAAAATTTCTAGAAGATTTGAACTCACCATATAAGATGTATCGTTTTAAATTAGTATTGTTTGGTGCAACATGTTCACAATTCCTTCTTAATGCTACCATACTTCATCATATGTCTTCCATCGCATTAGATCCAGAACAAAGAAAAGAAATATTAGATGGATTGTACATAGATAATTTGCAAGGTACTAGTAATTCCGAAATTGCTTTAGTGAAAAATCATAAAATAGTGCAACAAGTGTTTGATGAGGCACATTTACCCTTAAGAGAATGGTCAACGAATAGTCCTTTGTTAAGAAAAACCCTAGAGGAAGAGGGCGTTGCCGCTACTCAACAAGAAATAGTTAAAACCTTAGGGTTGAGATGGCAAACCTCAACGGATTATCTCACATTCTCAAATAAACCTCAATCATGCATAGTAACAACAAAGAGGCAATGCCTGAGTGTAACATCACAATTGTATGATCTCTTAGGTATGTTGTTACCAGTAAGCATTAGAGCTAGGCTAGCTTTACAAGACTTATGGAGATTTAAGGTTGAGTATGACCAGGTCATCCCTGCTGAACTACGACAAATTTGGCAATCGATAGTAAATGATCTTGTAGAATGTAGGAATATAAAGTTCCCAAGGCAAGTAACAGATTGTCAAGATGTGAAGCTACATGCCTTTAGCAATGCGAGTACTGTCGCATATGGTACAGCACTCTATATAAGTGGAAATGAAAGTAAGTTGCTTATTGCTAAAGCTAAGGAAGCGCCATAAAACCTGTTACAGTGCCAAAATTGGTATTGACAGCAATTTTGCTAGCAGCTAGATTGGTGAATTTTGTCTGTGATGCATATCAGGGAGTCCTTAATATTACTGATATATATCTATGGAGTAATAGTCAGGTGGCCCTTCACTGGTTGCATAATAGAAAGGCCAAACCATTATATGTCACTCATAGAGTAGATGAAATTCATTCATTAGTTCCATGTGCAAAAATACGATATGTATCAACATCTGAAAATCCAAGTGAAATGATGACTAGAGGAATAGATGTGAAACACCTAATTGGATCTTCTCTTTGGTGACAGGGTCCTCAATGGCTCAATACACCAGAAAATTGGCCAGAGGAGAAACAATTTGGCGAAACAATTGTAATTGAACCAACAATTGCAGCTCTAGTTAGGATAGATCACAAGGAAAAACTACATGTGGAATGGAGTAGATACGGTAGCTACGATAAAATCATAAGAATCATAGCATGGTTGATTCGATATATAAAGAACCTAAGTAGGAAGGTACAGGGTTCGGCGGTACTCCTCGATCCTGTCCTAACTCTAACAGAAATAAAACTAGCGGAATGGAAAGCACTGAGATTAATACAGGTTGAAAGTTTTCAGAAAGAATTTGATATACTAGAAGGGGGTAATGAATCAAGGGAAGCAACCAATCTGATGAAGCAATTGGGTATATATTTGGAGAAAGACCAACTCAAATGTAGAGGTCGAATACAAATGGCCAATCTAAGTGACTCCACAAAACATCCGATATTACTACCTAATGCTCATACAGTAACGGATCTGTTAATTAAAAAATATCATATCATGTCTAAACATTTTGGCGTAAATTATGTCGTTGCCTTCCTTAGACAGCGATATTGGATTCCAAAAATGAGACAGACGGTAAAGTTAATCCATAACAAATGCGTCATATGTAAGAGAATACAAGGAAAACATTATCCAGCCGTGAACACACCGCCCCTTCCTGATTTTAGAGTACAAAGAACAGATCCCTTTCAGATCACGGGTGTGGATTACACTGGAGCCATGTATGTCCGAACACGCAATAACATCGCGGATAAAATATACGTTGTCCTGTTTACTTGTGCAGTCACAAGAGCGATTCATTTAGAAATAGTTGATAATTTGAGTAGTGACAGTTTTATGCATGCATTCCGTAGATTCACTAGTAAACAAGGTTTCCCTAGACTAATGTTAAGCGACAACGCTACGACCTTTGTGGAAACAGCAAATTACCTTAAGATTCTGAATGATGATCCTCAATTAACATCTACATTGAAGGGATATGGATGCGAATGGCGATTCATACCTGCCCGTGCACCGTGGTTCGGCGCAATATGGGAAAGGGTCATCGGAACGGTTAAAGCTTGCGTGAAAAAGGTATTAGGCAGAGCGTTAGTTTCCCGAGAAGAATTGGTTTCCATCCTGAGTGAAGTAGAAGCTACGGTAAATGATAGACCTTTAACTTATGTCTCGGGAGACTTAGATGACCTGGTACCTTTGACACCTTCCATGTTGTGTCGATGGCGTCGCCTTAAAGAATTCCCTAAAGAAATAATTGAGGATGAAAGTAAGGATCCACATATAGGTCGGAGCAGTCCATGCGTTTAAGGATGGCCTATGTAAATAAATTATCCGAAAATTTATGGAAACGTTGGTCGCACGAGTATTTAACAGCGCTATAGGATACGTATAGAAATATGCACAAGAATAACGTTAAGGTTTGGCCGCAATTGGGGGATATAGTGCTCATCCACTATGAAAGTCCTAGGACGATGTGGAGAATGGGAAAGGTAACTAAATTATATCCGGGTCCAGATGGTAATATAAGAATTGTACAGTTAAAGACTAGTGCAGGGGAGACAACACGTCTGATTGTAAAGTTGTATCCAATCGAACAGTCTCTCGAAGTGGTCTTGAGTGGTGCTGGGCTACCTCCCAGTCCGGTCTCCTCTGCACAGAGCGATACCGGTGGTTATCCTCGTATCCCTCGTCAGGCAGCCTTAGCCTCGTCCCAGAATTGGCGGGTACGGATCAGGGATGGTTTATTGTAGTTCCCTGTCCGTTGTAAATATTCCTTATTTTTGGTGGGGGGAATATGTCGGGATTTTGGATAAATCTCCAACCCGACAGTAAAGTGTACATATTTATGTATATATATTTATGATGTATATATATTATATGTAACGTGTGTAAATAGATATTTGCCTATGGGCGTTCGAACACACATAGACGTGTCTCAGTATGTGCAGCTTCGAACGCCACCAGTTGAGCTGGGTGGTGGATACCCACCACGCAGTCAGTCGTACAGTAACCACCACGAACAACACACTCCTTCAGTCCGATCAGCCAACAATTCAAATATCAACATTTTAGTCTTCACCAAGCTACATCGCCATCATCCAGCCACATCAGTCACATAAGTACACTTATAGCATATTTTGGGGCCTCATATATGTCTATTTAGTGTGCTTATCATTCATCTCCACCATAACATCGAAGGTAAATTCTTCCATCACAACTATCCCATCTTAACGTAATATACAGTCCACTAAATATAAAGTAAAAATCATGTAAATTTGGGATAAATAATATTCGACAGGTTTTTTTTGAACTCGTCTAAATAGCTAACAGCACAATCATTCAACAGCTATTCCTCACGTAAGTAGTATTCGCCCCATCCACCAATCACAATTAATCTATAAGATATGATGCACGACCTTGTAGGTAAAAGGGATCTCAGAGGTCGAATAAAATGGTTTCGTTGAAGCCATAGTAAAAAATTTATCAGTGTCAAAAATCAAATGAACTTGTTAAGGAAAGCATTTTATAACAAATGTCACTTAACCCCCTAAGCCTGGTAGATGCACATAGTATATTACTATGGCTGTTGCCAGACAAGTCTACTCTGGCTAACGTTAGACTACTTTACTTTTCACAGGGAGATCCCTTGTGGCTGATTGTTTTCTCTAAGTGTAAACAGTTGCAAAACTAATCCATATAAGATGTAACTGACAGATAGTAATGTAATCATAACATATAATGTGATACATTATGAAATAAGTGAATGCTACTGTATTATCTTCTTAACAGTGAGGAATCTCATCAATATATGTAATTATTAATGAGCAATATCTATTTAACATAAAATCCTTACATCAAGGTAAAATATAAAGCGAAACATACTTGTAAAAAAATAAAAAATAAAAATATAAAAAAGTCACATTGCAAACATTGTCATTAAAAAGTGTGAAGACATGTTATTTGAGCCCCGTCCACACAGGCAGAGTCTGTCTGCCTCAGACACCAGACTGAAGCAAGGCAGAGGCGACCAAGCTAGCAGTGAACAGAGGAAACCCTCTGTGATAAACAGTGTCTGCCCGTGTGGACAGGACCTACTTTCCGATTACATTGGGTAGTATGACATAGTGTCTGAGTCCGTGAATAAAACCTTGAGTCGCTTGTAAAGAATCTCCGGATATATAAATGGTATACAAATTATATAGGACACAGATAATTGGAAATGAGCACTTGCTTGGTGGATTTCCACGATTAGAATAATATTTATATAATTAATAACCTTATGACATGCAGTGTGATAATTTTGTCTGCGTATCTTTCATTTTCTCACTGATAACTTATCCTCTCGCCCCTATATGAGCTACATTGTAATGTATGAAGTTCCTAAATACAAATTTTTGTTTTAACTTTGTCAATCATAATGATTTATTCTTTGTGCGCTTGCATGAATATTGTCACTCATCACACTTCAGCTGCAATTTGGGACCTAATGTGTAATCGGTAATTAAGCAAACTAGCGACAGTTCAACATTAGACGTAAAATCATCCAAAATAACCATATATTAAAGTTCCTACATAAACACGGAAACTGTATTTTTTTTATTGACAGCGTGAAATATGCTTGACTGCATTACATGTCAAGAATACATATTCCTACTTTAACGATGAGTGCATGATAAATTACATGACTATTTGTAAATAACAAAACTGTAGCGATATTACTCCAGAAAACTGAGCGTAAATTGTCATTTAGTCAAAGTAAATTTAGCAGTTAAAGTAATGTCAAAAAAATATATATTCTCATTCTCTCTCTTCGTTTTCTCCTCTCCCTTACACGTTCTATATCATGATCCCTCTCTGCCTCCCACATTATAACGATCTCCCTCACCCACACCCATGCTAAATGTGTGCTTCTCGCCGCATAACACCATATATACTTTTCATTGGTTGCAGTAGGGTGTTCATAATAATATGGTCATTAACCGTATGTCAAATAACATACAGAACCATACTATTCACATCTACTTATCGGGTTTACAGCAAGGCGAAGATAGAGGAAGTGAAGTGGTTCACTGTGAAGATATCCTTTTGCCACTTTGTAGGAATCATACCAGCCACTATTGTATCAGTGGTAATTGTGTCTAGTGGTAATTAATATTATGTAATGTTTACACGGTTATTACAGCCTTTATTAAGGAACCAACATAATATTACAATATATAATTTTGAAACTCAAGGAAATTATATTGTGGCAACACCGGGTTATATATTTGTTGCCAATAATTCGATTTTTTCCTTCGATATTTACGCCTATCTAAGAACTTTTGATTACATTTTATGATCTCATATGGCAGTGTATACATCAATAATACATATATGCATTCGTATCCTTGTTTAATATATGCCCTGAAATCACAATCGACCAATCACAATCGTTGTAAGATATCCCTGCCAACTACTCAAAGTATTACCAGATAAACATGCGAGCCCCTGAGCGAGGGTAGGGTGTCTAGAACATTGACAGACTGTACAGCCACAATGAAATATCCACCAACACTTTCCTTCCATCGTAGTAAATATCTTGGTATTAAAGAACAACACATGTATGATTTTGCAAAACCTCATAATAATAATTGAGGGGGTTGAGTTGACGTAAAGTGTAGTATGGTTATATATTGATATGATAATGATTTATTTGCACGATAGAAGGAAGGTGTCTGTGGTTATTTGATTGTGGCTGTACATACACTCTTTTCAACACTTCTCTTTGAAAATTGGATAAAATACTTAACTCGCACACCTATCATGGATTTCAATACTGTATTTCTCACCCTGTCAGTCCTTCTGCAGCTTCAACCTCTTTTCAGCATATGCATTTCTAGAGCTGTTACTCTAGATTATTCATATTCAAAGTAGATCAAAGATCCACAACCATATGATAATATGGATATTAACATTCCATGCAATCTGTTTGCAGCTTCTGTACTTTAGTTGTATATTTGTAAAACTATGTAGTGTTTCTAGTTCTCATCTATATTGGCTGCTGATGATAGCAAAGCTGTAGTGTCACCAATAGTGAGTAGTGGGGAGGTTGAAGAAGACCCAGACGACACACCATGCCACCAGTACCCCTCTAAGACTAAAAAGAAGATATGTCGAAGATCTTTACCTTACCTTTACGTTACCCCAGGGAGACAGAGGAACTTCGATAAAACTTGTACATCTTATACAGTAAGGAGGGACAGGTGCTGGAACAACAAGTACTTAAGGCAGAGTACCTCACCAAATTGTACATCCTTATACAGTAAGAAGGGACAGGTGCTGGAACAACAAGTACTTGAGACAGAGTACCTCACCAGATTGGCAAAAATTCATCTTGAATATACAATCTGCCGGGACTATAAACTGCCAGAAGCAGCACTAAATTATGAGTTGTTCGGAAAAGAGCTAGGGATTACAGTGTGGATTCAGATAGGTTACATCTATTGTAGGCCGAAAATAATCTGTCTATTTTTTCTTTTATAATAAAATACTAGTGAATGTAACAACCCAGTGTTTATTTTCTCGCCCTGTCTTGAGATAAAATATTTTCAATACATTTCAAGATTTATATAAATTAAGGGGGTGTATAGCACATTGTTTTGGGTGGTAAATTAGGAGCAAATGATTCCTCCAAATTATTCCAGGCAACAGGATACCATTATTTTTCTTCATCTGGGTCTGTTCACTGGCAAACTTTGGAGGAATCACCTTAAGGGGGTAATTCACTTTTGTTACATTGGAGTGCCATGATTCCTCCAATGTATGCCAGGAAACAGAACAAGAAGAACAAAAATAATGGTGTTTTGTTGCTTGGAATAGATTGGAGGAATCAGTTGCTCCAGATTTACCAACACTGTACTTCCCCCTTAATGAAACTGAAGTCGACTTGTAAGCAAGATCAAGGTCAAAGTACCTTGTAATTTAAAGCCAACCTACTTTGTGAAAATAGAGTATAATATATTTGTGGTTGTCCTGTACTGAACTTATTTGGAAGTAAACAATACTTATGAACTCTTAAATTTGAGCCAATATGTGCCTACCATAGGCCATAATCCCAATAATAGTATTAGTTTACCAAGACGATATCCATGAAAAAAAATGTTTTTCATCATAAGTTTTAATATTTAATATTAGTGCAGTACAATTCTAAAAAGAATTTTTAACAGCTTTGTGTGTAACTAAATAGCTGGTAAATTCTGGATTTCCTGAATACAGTACTTACATCTACTAGTACATTTTTTTTTATTATTAGTCAGAACACAAACTCAGCTGGAACACACATAATGTGTTATGGGTAGTGTTCCTTGAGCAGCAGCAGAACATCTGTACTGTATATTGGTTTCATGCTGCTCGTCAACTGGCCTTCCCACTTCTTTTTTCTCCTGATCACACTCCCCTGCTTTACCTTAGTGAATCCCCTATGTTCTCTTTGACACACCTGATGCACTTCAGTAACACCAATTACTTTACCTCATATAATGTTTCTTCTTTATAGTTTTCCTTATAATTTCCCAACTCGACTCGTTTCCTTTCTATCATTCCCATGCTTGTCTTAATGTCAACCTATTACCAAAGGGACAAGGAAAATCATGTACATCTTACTCATTTCCATATTATTACAATGCTTTTATTGTCATATATGTATGGATGGTTGTATGAGAGAGATGAAAGCCAAAGTGAATGGCCTGGTGGCGACAATGAATGAAGTAAATTGGTCCTTGGTGGTAAGTTTATTTGCAGATGATACTGTGCTGATGGCTGAGAGTGAAAGGGAGTTACATAAGGCCCGTCCACACGATCGATCAGTGCTCGCGAACACAAGAGAGCTGTTTGCCTGTCGACGAGCTTACCGCTTGTGTTCGCTAGCACACCAGCAAACTGCCCGTGCTGGTGGTGGCTACCCAGTAGTATGACGTCGCTGCCACACACACGAGCTTTCCTATGGAGCCAGTATTGTCAGTATTATCGCTGGCAACCGAGCAACATGTGAAATGTATTTGGGTCCATTCTCATGTACTTTATGAAGTCATTCGTATTCCCAGCTTTTAATTCCCAACTGTTTTCTTTTAATTAGCCAGTCTCAACACCATTTGTCTTTCTGCACTGTGTTCTATTTCTTTCTCACGCACATAGCAATTATTAGGTGCTACTATAGCGTGAGGTCTACCGCCATATATCGCCTACCCAGGTGCAGCCTGAGGTCTACCTGGTGACGCGCATCCCTCCGGGACGCATATTATCCAAGTCTGGAAGGGTATATGTCAGTGCTTGATTTGGTTAGGTTAAGGTTAGGTCCAGTTTAGGTTAGTTTAGGTTAGGTCAGGTTATGTTAGGTCAGGTTAGGTTCGGTTTAATTTAGGTAAAATAAGCTGGGAAAGAGAATGAAACTATTTCAAAGATTATCCCATGGTTGGTTTTATCGTTATAACCCAAACGTTATTCTCCTTCCAACCGCCAGGATTTTGGCCCAGCAGTAAGCGGTAGCCCACCAGACTTGGATAATATGCCTCCGGGACCTGCTACCGTGAGTTCTATCGCCACTTGTCGCCTACCCAGGTCAACCGCGGCATTATTTATTTTAGCGATAAACACATAATTTGTACATATCCTAGGAATGACTCAAATAGATAATTGGATTTCTAATTACATTCATATTAAAGGAAGAAACGTAAAAATACACATATATTTCCATACATTTATTCTAGCGATACACAATTCGTATATCTTCTAAGAATGAGACAAATAGATCATTGGAATTTTTTCTCATCACTTTCCAGCAAAAACAATCAAGATGAGTCTGGAACAGCTGACGACCAACACCTCTCATTCTCTACAGAATCATCATTTTAGCGTGCAACCATGATCGCTCAATTGCCTGTGTGTGTGTTCCTGTCGCTGGATCCATATAATGTTGCTGGTGGTTCACCGTAGAATGCTGGTACCCAATGGCATTTAGGTTGCTATAAGCAGGCCACTCATCAGAATGAATCACCGAACCATATGCACATTCCCTTTCAATAATAGGGATTAGAGTGTTGCGGTCACGCCGTTCCACCCAAAAGTACCGACAGTCTGAGCCTTGTTTAAGACCAAAAATCGTTTCTGTTGTTTTCTTTTGCTGCGTCCCTGTTCTCGGAAAGAGAAGCGTTGTCTCCATTCAGCAACCTTCCTCGGTTGTACTTCCGTCGACCAGCAAATCTTGCCTCATCAATTTGGATGGGGTTATCTGTTGTTCCGACCATCTTTCCTCGTCGTTGATGAGAAACTATGGCTGTACACACCTCTCGGCACATGTTGAACCAGTCAGTTACTGTATTGGCAGATTTTCCTGTGAGAGTCGTTACTGTGGACATTGGTATTTCCAATACAAAGAGAAATATTAATTCTAATATTTCACACAGGCTCAGGTTGCAGTGCAATTTGTTATTCATGTCCGTATAATGGAAAAATGCATTTCCTGTACGCACAGACCGTGTGGTTTGACACCCCTTTCGAGGGCAACGTAACACAGGCTTGAATTCTCCTCGTCTGTTACGCTTCTTGCTTCTTGAACTGTATCCAAGAGATTGTGCTCTCTTAAAAAGGCGAGTGCTGTTTCTTCTGTCAGAATGACTCTTCTATAAAACTCCTTCAGCAACATTTTGATATACCCTGGATCGATGTTGACTATTTCAGGCCAAGGAGGAATCTGATTTAGGAGCTCCATTTGCTTCCTTTTATATGGCTGCACCTGGGTAGGCGACAAGTGGCGGTAGATTTTAAGCAAGCAGGTCCCGGAGGGACGCACATCACCCGGTAGACCTCAGGCTGCACCTGGGTAGGCGACATATGGCGGTAGACCTCACGCTATAGTAGCACCAATTATTATGCTAAACAGCGCTATACACTTGCGTTCCTTCTTATTAGGCACCATAGTTATCGTACCTCTCCCGACCCATTCGACCACCTACTC
This sequence comes from Petrolisthes cinctipes, assembly GCA_033782935.1. Lineage (NCBI taxonomy): Eukaryota > Metazoa > Arthropoda > Malacostraca > Decapoda > Porcellanidae > Petrolisthes > Petrolisthes cinctipes. The sequence goes on along the minus strand of JAWQEG010000731.1, from coordinate 107,247 downwards.
TGGCTCCTGCCCGGCTGTGACTGGTCAGACGTTCGTTTGGACACCACAACAAGTGTGCCCGCCGCGTGCACAAGCGGTAAGCCCGTAAACAGGCGAACAGCTCACTTGTGTTCGCGAGCACTGCTCGATCGTGTGGTGAATGAGTTTCAGTCCGTGTGTAAACGAAGGAAACTTAAGGTGAATGTTGGTAAAAGTAAAGTGATGGAATTTGAGAGAGCAGAAACTGAAGCGATTGACTTTGCTACACAATAATGAAAAAAAAAAAAAAATATGGAGTATTGATGTTGAGTTTTACATTTATTTTAAAAGTAGTCACGGATGATCTACTCTCTCTTTACTCTACCCTGCATATTTGCATTTTTGTTATTATGGTTTTCACCTTGACCATGTTGGTACACATGAATATTTAAATCCTTCCCACCTTTGAGTATTACCAAATTTGTTTCTACTGCAATGTTATGCATCACCATGGCAGCTATGATGATATTTTGTGTTGTCTCTATGCTCGTCCTGATTTTCGTACCTAAATGAATGGAGCTCTGTGATTGGCTGCCGTGATGCTGGCCTTCCTAGCCACCTCTTCAAACAGCTAGGCACTAACTCTGCATTTGCAAGACGACATACCTCAACCAATTTATGTGTAGCTCGGCTATTATTTAGGTTAAGAATATTTGTCTTACACCATTAAACTCAACATAAATTTGGAACTTAATCACGTTTTCCAAAACATAATACAGTCCAAATAAAAAATATTATCGCGAGTTTAACTCAAAACACGGCTTGCAAATGTTTACACAACTTTTTGCATTACAATTTTTTTCCGCATCCATAGGATTTATGTATAAATATAACATTCATTCTCATACAAAATTTTCTTGTGAACATGAGTGACATCAGATTTTAGATGAATATAGATATAAGAGAGATACGATACGTTTAATGGGAAGATGGCATTCCCGATCTCGAACAAGGATTATATAAAATTCATTTATTTATTTTATTTGCCATTATAGGTTTCCTGCAAACATATTATGTTATATGTTATTCGATAAAGTGAGGCTTACCTTGCATGGCATACGAAGGGAAGTATTAGATATAAGTAATTAGAGAAACAAAAAGAAAGACTGCAAATGGAGCAATAGGCCTACTTCACGCCACAGCCAGCTTGGCACTGAGTGAGGTGAGAAGGTTCTGTTACTGTCACTTCTGTAAAATATGTACAGTCTGTACCTTCCCTCCCGCAGGCAGTTACAAGCGCACAAGTTGCCAATTGTCCATTTTTTTCTTCTTTTTCTCTAATTACATATGTATAATATTTTCCTCCCATATGACGTGAATGACAAACCACACTGTCTGCATCTAATAATGTATAACATTCTGTTTGTAGGAAACTTATAGTCGCAAATAAAAGAAATTAAATAATTTTATATAAACCTTGTTGAAATCGGAATGACACCTTCGCATTGAACGTCTTGTATTTCTCTTATATTTATATTTATCTCAAATCTGACGCCACTGTCAAATTATGGATAAGAATGAATGTTATATGTATATATAAATCTTATTGATGCAGCTAAAAACAGTTCAGTGCAAAGAGTGGTATAAATATTTTCAAGCCGCATTTTGGGTTAAACTCTCAATAAAAAAAATTCTTGGGCTTCATTATATTCGGGAAAACGTGATTAAGTTCAAAATTTAATGCAGAGGGTAATGCTATATAAAAAAGTATACATAAACAATGCAATAGTCGAGTTACGAGTAAATTAATAGAGATGTATTGTGTTGCAAGTGTAGAGTCAATGCCTACAGAGAAGGACAGGTAAAGCCAGCATCACAGCAGCCAATCACAGAGCTCCATTCATATCTCGGGCTAGGCTCACCAAGGACCTCGGTCGAGCGGCTGGACAAGTAAAAGTAAACGGAGTATAGTTGGAAATTTATCCTTTTTACTCCTTGCACTTCTATATGTTTGGCAGAAAAACGATATGTAGGTTATAAATATTTTGTATTTCTGTACACATGTTCCCTAAGACAATCGCTGTTGACACTCTTGTCCCCTGTTAACTGAAATCCATGGTCCAGCAAAATATTTCTTACAAGTGTTATTAGGTGAGGTGGATCAGCGAATACAAAAACTTGATGTGGAGCAGCTGGGTTTGAAAATGAAATTTGTTCAATCAATATACCTAGATTGTTCCACAACTGAATATTTGTAGGGGCTGTGTCATTTACCATGGCAACAATAACAAAACCAGCAGCTTCTACTTGTTCCATAGCCTTTATGAGGTGTTCTTTGGTCACACGAACATCAAAATCGTAATATGGAAGCTGCTTCCAAGGTGATGTCAATCCTCTCAGTATAAAGCACATTACATTATGCTTTCAATCGTAAATAATTCCTGTTGATTTGTCATACTCTCACTGAGAACACACGGAAGTTTCATCCAAGAACAAGGTACAAAGACGATCTCTCTCAGTCATTGTGTCTGACTTATGTTTTAGCAGTCACAAAACTGATTCTAATATCCCAGGTTCCACTGCAAGATTTGAGACCCATTTGTTGATGGTCCTCACTAAAGGAAGAGGAAACGTCTTTTTACGTAAGTTATACGTTTAAGTATATCTCTTTAGTATATCTCTTGGCCTTGCAATAACGTTTACGGTTATTCGGGGCTCTTCCACAGAACTCTTTCAGTTGACCACGGATTATGAAGTCCCCAATTAATAGAGTTTCTTCCTCCTCCTTTGTGGGCTCCGCCAATACCTGGTAACTGTTGGAAGTTATTATTGGTAGGTAGGTTCTGCGTGCAGTCTCCTGTCTCGCTTCGTATTTGGTTGTCTAAGGGGACAAACACAGCTAGTTATGCCCGGTTCACGTTAGTCCGTATGTACGGATCCGACATCCGTTAATGACGTTACGAACTGTACGGAGGAAAGGCTACTGAGGAGATAAGCTCCGTCCCGCGCTACGGAGCCGTTTGTTTGGGCAGTATCATAATTATATCCAAGGATACTCGCCCACCATGCTGATAAGAGTTTCGTCCTGGTCGGGAGACGACATTCTGGAAATAAGAGGCAAAAGTAAAATGAAGAATGGTTACTAGAAAACAAATTAACTTTAGACTAGAGTTATCAAATCTATAATAATATTTATGTACTATGGCATAATATATATATATATCTGTTAATTATTCACGCCATATATATACTTTGGCATAAAACGTATTATCATACCTGATAACTATAGTTGGTGTTAATATAGCAGGGGAATGGTGTAATTCACTGTCTGCTCCAATTCTCACATTGTTTTGTTTACAACTGGACCGATGCTGTGGTGCTGTGCTTGCAGTATCCATCAACAAAATTTTTATCCTCACAGAAATTGATGTGCATTTAACAAATACAAGTTAATAATTATAATATTTGAATAAATTTACACCTTTATTTGTGCACAAATATTTCAATTTCATATTTTCATGATATGATGAAAAGTCAACAACATTATACACGGACAACACCGCCGCCGTGCTTCCGTAAAAGATGACATGAGTTCATCTTTGCTGGATCCGTTCCATGTCTTGCCTGGGATGGTAGAAGAGCCCCGGTTCACATATACACGGCCGTTCGTGACGTCGTTGACGGATCTCGGATCCGTACATACTGGCTAATGTAAACCGAGCATTAGTTGTATCTAGGCAGGTGGCAGCGTGTGTAGGGGCGGGAGTAGGTGTTGAGGCAGGGGTCGTGGTCACAGGGGAGGCATGGATAATCCCAGGGTCCATAGAATATTCTATGGACCCTGGATAATCCGACATGGGCAGGTTAATGGCGTGAGACGGGCTCGACACCTTCTCTCTCTTCATACCATCTCTCCCTTTATTCTCTCTCTCAACCATGCATCTCTTCCTCCTCTCACTCTCTCCACCATCTCTCCCTTCTCTCTCTCTCTACCGTCCCTGCTTTCCTTTCTTCCTTCTCCTGTGGATCATCTTGTGCTCAAAGAAGGTATTTTATATGAATTCCAGAAATTCATCATTCTCACTTCCAACCCTTTCATTCATATCACCCAACGCTATTATATATCTCCTTTCAAGTCCTCCCAAACTGTCGTTCATCTTCCCAAAACTTTCTCATTTCCCTTCTTCCCATTTTGGTGTGCACGTTGACTTGTGCATACGACCAGACCCAAGCATACTTCACAACCCATATCTTTGCTGTCAACCACACTATTCTTGTACCCTTCCATCCATGCCTGTCCACTCCCTTCCATACCCTTTGGGACACCAGCATTTTTCATCCATACCACCCCATAATTATCACTCCTCCATCCCATCCCACATCATACTATCCCATCAGGACCCACATTACTCCACCCCACCCCTTAAAATGGCATTCTGTCTTAACACACACATTCACACAACATCTTGAAACATTCGACAACTTCTCTTCACTTCATCCACCACCAACGTTTATCGCTACTACTGTTATGCATATACCACTGGCCACCTCTTTCCTTAATCCCTCTGGCCAATTTTGTCCCTCAATCCCACCCTTCCTTACCTCCCTCCTCACTATTTTCAGTCTTTCCTTCCTCCACTCTGTCCATCTTTCCTCAATGTTTGTTTCCCTGTCCAACCCTGGCTTTCTTTTTTCCTCAGACCAATTCCCTTCCCACTCTGGTCATCACTCATCCAGTCCCATCCAAGCTTGTAAATTTCTCTCTGCCAATCTCTTCCCTACACTACCCATCTTCTCCACACATCCCTCACCGAATGTGGCCATCTTTACCTTAGTTCCCTTTTCCTTCCCTTCCTGATCCCCTCTATTTCCTTCAATATTTCCCTCTTTCCCTTCCACTCTGGCCAAATTCATCACATCTCTCCCTCTCGTCCAGCCATCCTTCATCCTGTCTCTCCTTCGTTCGACCATCTTTCATCCTGTTCCTCCCCCTCCCTCGTCTAGCCATCCTTCATCCTGTCCCTCCCTCGTCTAGCCATCCTTCATCCTGCCTCTCCTTCGTCCGACCATCCTTCAATTTTTCCATCTCCACTTAACCATCCTTTATCCCATATCTCCCTCACTTGGCCATCCTTCATCTTTCCCACTTCTCAGCCACTCTTTGCATCTCTCCTGCCACCCTTATCTTTCTTCATACTATCCTTTCCATCTCTCCATCCTCCATCCTTCCCATCTCTCCTTCACTGACCATCCTCCATCCTTCCCATTTCTCCTTCACTGACATCCTCCATCCTTCCCATCTCTCCTTCACTGACCATTCTTCATCCTTCCCATCTCTCCTTCACTGATCATCCTCCATCCTTCCCATCTCTCCTTCACTGACCATCCTTATCCCTTTATAATTAAAAGCCTCCTGTGACACCGAAATAATCTTCACCTGCCGAGAAGAAGAAAAACAAAGCAGTTATATTTATTCCATACCTTGAACCCCAACTGTAACCTGGCAATATTATTATTCTTATAGGGGAAGGGAGTGGCTACGTGCCTGGCATTTCCAGACAAACAGCCCCCAGTACTTGGACATGCCCCTACCTAGACCTACCTAACCGTGTGTGTGCCTACCAAAATACAATACAATAAATAGAGAGAATATAGAGCTCCAAGCAGGGGGCATCTAAAAACAACAAATATCCAACTACAACAACAAAACTAACTACTCTGAAACAAACAAACAAACAACAACAACAACACTACAGTACCCTGAAATACAACAGCAAATCGCCTTAGTAATACAACATTAGCCAGGACAGTGGGTCAAAACAAATGTATAGGTTTCACACTCACTCAACCTGCCACGACGGGTTGCTCCAGCGATGGTGGAACAGTGTTAACCAACCTGAAAAGAAGAAGTTATTTAATATTATCACGCTTAGGTCTAGCTATAATTAAGTCATAGAGCCCAGATGACTTCCACGTGACAAAACTTAAGAGTAGGTTCGGATTTATACTTGTAAATGAAGGGCTGAATAACGGTTTAATTATATATAAAAGCAAACTATATACAGAAGTTACAGACATTGGACAACATAATAATGTTACCACAAGATTCACATTTAACCTATACAGTAAATTATATCCTAAACATAATATTATACCCTAAATACACCTTAGTAACCTATATGTGGAGGAACGGTAATGAACACAGAATATAAGGGGAACAAAGAGGAAAATAGTAGAAATACTCAAGGGCTGGCAGGGAGTCTTGGCAGGAGTGTGTGTGTGAGAGTCAAGCTCGCTGTAGGATGTGCTGACTTTTCTGCCGGCTGACTCCCTTTTTATACCGTCCGAAATCTTGGGGGGGTGAAGAGGGGAATCGCTTTGGCAAATGTTGATTGGAGGAATAGATTAAACGAGGGAACGAGGGAAATTCCAGTTGTGTGTGTGTCGATCTTGGTGTTTCACGAGATAGGTTCGCAGAACCGTAACACCCCACCGTCGAAGACCTCTGTAGTACTCACGAAAGAGGTGAAGTATCTTCGGGATCAGAGATTGGAGAGCGGGACAGAGAATCTGCGATGATGTTGTCCACCCCTTTAATATGCTTCACAACGAGGTTATAGTGTTGTGTCCATAAGGCCAGGGGGTTATGGTCTGAGAATGCCAGTGTTGTGTGTGGTGCGTGTCGTAAGTAGCATTGGAATTTCTGTAGGGCAGATATCAGAGCTAGTGCCTCCTTTTTAATTGTTGAGTAAGCGATCTGGTGTTTCTTCAGTTTAGCAGAATGATAGGCTACTGGATGAAGTATTCCACTCACGGGGTCATATTGAAGGAGGACAGCACCAACTCCAACTCCACTTGCATCTATTTGAAGGTGAAGAGGTTGAGAGAAGTCTGGGGCATGCACTACAGGATGAGAAGCTAGCAGGGTCTTGAGGCGTGCAAAGGACTGGTTACACACGTCATTCCATTGGAAGGGAACCGAGGAGCTTGTGAGGTCAGTCAGTGGTGCAGCGAAGGTTGAGAAGTTACTGCAAAAGCGTCTGTAGAACCCCGCCATACAAAGGAAGCGTAGGAGTTCTTTGCGAGTAGACGGAGTTGGGAAGGACAGGATAGCTTCCACGTTCGCTGACTTGGGTCTCACCACTCCCTGACCCACTGTATGACCCAGATATGTTACCGTGCCTCTGCCGAAAGTTGATTTGGCTAGGTTGATGGTCAATCCTGCATCCTGTAGCTTCTTGAACAGACACTGAAGTCTTGACACATGCTCCTCCCACGTGTTAGCCACCACCACTATAGTCAACCACTAGGAAACTGGCGGTTTAGGTGGGGCCGAATCGGGGATTTCCCCCCAAGCAGTGCTGCCACATTTGGCTTTCCAACCCACATCACTATCAAAAACCACACCAAAATGGCAACGTTTTCGTACAGTGGTGCACTGATTCTATAAATATAGTCTTTAAATGGTGAGAGAGAGGTCAGGAAATTAATGTGGTCAGTCAGGTCACTTCTCCTTTAGACTCCACAATGGAAGGAAGAACATCCCCTGCTCACCACCCACACTGGCTCCATAGTCGTGAGAAGAAAATAATTTTCTACGTAAATTCGTACTTTGCAGAAGAAAATGTTCACCACGTACAAAATCCTATCACATCTTCCTTCTACACACACACACACACACACAAAGTCATAGCCCTTCCCTACTTACACCTGCCATTAATCCTTACATTCATTGGAGTCCTGACCTCACCCTACCAGGCGCCCTCCCTCCCCTCCCCCCAACACACACACACACACACACACAAGGTTTAGAAATGATTGATTTAGAAATGCCATGAGGCATTTGGCGGCGCAACAGCTATGGTCATATACCACCCAACACAAAGTAGTCATCTACATCATTAATAAAATATTTACACAAACTAAACAGACTTCTCCACCCCGAAAGGGATAGGCAGCATGAATAAAAGAACATACAAACTAAAAGGCACATTTATACTAAAAAAAAAAAACCTGACTAATTCAAGTAAAATATATAAAAGATAAGAAAACGTTGAACTATCTAAGAAGCCATAAATATAATAAAATTCACAACTTTTGGAGGAGGCCAGCCTCCTCCACATAGGAGAGGGTGTTCCCTCCCACACTACAAGCCTCCTCCCCGAGCACCTGGGAGAGACTGTAAGAACCGTCACCCTTCCGGTACTCGGAGAGGTGCCTACGACGAAGGTCCCCAAGGCTGGGACACTCGACAATAAGATGCCGTACTGTCAAAGGGACAAGACAATCATCACAGTAGGGAGGGTGAGCCCTCTCCATTAAAAAGCCATGAGTCAATAATGTGTGGCCAATGCGGAGACGGACAAGAGCTGTCTCCCACCGGTGGGACAGGCCACTGTAGCTCCACAAACCAAGACGCTGGCGGATGTCGCAGAGCTTGTTAGCCCCGACGGCGTCCCATCTGTCCTGCCAGCAGGAACGAACGGTAGCATCTATGTAGGGTCGAAGGTCCACTGCAGGAACAGGATGACGCCTGGCAGGAGGCCGGGAATTGGAGACCACAGCCTTAGCCAGGGCGTCAGCCCGCTCATTCCCATCAACACCCACATGGGCCGGGACCCAACAAAAAGTGACTTTGCGGCCACGACGACCCAGGAGGACAAGCCACTCAAGAATGGCCAACACCAGGGGATGGGAAGAGTTAAAATTGCACAAGGCCTGCAAGGCACTACAGGAATCGCTAAAAATAGTAAACGAAGGCTGAGGGAGAGTAAAAATCACTTGGAGGGTATAAAAAATGGCCGAGAGCTCAGCAGTTAAAATGGACATGACAGAAGGGAGCCTGCCTCCACGGCAAAAGTCAGGAAAGACAACTCCAAAGCCAACTCCAGCATCAGACTTTGACCCATCAGTGTACACAGGGAGGGACTCCCTGTGAGTGAAGGCATGTTCTAAAAAGAGGGAACGAGCCACTGGAGGAGGAAGAGATTCCTTCTTGTCTGTAAAGCAGGTGCAGGGGAAAACTTCTGGAAGAAGCCATGGAGCCACCCTGGGAACCCTCACAGGACAAATCTGGTAGTCCTCTATGCCCATCTCCTCCATAGCCTTCCTGACCCGGAAGCCAAAGGGCCATGGTGCACGAGAATGTAAAAGGTAGTACTGAGACATGATATCAGATGACACCGCCAAGCAAGGTAGGGAGTCAGGAAGTCGATGTAATCGATGCCAACAACGAACCATCAAGGACTGACGACGGAGATCAAGAGGTGGCTCATTAGCGTCCACCAGGAGACTGGGGATTGGAGACGACCTAAAGGCTCCGGTCGCCAGACGTACTCCAGCATGATGAACAGGGTCTAAAACTCTGAGACAGGTGGCAGAAGAGTACACCTCACACCCATAGTCGAATTTTGACCTAATAAGAACATGGTATAGGCGGAGGAGGGTGGCCCGATCAGCCCCCCAGGATGTATGGCTCAGGACCCTCAACAGGTTAAGAGCCTTGAGGCAAGAGACCTTAAGTGTACGTAAGTGGGGAACCCAAGTCAAACGTTTGTCAAAAAGGAGACCCAAAAAGCGAGTCTCCTCGACACATCGTATCCGATGACCATACATGAATAAGTCCGGATCCGGGTGGACGCCTCGGATGCGGCAGAAGTGCATAACAACTGTCTTGGAAGGAGAAAATCGAAACCCATGAGAACCAGTCCAACGTGACACCCTGTCAAGGGCAAGCTGCATGCGCCGCTCCGCCAGTGACATACGGGAAGCAGCAAACCAGACTGCTAGGTCGTCAACGTACATCGAGTTAGCTATACCGTCTGGAAGGGATGAGGCAATGGCATTAATTGCTATTGCAAACAATGTGACACTGAGGACGCTTCCCTGGGGGACACCCTCCTCCTGTGCAACAGATGCTGAGTGGGTTGTACCAACCCTCACAGAAAAACTGCGACCACTGAGAAACTCCTTAAGAAAGCGTGGAAGGCGACCCCGCAGGCCATATAAATGGAGTTGCTGCAGGATGCCATATTGCCATGTAGTGTCATAGGCTTTCTCTAAATCAAAGAATACACAGACAAGGTGTTGATGTCGTGCAAAGGCCTCACATGCAGCAGCTTCCAACCTGACCAGAGCATATGCAGTGGAACAGTGTTTACGAAAGCCAGACTGGGACGGAGACAGAAAATCACCCAGTTCCAAGAGGTATACCAGTCTAACATTCACCATCTTTTCAAATAGTTTACAGAGACAGGAGGTCAAGGCAATTGGTCGATAATTGAGGGCAACACCAGAGTCCTTGCCCGGCTTGAGAAAAGGAAGGATGGTAGCAACCCTCCACCCAGAAGGGAAGACACCCTCCAGCCAGATTCTGTTATATACAGCTAAAAGAAATGAGATCGCTTCCTCACCCAAGTGTCGTAACATTGCATATGGGATGTTGTCTGGCCCAGGAGAAGTGTCGCCGCAGATAGAGAGAGCAGAATGCAGGTCTATCAGGGTGAATATATGGTTATAACTTTCATTCTCGTTCCCTGTGAAATCCAGGACTGTACGCTCCTTGGCTCTTAACTCATGCCTGACAGCCAGAGGTCGAGAGTCACGGCTGGAGACCTTAGCAAAAGCCTCTGCCATGGTATTGGCCACTGTCAAACCATCCATGATCTTAATTCCATTGACCTTAAGTACAGGTGGAGAACTAGGAGAAAACTTCCCCGCCATCTTACAGACTCTCCTGAACACTTGGGTGAGTGGAGTTTTAGTATTAATTGAAGACACATAGGCCTTCCAAGATGCATGTCGGGCCTCTTTTAAAACTCGTCTAGCCCGAGCCCTTGCCCGTCGGAAGTCCTCTAAAAGAGTTGGGTCCCCACGATTGCGACGAAGGCGAGAGTAAGCAGCGCGCTTCTCCCGCACAGCAGTGGTGCAGACTGGTGACCACCAAGGGACAGGACGTTTGGGAAAGTAGCCAGAAGTTCTAGGGATAGAGTTGAGAGCAGCAGAGTGGAGCATATCAGTGAAATATGTTACAGCCTCGTCAGAGCTACCGAAATCGGCTACAGAAGAGACCGAAGAAGTTAGCTCTCTAAAAAACTGCCAGTCAGCCTTCTCTAATTTCCACCTAGGAAGACGAGACTGTGGTTCGTACCTGTTACCTTCTAAAAGCATAGGGAAATGGTCACTGCCATATAAGTCAGGCAACACTCTCCAAGTAAAATCCAACAGAGCACTGGGTGAGCAAAGGGAAATGTCAATGGCGGTAAAAGTCCCAGTAGGGCTATTAAAATGTGTCACATCTCCCGTATTTAAAACCCCTAATCCCTCATCCTCAATAAAAGAAGCCAATAAAACACCCCTGGGGTTGACCTAACTGTCACCCCACAGAGGATGACGACCATTAAAATCACCCAATAAAATAAAGGGAGATGGAAGGTCCCGTACAAGATGGTTGAGATCACCCCTCTCAACTGTAACACTGGGAGGAAGGTATAGACTGCATACAGTGTACGGGCGGTCCATAAAAACCTTAACTGCAACAGCCTGGAGCGGAGTGTCAAGCTCCAGGCTCGTGCATGGAATATCTCGGCGAACTAGGATGGCAGAGCCACCATGATGACCCTGCCCTTCAAATGAATTGGAATAAAATGCTGAGTATGCTGGAGGACTGGCAGGAATGTAGTCCCCAAGTATTGTCTCTTGGAGAGAAACACATGCAGGAGAGAAGCTAGAGAGAAGAATGCGCAGTTCCTCCCAAGAAGCACGCAAGCCACGGCAATTCCACTGAAGGACCTTGAACGGTGTTACTTTAGTACTGATTTTTGGGAAGCCTAACGGAGGTACTTCCCACTACCACCTCGACCTGAGGGTTTATTCAAACAATAAGATTTGTCTAATCCTGGGCCACTAGAAGAAGAGCGAACCCGAGGAGTAGTACTTGGGGCAGTAATTGGGACCCGTAGACGAGTCCGTGAAGCATCTGATATGTTAGAAGAAGATGAAGGTATATGAGATGGGATATTCTTTGAAACAATTACATTGGTTCTGTCCTGTACAGCATTGGTATCACTGACACAGGCAGATACATCAACATCCATAATACAGGTGGTAGAATCACTCCGCTGCTCAAGCGGAAGAGAAAGTGAATCTTTTGAAGTCACAACATCCGTGGCATCCACATTAACTTCACGCCCCTCTGATGATCCTGAAGGAAGCTTGCGAGGAGGAACTTCTGTTGAATCAAGAGATTCATCAGAGCCACGAGAACGCTTCTGGTAAAATTGAGAGGAAACTATGGATGAGTCCACAGAGATGGTTGCCTCACAAGGTGGAACATCTGTAGAGTCAAGTGCCTCAGAGGAACCACGAAGGCGTCTCTGTGGCAGTTTAGGTGACTTAAGTTTCCTTTTGGGAGAGCGTGTGGCAGCGTGAACCTCTACCACATGGACACCTTTAGCTAAAGTCTGAGAATTGTCATCAGTTGAAGGGTCACCAGAATGAGTGTCTGATAAAGTTTCCAAGACAGAGAAACTATTATGTAGAGTAACCTTAGAAACGTTCTCATTAGAGCAAGAAGCAGCTGCCTCTTGAGAGGGTGCTGCAACCAATTTAGGGCGAAGGGAGGAGGCGTATGTCTTCACACCACCATCCTTCTGTCGCCTGAAGTTGAGTTGCCGTCTGGCACTACCTATGCTAATGAATTGAGTATTAGTCAAGTGGAGGATATCCTGCTCAAGTAGGTACATCTTACATTGGCGAGAACGCAAGGGGTGAGAATCTCTGCAGTAAAAGCAGTAACTCTCTGACCGACACTCAGAAGTAAGATGTGAGTCAAGAGCAGAACAATTACCACACCGGGAACGGTTGTTGCAGTTCCTTTTCCCATGACCAAACTCATAACAACAGAAACACTGTAGGGGACGCTCAACAAAAGGCTTCACCTCAAATGAGGTGGGGTTAATGTTAATGCGATCTGGGATATGCGAGCCATAGAAAGTGAGGATGATCATATTTTTACTGCCTTTCATCTTCGTTACTCGTTGGACACTGTCTGGGCACATAGCGAGAATGTCCTCTTCAGAGAATTCATACAGGTCCTCATTATATATACGCCCCTTGCTATAATTAAATGTTCGATGTGGTTTAATAGATTCAAACATGCTATCAGAAGGACAGGGGAGATTGAGGAGCATCATGGCCTGTGTAAGATCTTTGGCTCTGATTAAAACTCCCTTACCATATTTCTTTATGTGGCCCATTGGTAATAATCCAATTTCTTTCTCAAGATACCGGGAAGCATGGATAATGTTACCACGTCCCTCCCTGTAGTAAGCCACAAACCAAAAGGGTGTAGGAACCCGACGTTCCTTTGGGACATTTTCTGCAGAATCATCAAATATATTAGGGCAGTAATCATTGTCACTGGCAACTACATTGATGGACCGTATCATCTGAACTTTACAATGAGTATCCCCCACCGTCAGAGAATCTTTTGACTCAAATGCAGCTTTGGCAGCAGCATTTGTATTGAAAGTAATATAGCACCGATTAGACCTACAATCACTGTCATATGTGATTCGGATTCGGAGGACTACTCCAAAGCACTTAAAAATGGAGTGGATAGCGCCATAGGTAAAGGATGCGAGTACATTCGTTAACATTAACGTGTCCAAATCGTTAACAGGGTTCTTCGACACAACACCCGACCTGCTAGGTCTACTCTTATTTGCAGCTTTCTGCATCTTACCACGACCAGAGAGTGACGTCTCGAGGGCCTGGTCGACCACCGCTCGAGGAAGAGATTGGGGCTTTTCTGTATCCATATATCATTGGTTTAGTGTTTTTGGCCCCAGGAGCCAAGAGCTACTACCTACCGGGCAGATGAGGGGACCGAGCGCTGGTCGCCGTGGGCGGGGTACCTCTTCCCCCACGGGGCCACTCGTTTAAAAAAGCATCCCCAATGGCTCGAAAGTTTGCCCACGACGGTGCTGAGACCCCCTTCCCCAACATCTCCCGGCCCAGACACCCAACCATCCAACATAGGACGGCCCCTAGAGGGCAGTCCCTCCGGAGGGCAGCGCTGTTGGCCCGTACTGGCAGCCTAATGCATGGGAACCATTTAGTCTGGTCTGTCACTGGCGACCTTACTAGCATGGGAAGCCCTCTCTCCCCGAAATCGGGGCAGAGCAGGGGCCGGAGCCCCCTCTAGTCTAGCTCGCCAGGTCTTAGAGACACGCAAGCCCCCCCACCACGTCAAAGCGGTTCCCATTGGGGGGGCACACACACAAGGGAGGCAAAAGGAAGGGGTATGTACAAATTATGAATAAATGTAAAAATAGTAAACAGACGTAAAAATAATAATAAAAAAAATGGATAATGATTCAGAAGCACATTACTATGCAGAGGGACAAACAGACACATAAAATACAGATGAAGAAAGAGTAGGCTAAAGGGGGGAGGGGGGAGATTCAGGTGAAGGACTGCTAATCTACTGCCCTGGGTCCTGGGTAATCCCATTCTGACAGACCAGATGTGGCAGCGTTGCTTGGGGTGGCTGCCCCACCTACACCTGCCAGTTTCCTTGTGGTTGACTATAGGTCGTCCAGATAAGCTGCTGTACCTTCAAGGTATGATGAAGTTGATCATTCTCTGGAATGTTGCCGGGGCATTAGAGAGACCAAAACTAAGCACCTTATATTGATACACTCCGAAGGGTGTGACAAATGCGGACACTTTCTTAGCACGTGGGGTGAGAGGGATTTGATAATATCCTTTCAAGAGGTCTATTGTAGTTATAAATGGTGATTGTCCTATCTCATCTATAATATCATCAATTAATGGGAGAGGGTAGGAGTCCTGAACAGTGACCTGGTTTACTTTATGGTAGTCAGTGCAAAATCTAAAAGAGACATCAGGTTTTGGTATTAGCAAGCAGGGTGAAGCCCAACGTGACATACGTGGTTCTGCTAAATCTGTATCTAGTAAATATTGTACCTCCTTTTTCATTATTACCCTTTTCTCTATATTAATTTTATAGGCCGCCTGTTTGATAGGTCTGGCTCCAGGTAACAACTGGATGTCGTGATGGATGAGGCGACATGACCCAGGAAGATCAGTCGTGAGTTTAGGAAATTCTGATAGTAGGGAAGAAATATCTTCATATTGAGAAGTAGTTAAGGTGGATAAATATTCATCCATCTTAGTCATCCATTGAGAATTTACAGGGTTTGTTGAAATAGATGGCAGGTCATCATAATTCAAATCTGTCTCTTGTTCAGCCTCCCGTCTCTCTACACTAAGGACAGCCTCTATTTTCTGGTCCTCCTCCTCCAACAACCTGGAAAAATATGGTTTTATAAGATTTACATGGACCATCTGAGTATCCTTCTTCCTGTCAGGTGTGGTTATTACATAGTTCACCTTACCCAATGTTCTTTCTACTTTGTAAGGACCTATGTATTTTGACTTGAGAGGTGATCCTGGTATGGGAAGGAACAACAGAACTTTGTCTTCTGGTTTGAAAGAGCGATGAACAGCTAAAGTTTGTTGTTAAACCATTTTGTTTTGAGCCTTGAGAAGGTGTTTAGCAGCAAAGGTTCCGGCATTAGATAATTTAGATCTTAAGTTCTCAATATATGTCTCCACTGAAATTGAACAAGGGGCAGAGTCAAACCACTGATCTTTAATTACTTTCAAGGGGCCTCTAATTTGTCTGCCGTACAAAAGCTCGAAGGGGGAATAACCAAGTGATTCTTGAGGACATTCTCTTAAAACAAAAAGCAAGAAATCCAACTGTTCATCCCATTCCAGTTCATACTCTGAACAGAACTTACGAAGTACTGATTTTAAAGTTTGATGGAATCGTTCCAAGCATCCTTGTGACTGAGGATGGTAAGCAGTCGAGGTCACATGGGTCACTCCTAGTTCCTTCGTCACCTCTTGACATATAGTGCTGGTAATATTACTACCTTGATCTGTTTGTATTATTTTGGGGATGCCAACTGAGGTAAAGAAATGAAGGATAGGTTTAAGAATAGATTTAGATGTAATATTCTTGAGAGGAAAAGCCTCTGGATACCGAGTAGTAACATCCATTACTGTTACAAAATACTGGTTACTTTTTTTAGTTTTGGGTAGAGGACCCACACAATCCAACACTATCTTTTCAAACGGCTCAGAGGTTACAGGGATAGGATTTAATGGGGCTGGTGGAATGGTTTCATTAGCTTTTCCAACTGTTTGACATGTATGACAGTGTTTTATGTATGACTTCACATCTGTTTTCATTCCTGGCCAATAGAAATGGTTAGCAATTTTATGTAAGTTTTTAGTATTCCTAAGTGACCAGCAAGTCCATCATGAGCCAATTGTACCAATGAAGTCCGAACTGACTGTGGCACTACAATTTGGTGGTATTCTGACCAGGTATCAAGGGGTTTCAACTCCGGGGGTCTGTATGCTCTCATTAAGATATCCTCCCGATAGTAAAAGCAAGGCAACTTTTTTTTTTTTCCTATACCTCAACCTCAGGACTGTAGGCTGTCAGTAGCCCGTGACTCTTGCGAGGCCCCGAGATTATTGGGTGTCGCACTAGATGAGACAGTGGAGCTTCGTGGTGATGTTGGTACCGTAGCTTCTCTTCTGTCCCACTAGATGACGACACCTTATTTATACACGTCACTATCAGGGGAGAGCAGCTACACCGTCACTCACAGCATCTTGGAATATGATCTGGCATCTTCTATGTTGTGAGTTGACGACGATGTAGGGGGTATTTTCTTGACGTGTCGGAGTAGCTAGGGTATAGTTGACGAACAGCTGGACCCATCAGATCACCTCGAAAAAATCCCAGACGTTTTCTCGTGGACTCGAACCAGGGCCCTTGCCATTCGCAGTCCGTCACTCTATCCACTCAGCCACGCCTTCCCCCATTCTTATCCTCAAGAGCAGCTGGTCTGATGTTATTCAAAGTGGGATCAATCTGTTGAGATTTGATTAACTCTTCACGTGTGAAGGATTGTTTATTAAGGCATTCTAAAGAAACTTTTAGATTGTGGGATGGAGTGGAGGAAATTTGTTTCGTTTTACTTTGAGATCGAGTTACTGCACAACAAGGGTACAAGGAAGAAGATTCTTCTAGGGAGCTATCAGGCAGGGGAGAGTCAAGGGTTTTAAGGTTAGGGACGACTAGTTCTCCTGCTAAATCATTCCCGAGCAACATATGCACTCCTTGAACAGGTAAAGGGGAGTCTCTCAGAGCAACTTGGAAGGTGCCAGATAATACGGGACATTCAATATATATGGTTGCTAAAGGATAAGAAGATTCAGTTGTAAGGTCACACACAATCACCTTTTCTCCAGTTAGAGCAGTACTGTATTCAGGTAAAGAGTCTTTAAAAAGAATGGTCTGAGCTGCTGCGGTATCCCTTAGTATGGTAATAGGGTGAGTGTCACTTGATTTAGTCAATGAGATTTTTCCCTGATACATGAATGGCTGAAAAATGTTGGGAAGTAAGGGAGTAGAGTTTGAAGTTGCAACAGGTTTGTTTGGTGTAATGGTAGAAACGTGAGGTTTGTGTCTAGTGGTATTATCTTGAGAAGTGTTAGAGTGTTTACAACTAGGGTGTCTACATTGTTGAATGGTGTGCCCTGGCTTTTTACAATAGTTACACGTAATTAGTGGAGGACCATAGGATACACTGGTATTACCTCGAGACTTCTCATTCCCAGTCACAAGGGGAGTATCGGAGGAGGGCCTAGTAGAGCGAGCCTGAGTCTCCACTCTTCCAAACTCCGCACCACCAATGAATATGCGTCAGCTACCTCAGCTGAGCATTCCAACTTTATTTCCCCTCGCTCCTCCACATGTTTTAATATACTGATGGACATTTTATTTTTTACCTCTTCTAACACAACTATATTAATCAAAGGTAGTAGTTTCAGTAGAATATAACCACTTTTTAAACAACCTAAGTTTCTCTGATGCAAACTCAACAAATGTTTGACTGGAAGGTTTAGTTAGGGACCTAAATTTCTGCCTATATGCTTCTGGGGTTATCTCATAAGCTCTTAAAATATTGTTTTTCACAGCTTCATAATCATCAAATTGCTCCAAACTGTTGAACACCATCTGAGCTCATCCAGTTAGTTTAGGAAACAAGATTATTAACCACTGATCATTTGGCCACTCCTTTTTCCTGGCTAGGCTTTCAAAAGTACGAAAATATCGATCTACATCTCTTTCTTCAAAAGGGGGTAATAGGGAAGTAGCTTCTGCAGCATTGAATTTAGTTAGTCTGTCCTTCATTCTAAGTTCTATATCTTCTCTTACTTTTAACTCCACAATTTCAATTTCTTTAAGTCTAATTTCCTTGTCGTGTGCAAGTTCCATTTCTTTCATTTTTAGTTCGAATTCAAATTTTAATCTTCCAAGAGCTAATGGATCTGCTTCGGTTAACACACTATGTCTAGTACCTTCAGGTAAAGGTTGAGCTACTCTAGATCGCGTCTTGGGAGAGTCAGGATTATGAACGCCATGACTCATAGGAATCAACACCTCAATTGCAACACCGGGGAGTATGTCTCCCTCTACCAACTGTTCCACTACTACATTCTTCAGTACTTCCTTAGTCATTTAAGCAGAAAAAGGAATATCATATGCCTTGGCAAGGTTTTTTCAATCAGATTTTAATAGGTCGGAAAGGTCTTCATATCGTGGATTACGTTGAAATTTCTCTACATCAAAAGGAAGGGTAGCCATGATAAATAAAGTAATGTATAACACCACGAGTGAAACTAACACAAAATCACACAAGTTAGAGGTTAACTATTATGGCAAAATAAATTATCATTGAACATCAAAAGGAATAAATTAGAGGCAGTGATAAGTGAATCAGGGTTACTGAGGAACACTTATATGAGCGAGTTATTCAGGATTATAGCAAGACAGGAGAATTTATGAACTTACTCTAAACTTTTCTGAGCTTGATCACTTGAAGAAGAATAAGATTGATAAAAGAGACTTGAGGAGAGTAAAGTTCCTGATTCTTGAAAAAGAAATAGATACTTGAAAAGGTCTCACTAATAAAAGATAATCCCGAGATAAATGCTTGAATGAGATGAGCACATAAGAGGAAATTAATAATTTTAATCGTACGGCATGATTCAGGGATCCGGATAGATACAAAACTATAATTATGATAGACCTATAGTATGACTGCCTATGCCTATAGGACCATATGACACTCCAATAAAATATAGAAAAGAGGAAACAACCAGCACAAGAAATAATTCCTATGAACAAAAATAAATACATGTAAATAGCTAAAGTTGTGGTAGGAATTTAACTTACACTAGATATTATATAACAAAATTACCCTGGAATATCCTGGTGAGGTCGCCACTTATCACGCTTAGGTCTAGATATGATTAAGTCTTAGAGCCCAGATGACTTCCACATGATAAAACTTAAGAGTAGGGTCGGATTTATACTTGTAAATGAAGGGCTGAATAACAGTTTAATTATATATAAAAGCAAACTATATACAGAAGTTACAGACATTGGACAACATAATAATGTTACCACAAGATTCACATTTAACCTATACAGTAAATTATATCCTAAACATAATATTATACCCTAAATACACCTTAGTAACCTATATGTGGAGGAACGGTAATGAACACAGAATATAAGGGGAACAAAGAGGAAAATAGTAGAAATACTCAAGGGCTGGCAGGGAGTCTTGGCAGGAGTGTGTGTGTGAGAGTCAAGCTCGCTGTAGGATGTGCTGACTTTTCTACCGGCTGAATCCCTTTTTATACCGTCCGAAATCTTGGAGGGGTGAAGAGGGGAATCGCTTTGGCAAATGTTGATTGGAGGAATAGATTAAACGAGGGAACGAGGGAAAGTCCAGTTGTGTGTGTGTGTGTCGATCTTGGTGTTTCACGAGATAGGTTCACAGAACCGTAACAATATTATGTACAACTTTGGTAAATTTTTACAAGTTGCCACAACAGGATTTCATAGGAAAAATATATAATTCCTAGAAGGTTTTAGTGTGATTTGAATGATGTTGACCTTCGTTTCTTTAGGTAATGCTTCGTTTTGGAGATAGCCCCCTCCCTCCCATCCAACAATCTTGGGGGAGAGCCTGGGAAATTGGAGGTTTTGGGTAGGGGGAAAACTCATAATATAGTATATTTGCCTTTCTAGATTGCACTCACGACATGCCATAAATGTCAAAAAGTGGAAAACCCGAGCCAAGTTTTGCCAAACTTGGCTCGGGCTTTCCAGTTTTCAATGAGCATAAATATTGAAAAATTAAAAACCCGAGCCAACTTTTTTCTGACCCAACCTGCATCGGGCATCCTTCGGTCTTAACCATAGCATCGAGATATTACAGAATTAAAAAGACCTGACCTAACCTAACCTAGAAGGGGGCATCCTTCGGGACCTAACCTTGCCATACTTAGGCACCTAACCTTGCCATACTTTTGCACCTAACCTTGCCATACTTCGGCACCTAACCTTGCCATACTTCGGCACCTAACCTTGCCATACTTTGGCACCTAACCTTTCCATTCTTCGGGACCTAATCATGGCATCCTTCGGGACCTAACCGTTTGCATCCTTCGGCCTTAACCAGAACATCAATTTGTTATAGAATTAGGAAGACCAAATCAGACCCCTTGTTTCATACACCAATTTACCTTAATTGGAAGCAAATTATGTGGAAGGTACTGGTTCTTGTGGAGTTGAAGAGTAGGTGGTAGTGTTGTATTCCGGCAAGTTGTATTGGTGGTAGGTGGACTGGATCAAGGATGAGAGACAGTAAGGATAGTTCAGTAAAACGTCATCAATTCAGCCGTGACGTCACGCGCTCCGTGACGTCAAAGTGATGACGCTCACTGGAGACCCTGCTGGAGACCCTCGCATGCAGGAATCTCGTTCAAACTTAAATAATCTCTCCTTATTCTCGGTTTTAATACACGATTTATACATCATACGTGTGTAGTGTTCTCTAAAAGAGTTAATTGATAGTTGTGGATATAGTTTTCATGAATAGTAGACTACTGTATGCGATATTGAAGGCTATAGCACTGTATTTACAAGCTGATAGAGGCTCGCTCACGCCGATTCTAGCTAGCAAAACCCCGTGATATTAATTTATTATGATTAAATATAGATGAGTCACAAACATAGAAAATTGGGATTATTGACTGAAATTCCTAGAGATTCGTTAATATTTCTTTATGTTGTATTACATGCATATCATGTCTCTCACCCATCTTTCTCCCAACATTAACTCTAACTTCACCCACAATTTCGCTTCTTTTTGTACATGATTTACTTTCAAATGTGACCTTTCATTACTTGCAAGAAAAAGAACGTTTCTTTACAGGCCCTTCTGTAGTTTTGTATATCCAGTAGTCTGTGCAGTCATTTTGCTATTCCGAGAAGTTTGTAAATTTTTTCTGTTTACTCTTAATTACTATTTATTTTGCCAGTGTGGAATACATTTTTGTGTTTGAGTTATCTTGGCATAATAATGTACTTCCTTTAACTACTTTAGTTCTGGAAACTGAAGATATTAAACACATTATTATTAAATTTGGTAGAAGTGAGAGAAGACCAAATTGGCAGTACAAGCTTGGACATAAAATATTAAATAAAGCAGAGAAAGAAAGAGATTTAGGGGTAACGATAAATAAGAAATTGACACCAGATGATCATATAAATGAAAAAGTGAGAAACATGTATACATTGTTAGCAAACTTGAGAGTGGCCTTCACTTAAATAGATGAAGAAATGATCAAGAAAATATTTACATCCTTTATAAGGCCTACCTTGGAATATGCTGCAGTAGTATGGAATAGTAAGGATATAGAAAACTTGTGTCAACAGGGAATACCTACAATTAGAAGTCACAGTAAGAAATTAATTAAAAGAAGAGGAAACAAAGATGTACAGAAATACAAATAGGTAAGAACATAAAAGTAGACACGAGTAATTTATTTCCTTGAAATCTAAAGTACAGTATTAAATACAGAGGCGAGTGAAAAAAAGTGAGCAAATCTGAATGAATCAAAAGTCTGTAACCTCTCACCCATAGTGTAAAAAGTCAGCATGGAACAGTTCTTCCTACAAAAATACAGCTACTATAATAAACTGTACATTTTAAAGCTGTTGTACAAGCCAGGAACTATGATTATCAAGTATGACATTCAACCATGTACTGAGTGCTACAAAAATTATTTATATGCTGCATCTTACCCTCTCATGCTCATTTGCATCTAACTATTCTTCCCTTGCAATGATAACTCTGAAGTTTTTAAAAATTCAAGCACATAAAGTGTTCATACAACTGGAATATGATTTAGTACCATAATCCAACAATACTTAAACTAGTACAGTACCAGGCCTCAGAACACATTTACTACACAGATGGTATAAGGAAACAGACTAATAAAGAGGGAACTAGCACATAGAACAAAACAGAAGCATAACAAGGCCGTGAGGATACATATAGTCATAGATGGTGGGATAATAGGTTTATTGGCATAAGTTTGTTTTGCTTTTTCAAGGTTGTACTCTGATACCAAATTTTTGTACTCTGTATTTTCCTTAAGCAGAATATCATTGTCTAAGGATTGTTTTAACAATTTCTTTTTGATGTCACCATTTTCTCCAACAAGCTCCATTAATCTTTGTTCTAAACTTCCTTCCTTTGCTCGTAATTCCTCTAAATTTAGTTCTAACTGTCATTTAATTTTTGTTACTTTCTCCAATTTTAGAGACACCTCAGACAGCTGCTGTTGTAGGGCATACACATTATTATTCCCAGAATGTAGGAAACCACAACAGGACCAACAAACTGCCAGATTATGTCCACCTGATGAAGCAGAGCTACCTTCTTTAGTTGTTTCTAACTCTTGGTGTTAATAGAGTCTCTCCAACAGCAGAGGTTTGGGTAGGAGCTTCATAAGAGTCAGGTGCCAATTCTGTAAAGTGAAAGGTTACTTAACACAAAGGCCTAGAGAAAAAGCATCCTGTAAGGCTATCCTTAGTGACTATTTCTTGGCAAATACAGTACAGTATACTGTATAATATACACTACTATAATGTTAACTTTCCCTTCCCAATACCAGGTGGGATGGAGAAAGTAATGAGAGGTGTAGCATGAGTAAGAAGGCAATTGGGACTGCAGCATGAGTAAGAAGGCAATTGGGATTGTGTGTGGGATGGTTGGGAAGGTGAAATGTGATACATTGAGGTGGGATGGGCATGTATGGCAAATACATACAGTACTACTCCAAGTCTTAAACTTATTTCTCAGTGACTAGTCCTTAGTCTATCACTACTGTCTACAGTACTGTACTGTACTTTAGAATTTCTAACAAGTTTGTAGGACAAGATCAACCTATTCTACACCCCAATGTACAGCTCCGGACAGATCAAGGGTCCACACTTCTTCCACCAGCGACTTGGTTTGGGCCTCATCTGATCTGGTAACAGTTGCAGGTGGAGGGAGGGGGGGATGTTAGTGGGAGAGGAGAGAAATGTGGGAGGAGCTCTATATAAGAGGGTAACGAATGATCAGGTAGAGAGACGTGTGTCAGAAGGAATGAATGAAGCATACACTGTGAACGGTATCGAATCACCAACAGTTTAAAGCAGGGTTCTTCAATCTTTTTCAGTCGTGACCCAGTTTTTACTATGACATCATTCTTTCGACCCATACAGAAAGATATTTTACAAATTATCAGAATTATCAACCTAAGAAAATACAAGGCCAGACGCTGAAACATAATATTTATGATTAAAAGGCATTCTAACCAGAATTATAAACACAGCCTCACCTACCCTCCCTCTGTCTCTCACACACTCATTCAAGAAGGCTAATATTTGTGCAATGATTTTCTTTTATTTATAATTAAATATATGAATATTCGATTATAAAAATATGTTAGGTGGATTCATGTATGAACTTCATATTTATTTTATTGTCACAAATATTATTATTCTATTTTATTCATGTATTTATTATTGTGAGCCTGCGACGCAGTTTGGAGGAATTCGGGACCCGTAATTTGAAGAACCCTGGTTTAAAGAAGTGCATACTGCATTAACGTAAGTGGATATAGAAGAGAAGAAATGTGATGATTTGAAGCGAGGGTGAGGGGGAAGAGGGTAAGAAAAATGAAGGTGATTAGTTGAAAAGTTATAACAAACAAATATAATTAGAATATCTGTTACATTATATCCTTTAAATAAAGGCACTATCTTTTGTTTACCATCGTAGTGGGATAGACTACTGAATATTATCCTTTGGATATTAGACAGCTATCCCTATATTCCTTTTATCCCTCGTGCTTGCCCCGTAGGGGAGTATTGCCTGTAATGATGTGGGCAATACTTTAAGGGTTTTGGCGCCCCTTCGGCCCTAGCCACTAGCTTACATTTCTTCAACTGTCCCTCCTATCTTCCTATTTCCTTCTTGCTTGCTGTCACACCACTCTATCACCTTTTCCTGGCGCTATATGACCTCGCTGTTGCGACGCCTAATATCAATCAATTAATCAACCTCTACATATTGAGAACCAAAATGCAATCAACAACATAATTTCAGCCGCAGTTTTTCGAATCATATAATTGGACTATAAGTGATAAGGGAGAAAGGCCTATGTCATTAAAACTTTTTAAGAACGAATGAGAAGGTTAAAAATATGAGAAAGAAAAAATAAACGGTAAGAAAGGAGGGAAGGTCAAGCGAGAGAGGGATAAGACAGTAGGGAGGATGTGTAAGGTTGCCTAATACTAGAGAGATACTGTAATATCTATAGCCTATGCATAAAATTAGACCAAGTTTATTGAAAACGCCATATAGCGGCGCCTATTCAAGTTTAACATTGATTATTTTTAAGGAAATGCATGTTTAGAAGAAAAAATCCTGGTAAATAGCTTAATGAATTTGTTGACAAATATGATTATTAAAAAAGTTAGAAAATTAAACGGTCTTCTGCACAATAAAAAAAAAAAAAAAAAAAAAAAAGCAGCTGGGCTTGGGAGAAGGTGATAAATAGGGTGGACTACAAGCTCGAGGGATTTGATTGATATTAGGTGGCGCAACAGCGAGGTCAAATAACACCAGGAAAAGGTGATAGAGAGGTGTGACAGCAAGCAAGAAGGAAATAGGAAGATAGGAGGGACAGTTGAAGAAATGTAAGCTAGTGGCTGGGGCCGAAGGGGCGCCCAAACCCTTAAAGTATTGCCCACATCATTACAGGCAATACTCCCCTACTGGGTAAGCACGAGGGATAAAAGGAATACAGGGATAGCTGTCTAATGTCCAAAGGATAATATATATTCAGTAGTCTATCCCACTACGATGGTGAACAAAAGACAGTGCCTTTATTTAAAGGACATAATGTAACAGATATTCTAATTATATTTGTTTGTTATTACTTTTCAACTAATCACCTTCATTTTTCTTACCCTCTTCCCCCTCACCCTCGCCTCAAATCATCACATTTCTTCTCTTCTATATCCACTTACGTTAATGCAGTATGCGCTTCATTAAACCAGGGTTCTTCAAATTACGGGTCCCGAATTCCTCCAAACTGCGTCGCAGGCTCACAAAAATAAATACATGAATAAAATAGAATAATAATATTCGTGACAATAAAATAAATATGAAGTTCATACATGAATCCACCTATCATATTTTTATAATCGAATATTCATATATTTAATTATAAATAAAAGAAAATCATTGCACAAATATTAGCCTTCTTGAATGAGTGTGTGAGAGACAGAGGGAGGGTAGGTGAGGCTGTGTTTATAATTCTGGTTAGAATGCCTTTTAATCATAAATATTATGTTTCAGCGTCTGGCCTTGTATTGTCTTAGGTTGATAATTCTGATCATTTGTAAAATATCTTTCTGTATGGGTCGCGAGAATGATGACTTAGTAAAAACTGGGTCATGACTGAAAAAGATTGAAGAACCCTGCTTTAAACTGTTGGTGATTCGATACCGTTCACAGTGTATGCTTCATTCATTCCTCCTAACACACGTCTCTCTACCTGATCATTCGTTACCCTCTTATATAGCTCCGCCCACATTTCTCTCCTCGTCTCTCACTAACATCCCCCCTCCCTCCACCTGCAACTGTTACCAGATCCGACAAGGCCCAAACCAAATCGCTGATGGATGGGGTGTGGACCATTGATCTGTCCGGAGCTGTACTTGTGTAAGTGCTCCCAAATACTGTACTACCCTTGATAATTTTCTCTAATGTTGTTGACTGATTTAAGTATCAACCAAATAACATTACTAGATAAGCTTGGTGTTAGGAAATTAACTACATTTTCTAGTTGTTACGAACCCTTGATGTCACAGTGGTGTATAAGAATTCATCAGGCCAACTGTACATGCTAGAGTTGTTATGCCATAAAACTAAAACCCCTGAGCCACCTATCCCAATATCTTAAGCAAAGGTTTCTAAGGTTTCAAAACATCTTGGCGAAGGTGGTGAGTTGGGAAGGAAGTCAGCATGAAGGCTTGCTCGGAGGAATCCGAAGTGACAATGCCGCAATCTGGGCAATGTAAAATACTCCATCAAGAAATATCATAGATAAATATATGTATATAAATAATTATACATATAATTTATGACAGATCAGTATAATTCATGATTCTAGAGTTAGATTAAATGCAATTCAAATAACTAGTAAATTAAAAATATGACACAATTAGAGTAGAATTTATAAATGAAGAAAGATAATAATGAATCAGCATTTCTCTTACCGGAACAATAAAGTTCAGGTGGTTGAGTTCCTCAAGCAACAGCAGTTTCAATAGGGGCTGAATCTTCTTATGATGTGTCTGTTGAGTGAAAGAGAACTTGTCTTGAATAGGATACAGAAAATATTCACTGTACTGTATATATATTTTCAACTAAAGGAATATATAATAGACCCTATATACCATATGTAACTCATTTATAACTAGTAAATTAAAAATATGAAACAATTAGAGAAGAATTATAAATGAAGAAAGATAATAATGAATCAGCATTTCTCTTACCGGAACAATAAAGTTCATGTTCTTGAGTTCCTCCAGCAACTGCAGTTTCAATAGGGGCTGAATCTTCTTATGATGTGTCTGTTGAGTGAAAGAGAACTCGTCTTGAAGAGAATACAGAAAACATTCACTGTACTGTATATCCATTTTGGTAAATTTACTGTTTTGGACAGAATAGGATTCTTTGGACAATAATATATTTTACTAGTGTTTGTTTAGGTGTTTTCTACAATTTTTAAATTAATTTCCGTCGCAATTTTTTTTTTTTTTTTTTTTAGCCAAACCTAATCTGGACCGCGGCACACTACCAGGGCCTAACTGGGGCAGACTACCGGGACCTAACCAGGGCAGACTACCGGGACCTTACCAGGGCAGACTACCGGGATTAGATTTCAAGTGTAAACTGTGCTCTACATCCATCCATGTCGGCTATTTCTATTTTCCCAGTAATCTGCCCTGGTTAGATCCCGGTAGCCTGCCCTGGTTAGGTCCCGGTAGTCTGCCCCGGTTAGGTCCCGGTAGTGTGCTGCGGTCCAGATTAGGTTAGGATAAGTTAGGTTTGGCTAAAAAAAAAAAAAAAAAATGCGACGGAAATGAATATCAAAATCGTTGAAAACACATAAAAAAACACTAGTAAAATATATTATTGTCCAAAGAATCCTATTCTGTCCGAAACAGTAAATTTACCTATATTTTCAACTAAAGGAATATATAATAATTATACCCTATATACCATATGTAACTCACTGATGTCTGTTGAGTGAAAGAGAACTTGTCTTGCAGAGAATGCAGAAAATATTCACTGTACTGTATATATATTTTCAACTAAAGGAATATATAATATACCCTATATACCATATGTAACTCACTGATTGAAATGTTATATTTCAGCAAGACAGTAAAAATTTTAATAAAAATCAATTTTAAAAAGTCATAAAATTCTTCCTACCAGAAACACTGAGCAAATCTTGCAAAAGCTGGCGCCTCTGTTTTTCCTCAGCTCTGCGCCTACGGTGTTTTGCACTTTCTTCAAAAAGGAAAATAATTAAATCAGACAATCTGGTGGTGCAATTTATTTGTATGATCAAGATGGAAAACCTTTCTGCTCTTTTGGTATGGTTATGTTTCCCACCTCCCTACCAAACTAGTCATTTATAAAAACTGAAAATATTAAGAAATGGTCCCAATCTACCTGCCACCTAACGTTAGTATAAACCAACCCTACACAATAAAACCAAATAACCTATAAAACTTTCATAAAATTGGCCTATCTTGTCACATTTCAATAGTATGGCTCATATAAACCTTACTTTCAATAAAGATTATGGGCAGCCCATATCTATGCACAATGGAATTGGCCAAGACTTATTTTAACCTGTTAACAAGCACCATCAAGAAATATTTGTCGGCTCCTACTAATTGCAATTGAAAGATGATATTTAGTAAGTTTTGCACAATAAGTATTATACCGAAAGTATTGGCAGTAACAGATAAGAGTCCATATTGCCTACCTGAATCCTCCTCCTGTTTTGGGAGAAACAGCGAAGGTACAGCATCAGCCTTCAGTGATCTTGTTGCCTGTGGAGACTTGTTCAGGACCTTCCTCTTGATGCTGTAATTCTGTTTGTAATCTGCTGCCTTAAAATGACGGGAGCAACTCTGGCAGTCTCTGGGTTTAGTTTATCTGCCCGATAGCACGAATTATTCCACTGTTTTAACACTGATTTTGTCTTTGGAAATCGATAAAAATGACACTTTTCTTGTTTCTTGCTCCTGTTATTGCTATTGCACCCGTAAACAGCACACCTTGTCATTGGTCTTAAAGAGAAAAACAGCTGGAGTCACTGAGATACAAGCAAAGCCAAGGCAAAACTCCTCTGTGCGTCCGTGTTTGGGTCTCCAGTGACGTCACGGCTGTATGGCGCGGTGCATTGTGGGTAGAACAAGTGCTCAGTGAACTATCCTTACTGTCTATCATCCTTGCTACAACCTGTGTTACGTGCCAACCCATGCCAGTTACACCACACTATTATGTACTAAGGTATCTACGCTACTCTACACCCACTTATTAATTAATTACTACAGTCCAACAAGCTATATACTCCTCCACACGACCACCACCACGATCACCTCAGTCCCCATTTAGTCCCCTGTATTAATTTCCCCATTTAGTCCCCTGTATTAATTTCTCCCCATTTAGTCCCCTGTATTAATTTCTCCCCATTTAGTCCCCTGTATTAATTTCCCCATTTAGTCCCCTGTATTAATTTCCCCATTTAGTCCCCTGTATTAATTTCTCCCCAATTAGTCCCTTGTATTAATTTCTTCCCATTTAGTCCCCTGTATTAATTTCCCCATTTAGTCCCCTGTATTAATTTCTCCCCAATTAGTCCCCTGTATTAATTTCTCCCCAATTAGTCCCTTGTATTAATTTCTTTCCATTTAGTCCCCTGTATTAATTTCCCCATTTAGTCCCCTGTATTAATTTCTCCCCAATTAGTCCCCTGTATTAATTTCTCCCCAATTAGTCCCCTGTATTAATTTCTTCCCATTTGGTCCCGTGTATTAATTTCTCCCCATTTAGTCCCCTGTATCAATTTCCCCATTTAGTCCCCTGTATTAATTTCTCCCCATTTAGTCCCCTGTATTAATTTCCCCATTTAGTCCCCTGTATTAATTTCTCCCCAATTAGTCCCTTGTATTAATTTCTTCCCATTTAGACCCCTGTATTATTTTCCCCATTTAGTCCCCTGTATTAATTTCTCCCCAATTAGTCCCCTGTATTAATTTCTCCCCAATTAGTCCCTTGTATTAATTTCTTCCCATTTAGTCCCCTGTATTAATTTCCCCATTTAGTCCCCTGTATTAATTTCTCCCCAATTAGTCCCCTGTATTAATTTCTCCCCAATTAGTCCCCTGTATTAGTTTCTTCCCATTTGGTCCCGTGTATTAATTTCTCCCCATTTAGTCCCCTGTGTTGCCAAGAAATTTATAGCCCAAAGTGGTGAATTTTACATTATTGATATCAATAATTTATAGTGAGAAATCCACACCACCATCGCGGTATTGAAGAACATTTGTGTTGTATAAATTGATGTTATTTTGTTTATTACAATTATGTAAAGTAAATGTTCATATCATCTATATATCAATAATAATATAGGTTGTGGTGGTAGAGCAGTGTTGCCAGGTGCAGGAAAATTTCTCTGGTTTAGGGAATTTTGACATCCACACAGGGAAATTATATAAAGATTTTTCCAAGAGTAAACAGGAACATTTCTGTTAAATGGAATTTGGAAGTTCACACGGGGAAATTATAAATATTTTTTTTTTTCAAGAGTAAACACTAGGGAAATTTGTACCAGTCAATGTTCAAGAGTAAACAGCTGGGAATTATTGAGGAAAAAAAAGGGAAATTCTGATATTTAAAGTTGGGGAAATTTCAT
This sequence comes from Petrolisthes cinctipes, assembly GCA_033782935.1. Taxonomy (NCBI): domain Eukaryota; kingdom Metazoa; phylum Arthropoda; class Malacostraca; order Decapoda; family Porcellanidae; genus Petrolisthes; species Petrolisthes cinctipes. The sequence goes on along the minus strand of JAWQEG010000731.1, from coordinate 76,758 downwards.
GAAGCACTGACAAGCAGGTCTGGCAACACTGCTTATCTTCCTTTTGTAAACATGGTGAGTTAGCAGACGAATTTATTAGTGGTATTGGTTTGTAAGCTTCCCAAGTAACCACACTTGTAAGGCTTCATTATTTTAGGGTTGATTCCACAGTGGTATTGGTTTGTAAGCTTCCCAACCACCCAGAAGTCATTTACACGGCTAACATTCTTTCATTTGCATGCTTACAAACCAATACCAACCACTGTGGAATCAACCCTAAAATAATGAAGCCTTACTCGTGTGGTTGGTTGGGAAGCTTACAAACCAATACCAACCACTGTGGAATGGACCCTAAAATAATGAAGCCTTACACGTGTGGTTGGTTGGGAAGCTTACAAACCAATACCACTGTGGAATGGACCCTAAAATAATGAAGCCTTACACGTGTGGTTGGTTGGGAAGCTTACAAACCAATACCAACCACTGTGGGGAATGGACCCTTATTAATCTCAAACCAGTTAGTGTGTCCGTCACTTACTCTGACTTTATTTTCACATTTTGTTTTTATTGTTAGTTTACACACCAAAATCGGTATTTATTGAAAGAATTACCATTTTGTAGCAGTGTTGCCATATCCGGCTAGGTCCCTGTATTTTGCCCCGGTCGTTTTCTGTACTTTACCACGGTTATTTCCCGGTAGTTTGTCCAGGTTAGGTCCCGGTAGTTTGTCCAGGTTAGGTCCCGGTAGTTTGCCCAGGTTAGGTCCCGATAGTATGTCCAGGTTAGGTCCCGGTAGTCTGCTGTGGTCTAGGTTAGGTTAGGTCAGGTCAGGTAAGGTCAGCCTAATTTCCAAATTATGTTTGTAAAACGGTCCATATCTCCGAGAGAAACACCATAGATGAAAAGTGTGTTAGAATGGTCCAAATGATACTAAATATGATACTAAAATATACAACACAGTTCTTCTGTAAATTTACCCCAAAATCATCTTAAGTTTGTAGTTACATTTCCTCAATTGTCCATCATTTTCTTTGTACTATATATATAACTTAACATGAATTTATGAAGTTCAAGTCCCATATTTTATCATTTTCATAATTTAGGTTCCATTTATCCTGTTCAACGCTTGTGTTATAAGTAGTTGTTGGTGTCTTTCTTTCAGTAAGTCCAATTAAAAGCATCTGCTCTAGTTAGTCGCTTCAAAATTTATCTGCCACTGAAGTTTCTATACTGTAATAATATAATGTCATCTTATGTCAGCTATATGACTCTAGCATCGCATTACAAGGTTTTCATAAGACTGGCGGAACAAGGTACAGTCACAATCAAATATCCACCCACCCACACTTTCCTTCCATCGTAGTAAATATCTTGGTAATAAAGAACAACAAGTGTATGATTTTGCAGCACCTCATAATAATAATAATAATAATCTTTGTAATAAAGAACAACACGTGTATGATTTTGCAGCTCCTCATAATAATAATTGAGGGGGTTGAGTTGACATAAGGTGTTGTATGATTATATTTTGATATGATACTGATTTATTTGTACGATGGAGGGAAAGTGTTGATGGATATTTGATTGTGGCTGTACATATATTGACAAATTTAAACATGGATCTTGTGGTTGATGATGACAAGGTTATGGCTGCATTGGCCCTTGTAACTATTATTTTAAAAGAAGAGGAGTGGAAAGACCACCATAGGGTTGATTTGTTGTCCATGTTTACATACAATGACAACAACACATCCTTGTACTAGCTACTCGGGAGTCGGCATGTAAATTGAGTTAAATATCAACATTCTATTATATACTTTGTGATTTTTTTTTCCCTCAAAAATATTTTCCGATATTAATCCACCTTTTTATATTGAAGTAATTGATATTAGTATATTATTTATTGACTTTTCTGCAGAGGCAGAACTGTCTTGGCTAGAAATGCATTCCATCTTTGTGCCACAAATGCCACCACTATTCCTCATTGACAGTCCAATGAAAACCTTGTACCTTGCTAGTGTAATACCCCCTTTAATGTTTAAAATATATCAAATATATCAATTTACTACAATTCAAATACACAACAACATTACTACAACTATTAGTCAAACTGTGATAGTCATTGTATAGGTACAGTATTACAGGAAATTTTGCTGCTGATTGTACAGTATACAAATTTATTTGAGATTGATATTTGGTTGATGCATTAAGATTACTTGATGGGAAAGTATTGCCAGTGATTGAGGTGTGCTTCATTATGTACAATTGGCCATAGGAATTTGTACACAGGCTTATCATAAAGAGAGTTTCATTATTGTGAAAGTACTGCAGTGAATGGTCTACCAAGTGACTCGGTCATTACAAAACAAAACAACTATTATTATATTTTGTTGCAGTGACATAGACTTATATTTTCTGTGTGTTGTAAACCCTTGAAGCCTAGACTGTGGTGTGTACAAATTCCTGACACCGACTGTACCAGACTACCATAAGGTGTACAATATATTCAGGTATTGTACACTCGCAATCCAAAATTTGTATCCAGGTCTTGTTGAAGTTTGGAATCATTTGACATACTAGTGAACCAATTACAACGCTTATCCTGTTTCATATTTGCCTGGGCTCGCTTAATATTCGATCATGCTATGCTATTCGAAGCAACAAGCCTGGATACTTATTTTGGATTACGAGTGTACACATAGACTGTATACTTCCCTTGAGGCTTAATTCACAAGTTGTCAAAGTATAGTACTGACGTGCCAGCCTGTGTTGGCTTTTCATTACTTGCTGATTTCATTTCTCCAGTAGTTATGATTTAGTATCTTGACTATACAGTCTAGCAGGTAACCTAACCCCTTTATTCTCAAAAATCTTGCTTCTTGTCGTACACATACCCTCCCCATTCCTATAGTATTGAAGAGACCAGCACATAGTAATATTAATAGTTAGTTTACTACAATATACACAATGTACAGTTGCCAAAATATGAACTGCAACAAATCTTGATGAAACATTATCTTCCACAATTATTTTTAGGGTCCTTAAGTATGTAAATTTAAAAGGAAATGTATGTTCCCTTTTCCATTATATAATTATGATCCCTACAAATAACTTTGGATTTTAATATACTTAACATTCCATCAAAAGTTGTTGCAATTCATATTTAATATACAAGTACTGTACAGTGTTTTGAAAGTTTAATTGTTGTCCTTCCAGGTTCCAGTCTCCTGCCATCACACACCAACACCTCAAAGTGGAGAACCTGCTCATTACTGAATTGGGTCATATTAAATTGTGTGACATACAAGGTTGACCAAGGATGGAACACAACATCAACATGGCATGCTGGAAGATGAGGTTACAGCTCTTATCAACCCCATGTCCTGTATACTCTGAACATCTCTTGTAAGTATACAGATGTATGGGCTCTGGGCTGTATCATGTACTACCTCTGCTACCTCAAGCATCCCTTTGAACATTTGGCTAAACTTAGGTGGGGAATGTGACAGAGTATTTACTGGAAAATTAATTTTAATGTTTGTGTTCCTTTTCATTTACTGTGAGCATTTGCTTATATTTAAGACCAACCCCAGTTTAGTGCTCTAAGGTTTCAAGACTATAATCACCTCTTTACCATAATGATCATAAAAAGAGTTGTGAATATGAAAAATAAGTGGAAGTTAGGGTTAAAATTAGAGGTGGCATGAGGCAGCCTGTTAGTGTGTTATATGATATGTGGAGGTGTTGATAGGATAGCAGAGGGGAAAGGACACTTACATTTCACTATTTTCATCATTAATAAGCTTTGTACAGTTAACATCCTTCTTATCTTTCGTCATCAGCTTGGCTGTTCTAACTTCTTTTGTCTTCCATCTTAGATGTTTAAACCTCTACTCCTTTCCTCCCAAGCTTCTCTATTATGTACTCCCTGTAGGGTGGGTATTGCCTGTAATGATGTGGGCAATACTTTAAGGGTTTGGGCACCCCTTCGGCCCCAGCCACTAGCTTTTAGTTCTTCAACTGTCCCTCCTTTCTTCCTATTTCCTTCTTGCTTGCTGTCACACCTTTCTATCACCTTTTTCTGGTGCTATATGACCTCGCTGTTGCAGCACCTAATATCAATCAATCAATCATTTCTCTATTATGTATAGCAACCTGTCTCTTAGCCTCCTCTTTCTCTTTTTGTCTCATTCTATCATCCTCATTTCTTGTTCATAACCAGAGAACACACCTTACATAATTACTTTTAGTTTCCTACATAAAGTAGAGTGTGAAGAAGACATGTTTCTTATTGTATGTATCAAGACTTAAATATAGTACAATATACAGTACTAGTAGTACAGTCCTTACTACTCTACTTGTATTTTTGGCAAGCAATTCACCTATTCCGTGACACCCTGGTTCTACTAACAACTAAAACATGCCATTTTTAGATACCTGTCCGGGATGTAACACAATACCCCCTTCTATTAAACACATTATTGAAGACTGTAATACACACAAACACACTCACCAACAACACAACACTTCATTTTATTAAACACATTATGGAAGACTAATACACACAACCACACTCACCAGTAAACTCTTGTCCCATTTCCTTGGGATGTGCTTCGGTAGCCCAGGCATATAAGGACAGCCCCTCATTTAATTTAATTTGTTTTTTCACTGCGACCAGAGTGTACCAGGGGTCTGTGGGGCAGGAGGCCATTCTGCCCCGGGAGAACATCAACAACAACAACAACCACACTCACCAACAACACAACATACACTCTCTGAGGGCACTGTGGGAAAGCCCGGTTCAGGCCATGACCTTCCTCAGGAGCTCAGGGCTGTTCAGCTAAACACCTTGAGAAACTTCAACAACAACAACAACGTGCCGTGTAGAAAAAACAGCACATCTAGCCTCTCTTTTGACACTGTACAATCATTCACTTTTGGCTAGCATTCTAATTTTCACATTACTGAATTTATGTAGATTTTTTTTTTTTGCAGAATTGTAAATGGAAACTTTGCCATACCTTCTAATGATGGCAAATATGACTGTTTCCATAAACTTATCAGAGGAACACTTAGAGTTGATGCAAGCCAAAGATTCAAAGTGTGGGACATCTTGGAGAGGCTCGCAGCTGTTGCAGAAACCAAAGGTGATGAGTGATTTGAGTATGGATGTGTTTCTGGAGATTGGTTTGGGGTGGACAGGGTGTAAGAGATGATAGTATTTGTGTATGGTATCGTGTACTGGGTGTTGTTTTGATGTTCCTTGGCATGTGTGTGTGTTGTGCCATGTAGTGTAGTGGATGGTGTGGGTTTGTGGAGGCTGCAGCAAGTGTTTGTGTGTGTGTGTGTTTTACCATGTAGTGTAGTGGATGGTGTGGGTTTGTGGAGGCTGCAGCAAGTGTTTGTGTGCGTGTGTTTTACCATGTAGTGTAGTGAATGGTGTGGGTTTGTGGAGGCTGCAGCAAGTGTTTGTGTGTGTGTGTGTGTGTGTGTGTGTGTGTGTGTGTATGTTGTGCCATGTAGTGTAGTGGATGGTGTGGGTTTGTGGAGGCTGCAGCAAGTGTTTGTGTGTGTGTGTGTTTTGCCATGTAGTGTAGTGAATGGTGTGGGTTTGTGGAGGCTGCAGCAAGTGTGTGTGTGTGTGTGTGTGTGTGTGTGTGTGTGTGTGTGTGTATGTGTGTTGTGCCATGTAGTGTAGTGGATGGTGTGGGTTTGTGGAGGCTGCAGCAAGTGTTTGTGTGTGTGTGTGTGTGTGTGTGTTTTGCCATGTAGTGTAGTGGATGGTGTGGGTTTGTGGAGGCTGCAAAAAACTGGTGTTTTATCTGGTATCAGTGAAATATAACATGTTAGAGTTGTATCTGGTATCAGTGAAATATATGAACTGGACCGAAATTCAGTCGTCTGCTCGGGTGAAATAAACCCAGTGATAAATTGTCAGTATGCAAATTTAACTTTTCTGCAATGAATATCATGCAAAACAATCTTGTTGGTGTAGGAGGTGGCCTCCAGTCATCTGATGGCAACTGCAGGTCACAATCAAATATCCACCAACACTTTCCTTCCATCGTAGTAAATATCTTTGTAATAAAAAACAACACGTGTATGATTTTGCAGCACCTCATAATAATAATGATAATAAATATCTTGGTAATAAAGAACAACACGTGTATAATTTTGCAGCACCTCATAATAATAATTGAGGGGGTTGAGTTGACATAAGGTGTTGTATGATTATATTTTGATATGATACTGATTTATTTGTACGATGGAAGGAAAGTGTTGGTGGATATTGGATTGTGGCTGTACATAAAGTTTGATATATGATAGAATATATTTATTTATCAATAATTATTAATGCTACATTTTTTGTCATGATGAAATTTAGTGCCATTCAGAAATGATGATGAAATTCTAGACCCAAACTGAACCACATGATAGAATTAATTGTCTTATTTATAAATGTTGTTTTGTTGATACTAAAAGAATATAATTTTATAATTTCAGGTGTATCAAGGTTAGTATTAGTAGTAGTAGTAGTAGTAGTTTTTTTTTTTTTTTTTTATTATTATTATTATTAGTATTATTTTTATTATTAGTATTATTTTTATTAGTATTATTTTTATTATGATTTTATTATTTATATTATTATTAAAGGTTAGGTTAGGTCCTTGTCCCTGGTTATACAATGAATAGTAACTTGTATCAATCACTTCATTATTATTATTATTATTATTATTATTATTATTATTATTATTATTATTATTATTATTAAAGGTTACCCTGTGATGAAATAAGAAATTTAGAGGTTAGCGAGTCCTTCAAATATTGCCATGAAACACACACACCTATATTGAAGGAGCTTGAATGTTTGGTGGCATGGTCAGGAGGAATCAGAAGTCTCTTATTTTTATAGGTAGAAGATGTCACTACTTTATGTTGTTGTACAGCCACAATCAAATATCCACCCACAATTTCCTTGCATCGTAGTAAATATCTTGGTAATAAAAAACGACACGTGTATGATTTTGCACCACCTCATAATAATAATAATAATAATCTTTGTAATAAAGAACAACACGTGTATGATTTTGCAGCACCTCATAATAATAATTGAGGGGGTTGAGTTGACATAAGGTGTTGTATGATTATATTTTGATATGATACTGATTTATTTGTACGATGGAAGGGAAGTGTTGGTGGATATTTGATTGTGGCTGTACAAGTAGCACCAGTCACACATCTACCAGAGTGACAAGTTGACCCCAGGTACACCTCGAGGATATACTGAGGGAACAACATATATACTTGTACAGCCACAATCAAATATACACCGATAACTTCCTTCCATCATGCAAATAAATCAAAATATAACACATTACTTCAACTCAATAATTATTATGAGGTGCTGCAAAATCATAAACGTGTTCTTTATTACCAAGATATTTACTACGATGGAAGGAAAGTGTTGGTGGATATTATTATTATTATTATTATTATTATGAGGTGGTGCAAAATCATACACGTGTTGTTCTTTATTACCAAGATATTTACTACGATGGAAGGAAAGTGTTGGTGGATATTTGATTGTGGCTGTACCACTTCTACCTGAATGAGGAGGTGAGAACATAACATAGAATTTACTGTTACTGTATGGTTGGTTACATGAATTCTTACACAGGCTATATGGAAAGAGAGGTCATTCATTATTGTGGAAGTACTGCAGTGTGTGTGTGTGTGTGTGTGTGTGTGTTTGGTTACATGAATTCTTACACAGGCTATATGGAAAGAGAGGTCATTCATTATTGTGGAAGTACTGCAGTGTATGTGCGTGTGTGTGTGTGTGTTTATAGTTGGTTACATGAATTCTTACACAGGCTATATGGAAAGAGAGGTCATTATTCTGGAAATATTGCAATGAATGGTCTACCAAGTGACCCTGTGATTAGTAAAACAACAAACTGAATAATAATGTTGTATTGCAGTTACATAGTCTTGCTTTTTCAATCAATTTTTGTGGCCAATAGTACTTAGTGTTTATGTCAGTATCTTGTAATGTTATGGTTTGTTGATCAATTATACTTTTCCAACCAACCCTATCTATTGTATGTATTGTATTACATTTATCTGTCAATCTCTAATTTTCTCTGTTCCAATACTCCCTCCTCATTCAATCAAACCCTCCCTTTACCCTCACATTTCTCTGCCTGGTATTTTCTTTTCTATAAATTGTGTTGGTAAAAAGATGATGATGCTGTGCTGTTATTATATTATTCTGTACATGTCACTGATAGATTGATAAATTATAAGACCTTTGGGCCATGAACAAGAAATGACTTGAGGTAGATGAAAATGATAACCAATACAGTGGCTCTATATATAAGACCTGTTGACCATTGGTTTGGGTTAGCTTAGGTGTGACTTTTACCCCTTGTTTGTGTATGGAAGGAGATTTTATAATAATATAATTGTACAAAACTTGTGTATTGTAATATGAGTTTCATGTACTTTACTTGTACAGGTGTAAGTCAATGGAATGTGGGGGACAATATGTGAACATGGATGGACAGAATATGTTGTTGTTGCTGCTGCTGTGGCTTGTCAACAAATGGGTTATGTTGTCAACCCTGAAGACAGGCTCCTACAACCTGCTAGTATTGTCAACAAATGGGTTATGTTGTCAACCCTGAAGAATGGCTACTACAACCTGCTAGTATTGTCAACTAATGGGTTATGTTGTCAACCCTGAAGAATGGCTCCTACAACCTGCTATTATTGGTATAGTGGAACCAGCACAGCTGGAATGCTATAGAATACACCCCTTCTCCAGCCCAGGCCCCGTTAAGACATAATCTGGGCGCAGAAGGGTCTATTCCGTGACGATCATCAGAAGTAAATCAAATTTAAATCTGGCGCTGTACTGATATGGGAGCCACCTCGTGGTGGCCTGTAGAGGTACTGACCCCGCTCCAGGGCAGAGGACGCTCTTCCACTCTGTCGCGGAATACGTATTGGTCAACATCAACGCTCCTCTCTGCTTCGCTTTCGTGATGTGTTGTACGTATTCCTGCTAATGTTTTCTTTTGTGTTGTGTCTAGTGGCTTGCCTGCTTTGCAGATGTGTGTGCGCGTTGCGTTGTGTGCGTCGGGGTTTGTTATTGTGGGGGCAGTTTTCTTTCTTTTCCCTCGGGCTGGGGTCTGTTTTTTCCCTCCTTCCCTGGGGCTAAGTTTTGGGGCCCCATTTTTGGGTTTCCCCCCCTTCCTGCCTTCCCTTTCCCCTCCACTCTGCCACTAGTTCACTACGGTTGGGTTTTTCGGGGCTGTTTAGCCTTCTGCGTGAGTATTCTTCCCCACGTGGAGACCGTGCAGCCCCACGTGGTGCTCCTCGGGGGCCCCTGCTGGGCCCCATAGTGCTTCTTCCCCAAGTGTTTTTTAGTGTTACAGGCTGCAAGGTTAGTGCGTTGTCCATGCTCCTACCTTTCAGTGTTTTTGGAGTTTTTCCCCCCAGTGTGTTTGTTTTCCCTGGGGTATGCCCCTCAGGCTGACTGTGCCCCTCCTGTGGGGGCTGCGGATCGGTGTTTCGTTCCGTGGGGGGTTGGTTTACGGGGTTTTTTCCCCGGGTTGTGCGTGTGGGGGTGTTATTGGGGTTTTCACCCTGCCGTACCCGTGGGTTGGCGGCGTGTTGGACCTCCCCGTGGGGTTTTTTCCTTCCTTCCATGGGGAATGGGAGGCTCCACATCCCTCCTTTGGTGGCCGCAGTCGACGGGGGTCTACTCGGGGCATTGGGGGTGTTTACGGGGTTGTTTTCCCCGGGAATTTTCACGTTGGGAAAAACTGTATGTTGTGTTTTTCTCTGCACGTGGTGCGCACACGTGTGCGTGTTTAGCGCCTTGTGTGGGGTTTTTCCCCGTGTGTGTGTTGGTTTGTGAGTGCGCTCACGTGGTGACTGTCTCCCCCCGTGTGCGGTGAGTATTTATTGGGGTTTTCTCCCCGTTTTTTCTTGTCAGCTCTTTTAGTGTCCTTAGGATATTATTCTGATAATGTTACCTACACTTTCTGTAGCTGCCCTTCCTAGCAAGAATTTACTCACTACACCTGCATTACTTCTTCCAACTGGTGCTGGTTTCGTCTGCTACCTTTTCTTTGATGCCTAAATTACTAGTTCTTGCTAATCTTTTATTCCCAGTTTTGAGGCATTGCTTGAGCTCCCTCCGAGTTGCTACTACTGTACTGTATTTAGTCTGTGTTGTAGCATTCTTCATCTTGCAGTACGGTATTTTCAACATTCAGTACGGGGGGCTCGACCCCCTGGCCTATCCCCTCGAGGGTGTCTTTAAAGACTTACGACCAGTAACACTTTCTTGTTTTAACAGAAAGTTGTCTGTATATAATTATAATAAATTATATGAGTAACAACCCTTCCACAGCAGCTACCACCCTAGCTCTGGGAAGTCGTTTTACGATGGTCGGCCACCTGCACTGTTCGCCTCACGCACCCTGCTTCACGCCCAAGGGTTACGACCCTTTGGCGTGCGGTGTGTGCCGCCCCTGGGCTGAGCTGTGTCGGGAGACACCCGCCTCTGCCCGCCCCAAAACTCCCCGCCCTTGCCTCCCTTCGTAACGAGTGGACTAGGGCCAGGAGAGTGGCACACAAACGAGACGGCTCTTCCTTGATGTGGGCGGACCCGACTTTGGGAACGGAACTGGGTTTATCCAGGACCCGTTACCCTTCTACGTGTCTCTCGGAGTCTCAGGGGATTGAACCCCCTGTTACCCGAGAGATTTCGTCTCCTTCCCTAGACGGTACTGCGACTCCTTTCCGGGGCTTTACACCCCGGGAGGCGAGTGAGTCCGTCGCGCTGGTTACCCGACATACCTCACCGGTACAAGGGCCCAGCAGGGAACCTGCTGCTTCGTCGCCCCCTAGAGCCGGCTCCTCGGGTCGCTCTCGGGGGCGCAAGCGTTCGGTGAAAAGGTCCTGCCACTCCAGGAAGACCCGGACTCGCCATCGTTCACCGTCCTCCTCGTCTTCTTCCTCTTCTTCCTCCTTCTCCTTCTCCCTCCCGCAAACCCCGCAAGGTTAAGCGGAGGGAGGAGAGTCCTTCGTCGATGAAGATTGCACGGATTGTCCGCACCCTTGTCCCTACCTCTCTTCTTGCCTTCCCTTCTTCGGGTCCCGCTGTCCTGCCTCCGGTAGCGACACCGGTACCCGTTCTATACGTCATCCCCATCCGGTACATTTCCACACTCATCCCCATGTCATTCATGTTGTACATGTGGGCTGGCGCAATAATTTACATTGTTATGGAATTATTGAGTATTTATTTCCCGAACTTACACGGTGATTAATACTATAATGAGTGACTGGATATAATAAACACACGAGTACAACCTCTTGGTGTTCCTTTTTCATCCTCTCGGGATATTTTTACCCGAGCTTGGGCCATAGCCCGAGCTCGAGGACTTTAACAAAAATGGGGTGGGGGGGTGGGGGGGTGGCCTAACCTGCTCCCCCCTCCTCTACCAGACCCCTCGAGTCTGACTATAAAGACTTCAACTGGTGACACTTTCTGGTTTATAACAGAACAGTCTACAGTATATAATGATTATAAATTATATATAAGTAAAAACACTTCCACCACAGCTATCACCTAGCCCCAAGCCTGTTCCCCTATTCCCGCAACCCCTTAACCCTAGGCCAGAGTGTTGCAGTCCTGTTCCTTCACAAATGTGTGGAGTTAATATGATGACTGGTATGGACCTTGGGGGGGGTGCGGGAGTAGGGGAACAGGCTTGGGGGGGGGGTGCGGGAGTAGGGGGACAGGCTTGCGGAGGGTTAGGGGAGTGCGGGAGTAGGGGGACAGGCTTGGGGGGGGGTTTAGAGGGGTGCCTGTTCCCCTATTCCCACAACCCCCAAGCCTGTCCCCCTACTCCCAAACCCCCTATAGGTTTTATTATTAAGTAACACAAATTTTAAATGATGAAGAGCCTTTTCCTCTAAGAAGTAGTTTAATTTTAATAGCACCCTAAGTGAGCTATTGAGTTATGTTGATGTAATACTGAGATGAGAAGGTGAGGAGAGAAGGGAAGGAAGGGATGAGAAGGTGAGGAGAGAAGGGAAAGAAGGGATGAGAAGGTGAGGAGAGAAGGGAAGGAAGGGATGAGAAGGTGAGGAGAGAAGGGAAGGAAGGGATGAGAAGGTGAGGAGAGAAGGGAATAAAGGGGTGAGGAGAGAAGGAAAGGAAGGGATGAGAAGGTGAGGAGAGAAGGGAAGGAAGGGATGAGAGCATAAGCTATAACACAAAAACAAAAATCAAACTAACATTTTCTTGCGTTGGTTTGCAGTTGTGTATGTTGAGAGGACCTCCCCAGTGGCTCAGGACTTCACTTCAACACATTTATCACCTGGTTACAATAAAGAGAACTGACTGACTGACTGGCTGAAGTTACCACAAAATAAATACCCAAGCTATACCAGGTTAGTTGTGTACAGTTGACCAGAAAAGTGACAACAGTGATCATTGAGTAGCAATATACTGTAGGTATGTACTGTACACTTGTAATCCCGAGAGAAAATGTGTGTGTGTGTGTTTGTAGGCTTCTGATTCCTCCTTACCATGCCATGAAACAACCTCCCTCCTTATAGGTGTGTGTGTGTGTGTTAAGAGAGGGAAGGAGAGAGAGAATGTGTGTGTTTGGAGGCTTCTGATTCCTCCTGACTATGACATGAAACAACCTCCCTCCTTATAGGTGTGTGTGTGTGTGTTAAGAGAGGGAAGGAGAGAGAGAATGTGTGTGTGTTTGGAGGCTTCTGATTCTTCCTGACTATGCCACAAAACAAACTCCCTTCCATATAGGTGTGTGTGTGTGTGTGTGTGTTAGAGAGAGAGGGAGAGAGAGAATGTGTGTGTGTGTATGTTAGAGAGAGAGTGTGTGTGTGTGTTAGAGTGTGTGTGTGTGTGTTAGAGAGAGAGGGAGAGAATGTGTGTGTTTGGAGGCTTCTGATTCCTCCTGACTATGACATGAAACAACCTCCCTCCTTATAGGTGTGTGTGTGTGTGTGTGTTAGAGAGAGAGGGAGAGAGAATGTGTGTGTGTTTGGAGGCTTCTGATTCCTCCTGACTATGCCACAAAACAAACTCCATTCATATAGGTGTGTGTGTGTGTGTGTTAGAGAGAGAGGGAGAGAGAATGTGTGTGTGATGGAGGCTTCTGATTCCTCCTGACTCAACTACACATTTAATTAAATATTGAGTCAATGTTATTCAAGAAACTCTTCCTAACAATATATTTTGTACTTTTCTGTGTGTATGTATTGGTTACTCTCTGCGTGTGTGTGTGTGAAGCAATTTAATACACACATTCTTTTAACACCTGCTCAGTAAAACACACACACACACATACACACACACACATTCTTTTAACCCTGGCTCAGTAAAACACACACACACACACACACACACACACACATTCTTTTAACCCTGGCTCAGTAAAACACACACACACACACACATTCTTTTAACACCTGCTCAGTAAAACACACACACACACACATTCTTTTAACACTGGCTCAGTAAAACACACACACACATTCATTCTTTTAACACCTGCTCAGTAAAACACACACACATTCTTTTAACACCTTCTCAGTAAAACACACACACATTCTTTTAACACCTTCTCAGTAAAACATACACACACACACATTCTTTTAACACCTGCTCAGTAAAACACACACACACACACACACACACACATTCTTTTAACACTGGCTCAGTAAAACACACACACACATTCATTCTTTTAACACCTGCTCAGTAAAACACACACACATTCTTTTAACACCCTCTCAGTAAAACACACACACACGCACATTCTTTTAACACCTTCTCAGTAAATCATTTTGCTTATATTTAAGGTAATAATTCACTTTTGTTACATTGGAGTGCCTTGATTCCTCCAGAGTCAATGCTGAAGTAATATCTTCATCAGACCATTTCCTTACATCCCTCTTGTTAATAATTAATGCATCAATTTGTGAAGAAATAAACATTGGTTTCAACACACCTTCTACTATACCATGAATATTACTATTGTTGGACTCAGACTCAAGTCCGTCTACTTTAGTTTTCAGTACATCATTTTCCACTTGGAGCAGCTGTCTCTTTTCTTCTTCTAACTTTTTAATTTTCTGTTCTAGCTCATTACACATATGTGTCTCATTGCCTTCCCTTCTTCATTTTCATTATTCACACATTCCAGTCCACTACTTTTACCATTACTACAGAAATTATTAGGAAGTATTTCATAACCATAAGTAGCTCCAACATCAGCACAGCTTTCTTCATTTACTGCTACACACAGACAGCATATCTTAAATTGTTACACAGCTTTCTTCATTTACTGCTACACACAGACAGCATATCTTAAATTGTTACACAGCTTTCTTCATTTACTGCTACACACAGACAGCATATCTTGAATTGTTACACAGCTTTCTTCATTTACTGCTACACACAGACAGCATATCTTAAATTGTTACACAGCTTTCTTCATTTACTGCTACACACAGACAGCATATCTTAAATTGTTACACAGCTTTCTTCATTTACTGCTACACACAGACAGCATATCTTAAATTGTTACACAGCTTTCTTCATTTACTGCTACACACAGACAGCATATCTTAAATTGTTACACAGCTTTCTTCATTTACTGCTACACACAGACAGCATATCTTGAATTGTTACACAGCTTTCTTCATTTACTGCTACACACAGACAGCATATCTTAAATTATTCTCTTCTAACCCTGTTTTGCAGACCTTGTAGCTCTCTCACTTCTTATTGTTTATATTATAATACATTTTTCCAATCAACAAAATCAATGGTGGTCTGTTGCTTGGATCAAGATTTACTAATGACCAGACAGACCTCTTTGAAAACCCGACAATAATCATGATCTTCTTTGGATGACTGTGCACTTGGCTGGTGTTGTTGTTGTTCTTGATTACTAAACAAAGAGTATGAAGAATTGCAAAACAAAGCCTCCATTTACTCCTGATGTTGCAAGGATGTGTGTTCTGTTTGTATGATATGTTTTGTTAGTACATATTGAAGTTTTCATGACAATGGTAGGGGACTTATATTAACACCATTAAAACACTATTATTTTTTTTATTTTTTTTATTAATATTTGTAATGTTTTTTTGTTTTTTTTCATAATATCTTGTGTCATATTGTATGTATGATGAGTTTGGTTAGTATTCAAGTTTATTATGACAGATATACTGTACTGTACTGTACTTACACTGTCAGCATTATATTATCATTACTAACACAACATTGACCATTCCTATCTATTATTAATTATTATTGACTCCCATGTACAGTCCCAATCAAATATCCACCAACACTTTCCTTCCATCGTACAAATAAATCAGTATCATATCAAAATATAACCATACAACACCTTACGTCAACTCAACCCCCTCAATTATTATTATAAGGTGTTGCAAATTCATACATGTGTTGTTCTTTATTACCAAGATTATTATTATTATTATTATTATTATTATTATTATTATTATTATTATTATTATTATTATTATAAGGTGCTGCAAAATCATACACGTGTTGTTCTTTATTACCAAGATATTTACTACGATGGAAGGATATTGTTGGTGGATATTTGATTGTGGCTGTACAGTATTCATTCTTTCCTTTGTTTGTGTGTGTCCATAATATCTCTGTTCTTTCTCACACTATTCCTTTGTATTGTGTGTTTTGTGCCATATGGTGTTTGATTACTGTCTGGCACTAACAATACATTTTCTCCCTTACCACAGGACCTTCTGCTTATGTCAGGCTATTTTCTCCCTCGCTTTGTACATTTTCTCAGCCACAACTGACCCTTCACTGATATCCTTACAGGCAGCCACCATACCCCAGGGTGTGGTGGTGGAGGTGACACAAACAGAGGAGGTGACAGAAACAGAGGTGGTGACAGAAACAGAGGAGGTGACACAAACAGAGGTGGTGACACAAACAGAGGAGGTGACACAAACAGAGGTGGTGACACAAACAGAGGAGGTGACACAAACAGAGGAGGTGACACAAACAGAGGAGGTGACACAAACAGAGGAGGTGACACAAACAGAGGAGGTGACACAAACAGAGGAGGTGACACAAACAGAGGAGGTGACACAAACAGAGGAGGTGACACAAACAGAGGAGGTGACACAAACAGAGGAGGTGACACAAACAGAGGAGGTGACACAAACAGAGGAGGTGACACAAACAGAGGAGGTGACACAAACAGAGGAGGTGACCGGTAACCAGTTTTCCAGACCACGTCACCTTCATCAAGGGAATGTGTAGGAAGGAGGCCATAGTGGTGGATGGACGTGTTAGGGGTCTTCCCACACACACACACACACACACACACACAAGGTAATCTCTCAATTATCTGGCGTATAGCAGCCGAGACCACGTCGGATAATGTTGAAAGACGGATAATGCATCACTACCCCGCCCCTGTAGCTCCTTCTGGCTCACACAATGCTAATAACATTAATAATACATAATAAAACATAAAAATACTGTTAATAATACATAATAATACTGCACATTAATACTTTGATAAAGTCGTAGTGTTCACTGCACCGTTTAATGAACCAGCCATCGTCCATTTTTTTTTTAGGATCTCGTGCGCCGGATAATGTCACATGACGGATAGCACCACAACGGATAATTGAGAGATTACTGTACTGTACTGTACTGTGGTCAGGATTTAACTTCCAGGAGAGTGTGAAAAGGAATACCTTGAGGTGGTTCGGTCATGTAGAGCGTATGGGAAGCGAGAGGTTGGTTAAGAGTGTGTATGAGAGTGAGGTGGAGGGACAGTTCCCGGAGGGAGTGAGGCACAGATTGGAGCTATAGATAGATAGATAGATAGTATACCCTAATACACCTAATTTAGTCCTCCTTCCTGACTTGTATATACAGTTAATTCTCATTTTACACTGGCATTATGTATGTGAAATAGTGTGTGTGTAATGAATGTATGTACTGTAAACACTTATTGTACACTATATTACAAACACATACTGTAATACCAGTGTACTGTACAATGAGGGTTTTCTGTACACAGTTTCATTACACACACTGCATTACATACCCAATATACAAGTGTAAAATGAGAGTTAACTGTACTGGACACCTTTCCTCTTTACCTTTCACTCTCTATTTTCTCACTCATTCCTCACACACTGCTTGTCTCACTCATTCCTCACTCTATTTTCTCACTCATTCCTCACTCTATTTTACACTCATTTCTCACTCTATTTTCTCACTCATTCCTCACTCTATTTTCTCACTCATTCCTCACTCTATTTTACACTCAATCCTCACTCTATTTTACACTCAATCCTCACTCTATTTTCTCACTCATTCCTCACTCTATTTTACACTCATTCCTCACTCTATTTTCTCACTCATTCCTCACTCTATTTTCTAATTCATTCCTCACTCTATTTTACACTCATTCCTCACTCTATTTTACACTCATTCCTCACTCTATTTTCTCACTCATTCCTCACTCTTTATTTTCTCACTCATTCCTCGCTCTATTTTCTCACTCATTCCTCACTCTTTATTTTCTCACTCATTCCTCGCTCTATTTTCTCACTCATTCCTCACTATTTTCTCACTCATTCCTCACTCTATTTTCTCACTCATTCCTCACTTTTTTTCTCACTCATTCCTCACTCTTTATTTCCTCACTCATTCCTCACTATTTTCTCACTCATTCCTCACTCTATTTTCTCACTCATTCCTCACTCTATTTCCTCACTCATTCCTCATTATTTTCTCACTCATTCCTCATTCTTTATTTTCTCACTCATTCTTCATTCTTTATTTTCTCACTCATTCCTCACTCTTTATTTTCTCACTCATTCCTCACTCTATTTTCTCACTCATTCCTCACTCTATTTCCTCACTCATTCCTCACTCTTTATTTTCTCACTCATTCCTCACTCTATTTTCTCACTCATTCCTCACTCTATTTTCTCACTCATTCCTCACTATTTTCTCACTCATTCCTCACTTCATTTTCTCACTCATTCCTCACTCTATTTTCTCACTCATTCCTCACTTTTTTTTCTCACTCATTCCTCACTCTATTTTCTCACTCATTCCTCACTCATTCCTCACTCTATTTTCTCACTCATTCCTCACTATTTTATCACTCATTCCTCACTTTATTTTCTCACTCATTCCTCACTCTATTTTCTCACTCATTCCTCACTCTTTATTTTCTCACTCATTCCTCACTCTATTTTCTAACTCATTCCTCACTCTTTATTTTCTCACTCATTCCTCACTCTATTTTCTCACTCATTCTTCACTCTTTATTTTCTCACTCTTTCCTCACTCTATTTTCTCGCTCATTCCTCACTCATTCCTCACTTTATTTTCTCACTCATTCCTTACTCTATTTTCTCACTAATTCCTTACTCCTTTTTCTCACTCATTCCTCACTCTTTATTTTCTCACTCATTCCTCACTCTATTTTCTCACTCATTCCTCACTCTATTT
Organism: Petrolisthes cinctipes; assembly: GCA_033782935.1. Taxonomy (NCBI): domain Eukaryota; kingdom Metazoa; phylum Arthropoda; class Malacostraca; order Decapoda; family Porcellanidae; genus Petrolisthes; species Petrolisthes cinctipes. Next base: position 58,184 of record JAWQEG010000731.1, on the reverse strand, counting down.
TCTCACTCATTCCTCACTATTTTCTCACTCATTCCTCACTTTATTTTCTCACTCATTCCTCATTCTATTTTCTCACTCATTCCTCACTCTTTGTTTTCTCACTCATTCCTCACTCTATTTCCTCACTCATTCCTCACTCTATTTTCTCACTCATTCCTCACTCTTTGTTTTCTCACTCATTCCTAACTCTATTTTCTCACTCATTCCTCACTCTTTATTTTCTCACTCATTCCTCACTCTATTTTCTCACTCATTCCTCACTCTTTATTTTCTTACTCATTCCTCTCTCTATTTTCTCACTCATTCCTCACTCATTCCTCACTCTATTTTCTCACTCATTCCTTACTATTTTCTCACTCATTCCTCACTTTATTTTCTCACTCATTCCTCACTCTATTTTCTCACTCATTCCTCACTCTTTATTTTCTCACTCATTCCTCACTCTATTTTCTCACTCATTCCTCACTCTTTATTTTCTCACTCATTCCTCACTATATTTTCTCACTCATTCCTCACTCTTTATTTTCTTACTCATTCCTCACTCTATTCTCTCACTCATTCCTCACTCATTCCTCACTCTATTTTCTCACTCATTCCTCACTATTTTCTCACTCATTCCTCACTATTTTCTCACTTATTCCTCACTCTATTTTCTCACTCATTCCTCACTCTTTATTTTCTCACTCATTCCTCACTCTATTTCCTCACTCATTCCTCACTCTATTTTCTCACTCATTCCTCACTCTATTTTCTCACTCATTCCCCACTATTTTCTCACTCATTCCTCACTCTATTTTCTCACTCATTCCTCACTCTATTTTCTCACTCATTCCTCACTCTATTTTCTCACTCATTCCTCACTCTCTATTTTCCTCCACCCAACACTTCTCGTAGTAGCTCTGGTCTCACTCCCACACCCATCATTCCCACCCACCAGCCCCTACCACACTCCCTCCCCCCCCCGCCCTCTCCCATCCACCTCCTCCTCCTCCTCCTCAACCTCCTCAACCTCCACCTCTTCTAGCACTGTCTCCACCACTACCTCCTCCTCCACCTCTTCTAGCACTGTCTCCACCACTACCTCCTCCTCCACCTCTTCTAGCACTGTCTCCACCACTACCTCCTCCTCCACCTCTTCTAGCACTGTCTCCACCACTACCTCCTCCTCCACCTCACCTTCAACTCAGACGAACACCACCTCTATCACTCCAGTCTCAAATTGGAATGTAGAAAGTTAATGCTAGATATAGGTTACCAATTGAGGAGTAGCTTTTTATTGATCATGTTTGCTTGTCTGTGTCTGTGGGGGTAAAACATCATCTCTAAAAGTTCCTTCTCATCTTCTGTATAATGTTTAGTTTGTATGCTGTTGGAACACTGATATATAATATACAGTAGGTGTTTATTCATATGTCCATATAATTTTGTGAAAGCTATTGTATGTGTTGCCTTTATCTGTTATGTTTTAAAGAAATAATAATATTCACAGATATCCATGTCATCATTTCCTTCTGTGTTCCATAGAAAGTTATGTGCTTAAAAATGTCACTCATTAAATACCACACTCTGAGAGTGTGAAATTTGGAGAAAAGTATTTACCAATGACATTCATTATGTCTCCTCTTACTGAAGAGTGAAAATGTGGAAAATTCAGATATCTGTGGAAATCAGCAACTAATTTCTAATGTAATATTATACTGTACCGTGCTTTTCATAAACATTTTACAGGACATCAGGTTTGTAATGGGTTAATGTTTGATCAAGATTCAAGAGGCATGATCATATTTTTTAAGTCTCAGAATATCTGTAGTGAAGTATTACATGTCTAAGAATCTTGGAGTGTTCTTAAAAGTTTCCTTGTTCTATAAATCAACTTCAAATGTTTGGGAAAATCTGCATAAAAGAAATAATATTGCTATCTAGGAATGTCAACAAACCTATGATATTGGGTTAGTAAGTACAGCTTGCCTCACTGTTCATTAGTTCAGTAATTCATTAACCAGTAGTCTTGTGTGTGTGTGTGTGTGTGTGTGACATAAGGTGCACACTAGCTGTACTGACCATAGCAGTTAAGGTGGTACAGTTTTTTGTTACATTGGAGTGCCTTGATTCCTCCAAAGTATGCCAGGAAACAGGACCAGATGAACATAAATAATGGTGTTCTGTTGTTGCTTGGAATACTTTGGAGGATTCAGTTGCTCCAGATTTACCAACACAAAACTTCCCCCTTAAGACACTGTTGATATGGTGTAAAAAATGTATAATATTAATAACATGGCAAATTGTAAACTGGAGTATGTCTGTGTGTATAAAAACACCATTTGAGGAGGAATTTCTGTTGATAAATGTTCAGCTTGTGGAACAATATAGATATACAAAATTTTTTACCACAACACACAAGGTGATAATAAAGGGTAACCTCAGACATTCACATATTTAAAAGCAGTGGTTAAATGTCATCAGTAAAGGCTCTTCTTGTAATTGTTTTCATTCACACTATTTATCTATCTATCTATTTATTTACACTACACATATTTTGGATGAAAAGTGAAGTACAGTTGGCCACACATGAAGCTGGTATGCCTCACTTCTTGTGAGGTAACCACAACAGGAAGGAAAATTAGCAAAAGTTATAGTTTGTTGACAAGCAGACAGTAATAATATTTTACTGTCTGCCTGTCAACAAACTACAACTTTTGTTCCCTTTCTACCCTTTGTAGCTGCCTCACAAGTAACGAGCCCCACCATCTTCATGTGTGGCCAACTGTACATGTAATAATCCAAATCAATCAAGCAAGGAAGAATCAAATCACCCAAGTAAGTCAGACCCATAAATTGATCCATTTAAATTCTAGTCGTACCCACGAGGAATCGAACCCCGGACCAGAGAAATCTCAGGCAGGGCTTCTACCGGGTAAGCCATAAGAGTACTCCACTGGCGTAGCTTTCAAATTCTGCCTTTAACTCTCAGGTCCGGCCATTACATACATGTACAGTACAAAAAAGTGTACTGTATTTTTAATGTGCTGTTCAAATTCTGTGTTAGGTATGCAGTTTAGTTTTCTTTTGGAATGCACAGTACTAAGATATCTTTAAGCATTACTAAAGCATGACAATATTCTAACATTAATTTATTGATATAGACAAATCATACCTGTAAATGATTCTCGTGGATATAAGTTGAAAATGTTATTCGGAAAACGACAGAGATTTGCAAGTGCTACAGCATACAGTTCTAATCCATAAATAAACTTTAATGTCGTCACATATACAGACAAACCAAAATTGGTACGTGACTGTATGAAATGTCATGTATTTTTACAGTATGACATTTGTGAAGGCACTTTAGGCATTTACAGTACACACTTCAACACACCATAACCGTACGTTGTTCACTATCAATTTTAATCAATTATAATCAGTATTAATCATGTCTAATTTTATGTATTTTTACTGACAGTGAAATATTTACACATTCTTTTTAGTGAGGAAGGACCCTGTTTTAATTAGTATCTTGACAATTTTCTGCTTTAATTAACCTTTTATTAAATTGAAGACTGGAGCGCCATTGCATTCCAGTTAATTGGAAGAACTGGCACTTCTGACAAACAAATAACTAGATTATTATTATTATTATTATTATTATTATTATTATTATTAATGTGGAATTTGAGGGTGACGTGCAACATTTCCATCCCAGGTTCACCAACACTTAGTTTTTGTGAGTCACTTCTCTTTATTTTCAGTAATTATTATTGCTTTGGTGAATGGTTGGACTTTGGTGTTTAAGGTGGTAATTCTTTTTTGGTACATTGGAGTGCCTTGATTCCTCCAAAGTATGCCAGGAAACAGGACTAGATGAACAAAAATATGCTAATGATAATATTATGATATACAATAATATTTTTCTGTTCCCAGGAAACTTAGGCTAATGATAATATTATGATATTATGATAACTGTAACTGTAATATATTTTTCAAGATATTAAATGTGGCATCCATATTATTTACTACAGCCTGAGGGAGTACCAGTTAGTAAACATACAGTCAGTGTCAAATATAATCATCCATATAGGGGTAACTCACGTAAAAGTTTGACAGCTTCCCTCTGTTCCTTAGCTGATAAACTTTCCAATAAATAGGTTAACTACCATCTTTTGATTTAATACAAGCAGCTACACACTACTTAAAACAATAACACACACACACACGTTAACTACTACCTTTTAATTTCATACAAGCAGCTACACACTACTTAAAACAACAATATTATTATGTGAACGTGAAAACATTACACCGTAAATTGTTTGAGATACCCATATGTGGATGATTATTATTGACACAGACTGTACATCACTTGTGTTGGACCTTTGTAACAGAACACTTGTTTATGAGTTGCTGAATGTTACCGTTGATGAGAGTCCATCCTATCATTCCCTTCAGCATACTTCAGTACTGACTCAGATTCAACCTTTCCTGTCAGTCCTATTCTCTCTCTCTCTCTCTCTCTCTCTCTCTCTCTCTCTCAATCATTTATAATTTCCTCATTCTCTCTCTCTGGAGTTTCTGTGGCTGGTGAGAAGGCTAACAGTTGTTTCTGTGTATATGATAATACAGTATTCATCTGAGGTGGTGAGGTGTACCAGTACTGTATCTATTGAACAAGTGTAGTGCCAGAAAAAAATGTTGTCTTATGTTGTTGTTGTCCCAGGGCAGAATGGCCTCCTGCCCCACACACCCCTGGTACACTCTGGTCACAGTGAAAAAACAAATTAAAATAAAGGAAGGGCTGTATGTCCCTATATGTCTGTATGTCCCTATATGTGTGGGTAACTGAAGCACATCCCAGGGTAATGGGACCACAGCTTACTGGATCAGGGAGTCTGGGGGGAAGGTCTTTGTGTCTTATGTTGGAGTTGTCATTATATGGTCATTGTTTACATCTTCCTTCTTCCTTCCTGACTCATACAGGTGATGTACACCTTCACCAGATGGCATTACTGTTGACCCACACTGCCTCAGGAGCTCGGGGCTGTTCGGCCAGACACCTTGAGGAACTACAACAACAACAACAACAACCACAACCACACTGAAGTTTTTGAGGGCCGGCATTTCCTTAGTACCGATGGATGGAGTGGTATACAAGGGAGTGGTATACAAGGGAGTGGTATACAGCTTTGGTACCACACTCTGTACTCTTCATTACCTCACACTCACTAACCAGGTAAACAATATACTGTACAGTTGGCGGCAAAAGTCCTGTCGCCTCACTTGCTTCACCGAGGTACACGAAGTTCATAGACTCCAGATTATTAAGGGTGTGTGGGAGTAGGAGACAGGCTTAGGGGGGGGGGTGCAGGAGTAGGGGACAGGCTTGGGGGGGGGGGGGGGTGCGGGACTAGGGGGACAGGCTTGGGGTGGGTAGAAAGCCTGTCCCCTATTCCCGCACCCCGCAAACCCCTCCCAAGTTTGTCCCCTATTCCCGCACCCCCTAAACCCCCCCCCCAAGCCTGTCTCCTATTCCCACACACCCCCAAGCCTGTCCCCTTATTCCCGCACCCCCTTAAGTGTATAAAAAGTATGTATTTCTGGAGTCCATGAATACTGTGTTGTCTTGGTGAAGCAGGGAAGGCAACACCACTTCTGCCCAACACTGTACATTTTCTTCTATCATTTGGTCAAACTATATTTCCTTCCTCTTACTGTACATTTTCTTATGATTGCCAGACACTTTTAAAACTAAGCACAGCAAATATTTCCCCACAAGACAGAAGTTAAAGATCAGATAATATTGAAAAAAAATTACTGATGGTTCTCAAACTGTGTTCCACGGAACCCCAGGGCTCCGTGGCAAAAAATTATATTTATTTATTTATTTGACCACGAATGGATTAAATAAAATATTTTGCATTTGAGAGAGAGAGAGAGAGAGGTAACAATTGTGATGGTGAGTACTAAACTTTATCACTTTCATTTAGTTGTGTGTGTGTATGTGTATTGGGAAGGATTCCACACTTTCATTTAGTCGTGTGTGTGTATGTGTATTGGGAAGGGTTCCACACTTTCAATTAGTCGTGTGTATGTATGTGTATTGGGAAGGGTTCCACACTTTCATTTAGTCGTGTGTGTGTATGTGTATTGGGAAGGGTTCCACACTTTCATTTAGTCGTGTGTGTGTATGTGTATTGGGAAGGGTTCCACACTTTCATTTAGTCGTGTGTGTGTATGTGTATTGGGAAGGGTTCCACACTTTCATTTAGTCGTGTGTGTGTATGTGTATTGGGAAGGGTTCCACACTTTCATTTAGTCGTGTGTCTGTATGTGTATTGGGAAGGGTTCCACACTTTCATTTAGTCGTGTGTGTGTATGTGTATTGGGAAGGGTTCCACACTTTCATTTAGTTGTGTGTGTGTATTTGTATTGGGAAGGGTTCCACACTTTCATTTAGTCGTGTGTGTGTATGTGTATTGGGAAGGGTTCCACCTATATTTGGTGAGGGGGTCACTGAGGGTTCCTCCAAGTACCAGCATATGTCAAAGGGTTCTGTTAGTTGGAAAAGTTTGAGAACCACTGGTCTAGAATAATGGTGATTTTTACATTATTTGAATTAAGTCTAATCCTATGATCTAAGATGTGAGCTGTTGGTTAAATTTTCATTAACATAGAATTTATCCTTTAACCTACATTGAGAAAAATGATCTAGAATCAGTAATTCTCTTTAGTCTTCTCATGTACAGTACTGTACTTACATTTTGTTTTCTCAATCAATTTCTGTTAACTTATGAAATGTAAGCAGCTGTTTGTGTTTTGTTAAAGATTGTATTAAATGTTCAAGTACAGTAACACTCAATAATAATAATAATAATGATAGTAATAATAATAGTAATAGTAATAATAAAAATAATAATAGTAATAATGAAAATAATAATAATAGTAATAATAAAAATAATAATAATAATAATAGTAGTAGTAATAATAATAGTAATAATAATAGTAATAATAAAAACAATTATAATAATAATAGTAATAATAATAATATTAACCTAATTGGCCAGTATGATTTATATAATATACAGTTTGTATGTATGTATGTATGTAGTTTGGAGGAATCATTTGCTCCAGATTTCTTATTATTTATATATCACCTTAACACTAATTTATTTGTTTACTTTACAGATGAATTAACCTTAATGCATTTCTTCACTTATCTTTGTGCATCCATAAATTAAATAGGTTGTATTTTGTTATTACAGAGTTGTAGAGTGGAGTTGTAATATAGAGAGTTGTGGAGTGGAGTTGTAATAGAGACAAGAGATATAGAAGTAACCTCATCCATAAATTAAATAGGTTGTAATTTGATACAGAGTTGTGGAGTTGTACAAGAGACTAAGGAACCTTCATTGTTTGTTTGTTGTCCACTGTGTTCTTCCTTCCATCAACAACAACAACAACAGTACAACCATCAATAACAACAACAACATCGACAACAACAGCAGCATTTACTATAGGAGCTCTGGGGATGCTTGGCCAGACACCTTGAGGAACTACAACTACAACTACAACAACAACAACATCAACAACAACAACAACAGTAAGTGCTTATGGAATTACATTGATATATTTGTTGTTGTTGGTTGTAATAGTTTGGTTGGAGGGAGTGAGTTGGTCCACATTTACTACCATACAATAACAGACTGTATGTCAACTTTATATTAAGGTGACACAACTTTGGAGGGGTTTAGGGGGGTGCGGGAGTAGAGGACAGGCTTGGGGGGTGTTTTGGGGGGTGCAGGAATAGGGGACAAGCTTTCGACCCACCCAAAGCCTGTCCCCCTATTCCCACACACCCCCAAGCCTGTCCCCTACTCCAGCACCCCCCTAACCCCCACCCCCCAAGCCTGTCCCCTACTCCCGCACCCCCCAAGCCTGTCCCCCTATTCCTGCACCCGCCAACCCCCCCCCCCCCACCAAGCCTGTCCCCTACTTCCGCACCCCCCAAGCCTGTCCCCCTACTTTCGCACCCCCCAAGCCTGTCCCCCTACTCCCGCACCCCCCAAGCCTGTCCCCCTACTCCCGCACCCCCCAAGCCTGTCCCCCTACTCCCGCACCCCCCAAGCCTGTCCCCCTACTCCCGCACCCCCCAAGCCTGTCCCCCTACTCCCGCACCCCCCAAGCCTGTCCCCC